>CM071953.1:4935000-5550000 GCA_036784905.1 Acrossocheilus fasciatus
TAATCATCAGCTGAGCCTGTGGCAATCAGGTGTGTGTTTATTTGTGTGCGCGCGCGTGTGTCCTCCAGAGCTGATAACCTCCTAGAACCTCCATTAACCAAGAAGAGCTGAATGTGCTATCAGTTCATACTGACAGCATTCTTTTTCTTTCCTCATTTACACACGCAATCAAGAGTATGTTCTTCAACCTGATGCCAACACTGCTTCAAAACACAAATTGGTCTTTACCAACATACATTAACCTGTCAGACTTTTCAACCTTAACTTCAGTGAAACAGCAACGTCTCTGTCCTGTCAAGAGAAGGACCATGAGAGCCAAGCGAGGCCCCCTAGGAACAGTTTCCCATAAAACAGAAATGAAAACCATATGCAGTGAGTGACATTTAGAAAAATGATCAATACTTAGAGAAGCAGTGGTATTTTCATAGAATTTATAGCACCAAGATTTATCTTAGCCGCAGGCCAAGATGCGATTAAGAGAGCAGAGGGCTTTTGAGACAGCTCAGCTTGTAAAACATCAGCCCATAATTGTCATAAGCATAATGTGGTGCTTAGCATTAAAGACATCTGTTTTATTATGTTATGGTCTGGTATTCTTTTTTGCGACTGGTTCCTATTTCATATTGCTGAAACAAAGAAAGACAGCAATGGAAAAAGGAGAAACTGCACATGTACAGTACACAAAAGGCAGGAAATCCCAGGTGCTTTCCAATCACAATGATGGTTATAATTTACATCTGCAGGAGGGCATGACAATAAAAAGATTGCTATTTCTTTAGCAGTTTGTAATAGGCTGCCATAGAGAGTTCAGTTCAACTCTAGGGGCAATTCAGGAAGAATTATCACTCCACAATCTGGAAGGAACAGTGAAAATGTTGAATTAACAAGAAGTAACATTTCATATGCAAATCATGAACTATGAGAGAAGAGCACATGATAGATGTAGTATGGTGAATGTATAGTATAAGATACATAAGTCTTTTGGTAAACAGTTAGCACTGAACACTTCCTCACTTTTGAAATGATTGCTACGCCTCTGCCAGATTCCAGAACCTAAGAAGTATTACACAAAGCTGCTTATTCAAATACAGTAACTAACCATGGGCAATAATGTACATCACAAGTATATTTACAAAGGGGAAGAAAATGATAGCTAAAAGCCAGTCTCAATTCTATGTATACATAGTTTGGTGATTTAGTATGCTTTGAATGTTTTCCCACAGGTTAAGTGCTGCAACAATTCTTAATCATCAGTCTGGAGAATGTTTCACCATTTATTGGCTGACAGACTGCCAAGGCCCTAATCCTACCCTTACAATCCTGTAAGGCTGATCACCCTCAATGTACCTTTATCCAACATGCCTTTTGAATTAAGTCTCATTGAAGAATATTTTGAGAATATCATTGAATCAGTTTAATACAGGGGTCTCCAACACGTCGCTTGCGAGCTACCAGTAGCTCGTGGCCCGATTGCAGGTAGCTCACCAAGACATACATATCGACCATGAGGTTATTTTAACTATCCTGTTTCGTATTTTTAATTATCATTATTTTTAATAATTTAGACCCGTATTTGATTGTCACGATTTGAAAAACTCACAGTAAATACTGCTCAGCTCAAAGTTAAGAGTCTCACGCAGGCGCAACACGCAGAATTGCTCTCTATCAGTCAGTCATGTTCGACATTACGTAAGAGTGACTGACGCAATTGACCTATCGGTAAGCCCCGCCCCCCTTAGTTACTGTTGCTCCCTCGGACAAACAAAAAGGGAAATGCTCACTGTCTTTCAATGACAGCTACAGTGTGAAAACCTTGTCCCACAATGTTTTTGCACAATTTTGGACACAGAAGGCCACCAAATGGGAAATAAATATTCCATGGAATTATAAAATATTTAAAAAATAAATACGGTGGGTTACTCGAAGCGAGGGTTTTACAGATCACAATGTAAGCGGGAGAAGTCTCATTTTACCGTTGGTCATCATGATCACGGATGACAACATGCAGGATCAACAGTGTTCATGTATCGCAGGGTACGATTAAATTACTGTACATTTAACCCGTTTAATAATGAAGAGGCACTGAAATGTAGACCTTCGTTTATGTGTTTTTGACCTACACTGTACAAGACGCGAGAACAGTCCGCTATTTAAGTTTGTACGTTAGCATGGACTCACTAACTGTAACGTTAGCTAGTTTTAGCCAGAGATACCTTGCTAAGGCACAAGATAATATTAACGTTCTGCTTGAGCAGATGAAAATTTTAATTTAATGAGTGTATGACAACCAGAAAATGAATGTTTTTGTCTTCATTTGTATTGGGGTGAATACTTAGGGACATTTTGCTCTGTTTTGTTTGGATTCAGGTAATGTAATAAAATAAATTATATTGCCCATCCTCTCAGGATACCTGGAATCAGTGTTACAAGTACCCCAGGCACATCGTTTTTCCATTTTTGAAGCATAAACCCCATAAAACCGATGCAAGCTTTGGATCTTCCAATGTTTCTCTATGGCGCTGAAACATAAAGATGTCCGAGTTCCTCTCCCCATGCAGCTGATACTCAACTGCCATTGGCTAGTCTGCGGCTTACCGATAGGTCAATTGGCATCTCGCCAGAGAGCCCAATCACCTTCGAGTGTTAACAAAACAAGCCAATGACAGTTGGCGTGTGTGCTTTGCATCGCGCACCCTGCCCCGTGGGTATAAATGGAGAGCATGTGCAGACACACGTCAGCTTTCCACTTCGGAGCTGAGCCTTCCTCCTTGTGCAATCACCAAAGAGAGTGTCTACAGACAGCGAGTGTGTTGGCATTATGGCACGTCAGTGGGGGTTGCCGATTCAGTGCTGCTGCTTCTTCTGGGTTGGACGGTGCACTGCAGCTCATCAAACTGCGGTCGCACAGCGACCTCTCCTGGGTGCTTCAACACTTTATTTTCTAAAAGAGCTCTAAAATGCGCTTCTGGATGTGGTTGCTTCCTGGCTCCATCTGACGGTCACGAACGCTGTGTCTTGTGCTTGGGCTATCAGCACGCTGAAGCAGTGCTCGTGGATGAGTCATGTTTTCATTGTGGGAATATGACCATCACAATATTGCGATCCAAATACCTCCTCATCAAATGAGACAGTGTCTCCCTTGCCATGCCCCATTCTAGTTGCTCCGTCTCTCAGCAGCAAAGGACTACTTCGGCTTGTGGTCAGGGTGATCTGAGGATAACAGTGAGAGCTTCCCCGTCGAGTGCGTCTCCACGGAACAATAGGACAACAGGATGTCGATTGCTGCATCGGGGGACAAGCTAGGCTCTGGAGATAATGATTTGGCTGCGCTGCCTCCATCAGGAAGAGTGGCGTTGCCAGCTGTTTTATGCGCAAATATGCGTTTCCCCCAGTGAGCCTTCTCGCACAGACTCTGTGCAAGGTCAGGGAGGACAAGGAGCAGGTCCTCTTAGTGGCGCCATACATGCCCAATCGGACTTGGTTCCCAGAACTGATGCTCTTCGCGACAGCCCTCCTTGGCAAATTCCTCTGAGGAGGGATCTCCTTTCTCAGAGAGGGGGCAGCCTCTGGCACCCGTGTCCAGGCCTGTGGAATCTCGACATATGGTCCCTAGACGGGACACGGAGGTTCTAGGTGGGCTACCTCCAGCGGTAGTGAACACCATCACTTCAGCCAGGGCTCCTACTACAAGACACGCTTACAGGCTGAAGTGGAACCTGTTCATCGATTGATCTTTTTCCCGCCAGGAAGACCCCCGTAGATGCCCGATTGAGGTTATGCTCTCTTTTCTGCAAGAAGCGCTGGAGGGAAGGCTGTCTCTCTCTACTCTCAAAATGTATGTTGGTGCTATTGCCGCACATCACGATGCAGTAGATGGTAAGTTTGTCGGGAAGCACGACTTGGTCCTCAGGTTCCTCAGGTGTGCAAGGAGGTTAAATCCTCAGCGCACTCACCTGGTACCCTCTTGGGATCTCCCCCTGGTCCTGACAGCCTTGAAGGAGGAGCCCTTCGAGCCACTGCAGTCAGTAGAGCTAAAGTTTCAGTACTCCTCGCTGCTTTGGCCTCGGTCAAGAGTGTAGGGGACCTGCAGGCATTTTCGGTCGACGATTTGTGCTTAGAATTCGGACCGGCTGACACTCACGTTGTCCTGAGACCCCGACCCGAATATGTGCCCAAATTTCCCACCACGCCTTTCAGGGAACAGGTGGTGAACTTGCAAGCGCTGCCCAGGGAGGAGGCAGACCCGGCCATTGCTCTGCTCTGTCCCGTCCATGCCTTATGCATTTACGTGGACCGTATCCACGTAAATGCCTTACGCATTTACATGCCTTATGCATTTATGTGGTCGATTGCGTTGGTCTGAATGAAAATGCAAATTCATTCTTTGCCACTAGGTGCTGCTTTTGGAGCAGTAAAAAATAGCTGTTTCCTTGGTAACCCCAGGTGGAAAAGACATAGTATTAAATGTATTAAAAATATACTTGAAATTCAAGTAGTATGTTTATAATACATTTGTATTCCCAACACACTCATTTGAAGTGCATTAGAAATATACTGAATTGCATTTTAATATATTTCTAAAAAGTATATTAGAAGTACTTTTGTATTAAATATATGCTTAGTTATACTTCTAAGAAATATGCTAAACACAAGCATACATTTAATGCATTTCTAAAAAGTATACTAGAAATACTTTGGTAATACATATATGCTTAGTTGCACTTTTAAAGGAACACTCCACTTTTTTTGGAAATAGGCTCATTCTCCAACTCCCCCAGAGTTAATAAGTTGAGTTTTACCGTTTTTGAATCCATTCAGCCGATCTCCGGGTCTGGCGAGAGCACTTTTAGCATAGCTTAGCATAGATCATTGAATCCAATTAGACCAGTAGCATCGCGTTCAAAAACGATCAAAGAGTTTCGATATTTGTCCTATTTAAAACTTGACTCTTCTGTAGTTATATCGTGTACTAAGATCGGCGGAAAATGAAAAGTTGCGATTTTCAAGGCTGATATGATTAGGAACTACTCTCATTCCGGCGTAATAATCAAGGAACTTTGCTGCCGTAACATGGCCGCGGCAGGCGCAGTGATATTACGCAGCGCCTGAAAGTAGTCCCCAGCTCCGGATCTGTGCTATCGCCAGATCCGGAGATCGGCTGAATGGATTCAAAAACGGTAAAACTCAACTTATTAACTCTGGGGGAGTTGGAGAATGAGCCTATTTCCAAAAAAAGTGGAGTGTTCCTTTAAGGAATATGCTAAACACAAGCATACATTTAATATATTCCTAAAAAGTATAGTAGAAATACTATGTTAATAAATATATTCTTAGTTTCACTTTTAAGGAATATACTTGTCACGGATCTGTCTGTCATCACAACGCATGCCTGCACCTGGTTTTACCTGAGCCTTGATTGAGCACACCTGCACGCCATCAGATCATTATCACCAAGCACCATAAAGCCACACACCTCAAACGTCCAGTCTTGTTCTAATGAAGTGGACTCCTAAAGCATTCTCAGCAACATACCTGTTAACCTACCTCCTGTGTCCTCTCCAGCATCGTGGCTTCCAATCTCCTGTGTCCAGGTTCTTTCAGCGATCTCCTGCCAGTCTGTCCAAGTTTCACTGTGTGTGGTTCCTCCAGCGTCCACGAGTTCCTGTCAAGGCAAATATCTTCCAGTTATCAACTCATCTCTCCATTGATCTGATATTGGAAATTCACACATGCCATTCCTTCCTCTGCTTTTACTCCGCTGTCAAATAAATCCACCTGCACTGAATTAACCCCTTGTGTGAAGTCTGCTTCCGTAACAGAAGACCGGACCTACACCGAACACACACAGCATGGACACACCACGGTTCCCTCATGCCCGCAGCCACCGCAGGCACACTGGCGTTCGAGGTCACCGCAAGCCAGCCGTTGACTCAAGCCCACCTGTAGAAAGTCTGGCAAACCCGCCTATAGACAGAATGGCAAGCCCACCAACACTTGGTCCAGCGCTACTGGATATGGCGCTACCACTGGAGTTTGCTGCACCCATCCAGCCTTTCTCTGTCTTCTACGTCTCCGCTGGTCCCATCCAGCCCTCCATCTCCAGCCCACCCTCCAGTGCCCGCTTCTCCAGGGCCAGTCCCCCAACAGTTCATGCTTCCAGAGCACCCACCAGAGCTGTGAGGTGTGTGGTTTCTCTAGCATCCATGAGTTCCTGTCAAGGCAAAAACCTTCCAGTTATCGACTCCTCTCTCCATTGATCTGATATTTGAAATTCACACTTACCATTCCTCTCTGTTTTTACTCTGCTGTCAAATAAATCCATCTGCATTGAATTAACCCCTTGTGTGAAGTCTGCTTCCGTAACAATACTAAACTTAAGCATACTTTTAGTAATGTTTTAGTGTGTTTACAGAAAACACACTTATGTTACTCTTAAAGTATATTTTGTGTAAGAACAAACTCACTAAAAGTGTAATCATTTTTGTATGTACTTTTTAACCATGTGTAGGCCTACTGCAATATATTTTAAGTATTTATAGTTTTAATATTTAGAAAGGTACGATATTTTGAAAAACAATGTACAAACGTTTGTCAACAATTTAAGCATTGCAATACTTAAAATGTTTAATGTTGTTCAGTTTTACTTAAAATGTTATACTTTGGTTGATTAGGCTGTTGTCCATTACATGATACATTAATTGTAATAAGCTACTACTGAAATTCCCAAAAGGATTTCAACATCATATCTGAAATGCTTTTTTTTTTATTTTTTTTTTTTTTTTGCATTTACTTGTATTTAAATTCAAACAACACACTGACTAAACCTGATTGGTTCCAGAGCCATTGAACGGCTCTGATTGGTTCGTATGACAATGAGCTCGCACCGGAGAGCTTTGTAAATCAAATATGATGTGCGTGATAAGTCTAAGCTTAAACAGTTATATTATATAGATATATGATTGCGTATCTTTAGAGCACTTGGAGGAAACCACGCAATTCATATAGTTTATTTTGGCGATTAAGTTTTTGAAATGTGAATCATCTTTCAGAGGGACATAAATCTCTCAGATTTCATTAAAATATCTCAGCTTTTCTTTTGAAGATGAACAAAAGTCTTAGATGGTTTGGAGCATCTTATGGGTGAGTGATAACAGAATTCAAATTGTTTTGGGGGAACTATGAAATTAATTAGAAAATATAGCGGCAATGTTATGTTCTTAATTTTACCAGCTTCTGCTAGCGCGTCTGGCTTTTGGAACCTCACTGTGACTTCAGGTAAGATTTGTATTTAATTAATGTTATTTGTCTGTGCCAGTCATGTTTTTGACACATGCATTGGCAGAAAAAATAAATTGAAAAAATTAGTCATTATAACTTGTACAACGTTATAACATTATTTTATTTGTAAAATGAAGTTGTGTATTTATTTCTGATTTCCTTAACAATTTGGCTTGATTGTGTTAATGAAGTTAATGATCTTTGAAAAACCATGATTATGAACACACAATTACTTTGTCTTGAGCTGATTAGCCTGCTGTGGTAGTGCTCCTTGATTGGTGTTTAACGTTATATTTGTTCAAGCTTGACAACCTTATTGCCTTTATTTTCTAATATATATTTCTCATTACAGATAAGAACAAATATTGAATCGTAAGAAGGTTTGCGGTAACACTTTATTTTGATGGTCCCTTTTGAACATTCTGTTGACACTAAGTAATGATGCAACTACATGTCAACAAACTCTCATAAGAGTATTAGTAGACTGTCTGCTTCATATCTACTAACTCCTTATTGTGTTGGTCTCCCAACAGATATTCTACTGACTATAAGTAACTTTGCAAGAACGTGTCAACTTAATCTAACCCTAACCCTACCAGTCAACTAATACACTACTAACACTCTAATGAGAGTTAGTAGAAATGTAGGTGCAACATTACTTATAGTCAATAGAATGTGTTAAAGGGACCATCAAAATAAAGTGAAACCAGGTTTGCTTATAAGAGAGCATACAGTACATCTGAAACTGCTGAGGCTGGGAATGTTGTTTATATATTACTGACCAGGTACATTGTTCTCAGCGTACTGTCATTCTTAAAAAGAAAACAAAACATCAATCATCATTTGCCTTGTGTGTGTGACTGTGAAATATTAACATTTGTTGTTTTTTCAGATCAGCTGCTATAGAAGACAAACTGAAATCTTGCAAAGACAAGCAAAGGAATAGTAAGTATATTTTAATATCATATAAATGGAGGGTGATTCGGTAATCTGGGAAGAAAAATGGGAAAAATTGGTTTCACTTTATTTTGATGGTCCCTTTAACACATCCCTGATAGCACACTTACATCTCGGAGACGTCTATTTGATGTCTGCATTTACATCTGCGAGACGTATTTTTTAGAGTGTTTGCTCATCTGCAATATGTCTATAGGACGTTTACTTTTAGATGTCAAATAGACGTCTATTAGATGTCTTTAAGATGTTTATGATTTAGAATGTATGTAAAACTGACATCTGAAAGATGTCTGTCAGACATTTGTACACAACAGATGCTTTCCAGATCAAGAGATCTTTAACAGACCTCTTGCAGATGTACGTGTGCTATCTGGGATTCTATTGGCTATAAGTAATGTTGCACCTACATTTCTTTGTAAAAATAAATTCAAATGTTATATCCAAGATGTATTATTATTTGTATTGATATTCATTAGAATTTAGTTTACATTTTGACAATATCCTCATCAAGCTTGACATATGAGTGTCCATTCTTATCATCTTGTCTGTCGTCACTGTACAGCACTCTTTGAGTTACATTGAACATAAGATTAGAAAAAGCCCAACAACAGTTGAAAGTCTGTGTTGCCCAGCGACAGCCCCAAAACATTTCTGCTCTAGAGGAGATCTGCATGGAGGAATGGGCCAAAATATCAGCAACAGTGTGTGAAAACCTTGTGAAGACTTACAGAAAACGTTTGATATCTGTCATTGCCAACAATTTTCATTTGATATCTGTCATTTTCCACCATAATTTTCAAATAAATTCTTTAAAAATCCTACAATGTGATTTTCTGGATATTTTTTTCTCATTTTGTCTCTCATAGTTGAGGTACGTATGATGAAAATTACAGGCCTCTCTCATCTTTTTAAGTGGGAGAACTTGTACAATTGGTGGCTGACTAAATACTTTTTTGCCCCACTGTAAATGCTTTGTTAGTGGTTAGTCATGTTAATAAACAGTCTACAAATGCTATTTAAACATTCGTTAATGTTGGACTAGTGTACACTTTACAATAAGGTTCACAAATTCCCTTAATAAATGCTTTGTTAATGGTAAGTGATGTTAATAAACAGTCTACAAATGTTAGTTAAACGTTAGTTAATGTTGGACTAGTGTACACTTTACAATAAGGTTCACAAATTCCCTTAATAAATGTGTTTATTAAGTCATGTTAATAAACAGCCTACAAACATGAGAAATACTATCAGTGTCACGATTCATGGATTCATTGACTCTCTCTCGCTTTGTGTGTGTGTTGAGTGAATGGGCGCGGCTCATCAGCTGGCTCGTTCCACTGATGAGCCGATCAGCGCCAGCTGTTCTGAATGAGGATGTCCTATATATTGTTGCTCACTCGTCTTGTCCTTGTCAGATGGTTGTTGGAGGTTCTCCTGGTCTGAGCTGTTGTTTCCCTGCTCTAGTCCTGATTCTCGGCGCTGCACCAAGGATCTTCTCCACGTTGGATCTGCTAGTCTGCTCACTGAGTTCCTGCGTTACCTTATCTCACCGAGTCACCTGAGGATCCGTTTTGGTTACTCTATCTGAGCTCGTCTCCTGTGTTTGCTGCCGGTCTACTTGAGTCTCTTGTCTTCTCAATTGACATTAATAAATACTTATTCACTCGCATCTGAATCCTTGACTATTTTCCAGCGCTCCATGACAGAACCATCTGACCACTTTCTTATGGATTCAGCGAGTGCTCCAGGAGTTGAGCAGATGTTCGCCGGAAACCACGCCCGGATGGATCGCCAGGACGAGCAGATCGGAGCTTCGGGACGGGCGATACAGGCTTTGGTAACGCAGGTGTCCGAGCTCACCTCTCAATTTCAACGCCTGAGAACTCCCACTGCGCCAGCACCGCCCCCGCCTGTTCCCCAAGGGATTTTCCATCAACCAGAGCCGCGCATCCCAGCCCCAGAGAGGTATTCGGGCGAGACCAATCTTTGTAGAACGTTTCTAACCAAGTGCTCAATTTATTTCTCGCTTCAACCTGTGACATTTGCTTCTGAGGAGTCGAAGGTAGCCCTGGTGATGACACTGCT
The DNA here is from genome assembly GCA_036784905.1 of Acrossocheilus fasciatus. Lineage (NCBI taxonomy): Eukaryota > Metazoa > Chordata > Actinopteri > Cypriniformes > Cyprinidae > Acrossocheilus > Acrossocheilus fasciatus. The sequence continues at coordinate 4,945,321 of CM071953.1, forward strand.
TTCTGGTCGCGCGGCTCAGTGGGGAACAGCGGTGTGGCTGCCCGCCAACTCGCCGACCTTCGCCAGGACCAACAGTCAGTCTCTGACTATTCCATAGAGTTCCGGACATTGGCGGCCGAGTGCAAATGGAACGAGGAGGCGCAGTGGGACATGTTCCTGCATGGGTTGGCTGACCGCGTTCAGAGGGAGATTTATACCTTGGACCTGCCCAAGACACTGGATGGACTGATCGAGCTAGCATTACGGGTCGATGCACGTCTTCAACAGAGAGAGAGCCGACCGTACCGGATGACTGCGGCCGATTCCACTATGAGTTCCAGTACTTGGAGTATGAACGCGGTCAGTCCCTCTAACGATCCTGAACCCATGCAGGTAGGTCGAGCTCGGCTTTCCCGGGAGGAGAGAGAACACCGACGCTCGAGGGGGCTATGTCTCTACTGCGGGGAGCCCGGTCATTTCATCAACACCTGTCCTTTAAAAGGCCAAGCCCGGCGGTAGGACGGCGGCTACTGTCGGGCGGGCTCTCCATGTTCGGACCCTCGAGCGCCACTCTCCTCCCGGTTAGACTCCAGTGGGCGGAACACTCCTTCAGCTGTCAGGCGTTGGTGGATTCGGGAGCGGAGGGGAACCTTATGGACTTCTCACTGGCACGTAAACTTCACCTCCCCATCACTGCTTTAGAGAACACGATCACCATCAACGCACTCAATGGGCAAGAACTCCCGGGTATCACTCACTCCACTGGACTGATCACACTTATCACCTCGGGAAATCACACTGAAAGGACTTCACTCTACCTCACTCAGTCACCCCACACTCCTATTGTCCTGGGTCACCCGTGGTTGGTGAAGCACGGACCCAGGATAGAGTGGGGCCAAAACTCTGTTTCTGCGTGGAGTGTTGATTGTTATGCCTCATGTCTTTCGTCTGCTGTCCCGTCTGTTTCTCGTTCTGTGTTACAGGAGGAGTCAGTGAATCTGTCTAACGTGCCACCGGAGTACCGCGACCTGAAGGAGGTGTTCAGTAAGTCTCGGGCTGCTTCTCTTCCTCCTCATCGTCCCTATGACTGTGCAATAGATTTACTGCCAGGTACGTCTCCGCCTAAGGGCAAGTTATATTCACTTTCTGCTCCAGAAAGGGAGGCTATGGAGAAATATATTTCTGATTCTCTAGCTACTGGGTTCATCCGCCCTTCCTCTTCTCCAGCAGGGGCGGGATTCTTTTTTGTGGGGAAGAAGGATGGTTCTTTGCGACCTTGTATTGATTACCGGGGGTTGAACAACATCACGGTTAAGAATACTTATCCTTTGCCGTTGATGTCTTCAGCCTTCGAGAGGTTGCAGGGAGCGTCTATCTTCACAAAATTGGATTTACGTAATGCATATCATTTGGTTCGCATCAGGAAGGGGGATGAGTGGAAGACCGCTTTCAATACCCCCAGGGGGCATTTTGAATATTCGGTTATGCCATTTGGGTTATCGAACTCCCCAGCGGTTTTCCAGGCACTCGTCAATGATGTGTTGAGAGACATGGTTGAGCAATTCATATATGTTTACCTGGACGACATATAGATTTTTTTTCTTCATCTCTCCAGGAGCATGTTCAACACGTCAGACGAGTGCTTCAGAGGTTGCTAGAGAATGGGCTTTTTGTCAAGGCGGAGAAATGCGCTTTTCATGCACAGTCTGTTCCTTTCCTAGGGTACATCATTTCGTCTGAGGGATTACGCATGGATCCTGAGAGGGTTAAGGCTGTGGTGGAGTGGCCAAGTCCAGATTCCCGTAAGGCCCTACAGAGGTTTCTGGGGTTCGCCAACTTCTACCGGCGTTTCATTCGCAATTTCAGCCAACTAGCCGCGCCGCTGACTGCCTTGACCTCCCCCCGAACTGCGTTCAGGTGGTCAGACACAGCTGAGGCTGTGTTTGCCAAACTGAAAGGCTGCTTTGTTTCAGCTCCCATCTTGATAGCCCCTGATTCTTCACGTCAGTTTGTGGTGGAGGTCGACGCATCAGAGGTGGGGGTAGGAGCAGTGCTTTCCCAGCGTTCTCTCACGGACGACAAGATGCATCCCTGCGCGTTTTTGTCTCGTCGTTTATCGCCTGCCGAACGTAACTATGACATTGGTAACAGAGAATTGTTGGCAGTGAAGTTAGCGTTGGAGGAGTGGCGTCATTGGTTAGAGGGGTCGGGGGTACCTTTTATCGTCTGGACCGATCACAAGAACCTGGAATATATCAGAACCGCCAAGAGACTGAACTCCAGGCAGGCTCGGTGGGCACTTTTTTTCGGACGTTTTGATTTTTCCCTCTCGTACCGCCCGGGTTCCAAGAACATTAAACCCGATTCTTTATCGCGTATTTTTGACCGTTCCGAACGCCCGTCTACTCCCGAGTGCATTTTACCCGAGACCCTATTTGTCTCCACACTCACATGGGAGGTCGAATCGAAGGTCAAGACGGCCTTAGAAGGGGTAACGCCTCCGCCCGGTTGCCCACCGAATCGGTTATTTGTGCCGGAGGGATTACGGTCAGACGTTATTCAGTGGGGGCATTGTTCCAACGTAGCTTGCCATCCGGGAGTTAATCGCACCAGTTTTATGGTCAAGCAACGATTCTGGTGGCCACGTATGGCACGCGACATTCACAGTTTTGTTTTGGCTTGCTCTGTCTGTGCCACGGGTAAGACTTCCAATCGACCCCCAGATGGGTTACTCCAACCGCTGCCTGTCCCTTCGAGACCCTGGTCCCACATTGCGCTAGATTTTATCACCGCCCTCCCACCCTCTCAAGGGTACACGGTAGTTTTGACCGTGGTGGACCGATTCTCGAAGGCGGCTCATTTTATTCCCTTGCCCAAATTACCCTCAGCCAAGGAGACAGCGGTGATCGTTGTAGATCACGTCTTTCGTTTACATGGCCTCCCGATAGACGTGGTTTCCGACAGAGGACCCCAATTTGTGTCCAAATTTTGGCGAGAGTTTTGTAGATTACTGGGAGCGACCGTTAGTCTGTCCTCAGGGTTTCACCCCCAGAGCAATGGCCAGACCGAGAGAGCCAACCAGGATTTGGAGAGAGTGTTGCGTTGTTTGGCTGCCAGAAATCCTTCCTCTTGGAGCCAACATATCTCTATGGTGGAGTACGCCCACAATGCATTACCAGTGTCATCCACGGGCCTATCTCCGTTTGAATGTAGTTTAGGTTACCAGCCACCAATTTTTCCCAGTCTGGAATCCGAAGTCGCGGTCCCCTCCGCTCAGGCGTTCGTCCAGAGGTGTCATCGCACATGGACCAGAGCCCGTGAGACTCTGCTCCAGGTGGGGGCGCGCACCAAGGCTAAGGCCGATCGCCACCGGTCGAGGCCACCCGTATACGTCGCTGGTCAAAAGGTGTGGCTTTCTACTAAGAACATTCCTCTCCGTTCCGTCTCAAATAAGTTAGCGCCTAAATTCATTGGCCCGTTCACTATCACCAAGATTATTAGTCCGGTGACAGTCCGCCTCAACCTTCCTCTAGCGTACAAGAGAATTCATCCCGCTTTTCATGTCTCCAAAATTAAACCCGTCTTTCGATCGCATCTTAATCCGCCTGCTCTGGTTCCCCCCCCGCCGCGACTCGTAGATGGGGAACCTACTTATTCGGTTAACCGTATCCTGGACTCGAGACGGAGGGGACGCGGATTCCAGTACTTGGTGGACTGGGAAGGTTACGGTCCGGAGGAGAGAAGTTGGGTTCCTGCCAGGAACATTCTGGATCACTCCCTTATCGATGATTACAATCAACAGGTAAGGGTGTCTGGGAACGCCAGGCGGCGTTCCTAGGAGGAGGGGTACTGTCACGATTCATGGATTCATTGACTCTCTCTCGCTTTGTGTGTGTGTTGAGTGAATGGGCGCGGCTCATCAGCTGGCTCGTTCCACTGATGAGCCGATCAGCGCCAGCTGTTCTGAATGAGGATGTCCTATATATTGTTGCTCACTCGTCTTGTCCTTGTCAGATGGTTGTTGGAGGTTCTCCTGGTCTGAGCTGTTGTTTCCCTGCTCTAGTCCTGATTCTCGGCGCTGCACCAAGGATCTTCTCCACGTTGGATCTGCTAGTCTGCTCACTGAGTCCCTGCGTTACCTTATCTCACCGAGTCACCTGAGGATCCGTTTTGGTTACTCTATCTGAGCTCGTCTCCTGTGTTTGCTGCCGGTCTACTTGAGTCTCTTGTCTTCTCAATTGACATTAATAAATACTTATTCACTCGCATCTGAATCCTTGACTATTTTCCAGCGCTCCATGACAATCAGTTGATGTTTAGATGGTTTCCAAGTTTACCAATAGCCCAACAGTGCCCAAGTGGGAAGTTGGTATTGTTTATCCATTGTGTGTGTTAGCTGCTAAACAAACTTATGTGTATATAATGTATGTAGTGTAATTAAATAAAGCTATTTACAGGCATAGTTCATTGTTAGTTCATGTTAACTGATATATTAATCAGCATTAACTAATTAAGTTGTTAATGTGAAGAGAAGCATTAGAATATGAATGTCAACATGAGCAAAGATGAAGTAATCCTGAACAGATGTGTTGTTGTTGTTTTTTTTTTTTGTTCATTTTATCTAATGCATTAACCACAACATTAACTAGATAATCTGTTAATGTAATGAGATGCATTAGTAAATGTATAAATTAACATTAACAAAACATTAAGTAATCCTGAACAGTGGAGTTGTTCATTGCTAGTTCATTATTAGTTCATGTTAACTAATGCATTAACTAACACATTAGTATATGAATAAGTTAACATGAACAAAGATTACGTAATGCTGAACAGATGCATTATTCACTGTTAGTTCATGTTAACTAACGCATTAACTAACGTTAACTAATACAACCTTATTGTAAAGTGTTACCCTTTATGACGATTCACCAAAGATGTTCACGTTTCAAAAAGTTAATCGCAAAAAAATAACATGGCCAAAGTAATCCATATGAATTGCGTGGTTTCCTCCAAGTGCTCTAAAGATAAACAATCGCTCTATATAATATAACTGTTTAAATTTAGACATATTCGTATTTGATTTACGAAGCTTGCTGGTGCGAGGTCATTATCATATGAACCAGAGCCGTTCAGTAGCTCTGGAACCAGTCAGGTTGAGTCAGTGTAGTAAACGCAAGATTTTTTTTTTTTTTAAAGCATTTCAGATATGATGTTGAAATCCTTGTGGGAATTTCAGTAGTAACTTATTACAATTAATTAATGTATCATGTAATGGACAACAGCCTAATCAACCAAAGTATAAAGTTTTAAGTAAAACTGAACAAAATATTAAAGTAATATTAAGTATTGCAATGCTTAATAATAGTTGACAAACATTTGTACATTGTAAATGTTAATTATTATTATTTTTTTTCAAATATCGAACTTTTCCAAATATTAAAATTATAAATGCATAAATATTTAAAATATATTGCCGTAGGCCTACACATGGTTATAAAGTACATTAAAAACCCACTAAAAGTGTAATCATTTTGTTATGTTCTTACACAAAGTAGACATAAAATATACTTGAAAGGTGCTGTATGTAGGATTTTGACTCTACTAAAGCATAACAATACCATAATATATTTACAGATATTTTTAAAAAAACATGCTAAGTTAACAAACTTGTTTATCTGAAAAACAATACTACAGTCAGTTATTCTCCTTTGAAAATGTGCATTCCGGCCCGGAATGTCTGTGTTTGTTATGGTTTGTGAAACCCGCCCACTGCCAGTTTACCCAATTGTATTTTGGCACCCCGGGTTGCCAGTTGGTGGAGAACACAGCTTAGTTAATTTAATTTCATTCATCGTCATGTGTGCTTGTTCCTGTTGGTGTCGTTAATCTGGCAACCTGAGTGTGAGTCAAGTCTGAGGAGGAGGGTCCCGTTGAAAAAAATTTGGACTGAAATACCTAGTTCAATCCTACATACAGCACCTTTAAGTAAGAGTAACATAAGTGTGTTTTCTGTAAATACACTAAAAGTATGCTTAAGTTTAGTATATTCCTTAAAAATGAAACTAAGAATATATTTATTAACATAGTATTTCTACTATACTTTTTAGAAATACATTGTAAGTATATGTCACGGGTCTGTGGTTGTGGTGTAGGATAAATTTAAATATAAATGAATGGTGAGAGAATACTCATACACTGCTCAGTAGTGGAACAGTTTAGGTTTAATAGACCCTTTTTCTGTTAGTAAACAATGTGACCTTTTTCTGTGGGCGGGGCTTAGCTGGAGGCAGAAATATTCCTCTGACCGCTTCACTAACGCTAGCTATGAAGTTTGTTTACCTTGTTTTTTTTAACAATGCTGGAGAAAATCCGATTTTACCTGCATATGTAAGGTCACTCACTGTGCAGGACCATTATTGTTATTTAAATAAGTTAACTTTAATGGACAAAGTCAGATTGGCCGACCCTATGCTCATGGATGGACGATCTGACAGGATTAACGTTACCTCAGATTGAGTGACTCATTAGAGAAACCTAACGAGTAGTAAAGAGAAACTCACCTGTCTATTTAGTCATGAAGATGTACATATATTTCAACTTCAGCAGGCTATTTTTACAGCTAACGTTACGTGAGAGTGAACTGGGCCAAAATACAAAAAAGTTAAACATTCAATGTGATGATATATTATTTGAAGATGTATGTATCATGGTCAAATAGTTATTTTAAAGTTAGCCTATACATCCTGTAAATTATGTAAGTTAAATTTACAATACTTTACATACAGTACATTTAAAGGAAGATGTGAATAGTTTCTAGAAATAAAAATTCCAGAAATTAATTTTGAACTTTCTGTATTTGATTATTCTTTCTTACTAAGTTCTTAGAAAGTCCAGCCACTATCAATCACAACAATGTATATTACAGATGATTAAGCATATACATTGTCAGTTTGTTGTTTTACACACATGCACACAGACATTATTTCATAGTTGTGAGATGCAATCTTTAGACACGTAACACAAACCATAATCCATAACAACAATAGACAATACTTTATTTAACATTTTCTGATAAGAAGTGTGCGCTGCAAACGCGAGCATTTTTGACGATAGTTTCTGTCCAGTCTGCTCATTTTAACTCGTTTAAACACAGCTGTCGTCATTTTTTTTTTGTCTGGGAGTGGCAGCAGGTATGCGTTAAAATTTCAAATTGGAGCCTGTACTACACATATTCTTGCATCCAACATCACAACAAGATGATATTTTAAGCTCTTCATGTAGCCGAATCTGAATGGGTCGCCTCCAGTTTTCCCTTTGTTTTGCCTCCAGCTAGCGCGGTGACGTAATGTTCTAAACAGGGCTCTGGGATTAGAGATGTCACTGATAATAATTGTAGAATAGTCAGAGGTGGACAAAGTACACAGTTTCCTTACTTGAGTGAAAGTACAGATACTACTGGTCAAATACTACTCCACTACAAGTGAAAGTTGTAAAGACAAATTTTCACTTAAGTGAAAGTACGGAAGTACATGTTTTTAAAAGTACTTAAGTATCAAAAGTAAAAAGTAAATGCATTGTCGTATTGTTGTATATTTACAATACCATATGCCACTAATGCAACCTACTGAATACACTGATTAGCTTGTATTATCTTTAGAATTAAGAGCTTTTATGTTACAAAACATATTAAAAGGGAACAACTGAATGAAGATAATCATCTTTATTTTTATCTAACACTCCTACAGCTACATTGAACTCATTTTAATACTTGTTTAAAAGTTCCAAAGATCTTTTTCAAAGAGATATTGAAGTCTATGATATGGATATGGTTTTAGGTAAACAAATCAAACATTGAAAAGAAAACAAGCTATAGGTTTCTATAGTGAGATAATAGTAAATTTGTGGATACTGTGATTTTACTGCAAATACCATAGTTATGGTTACTATAGTAAAAACATGGTTAATTTTCCAAAGGGCTTTAATGAGTTAACGCATGTCTTTTTAGAGCGCTTTTAGCTGTGCGGTAGCGCGGACGTTTACATTAGTTTAGTGGGGAAGATCCCGAGGTTGCCAGATTTGCGTAAAAAATATCAGCCAAATGTCCTTTCACAGCTGGGCGGCTGTGAAAGTAAAACTTGGCAACACAGGAAGGTCCTGGCAGATCGCAGGCCGGATTTTCGCAGAAAAAAAGGGTTCAGTGAATCTGAAACGCACACAATGTAAAAGCTGCTACATATAACGACTTTCTACTTGGGGACCTTGATATAAATGTAGTTGAGTAAAAAGTACGATATTTGTCTTTCAAATGTAGTGAAGTTAAAGTCGCAAGTTTCCAGAAAAAATAATACTCGAGTAAAGTACAGATACTCAAAAAGTGTACTTAAGTACAATACTCAAGTAAATTTACTTCGTTACTGTCCACCTCTGAGAATAGTATGCCATTTTTGCAGCTTTGAAAGGATTGTGATATTCAATCTGATGCTGATCAAACATTGATCTATGAACCGTTAAACCAGATTTTTTTTTATGTATATACGCTCCAACTGCCTACCTTTAGCTTTCATTCGACGTAACTCAGATGTATACCATGGAGATGATCTCTTGAAAGAAACAACACATTTTTTCAAAGGGGCAATCTTATCCAGAATACATGTAAAAACAGTGTTATACTGGTCAACAGAGGCCACAACCGGTAAGTCACCAATAGTAAGACTAAGATGGTCAAGATCAATATCACAGATTTTCCTAAAACAGATAACACACTCTTTCACAGTCTGCAGGGAAGGAGGAATCAGATTGAACTTGAGGAGCCTGTGGTTACTTATGCATACATCAGTACAATCAAGTTGTTCAAGGATTACTCCTGAAGTGCAAACCAGACTGTGTTTATGCATTGGAAAGTTAACATGCTGAGTGAGATTAAAGCATTCTAAAATTCTCTCCCTTTACACGAACGACTGCACATCTAAAGACCCCTCTGTCAAGCTCCTGAAGTTTGCAGAGGACACCACAGTCATTGGTCTCATTCAGGATGGTGACGAGTCTGCCTACAGACAAGAGGTTAACAACCCAGAGCTTAACACGCTCAAAACTATGGAGATGATCGTGGACTTCAGAAGAAACCCCCCTGCTCCCCCCCACCCATCATCATGAACAGCACTGTGACTGCAGTGGAGTCATTCAGATTCCAGGACACCACAATTTCTCAGGACCTGAAGTGGGACAATCACATTGAGTCCATTGTGGAAAAGGCCCAGCAGAGGCTGTACTTCCTTCCTTCAACCTGCCACAGGAGCTGCTGAAACAGTTCTACTCCACCATCATTGAATCTGTCCTCTGCACATCAATAAATGTCTGGTTCAGCTCAGCTACCAAATCTGACCTCAGAAGACTACGGAGGGTAGTCCGGACAGCTGAGCGAATCATTGGTACAACCCTCCCCACTCTCCAAGAACTGTACTGATCCTTGAGTGAGCAAAAGGGCTGACAAAATCACTCTGGACCCCTCACATCCAGAACACTCCCTCTTTGAGCTGTTGCCATCTGGTCGATGCTACAGAGCTCTGAGCACCAGGACGGCTAGGCACAGGAACAGTTTCTTCCCTCAGGTAATCCATCTCATGAACACTTGACAATAAACATGGAACACACAACACTATTATACATTATTTATTTAACACACATACTTATTTACATTTCAAATTTGCACATATCATACCTGTACGTGGGTCATTGACGTATAAGGATTTTCGACAGGCCGATTTTAAAATACAAAAAAAAAAAAAAAAAAAAAAATCATAATAACTACTGTAATTGTTCAAACATTAAGAATGTTGTGTACACATAAATTCATATTAAAATGTAAATTTAAGTGATTTTAGTGTTTTTTTTTTTTTTTTTCATCTAGATGAATTGGCCATAGCCTTAAAAAATATCACGTGGTGCGACCATGATTTATCTTAAAATTAAATAATTTCCTTAACATGCATAACATTATTATTATTATTTTTTAAATGTTCTCAGTATTTAAAGTGTTTAGAAACAAAGTATTTGCATTTAATTTGAGTTTTTGTAAATAATGATCTCATATTTCTGTTCTATAATTTCAGAGTTGCCTTCTTAAATGTAGTTAACAGAATTATTTTTCCTGCAAACTGCATAAAACTGATCCAAATGTTTTAAAGATAACATTCACTTAAGCATACTGTAGCAGTGATTCATATTTCAAACACAGAAATTACATATTTTATTTTCATTTTAATACAGTTATTGTTGTTATTGGTCACACCACATGATGAGTGGTCGCTCCAAACGACAAACATACCTTATATCATTAAAAATCTATTTAAAGAGATATGTGTGAAAAGTGCAGCACGTGGCATTAACTGTAGGCATTTCTTTAGCCCCAGTTATTTCTGTACTTTGCCCAATATCGGCTGCTTAATTGACCCTTTCGCCAGGAGTTTGATTAACAGGCAGTCTGACATAATATAACACCGAAAAACAAACCAGACAGGAGAGTAAATTAATGTCGGTGGACTTGAAAAATGGTGTGTATTGACATCTTTTCACGGCTGCAACAAGACACCTTCTGATGTTCATTCATGTTTATGTCGTGCTATGACTAGCAAAGATGAAGAGAGGATTGGTTCATGTGCTGCTTGAACTGAGGCGCTACAGTGATCTGTCATGACATGTTAAAGAGCCACAAAACAGTATTTGTTGTTTGAATTTCTTTTAAAAAAATAACAAAATGTTTCATACTAAAAGTAACCAGCTCTGTCTTGTCTGTCAGTGTCCTTTTTGCTCCGTGATGTATTTTTCAATGCGTGAGAACATGACGTGTGGCATAAAAGTGCCATGGTTTGTCGGACGTAGCAACAGTAACTCAGGGGGGTGGGTCTTTGCGAAAGGTCAGTTTAGAGTAGGGGGAGGTTGGGGGCTGGCTCAGGTTCTGAGATGACAACATGAAAATCTTTCTTATAGTAGAATGACTTCTGGAGTTTGTGCTAGACTGCAGGGTCAGAATTAACATGCTGCCTATGGTGAGTGTTTATTTTACTTTGCCTGGCAGTATAATCTGGTAGAATAGATTAAAATATTTATTTATAAAATAAATAATATATTACTAATAAATTCATAATTACCAAACTAAAATTACATGCTCTGATTTTTTTCCCTCATATTGTACGAAGATTAAACATAAACAGTCTGAAATGAACCAAACTGCATAAAAATATATTCCAAATTATACTAAAATAAAGTACTTTATGTATATAAACCATCAATTTAATATAAAATTGTCTATATTATATATTGTGTTTTTGCTATTTTGTACATTGTCTATTTTGTATATTTGAAGAGTTCAGATGCAAAAGCCTCTAAGTGCCATTTCAAATTTTCTTCTAAAATGAGAATTTTTATCAGGCTTCTATATTTATGTTCAGATATTTCACTTAAATGGCAATGAAAAGAACCTATTCATTGCCATTAAAGTGAAAATACTGAACCTACACACAGGAGCCTGTAAAAAATGCACATTTTAGAAGAAAATTTCAAATGGCACTTAGAAGCATTTACATCTGAACTCTTCATTTGTATATTATTATTTTTATTATCTGTGACCTGTCCTGTTGCTGTCATTCTGTGGAGCTTCTGTCACTATAACAAATTCCTCGAATGTGTAAACATACCTGGTAATAAAGCTCATTCCCGTTCATGCTTGGAATTCACTTCATTACTTGGATATACGTTGCTTTCAGAAAGTAATAAAGCAAATAAATACAGCAAATGCATTATAAAGTGTACAATAATTTCACATAATGTTCCATCACTTAACTGTACAAAAGAATTGTTTCTCTTTTTGTTATGTGTTATTACAGGAATGGTAACGAACACTGCTCACTGGGAAAAAAAATGCATGATTTTTGATGCTGTTCACTTTATTTAAACAATTCCTTTTGATTTAACACAGTATATCAGGTCTCCCATTCAAACAACTGTGTCATGTTGAACAGACTTGAAACTACTTTTTTCTTTTACTTATTTATTTATTTTTTTAATAATGTTTTTGGAGAAAATATGTTTATAGAGTATAGGACTGTAGGTTATTATAACTAATTAAAAGTTAAACAAATAAATACATGAACAAAAGTAACTATATTTACTATTTTTATATTTATATTGATATATTTACTAATATTTACTATATTTCACTGGGGAAAAAATCATTGAATTTACTACATTTCTTAAGGAAAGTGGTTGCAATCAATTTATTTTAGCTACATTTAAATAAACAAATTTATTTGACTAAATTTCAACATTTTTTTTTATTTATTTAAAGGGGTCATATGACGCGATTTCAAGTTTTCCTTTCTCTTTTCAGTGTTACAAGCTGTTTATGCATAGATAAAATCCCTAAAATTGCAAAGACTAAAGTCTCAAAAGCAAAAATATATTCTTTATAAAAATTAAGACTATGCCAAGCCCTTCTAAAACGGCTCATTCAAACACGTCTATATCACGGTGTGGGAAGATTTGCAAAACACCGCCAAAATGTATAGGCAAATAAAAGGGGCATGATTTTTATTCTCGCTGTAGTATTGTTGCTGCCACCGGCACCATGCTGGAGACACTGTGTTTCGTTGTGAAAGCGAAAGTACTTTGTTTGGGCTTCCAAAAGAGGACACAACTGGAAATCAGTGGTTAAAGGAACACTCCACTTTTTTTTGGAAATAGGCTCATTCTCCAACTCCCCCAGAGTTAATAAGTTGAGTTTTACCGTTTTTGAATCCATTCAGCCGATCTCCGGGTCTGGCGTTAGCACTTTTAGCATAGCTTAGCATAGATTATTGAATCCGATTAGACCAGTAGCATCGTGTTCAAAAATGATCAAAGAGTTTCGATAGTTTTCCTATTTAAAACTTGACTCTTCTGTAGTTCTATCGTGTACTAAGACCGGCAGAAAATGAAAAGTTGCGATTTTCTAGGTCGATATGATTAGGAACTATACTCCCAGTCCTGCGTAATAATCAAGGAATTTTGCTGCCGTAACATGGCCGCAGCAGGCGCAGTGATATTACGTAGCGCCTGAAAGTAGTCCCCAGCTATATTATAACTAGTTACCTAGCTGGGGACTACTTTCAGGTGCTGCGTAATATCACTGCACCTGCTGCCGCCATGTTACGGCAGCAAAGTTCCTTGATTATTACGCCGGAATCAGAGTATAGTTCGTAGCCAAATAGGACTAGAAAATCGCAACTTTTCATTTTCCGCCGGTCTTAGTACACGATATAACTACAGAAGAGTAAAGTTTTAAATAGGAAAATTATCGAAACTCTTTGATCATTTTTGAACGCGATGCTACTGGTCTAATCGGATTCAATGATCTATGCTAAGCTATGCTAAAAGTGCTCTCGCCAGACCTGGAGATCGGCTGAATGGATTCAAAAACGGTAAAACTCAACTTATTAACTCTGGGGGAGTTGGAGAATGAGCCTATTTCCAAAAAAAGTGGAGTGTTCCTTTAAGTCATTTTTTACAACACTGTTCCAGAACAGTTCAACCCAAATATTAGAGTGTGTGCAGCACATTTTACAGAGGACTATTTCCTGAACCTGGGAGTAGCCTGCCAGCTATGCACAAAGGCTGTTTCTATAAAGTGGGGTAATTCCAACTTTGCAAGGACAGTCTGGCGCTTCTGACTCACAACCTGTAAGTACATTTTCTTATTTAAGTAATTTGCCACTAGAGTTTTGAGCAGTGTAGAGTAGTGCTTCTTGTTTGTTGCTTCTCTGATCATAAATGCAGACATGGTAATGTTTACGCGGCACAATGCAACTTGACGCATAAAAAGACAGTATAAATCATTATAATCAGTAATTATGTCCCCACTGGATGCAACAAATGCCTCGTTTATAATGGGTTTTATTTTATTTTTTGTGTCGTTGCGCCGGGACACGGAATCACAATACGGTAACATTTCTGTCTTACGCTTGAGGTAATCTGCCAATCACAACGCACTGGATAGCTGGCCAATCAGAGCACGCCTTGCTTCTCAGAGTGATGAGCTTTGTAAAAATCGACACGTTTCAGAAAGGCGGAGCATAGAGGAGCAACAATAATGTACAGTATGTGGAAAATAATGTGTTCTTTGAACCTTAAACCGCATAAACACATTGCATTACACCAAATACACAAAATAATGTTATTTTTAGCAACGTCATATGATCCCTTTAAATGTAGCTAACTATTTCATATTAAGCCTACATTAAGCCTTTTTTTTATTTAATAACTTTTACTTATGGCAAAATATTTATTTTTAGTGTGTTTCCTAAAAAGATTAAAAAACCGCGCCCGTTTTCTAGTCAGTCCCATGACGTCAGCCCGTCCAATCACAGCTGAGCTGAGCTTCACTCAAAGTCAAAAAAAAGAAAAAGGTAAGCATTTCAAGCTTCTTTATTCCTATTCAAAGTACTTTTGAACGTTTACGATTTATTGTCGTATATCATTATTTTGAAGATTAACCTGCTCAGCAACGCTAATGCAAAGATGAACTAACACACCATTACATCAAAGTTATCAATGGCAAGTATTAAATATGCAGTGTTTTACACCACAGTTTGCCAGTGGGAAAATAAAAACTTTTTTTTTTTTGCGCTTTTCTCAGTCGGACACAGACAAACAATTCTGGTGATTTTTGTCTTTTAAACCAGAAAGACGGCTGACAGATCTAACCGACACTCGCGCCACAGAAACTAAAGCAACAGGTAAGACAAACCCACCCATTCACTATATTACAATAACTTTTAACTTTGTGTTAATTTTTATTTATGATCCGCATCATCAGTTTCATCTAGCATATCCATGTGATGCTAATTAAGTTTACTAATGCAGCCGAAGCCCCGGTAAACAAAGCGGATCGAAGGAGCATTTATGATGGCTGTTTTGCTCACACCCTTGAAAGAACGCCCACCTGGAGGGCAAAACAAAGTTTCGCTCCACTGACCGCCAGTTATTTTTACGCAGTTTGTATTAAGTAATAATGTTTTAAAACACAGATATTAAAAGGCGAAACTCAGTAAACACCTTATTAATTATGTATTGGCAAGCAGATGAAGCCAGAATATAAACGCAATGTGCAAAGTTTCTCGTTAAATGGTTTCCCATAGAAAACCATTAGAAGGAAACCATTGAACCATTAAGCGGACTGTGTTCATATTCTGGCCTCATCTGCTTATATGTAAACTATGCATCATTAATATAGAGATTACTGAATTTTATATTTTAATATTACCGTTTTAAATATATTAAGGCACTTTAAGTGTTTTTACATCATTTTGTTGGACTGTTTAATGATTGAAATATTGCCGCGGGTGCTTAATATGGATTGCAAATGGCCAAAAATTGCATTTTGTTCACATACCTGTGTTTTATTCTTTTAAGAGGTGATCTGAATATTTGCGGCTGTGAAACAGATGGAAAATTGACAGGCTTGTCCTGCAGTTCTGGATGTTTTGCCCTCCAGGTCTTCGAGCTGGTCACGTGACTGAAAGCTATGCATTGATGGGTTTTAGTGTTATGCGAGATGTAAATCAACACTTTATGAAAGGTTAAGAATATTTCTTCATTTTTCATTTTTGGATGAATTGCTATTTTTTACAAATGTAGCACCACAAATGGGTCTTCTGGAGCAGTATAATATTTTAGAATGAAATTTAAATCTATACATTGATCAACTGATTAAATCTATACATTGATGCATACACAGCCCAGACAAATACTGGTTCTTTCACACCACATGAAGGACATCATGATATCTAAGGAGCAATGATATTTGATGTTATGTAGTGTGCCACCATTTTTGATTCAGACTGTATTGGAAGAATGAATAACACATTCAATTTCAGTTTGCCTTTGATTCAGAGTCATTATGCTTCAGAAGACTACGAGTTGGGTCTTGAAAGTTGTAGTTCTTGAAGGCTTTCTTAATATGGATGACAAAAAAAAGGTATTTTGTGTTATATTTCCACTTGCACTTATCTTTAAGTTGCTTTGGGTTTGTGTAAATGTGTGTTGATTTATTATTTATATTTATTAATTTATATTTATTTGGTTGTTTTATTAATAACAATTCAATTCCAGCTCAAGAACATTCAGCTGATACAGCCCTGAAAGTTTTTTTCCCAAATAAATCCAATTGACTGACAACTCTGGAAGACACATGGAAATTACAAGTTCTTGAAAATTACTACAGGCTTTTAAATGGGCACACTCCCTACTGAATAAACACTACTCTGATCCTTCACACCTTTATTTTCATTTATGAAAATTTAAATATGACTTTCCACACAAGGGTTAATTTTAAGATTTGTTGTCACATATACTAACACTTTTTTTTAATGCATTTAGAAAAAGGAGCCTGACCAGGTGCAGAAGGCAGCAGTCCCCATCATTGCTGTTGAGGAGGAAGAGGAAATGTCATGAGGGAACCCACTGGATGTTTTGATTCTCTTTGAAGACGAAGAGGTGATGTCAACCAAGCAGTACCGTTTCTATGCATAGGCAAGCTAGGAGGTCTTCTAGAGCGCCACCAGCTGGAGGGGGCACCAATGAGCGCACGTACTGCCGCTAAATTTTAACAGGGTTGTGATCAAGAGCGGCACGGACACTGAAATATGATTGCCGCCCCCACTGGATCCCCCAACATCACTGGGCTAGAGTACTGTCATTCTGACCATGCCTGTATGCCATTGGATCAGAGCGCTGTCAATTGCTGCCTCTGATTGTTGCATGCAAAGTTTGCGTTTGGATTTGGAGCGCTCAACAATGCCATTAGATCAATGGGTTCTGTCCGTGTTTTGGCAACGTAAGGCTTTTTTTTCTTTTTTGCCATGCAAGTTCAAAGGCCAATTTAAAATATTGGTACATAAAAAAAGTGCACAAAAAATATTTTGTTTAGGCAGTATTTGTGACAGTCGAGAAATCATGTTTCATGTGAAACTGGTCCAAAAGGTGTGCGTTTTTGCGCCAATGCATAGTTAAAGGTTCAGTGTGTTGTATAATATTCCCATATAAAACTTTTAAAGCCAATTAAAATCAATACAATTAAGATCAATACATACTTAAACCGCTTTGTCAATTAATTTGCTTCCAAAAAAAAATTTTAAAAATTAAATTAATTCGCTTCCAAAAGCGCTTAAAGGGAGTAGCGTCATACATATAGTGGGCAGAGCGTCACGTTATTAACTGACACAACAACAACAAAACAATTGAACAACAAAAAAAAAAAACAGATAAAGTCAAATAGTAGCCATTGATAATATCTAAACATGCATCCAAATCCAAATATCTTTGCAACTAGGGATTTTTACATAGAGCTACAGGCATCCATTGGCTATAATGGTATCACAGATAATAAATTGTGCAAAATGTTTTATCTTAACAGTCAATTTACAAATAGGCCTAATGATTTCAGATTTGTGGAACTCACAATGTGCTGAATTTCCACAAATTAGTGTCGTTACTATGACAACCAATTTAAACGTGACAAGAAACTGATGTCTGAAAAATAAATTATATATATATAATTTATAATAGGGATTTTGCCTAGGGTGTCAAAATGGCTAGAAACGGCCCTGCAACCAAGTCTAGGGTCAGTGCACTGCTGCTGTTTTTGCACTTTATGCCCTTATTTAGAGTACACTAACTTCTCAAAGCAGCTTTACAGAAAATGCATGTGTCTACATTACAATTTAGCCTGATATCTATTATACTTTTCAACTTGAATAGTGTTGTATCATGTGATTTATAGTGATGATACATGGGTTGTACTCACTTCTGTTGTATACTGTGTGTTTGACTAATAAACTGGAAGCGATATTAACATGACATACTGATACAATTCATCACTGCTAATCATGATGTTCATTCTATTAAGTAGTATGGGTTAAATACAGGATTTTTACAGTCTGATGTAGCAGAAAGAAAAAGCTGTATGAACATGCCCTCTGACCTTACCTCTTTTACTTTAACAGATGCTGTTCTTGTGGAGTTTCCACACACAAGTACATCTGATGTGTGAGCGCCCATCAGGCGCAAATATAACAAAGAGCATTTCTGTATAGAATTGCAATATTTTTTGGACATGTATAATTTCAAATTGTTTTCTATGGAAGGATTTTTAATGGAAAGATTTTCCAGACTATTTTTAAAAGCAATTGCAAATTGCATTTTCAGTTGCGTTTTCCACATGTGGGCGCATAAATTGTGACATAATCCAAATGCAATTGCAAATCTTGCATTACCGTTTGCATTTTCGCTTTACGCCGAGTTCACACTGCACGATTTTAGCCCGATTTTTCACTCGCCGACAGGTTTTGATAAATCGCCGACAAATGCCCTATATCGGAGGCAAATCGGAGCTCGTTCACGCGAGTGACAATCGCGCAGTGTGAATTATCAAAGACGCGATTTGAGGGAATCGCCGCCGCCGTCAGACCGTTGTTCTCCAGCGAGACTGGATATAGCCCGCAAATTGTCTGTGCACAGATTTCAGCTACAAAAAGAAAAACAGATTATGCAGGAGGGAGATGCAGGGAACAGGGATTGTGTTCTGCAAAGAGTGGTAAATAATAATTTTGCAGTAACTGTTATGCTGATGTTGCGGCTGGTCAAGCGTTTGTGCTTGTTTCTGTATGATATAATTGTACATATTAAAATACTGATATGGTCCATAACTCCTCACTGAACTTCCCTCTGCCCTGTATCTTTGTCTCTCATTGGCTGAAGGTCATCGTGATGTAGTTTTCAGTCAGAAATCATTGCACACAGCAGGATTGTGAATTGCCGACAGCTCCAGATATTTAGCACGCCAAATATTTCACAGGTGTCGGCGATTCTCTCAGATCGCGTCTGGTAATTCACACTGCGTGATTGTCACTCGCGTGAACGAGCTCCGATTTGCCTCTGATGTCGGGCATTTGTCGGCGATTTATCAAAACCTGTCGGCGAGTGAAAAATCGGGCTAAAATCGTGCAGTGTGAACTCGGCATTAAAGTTATACCTTAGTATAATTTAATTACAACTAACATACACTTTGTACAAAAAAGTTGTTCCAAAATAGCACACTTCAAGTTAACTAATCATTAACACACTTGAAGTATACTGACAATTAGTCTGGCTGCTAGTACACTTAGTATACTTTTTTTTTTTTTTCACTAGGGTTGCTACATTATAAAAATAGTATTCATTTTGTTACCGAGTACCTCTATATAATCATTGCTTGTACCTTAAAATTTGTAACATTTTCCCCCCTTTTTCTTTTAGACATTTACATTTATTTACAAGTTTTCAGCATTTGGGATGTAGGCAACACATAAAAAGTTTAGTTCGTTAAACTTTAGTCGGCTCTGGCTACTGAGTATTTTATCATCAGTTCTTTTAGAGACAGAGACAGCAAACATGAAGTAATTCATTGCAGACTAACTATGAGTATATCTCACATTTAACAGTATGTCTAGACAACCATTAGTCAACATCTATCATGAATTCTGAATAAGTAGTTGATCAAGGTTGGTTGGGTTTTCCAAAGAGATATAATGAATCTGATTACTGTGATGTAATCTGTTATGATGTTCAATTTACTGACTTTTGCCTTCAGCATTTCCAATGAATAAATCAGAAAGGAAAAGGCCATAAATAAAACAATCTTGCAATTTGTTTGAGAGCCAATTCAATTTGACTTTTTTTGGTACCCTGGCACAGCAAAGGAGGCAAGGGAGCAATTAATCAGTTTACATCAAGTGAAAATATCAGCAGCCAAGTAAGTTGTTATGTTCCATCTTGTAGATCTGATTATCTGATGATTCTTGGCTTTTCTTTGTTGGCCTTCCCACAATCCTCAGGTTGACTGGTCATTTGGCATATTCTTCAAATGGGATCCAAATCTCAACCAACCTGCTTTGCCACCTAATGCCTTTTGCCAACAGCAAGGCAAGGTTAACCGCCACCACAGACTTGGGCCTTACCTTCAGCCTGGGCAAGGTCTGACTGTCCTGTTCTCTCTCTGTAAATTTGAGCTGGTTTCTCACTTCAATAAAATACAGTCAAGCAACTTTTCATATTTTCTTTCTCAAGCCTGTGGTTTCCTACCTGTCAGACCTCATTCTGCTCCTTACATTATCACCCTGTCCAATGTAGTCTTCTCAGCTGCTTCTGCATTAGGAGATGTTTACAGTATCTGGCAGACCTAGAGAAGACTGGTCTTGGGTCCTTGGGAAATTCAAGGTCCTGATCTAATCTTCAAATTAAACTGCTGACAATTTGAAGGAAAAACCAGGAGCTGCTTTTAAGAGGAGGGATATGTTGTGGTGCACCATCGCTCAGTTTTTAAAGCTGATCTTGTGCACTGTTTTCCCCAGAGTTTTAAAACTATTGGGGAAAAATCCATGCCTCCTCCTGCATTCATCAACAGCACAGCTACCATGAGTTTAACCTTTCCTCAAATTCTTGGGAAATGTTTATTTCTGATCTGAAATTGGACAACAACACACAATCAGTGATGTCACATGAATTATTTTAACAATCTCCTTGCTAAGTTTCTGAGCCTTGATCGTGTAAGAGAGCTCTCGGAATGCATCAAAAATATCTTAATTTGTGTTCCAAAGATGAACGAAGGTCTTACAGGTGTGGAACGACATGAGGGTGAGTAATTAATGACAGAATTTTCATTTTTGGGTGAACTATCCTTTTAACGCACTTCTACACCACTTTCCTCTTCACGATGAGTCTCTGTAAATGTCCATTGCATGAATACCTTTGAGGACCAAATATATTACTGCCTTGTGTTATTAGCCAGCATGGTTGTCAGGCAACACCAGTCAAAACCAGTCACTACGCCCTTTTAGTGTTGCATGAACCTCAGTAAAATACTGCTTATGCCCCAGTAAAATACTATTGATAAATCCTTACATGTCAATGAAGATTACCATGTACTGACCTGGGAATCATTTATTCTACACAGTACTGAATGGATGTGTGAATACAAAGAGCACTGTAAACAGGATACACAGGCTTTAAACCGAGAACCTGAATCTTCTTTAAGGTAGTTGTGTCCTTCACAGTGCTTGTGATCGGGGTTGTGATATTGGTTTAGCGTGTGCCCAAATGCCCTTATGTTTAATCCGGCTCTGGGTGCTTTCATGGCTCGAGTGCTCTTAGATGTATAGTGTATCACGCCAAGTATAGAAGTTATTCAGTGCACTAGGCAGACAGGGATCAGTGGTGTTGTGGTTGTTGCTCTTGTATTCGTTGAGTTCTTTTAATCCCTGTCACATGTGCTGCGAGTGTTATTGGTCTCTAGGTGAGCCTTGGCTCTTTTTATGCCAGCGGTCAGGTCACCTCTGCCGCTGGGGGGGGGGGGGGGGCATTATTTCTGCAATACACTGTTACTTTATAACTATATTAAAACAAGTGATATCTCTATTGTTATAAGGGGTTGCACTTCACTTTTTTTGTTTTTGTTTTGGTGCAAATAGACCTTTTGTCATGGATTTTGATTTCCTGTGTTTTCTGTTTTGTTCTTGATATGAAAAGGCTTTTATGAAAAGCCCTGAACAACATTTTAATGAACTGGGCTTGATTCAGGGTGGAGTGATGGCTCTTACTGGAATCCTGCTACTGCAGCATGGTAAGCTTTGAATACTAAGAATTTGAGTCCATTAATGAGGTATAAGAAGCCAGAGGGCTGTAGGTCTTATTGCAGGCAGGGTGCATGGAGGCCACAGTGAAGTTCGCCGGATAAGGGAAAGAAAGCATGCGAGTGTATGAGTTTGTGCGTGACAGATTACGGTTTGATATGTTTTTCTCTACAGCTTGGCTTGACCTCCTTCTAGGAGTGGTGCTCCTTCCTGTTCTGGGAGTCCAGCAGTGCGGTTGTGATACGGCATGGTTCACACTCTGACTCTAGAGTTCATAATACTGTACAGTGAATGAATTAAACAAAAAAGGGCCTGGCCTTGTATGTGCACACTGTGAAGAACTTCTTAGGTGGGAAACTGCTAAGATAAGAAAATATTTTACTGGCGAAAGGTGCAGAAGCATTTTGTGCCATATAGATTAGTTTTATTAATAGAAAAAGAGATACCTAGCAGAAAGAAAAAAATTAACCTAAATCTCCATTAACATTTATGCATATCTACTTTTCATTAAAAACAATTTACAGAATAAACATTTTACCAGTTTGCATGCTTCCTGGAAATCAAACACATGACCTTGAGCATTGCTGCACCTCACAATTGAGCTACAGAATATATGTTGAACATCAGAGACACTTTTCTTATAAATTTCCATTTATATAGAATCCCACAAGAGGAAAATCTTTTTTTTTAATTTTTTTTTTATATAAAGTCATTTATTGTGTAATGAGAGAAATTGGTTACAATTATTGCCCTTAAAAATTCTAAAATTAGTATTTTCTAATATCCTGGCAACAGTTAATAGTGTATCAGTATCAACCAGGTTACTATCAATGATTAAAATTAAAATTGCAGCTAAAACTATAAGCATTTTTGTTAAACTGAAATGAATCTGAAATAAATGATACATATATTTTCAGGTTTTTCTGTGTGGTTGAGTACGGGATCTATTTCTATTTTTCTTGTCTCTAGATGTGGCTTCAGTTTACATTTCAGTTTTTCAACCGCTATGCAACCCCAGTGTTTCTAAGGACATTGCACTAAATTATATGTAATGACATACTGTACCTTTAATGTTATTGTAAAATGCATTTTTTTTAATACATTTATTTTATATGATGAATTCAGAATTTCCTTTTAAGCAGTGCCAAAAACGTAAGTTTTCCCAAATTTAAGCTTAAATGTTAGAAGCATAAAATTGTACGTTAAGTGGTTGAGGCTAAATTAATTGCATAAAACAAACCCTTACCAGAGTGTCTGTGTCAATGCAGTGCCTTACAAACTCTGGAGTCAAATCATTATAGATATCTTGTCAGATCAATTAATAATTATTTTTGCTGCCCATCTGAATAGTTTCAGAATTAGTTGGATTGTAGAAACCTTATTTTACAACACACAAGGTAGCAATCCTATCTAAAATAGCGAGGTCATAACAACAGATGTAAGTGGCTGCAAAACTGCAATCTGCTTCCATTCACACTAAATCTTTTCCTCAACAATATTCTGAGATATCTACATGTGTGAAGCTTGCACCTCACTCTCCATTGACTTCCATGGAGTTGCCTGTCAAAAGAAAGATGAAAAGGTGGAAGAACACTGCTGAGAAGGAAGGGCAGTGTAATGGAGGGACGACCAAATCCTCAAGCACAAATCTTTTGATCTAGTAGCTTGTTAGCAGCAAACAGAGGACTGATTTCTCGCACATGCTTTCTCCTCAATGGGTTTGTGTCTGTCTGCTTTTCACACCTCACATATCAGTCTCTCACTCCGCTCTGGGAGTATTCATATAATCTCACAAGGTCACGCTGTGAAATCCCCATACTATACACAGTGGCTTATTGTGCCCATTTATTTTTCTACCCATCATCTCTCTTACCTCTCCAAAAGGACACTTTACACACCTTTAGTACAAAACTCAGTGTTCTGTCATGTCTGCTGAATGTATAAAAAACACACAGTCCAGATCACATTTTAACAGGTCTGTCGCTGACACTATACCCTAATAGGTCAGAGCCAGCAGGTATCCCAGAGCCCTCTTCCAAATATGGGAGATAATTGGGCGGCACAAACACTTGCAGAAGTTGCCATGGCAACAGAAAGGTTAGGGTTCAGACTGCAATATGCTTTGGGAGCCTGGAGGCTATTTTCGTTCTCTATGAAAACTATTAAATACAATGTAGGAGGCAGTCTCTCATCCCACTAGAAGGTAATGAAAGGTAGCCTGCGGTGTGGGGACAGAGCCTCTATACACACAGGGCTCTGTCTGCTGTGGATAGTCCTATTTTGTGCCCTCTCAGTCTCCATAAAGACAGTCTTTATGAGTCTGCATTTTAGCGTAATGTGTATTTGGCTTGGTGAAACACCTATGCCAAGATCAAACATAAATATCTTGAGCATTAAACATGTCTTGAACTGAATTTGAATTATTAATGCAAAAGTAGATTTAAAAATTGTAAAATTAGTATTTTCTAATATACTGGCAACCAGGTTACTATCAATGTTTAAAACTAAAATTGCAACTAAAACTAGTACAAGCATTTTTTAACTGAAGTGAATCTGAAATAAATTATTCATATTAAATGAAAAACTTGAACTAAAATAAATTAGAAAATGTTGTCTTACTTTTTTTTAGGTTTTTCTGTGTGTTTTTCTTGTCTCTAGATATGGCTTCAATTCACATTTCAGTTTTTCAACCGCAATGCAACCCCAGTGTTTCTAAGGACATTGCACTAAATTATATGCCTTAAATGTTATTGCAAAATGTACTTTTCTGGAATACATTTATTTTATATAATGAATGCATAATTTCCTATTATCTTTTAAGCAGTGTCAAAAATGTAAGTTTTCCAAAATGTCAGCTTTTATATACAGTATATATATCAGCAATAATTTTAATGTGTATTTATTTTATTTTTTTTAAGAATATTCTTATGCTAATTAAGACTGTATTTATTTTATCAAAATACAGAAAATTTACACAATTTAATATACTTTAAAATGTAATTTATTATTGTGATGCAAAGCTGAATTTTCAGCATCATTACTTTAGTATTTTTTTGGTTACATGTGTTTTTCATTTTTTTTTCAGGATACTTTAATAAATAAAAAGTTAAAAATAATAGTGTTTATTCAAAATATAAATTTTGTGTTAAAATATACACTACTATTCAAAGGTTTGGGGTCACTATTTTTTTATTTTTCTTCTTAAGAAATTAATACTTTTATTCAGCAAGGGTGTGTTAAAAGGATAAACAGTGATAGTAAAGACTTATGTTATTAAAAAAGAAAAAAAAAATTCTATGTTGAATAAATGCTGTTCTTTTTAACTTTTTTTTCAACGAATTAAGCAGCACAATAGTTTCATCATTGATAATAAATCCGCATAATATAATGATTTCTCAAGGATCATGTGACACTGAAGACTGGATTAATGGCTGATGAAGATTCGCAGAAATAAATTTAATTTGAAAGTATACTAAAATAGGAAACCAGTATTAGAAATTGCAATAATATTTCACAATATTACTTTTTTTTTTTTGTACTTTTGATCAAATAAATACAGCCTTGATGAGCATAAGAGACTCCATAAAAAAAATAAAAAAATAAAATTATATATATATATATATATATATATATATATATATATATATATATATATATATATATATATATATAAAATCTTGTTTTTTTTTTGTTTTTTTTTGTTAAATATGTTATTGTCACACCCTGTGGCTTGTAGCAGGAAGCCGGCTTCAGTTTGTACCCAGGTAAGTTCACATTTAGTTTGAGTAAACTCTACGTTTTCGGGCTCAAGAAGATTGGTTGGTTTTGAGTGGGTTTCATCACCATGGTAACTTATGCTACACGGCTACCCTAGGTTTTAATCTGGGTTAGAGATCACAAACCCAAACTGGACCAATCAGCTGTGAGCAAAGTGACATATATATTTAAAAAATTATATATTTCTGACATGTGTGTGTGTGTATATATATATATATATATATATATATATATACACACACACACACACACACACACACACACACACGCACTCACACACACACACACACTTGCCCCTTTTAGACTTCATTTTCTAACTGCTTGTTTTCTTAAAAAAAACTAAAAAAAACACTAGCATCTCTATACTTTTTGTATTCTATCTATTTGTTTTCTTCTATTTATTATACATTTAACAAAAATAAAAAAGGCCTCTAACACTAGTTTGCTCTATTCTTTTTCTATTCTCTCTGTTTTCTTTTTATTTATTATATAATAATAATTAAAGGGGTCATATAATGCCATTTTTGTACAAGCTAATATGATTCTTTAGGGCCTAAATTGAAAGTTTGTAATATACTTTAATTAAAAATTCTCATTAGTATTGTAAGAAAACACTCACTTTACCTGCTCAAAAACAGCTCTGTTTTCAGCACACCGTTTTAGTGCGTGTGTTTTTAAATGCTAGTGAGCTTTGCTCGCCCCGCCCCTCTGTTCTGTGGGGCGTTTTTGACACAACACACTTGGAGTGTTGCCTTGACAACAGTTGAGGGTATATTTTGAAGAATGGCAGTAAATATGTGATCAGATAACATAACTTATTCTGGCATAATATTGAAAAACGTATTCTGGCATAATATTGAAAAACATCAATTAGAGTATTTATAGTCTTGGATCATATGCATTTGCAGGATGTAAACAGTATTTTGCAGCTATTGTGTTACCATTAATTTTCATGCAGTTATAACTGTTTTTTATTTATTTAAATTTTTTATATTACTTCTTAACAGACACCGTTATAAACCATCTACAAAAGTAAGCTTAGTGTAGTGTTATCATGTTAACTTTAATACCTGCGTACACAGTTTGTAATAACACAATAACCATAACGTTTTGTTCATTATAAACGTGGGATTATTAATTATATTGAGAACGTCGTAAATAGAAAACATGCATGTACCCTGAATGTAAACATTAGCCACATACATCGTGAAGCGTGCTAGCGATTTGCAAAGATTAATATAAAGATTAATATAAAGGTTAATTAAACGTTACACTCACTTCTTCTGGAGGTTCAGCAGGAACACGAATAGTTGGTACCGATCCTTTTTTCAGGAGCAGCTTCTTAGCAAAACCAGCTTTATACTGACCTTCATTTATAAAGCAGTCTGGTGAAAAATGATTCGCGGTTCGGACTTAGGAACATCAAAATGACTGCTGTGTTCATTATTGTACCCGAGAACAGAACACCACAATCGCTTAGACGCCATTCTGCTCATAGACAGCTCCAGCGTATATCAACAATGACGTGCGGACTATGATTGACAGCTCGCTCACAAGCAAGGGCGGGTCTGTGTTGAAACACTCCTGTCAATCAACCATGGTGGGAGGGGCGTCCGACCGTGTGGCGTCACACGGTCGAACGGCTTGATTTGAGACAGGGTAAAACAAATAAGGAGATTAAAAAAAAATAAACACTGGATGGATTTTTATCATTTTATGATGGTTGTGTACAGGCACTGCTAACACACATTTCAGTACAATCAACTTGTAAAAGTGCATGTACCATTATATGACCCCTTTAAAAAAAAAATACTGTATTGCATTACGCTAACTGAGACTTGTCATAGCACTTGTATATTGCTCTTTTTATTTTATTTTGATTGCTTCCATTGTCCTCATTTGAAAGTCGCTTTGGATAAAAGCATCTGCTAAATGACTAAATGAAATGTAAATGTAATGTAAAATATCTGATGCAATGAAGCCACTCCCCTGTATCTCTCGCTCCAAATTAAAGCAGTTTACAGTCAAAGAATTTTAGAGACAAACTTGCCCAACCTTTGCAGCTACTTATTTATTATATCTATATTATATTCATTGTAATCGTTTATAATTCTTATAATATATTAATATAATTATTATATGAAGTGGCAATTAATTTTAAGCTTCATATCTAAATTAAATTAAATATAATTGTGAATCCAAATGATGCTTTGCTGATGCTCTCCATGTTCCGTGTGATTGGCTGTTTGCTGCACGTGTCACGCTTCCAGGTGCACGCACTCCAGAGTTAATTACAAACTCTGGTTCAAACTCTGAGTTGTCAGAGAATGTTTATATATCAAGTTTTTTGTGAGCCCGGTGAACCTGGGGCCCGTTCTTCATATGTCGCTTAAAACATCTGAGATTATTTGACAGATTCCAGATCCTGATAACTGATCTCTGGCTAATTTGGTTCTTCAAACAAATCTGCATATTTGATTAAAATATCTAGATTAAGTTGTCTAAGATTACATTCTCGTGTTCCCTGAAAAAAGGCAGATGTGTCGATACTCAAAACCATGATCAGCAATGCAGCAATTGGCTGGCGGCAAGACAGCAATATAATGACATCATATAATTAAAAAAGACACCTGACGAAAAACTTGACAAATTTCTGGACTTTTGTAAGGAAACAGCCAAGCGAACAAAAGTACATAAATTGTATAATAGATAAATTAAATGTGCACAGGTTTTAAATTATTCTTAATTTTTTTTTTTTTTTACATGATTCCCATTTATTTATATGCACAGTTTCTAGTATTTGTACAGGCTTTAAATTTTTTTATTTCAATGTTGTAATTAGTAATTCATTTAATTTTTTGTCATTAATCACTTACTCCCATGTCGTTTCAAACCCGTAAAAGCTTAGTTCGTCTTCAGAACACAAAATAAGACATTTTAGATGAAAACCGGGAGGCTTGTGACTATCCCATTGACTGCCAAATAAATTACACTGTCAAGG
Organism: Acrossocheilus fasciatus; assembly: GCA_036784905.1. Taxonomy (NCBI): domain Eukaryota; kingdom Metazoa; phylum Chordata; class Actinopteri; order Cypriniformes; family Cyprinidae; genus Acrossocheilus; species Acrossocheilus fasciatus. Next base: position 4,973,779 of record CM071953.1, read on the forward strand.
TCCAGAAAAGTATGAAAAACATAATTAGAATAGTCCATCTGCCATCAGTGGTTCAACCATGATGTTATGAAGCAACGCAAATACTTTTTATATGGAAATAAAACAAAAATAACGACTTTATTCAACAATTCGGCACCGTAACGTCACCGTAGCATCACCGTAGTGACATTTTGGAGAGTATCGCTGCACGCAAAATGCGTATTCTCTTCTGTGTCAGCCGTAACACAAGGATACGTTTTCTACATGGATTTATGCTTTGATTTGAATGCAAACAGGGCATCCCTATGCCGCGCTGACACAGAACGGCGTACACATTTTGGGTGCAGCAATACTCTCCAAAATGACGCTACGGTGCTAAATTGTTGAATTTTTTTTTTTCTGTACAAAAAGTATTCTTGTCACTTCATAATCTTTCAGGTTCATAACCACTGATGGCAGATGGAGTAATCGGACAATGTTTTTCATACTTTTCTGGACCTTGACAGTGTAATTTACTTGGCAGTCAATGGGACAGTCACAAGCCTCCCGGTTTTCATCTAAAATATCTTAAATTGTGTTACAAAGACAAACAAAGCTTTTACGGGTTTGGAATGACAGGGGGATAAGTGATTAATGACAACATTTTCATTTTGGACTCCCTTTAAGAGTCCAGTTCAAGTTATCTACATCTATCTCCTGCGCTCCATCAAGCCACTCCCATAATATCTGTCACCACTCAAATTAATGCATGATTTAGACTGACTGTATAGCATGTGTGTAAGACTCCAATACAATTATAAAGTAATTAGTTCATCACTAATAAATCTTTAAATGAGTAAAACTGGTTGTCTATAGTATTATAAACTACACAACATTATTATATATTTTTTTCAAATTAATTTTTACATTATTATTATTTTAAATTATTGTCACTGGACCAGTACTCTTATAAAGTAGCAGTGGTAGGGACAGATTTCAGTCATTTACTGCTGCTATTAAAGCAATATATTCACTAATAATTGTGCTTTATGCCTTATATATGCTTGATATGTTTATTGGGAACCATGCTATTTTAATCTATGCATTATAACCCCGTCAGTAGATAAGGTTATTAACTGTACTCTGTGTGTTTTTAATACTTGATATTTAGTGTGGAAAGGAAGCTTATTTTATTTGCAATTCCTTGGTGAAACTGAAATTATGATATTCGGTATCATAAGCATGTTACAACACTTTATAGAACTTTCAACAAACTCTTCTATGACATTTTCTCCACGTGATAAATTTACTAACATGCGATTTATGCATAATAAGCAACTGTGCAGTGGCTAAGACCTGCAAAAACGTCTAATTGGAAGATCATGTCAAGAGATGGACCAAAATCAGCCTGCTTAAAACTGGACACAAAAATATTTGGGTTGATCCTTAATCTAAAGTTCCATGGAGAGTGATCAAAGCTGACAAGCTTAAACCACATAGGCTCCAAGATATTTTATTTGCTGGCATAGGAAATAAAAATTATCAATATAAATTTGGCCCAGTTGTGGCCAGTTCTATTAGGATCTGATAGGAGGACCTTTTAAATATTGTAACAACACACCCTTTTGGCACAACTTTATTTTATTTTTTTTTTTATGTGGAAATCAGCCATTTGTCCAGCCCTCTTGGTCTACATTGGGCATAAACACATGCAGTGACTTGTATGATAACCAGGGACTCTGCTCACTTCAAGAATTAAGAAATAACTTTTGTTTACCAGTATCATCATATTTTGTCTTTTTCCAGTTACATTCTGCTCTCAAGGCCTATGGAGATCCCTGGGCACCCCCTATTTCCTCTCATCCTATGTGGGATTGGATCGCACAATCCTCTGGTCAGCCATCTGTTTCTTTAATATATAGTAAACTTAATGGTCACACTGCAAAGTCCGTTTCTATTAAATCTATCTGGAATCGTGAATTAAAAGGTTTTGATTTATCGGTCGACTTGGAGAGAGTGTGGTCTAATCTAATCTTAACTTCTAAAAACTTGGCTCATCGTCTTATCCATTTCAAAGTCATCCATAGAGCATACATAAGTCCTTACAAGAGGTTTAAAATGAAACTGCAATCGACATATAGCTGTCATTAGGGGTGTGCAGCGGAGCCATTATTTGTATCTGTATCTGTATCTGTATCTGTGACAATCTCAAAATTATTTGTATCTGCATCTGTATTCGGATAGATCCGGAAGTGGGCGTGGCTTAAACCGGAAGTTTGTCAAATTACATGAAAATACCATTTTAAATGCAAATCTGTTCGATTCGTAGTTTTCATTTAACAAATATGCCTTTTACAACTAAAGAAAGTATTATTTTTATTAAAATTATAAGTGTAAATATCTTCTATTTAAAACTTTATCAAAAAAGAAAAAATAGCTTTATTCTTCTTATTTTCCAGCGAAACTTTGTGTACAAATTTGACAAGAGACAAGTATCCATAATCTTATATAAGAGCACTAGTAGAAAAAAAAAGAAATAGACATGGAATGAAAGTGTTCAGTAGCCTATCATAGCAGAATGACAATAAAGCTCGCTTGAACTTTGAGTAACTTAGATCATGTGTTACATAATTTGTGATCATTTACAAGTTTTTTTATCAACAGAGTGCAACAAAATAACTTGGACAAACATCGCTTTTCTTCGTCTTGTATAATTAAATGTAATGCCATTCACGAAAAGGGCAAATGTAATGTGTTTTTACACTCATTCACTTTACACATCCAGGCCCATAGCCAGATATGAGGTCTAGACCTCGTAAATGTTTCATGTTCAAAAATAAAATTTGAAAACTTTATGAAAAATTATTTAAAATCATGTCGCTGAATAAATTCATGTGGCTGACTCGCAGCAGCTGCGTAACAGGAGTGAACGAGCTTGGCGCAAGTGCAGCCTCCGCTCCGCTCCGCCATGTTGCCAGATCTAGTTATTTTAAGCGTCGCTGGACTTGTTTTGATACTTAATGTAACAGCCTTAATAAAGTAATTAGGGCATTAATAAAGTGGGAGGATGAAGGTGGAGGTTAGAGATTCTGTTTCCTATTTGCAAAATACAAGATTTAAACTTATTTTGGTGCATTTTTCAGGAGATTCGTTGTGTTTAATTTTTGTAGCAATATCTGGCAACACTGCTTCACCGGCACTGACAGGCAGCAATCAAAAAAGGAGACCGCGGATAGTTTATTGCTGAGGAGACCACATTTGTTAGAAAAACGCAATGATCACCATGATATTATCTGTATGAAACTGTGTCAAACGCTATCAAAGCAATTATTATTGCACAAATCTTAACCGCAGTCCTCACTAATGTAGTGCTGTTCCAGCAAACATGTGATTGTGTCTGCCGAATATTTTTTCTGTTATTCGGATAAATCCGTTATTCGTTTTGAAGCCATTATCCGTGCCTTTCCGAATAAGGTATTCGGCTTCGGGCACATCCCTAGCTGTCATATCTGTAACACTAATAAGTTCATTAAAGAAGAGAATGTTGTTTGCTGGTTTTACAGCTGCAAAGTGTTATGGGTGCTTGCTAAATAAAGCGCACGAAGGAATGTCCACAAAACCAGAGTATTTTAATAAAAATCGAAACAAGAAACAGAGAATATCCAGGAACGAGAGGTACCAAACATATGTGAAATAATAACAGACAAGGAATCAGGGGAGCACACAGGCTTTAAATACTTAAAGTAATCAAGGGGAAATAGAAACAGGTGTGGAGCTAATTAACTAATGAGGAGAACTAAGGAAACTAGGTCAACATGTGACATATCGCCCCCTCCCAGAATGGTGTGTCCCTGCGACGACAAAAGCAGTCCAACAGGAGGAGGGAGGGGAAGGAGGGAGGGGAGGGGAGGGGAAGGGAAGGGGGAAGGAGGAGGGAGGGGAAGGAGGAGGGAGGGAGGGAGGGGAAGGAGGAGGGAGGGAGGGAGGGGAAGGAGGAGGGAGGGAGGGAGGGGAAGGAGGAGGGAGGGAGGGAGGGGAAGGAGGAGGGAGGGAGGGAGGGGAAGGAGGAGGGAGGGAGGGGGAGGAGGGAGGGAGGGGGAGGAGGGAGGGAGGGAGGGAGGGAGGGGGAGGAAGGGAGGGAGGGGAAGGAGGAAGGGGAAGGAGGAAGGGGAAGGGGGAAGGAGGAGGGAGGGGAAGGAGGAGGGAGGGGAAGGAGGAGGGAGGGGAGGGGAAGGAGGAGGGAGGGGAGGGGAAGGAGGAGGGAGGGGAAGGAGGAGGGAGGGGAGGGGAAGGAGGAGGGAGGGGAAGGAGGAGGGGAAGGAGGAGGGGAAGGAGGGCGTGGAGAAGGAGGTGGGCGTGGAGCAGGAAGTGGGCAGGCAATGTGGAAGGGACAAAGTTAATAGGTCCAGGGTGGAGTCGATGGAGGAAGGAGCCAGGTGGCAATCCAGAGGCCAGCCAGGATGGCGGCCCATGGCAGAGTTGACGGCGGGAGGAGCCATGGTGGAGAAGGGGCCGATGACACCAGGGGGCTGACTGATGGAGACTGAACTGCTGGAGGGGGAGATCCAGGTGGAACGGAGCAGACGGAGAGCCGGGGAGAAACTGAGGATCCGGAGGGCCGAGGCAGAGCTGAAGGCTCAGGCGACTGAGGCGGGGATCCAGAAGACCTCGGTGGAGCCGGTGCGACTGAGGATGAAGGTGGAGCTGGAGCAAAGGATGAGCCTGACACAGCCAGAGGGATGGAGTGACGAGACAAAGCCAGAGGAGTGGAGTCCCGAGGCGGCGAAGGGTTGACGACTGACCAAGGCGGAGCCGGAGGGATGAGGGAGCCCAGTGGAGCCAGTGGGATGACGGGCAACAGTGGAGACGAGGGAGCTAGGAGCCGAGGCGGAGCCGATGGGTTGGAGGACCGAAGTGTAGTCCAAAGCTCGTAGGCTGGAAGTGGAGACAGGGGATCCACAAGTCTGGGCGGAGCTGGAGACTGAACGTCCTGAGGCGGTGGAACAGAGCTCATGACAGGCACTGACTAAGGGTGAGCTGAGGGACTGACAGACATCAGCGGAGATGGAGGCGAGGAACTAGTTTATTTGAGAGGAGGCAGGAGAGGGAGGCTGGGAGGGAACACAGGAGGACTTGAGCTGGACAGAACCAGTGGAGACACAGGAGATTCAGGGCTGGACAGAACCAGTGGAGACGCAGGATATTCAGGAGCACAGGTTAGTACTTCTCCAAACCAGTCTATCAGGTCCATCTGGAAGATGTCCATTAGTTCCTCTTTATAACTCCCAGAAACCAGATGCAGCTCACCCTCAGTCGTAGGAGTGTGAGCGGGGCTTCCCTCCAAGCCCTCGTACACCACCAAAACTCCCTCGAGAGACTGACAATGTTGCCGGCTCACGCATTTGGTCAGAGGATGGTTGAGGCTCAGTCACAGCGGGCTCAGGCTCTCCGTCTGCAGTGGGCTCAGGCAGTATCTCCATATAGCGGGGTGACGGCCGGCTGGTCTCTGTGTCAGGAGTGGGGCTGGAGATATCCTCCTCTGAGGGGCTGATGGAGAAAAACAGTCCATTATTCTCCAGCACCCACTCCACAAAAGCGGCAAAATCCTCTTTGGGACCGTTCACTGGCAAGCGTACCTTACACCGCTCGCTCAAGCTGGAGATGTAGAAAACACAGAGCGAGCGGTCCGGGAAGTGGGTAAGGCACATCAGATTGAGAAAGTCCCTGGTATGGTCCTCCAGCGAACGGTTCATCTGCTCCAGGCACAGGAGTTGGACGACTGACAAGGCCATTCTGGGAGAGGAGACAAAAAAATAAAATAAAAAATAAACAGATAGAAAAACGCTGCTTAAAATTAATTCACTTTTTAGGTCTGCTATTCTGTTACGGGTGCTTGCTAAATAAAGCGTGCGACGAAGAAATGTCCACAAAACCTTTTAATAAAAACCCAAACAAGAAACAGAAAATATCCAGGAACAAAAGGTAGCAAGCACATACATGAAATAATAGCAGACAAGGAATCAGGGGAGAACACAGGCTTTAAAATACTCAAAGTAATCAAGGGGAAACAGAAACAGGTGTGGAGCTAATTAACTAATGAGGAGAACTAAGGAAACTAGGTCAACATGTGACACAAAGGCGGCAATAATACAAAACTGGTTTACTCTGCACATGTGTGCAAAAACATTTTGGATTCATAGCCTCCTTAAAATAGTGACTTGTGAATGTACAGCAGCACAAATTAACAAGGCTAAACCTAGTAGACCATTGATGCATGGCAATGTTTTTCTTTCAACATTTTGGACTATATAAAGGAATGACCATATAAAGTTTTTTTCTTCTTCTTCTTCTTTAAAATTGTAAAATTATTGATAATATGTCTTTTGCTCCCCCTCCCTGTTGTTTGTTTGAATGGATGTTATTTTGTTAATCTAAAGACGATAAAAATTTGATCACAAAAAAAACAAAAAACTGGACACAAAAGCCTTCGTAGCTTGCTCGCTCTCTCGATCTTTGGCTCTTTTGCCTTATTGACCGTGCTACAAAGCGCTCACAGCTGTAACATCAGGCTAGCGAGACTCCAGAACTCAAACACTTCATCAAACTTTGTGACTGAAAAGATCTTCAAAGCCTAAAGTCTTTGCAAACAGACTTCCGAAGAACGCCGTGCACGTCACTCAAGTAACCAGAAAACCAACCAATCACTGGAGGGCTTTCCCAAAAGGACATCATCCAACGGTCGCTCAGCAGCCAATCTGCAGCCCCGGGATCACCTCAGGCAAGCCATCGAGAAATTCTGCTGTCAGCTGTCAACTCAGTTGCAAGTAAATCAAAGTTTTCATCTCTTGCTGAACTGGCGCTGAATTGATCTTAAGCGGTAAAGATAAGCCAAGTCTCTGCTTTTGTGATTTTTTTCAGGTTGTGATCTTGAACTAGTAATAATTTACTAGAATTTTGGGACTTCATGCAAACTCCGTTTAACTCTTATCCTTTGAAACTGTGTGTGTGTGTGTGTGTGTGTTTTCAATAGGTTTAGTTCATGTATTGTAGAATAGCAGTTAGCAAATAAACTTTGTTTAATTTATAAAGAAGCATTGTCTTGTGTCATGTATTTTAAAGTTAAACTTTACCCAGATCTTTGCTACCTTGCTCAGATTTAACTTGTTAAATTTAAATACCAGGTTTGTATTCCCATCGTTGGCCATGGAATGGAAACAGAATTGGTAAGATACTCTAACTGATACTAGATGTATAGTTGATGAAGTGTAAGCTATAAATTTTTAATCAGTTTTAACCAAATCAACCCGAATCTTAAGGATTTGATTCCCTCTGAATTTGAATTTTAAGAACTTAAAAAGTTGCAATCTAATCTTGTTTACATGAAATAAGCCTGCTCCCGAGCAGGTTTAAGCTTACGGACCTGTTGCTATGACAGCAAGTCCAGGATGAGCTTTGAAGTACCAAATGATCCAAGATCAAGCGAATATCATCAACAATCAAATCCAGCTTACTGAGTTAGCGACGTACGAAGAACAGGCCCCTAATCTAAACCAGGGTCCTGTTTCATAAAACAGGTTTACCAAATAAGCCAGGTTTATTTCAGTTGGTCTGACTTATTGTCAATTGATTTAGTTAAAGGGGTCATATAATGCCATTTTTGTACAAGCTAATATGATTCTTTAGGGTCTAAATTGAAAGTTTGTAATATACTTTAATTAAAAATTCTGTTACACTTTATTTCGATAGTCCACTTTAGACATTCTACAAACTATAAGTAACTTTGTAACTACGTGTCAACTACATGTCAACTAATTCTCATGAATTTGCAACTATATGTCTACTAACTCTCAGTAGGGTAGGTTTAGGGTCAGTAGAATAAGTTGACATATACTTGCAAAGTTTCTGATAGTCAGTATGTTGTATGTTGTGGACCCATCAAAATAAAGTGTTAGAAGTTATTAAGCAGACAGTCTACTAATACTCTAATGTCTGCTAGTTGACATGTAGTTGCAAAGTTACTTACTGTTAGTAAAATGTCTAAAGTGGACTATCGAAATAAAGTGTTACCAAAAATTCTCATTAGTATTGTAAGAAAACACTCATTTTACCTGCTCAAAAACAGCTCTGTTTTCAGCACACCGTTTTAGTGCGTGTGTTTTTAAATGCTAGTGAGCTTTGCTCGCCCCGCCCCTCTGTTCTGTGGGGCGTTTTTGACACAACACACGTGGAGTGTTGCCTTGACAACAGTTGAGGGTATATTTTGAAGAATGGCAGTAAATATGTGATCAGATAACATAACTTATTCTGGCATAATATTGAAAAACATCAATTAGAGTATTTATAGTCTTGGATCATATGCATTTGCAGGATGTAAACAGTATTTTGCAGCTATTGTGTTACCATTAATTTTCATGCAGTTATAACTGTTTTTTATTTATTTAAATTTTTTACATTACTTCTTAACAGACACTGTTATAAACCATCTACAAAAGTAAGCTTAGTGTAGTGTTATCATGTTAACTTTAATACCTGCGTACACAGTTTGTAATAACACAATAACCATAACGTTTTGTTCATTATAAACGTGGGATTATTAATTATATTGAGAAGGTCGTAAATAGAAAACATGCATGTACCCTGAATGTAAACATTAGCCACATACATCGTGAAGCGTGCTAGCGATTTGCAAAGATTAATATAAAGATTAATATAGGTTAATTAAACGTTACAGTCGCTTCTTCTGGAGGTTCAGCAGGAACACGAATAGTTGGTACCGATTCTTTTTTCAGGAGCAGCTTCTTAGCAAAACCAGCTTTATACTGACCTTCATTTATAAAGCAGTCTGGTGAAAAATGATTCGCGCAAACATGAAAACATTGACGTTGCTCGTGGGGAATATTTCCTTCAAAAGGACTTAGGAACATCAAAATGACTGCTGTGTTCATTATTGCACCCGAGAACAGAACACCACAATCGCTTAGACGCCATTCTGCTCATAGACAGCTCCAGCGTATATCAACAATGACGCGCGGACTATGATTGACAGCTCGCTCACGAGCAAGGGCGGGTCTGTGTTGAAACACTGCTGTCAATCAACCATCGTGGGAGGGGCGTCCGACCGTGTGGCGTCACACGGTCGAACGGCTTGATTTGAGACAGGGTAAAACAAATAAGGAGATTAAAAAAAAAAAAAAACACTGGATGTATTTTTATCATTTTATGATGGTTGTGTACATGCACTGCTAACACACATTTCAGTACAATCAACTTGTAAAAGTGCATGTACCATTATATGACCCCTTTAAAAATAAGTCAGACTAACTGAAATAAGCTTGGCTTGTTTGGTAAACTTGTTTTATGAAACCACCCCAGATCGGTTTTTATTGGGTTTTGTCAACTAGAAACTTACTCTGCAACTCTGAGTTTGTTCATTTCGCTTCGTGTTACAGGCCACTGGACTTTTTGTTGTGTTTTCGTCCCTCATGTGCCCGTGACCTAGTGTCTGATTGTGTCATTCTGTTCACCTGTGTTCTATTAATTATCCTCATTTGCTTTAGTATTTAAGTTCTAGTCTGTACTGAGCTCCCTCATCCGGTATTGTGTATGTCCTATGTTTTACATGTGTCACCTACCTGCCTGTGGATTTATCCTGTGTGGATTTATTAAAAGACGATTTGCCTTCATCTTCTTCTTGCATGTTTATCATAGACACCATTTTGGGACAGTTATGTTTTTATTGTGTTAGTTAACTGTATTTTTAGTTATTTTTTACCTAATCAAAATAACCCAACTGCAGTTTGATTGAGATTAACTGGACTGCACAATGAAAAAACAAATAAATAAAATGAAAACTGATGAAAACAGAGTTATCTGTTTTTGCAAATTAACTCTTCATTTTAAATATCCCTGGTGTTTGCCTATGCAAAACCTAAAATGATAAGTTGCATGGTTGCCAGGGCATTGCAATGCAGTTGCTAGGGTGTTCAGGCTCGTTGTTTATTGGTTCAAAGTCCAAAGGTCTCTATAGATGGTTGTTTCTTTTTTGTTGTTGTTGTTTTTTAGCATTAATTCAAATTACTTTATTTACATTATATTCTTTTCCAAATAAAAACCATTGTTTTTTTGTTTTTTAAAAAAAAAACCTTTGCCTTCCCAAAGTCTCTGATATCATGGCCTCAATAAATAGCTTGGGTCTCTCTTTTAGTATAATTCAAAGTATTTTTCTCCATTCTATTGTTTAGAAAAGTAAAAAAACATAAGTGAAAATGCTTAGAAAATAATATGACACCTCTGGATTGATAGCCACACAATCCATGTCACAGAGTCTAAAAGGGTTACTAAGTTTGGTCAAATGTTCTTTGTGGTTTTTAACGCATTGCTGTGTAGTTTCTGGGGTGTTCTGAGTGGTTGCAAGAGCATTCTTAGGGGCTTTTTGCCATCTGAGCACTGGATCAAGTAAAAAAAAGTCTACCCCAAGTCTCTATTGTATTCTTGTCTCTAGATATGGCTCAGTATCTTACTCCAATGTACTGTATTTTTTTTCCCCCAGATTTATCATCCACCAGATAAAGTTGCATCTGAAATTTTAGAGCCATAGCCTTTTGGGCAACCCTCCAACATATGGTGCAGTTGAACTTTGGGTAACCCGAGTTTAAATCCCTGGTCCTTTTCCCCTTTCATTTGCCTTCTGTCTTTTCTCCACAGTCCTAACCAGTGGGTCCAAAATACAATCTAAAACATTCACCCATTTGAGGTGTCATTCACAAATTGTGCAGAACAGGTTATATTGTATGCCAAATCAGTTTAGGAGATTGTTCACTCAGCTGTTTTGCTAAACTCCAACTAGTAGAACTCCCTGCAGAAATTCCACATTCCTTTGTATGATTTTCTATACTTACTTTCTGTAGTTAGTTACCTTACACAAAATGAGATATTTTGAAGAATGTTTCCGGTAGCCTTTGACTTCCATAGTATGGGGAAAATAATATGAAAGAGGTTATCGGCAACTGTTTGGTTACAAAAATGCTTCAAATATCTTTTTTGTGTGTGTGTGTGTGTGTGTGTGTGTGTGTGTGTGTGTGTGTTCAACAAAAGAAAGAAATCCATAAAATTTGGGAACAACTTGAATAAATTATGAATGGTATATTAACAGTAAAAACCACATAACTTTCCACATATAACCCTCATTGCAACCATCTGAAAAATTAAGGTGCTGACAATAACTGTAACCAAAACACTTCCTACGGTTCATTTGCACCATTATTAAGAAGTTCCTCCTTGCAAAACTACTTCACCTTCAAGATATTTGTAGGCTTTTGAAAACCTGCATGTTTTTGGTCATCCAACGACATTTCAAAGTGGGTTTAAGTCTGGATTTTGATTAGTCCATTCCATAACTTTTCAAAGGTTTTCTTGTTTTTAACCATTTAACCATAAGGTAATGTGCTTGTATGTTTTGTATCATTGTCGTTGTACATGATACAACTGCACTTAGCTTCAGTTCATGAACAGATGGTCTGATATTCTCCTGGAGAATTCTGTGATACAGGATTCATAGTTCCTTTAGTGATGACACAGCATCTAGGCCATCACAGTTGGTTTCATTGTACGTGACTGTTGATATGAGATTATGTCTATAAAAATCATTGTTTGTTTGTTTTTGTTTTTTTCCCTCTGATCATGGTAAGAAACAGTTTCTATTTTGCTACTCTATCATGCACTTCATGAATCCCAGTGTTTTTCTGATGGTACAGTCATGCACACTGACCTCAGTGTTGGTAAGAGAGGCCTGAAGACCTTCAGGTGTTGCACTGAAGTAATTTTCTGGATAACTTTGTGCCTTGCTCTTAGAGAGATTTTCAGCAGACAGCAACTCCTTGGAAGATTACCAAATATCCCAAGCTTTTCCAGCAGCTGTGATTGTGGTTCATTAGAGCTTCTAAAGCAGGCATCCTCAAATCTGGCCCACTCCTGCAGAGTTTAGCTCCAACCCTAATCAAACACACCTGAGCATGCTAATCAGAGTCTTCAAGATCATTAGAAAATCACAGGTAGGTGAGTTTGAACAGGGTTGGAGCTAAACTCTGCAGCAGATTGGCCCTCCAGGGAAAGATATGAGGAACTTTGCCCTAAAGCAAAATAAATAGTTTTGTAATCTTCCTGATTGAAAAGCCTCAACAACTGCAAAGGTCTTCATAAATTTCCTTCCTATGTTACAAAACCGCTCAGCAATTTTAAAATCAGGTACATCAAGTCCACACTGATTGTAGAGGCCACAGTCTGATTTATATTGGGCAGGGCCAGACCAAATAAGGGCTGCTCGCAAACCTAAGCAATCAAAAACAGCTGATCACAATTAACTCTACTTTGTTGGGGAAACAACTTTTTCACACCTGAATAATGCATAACTGAAACCTTGAAGAAGAAGAAAAAAGGCACCAAACTTGTTGATTTTAGACTTAACAGAGCATTCCAGTTCTATATACTACAACAATCTGTGATAAACTCTGATCACATAGTCTTAAAAATGTGCACAATCTCAGAAATGCAGAACTTTTTTTTCACAGCTCTGTACTTGTAGTCTTTACAGCAGTAGGGATAGTTTCTCAATGTTCTCACAGGGGCTCTGCTAGCATTGAGTAACAGACCATAGAGGACCTGTTGAAGAAGTCGACTGGGGGGCATACAAATGATGTGTCTGACCCATTGCAGCTGCTGCCTTTGCCAAACTTCCTTCGATGGAAAAGTTAGACTGATGCTATTAGAGCAACTGAGAAGTTTGAGAGTGACTATGTTGAGAAAGCTCATCAGTATTAACTAAATTATGTTGCATGTTTATTTTACATTGAGATACACTCTCAAAAACTAGTTTTACATTGGTTCAGTATTTTTTTTTAAACCATTGTTTATTAATCGAGATCAAATCTGTAGTACATCTCATCTCAGAGATGTCAAACTGTAATGTCAACAGTCTGATCAAGAAGCTTTCACAACATTCACTCTTGAAATTTGAGGATAGATGCTCAGCCCTGCCTTTTTTTACGACAGGTGAAAAGGTATTTTAGCTGTTTAAAATAATACCAGGTGCTGAAACTATAGCAAAATATAGCCTGTATCAGAGATGTGGTTTTAATTTAAACCATCAGTGGTGCATATTTTAATGTAATTTGACAAAGTTAAGTTAAGTTAAGTGGGAAATAATGGGGAAGCAGCTGGCCTTACTGCGTTAGGGCCCTGACACACCAAGCCGATGCCAGATAACTAGCGGCAATGAAAGCTGACTGTCAGTTGCATCTGGGTTAAAAAGTTGCACTTGAAAACACCACAAAGACTATAGCCAACTAATAGGTATTGTCTGTGCCAGCATGAGAGGAAATAACTCTCTATATCAGCTGGTATCAGTAGTATGTATTGGTCATTTAAAAAGGTAAACGGAAACTAGGATTGCCTATATACAAACCATGGATAAAGCAGCACTTGCTTACCATTTTGAATATGAATAATATTGTTCACACAGCCTTCTGATTTTTTGCTCACTTTCATCACTTTTGCCTTTATTCTCTTGCAATTACAACTTTGCTAGACTTAACAGCCAATCAGAGTTCTCTCTCACACTGATGGCGCGGGTGCCGATGGATGTCGATTCAATATTCTTAACCCTTGTGCGTCAATTAAAAAAAGTTACACATAGGTGCATAGTGGACAAAAATGGCCATGTCAAAATAAAAAAAATCATAACAATTTGAAGCTTGGAAGCACAGAGTTAAGTTTAGTTTTGTTTTAAAGAAGACCTATGGCAGATTATCGCTGAAGTAAAACAAAGGTTTAAAAAGTAAAACCAAGAAAAAGCGTTACAGAGGTTTAAATTCATGAAAATGATTCATGAATGATATTTTATATAAAATATATATTTCATGAAACATGTTGAACTCTATACCTGCTAGAAAATCAAAGCCATAAATCAATACAAGATGTGTTTCAAATTTGAGGTTGATATCTCAAAAAAATTAGCTTTCAGTAAGATTTTGTTTGGGCGCAGTACCAAATTTTCCCAATTAGATGCCAGCAAAACTCCGCTGATGTACACAGTGGTTGGATTTGTGATTTGCAGCAGAGTTTTTCTCTCTCAAATATTACAAGAATACACACGCACACGCACACGCACACACACATGCGCATACACACACACACACACACACACACACAATTCTTTTAAGACACACATACAAACCACACTCTGACATCCATACCAACATACCCACACAATTATAGCTGAATTATTTATCCAATTGGCTCTATAATATTCAGAAGCAGAAAACAGGAATAAAGCAAATATTTGCTTTATAGGCCAAACCTGTAAAAAATGGCACCATCTGGTAAAAAAAAAAAAAAAAATTGAAAGCCTTGCAAACAGAATGAAAGCCTATTAACAAAAATTGCATCATTTTACAGTTAAATGGAACTGCAATTAAAAATAGCAGTTTTAATGGGTCTCAATGGGGACATTTTTGTCCTTAATATTCTGAGAGGAACAATTTTGTGTACCTAGTGCAAAATGGATTTATTAAAAGAAATGGAAGTGAAATAGTAAAATTCCAATAAAAATACACACCTGTGCCAAAATTTATGCAGTTGGCAATAACACAGGCAATGACACCAATGTTCCACAACAGCCCGATGTTGACTGAGTATATTAGAGGATCTGGCAAGTAGAAGATTAAGGTCCAGATTTACTAAAAGCTTGCACCAGTGCAAACTCTCTTTTGGCGTTAAAATAAATAAATAAGTAAAAGTAAATAAGTAAATAAATAAAAAAAATAAGTACTTGTAAGGATTTACTAAGGACTTGCAGTGAAATATTATTGATGAAAAGGCATCGACAGTTATTTTTGCGGCTTTGTTGAATATGCATTTGTAGGAGTTTCTCTTTCATTTGCAAAATTCATAGGAGGAGAGTATTTAAATGAGTCATGCAAGGGGATTTATTATGGTTTTTAATAGTCATTTTGCTGGTATTTGCACCATAATTTAATGTCTTAACCCATTTTGCGCATGTGTTGCGAGTAGATTACAAGCTCCTGATTATCTTCAGCTTTGCTTGTTTGCGATCCTATGCTAATTTGCTCACCGGAAATAATCCAGCTGTGTCTGTGTAATCTGCACATTGTCCATAGATAAGCTGCAGAACTTTCTACTTCCTTCTGTGCTTCTATGGGATTAAAATACCATATACATTGTTCTTTTAAATTGTATTAATAATTCAATTATAATTGTTTTTACTGTCAAAAAAAAAAAAAGGTACAACGCCATCATTGGTGCAGTACCCTAAATTAAATGGTGCATGTCAGTACTTTAATGGTACATAGTAATACATTTTGAAAGGGTACTGCTGTTTTGTACTGTTTGTCTGAGAGTATAATGCACAATGCATGTGAAAATTTACCCTGAGCAACTAACTGTTTAATGATCCAAGAGAACTTTACCATAATGGAAACACTGGGCAAATTTAAATTAAACAGAAATGTGTGAAAACATTCTGGTGACTTGCTGATAAACTCCATTTAGTATGTTTGGACAGTCACTGGTTTCATCATACAGTAAAATGAGATCACATCTGTTGAGTCAGGTCCATAATGTTTACTGTGAGGAAAAGATGAAGTTCCCATAATATATACATTAAAGAGTCCCTCATATCAGATAGCATCCAGTTTACTATGACGATATAAAGCATTGCATCTCATCCTCACTCATGTGCACACTTCAAAGAATCTGCTTTTGTGCCAGCAGACCATGTTAATTAAGTATGTTGCCTCCTATTCTCACTCACCCCTGCAGCTATTTCCACCTCCCTCTCCCACCTCTTTTTGAGGCCAGTCCTTCCTGTTTCCCTCAGACAGCAGCTTATCTGCATTAAAGAAGCTGTCACTGACACCCCAGCACTGGAATACTGGAAATAAGTCTGGCACTTGGTGTCGGTTCTGTGTGAATGAAACTGCAGTAGATAACATGAAACCTGGTGAGCCATAAAGAGTCAGAGTATGCTGGTCTTATCTGGAGAAACACACAGAGAGACGCTTAATCCAATACGACTGCAATCATGCCGCCACTGAGAAACACATACCCCCACACATAGACCTGATAACAAACCCATACATCATCCAGTTCAATTATCTATCGATCAGATAGCCATTAAAATGTAAATATATGGCATCAAGTGTGTATACAATATCGCTTGTCTTTCTCAAATTATACATTAAATTAATAGTTTACCCAACAATTAGTATTATTTAATGAAAACAATTATTTTCTTTAGCGCTGTAGGCTCAAAGAAAGAAGGTTCTTGGTTCAAGGTGTGGAGTTTGCATATTCTCCCTGGCTGCATTTAAAATTGCATACTCTTCGCAACTGCTAAAATGTATGCTCTAGTAAGAATGTAACCTGGATGCACTACATTTGGCAAGTTGCCATTATCACGTGACCTACCAGGGTCAGTTACGTCGCTTCACTGCCATTCATAAAAATCCTTTCTTGTGGCCTCATGAGATAGTAAAGTGTCTAAGTGTGCGCACTTCAAATTCTCACTGTAAGTAGGTAATCTGGGTACTTTTTACCTACTGTTATATGCAACTGAGGCTCATTGGAAATATGTGCTTGTGGTGAGATTTCTGCAATACTGATATTACGTACCTTATTATGTAAGTTTTCTATAAGGAAGTCACATGACCAATTACTCTAGCAATAATGTTAAAAATAAAATTTGGAATTAACAAACAAGAATAGCAGAGAGAATATTCCTGTTATAGTGACCACAGCTTTCCCGCTCCTAACGGCAAATAAATAAATGAATAAATACACACATACATACAGTACATACTGTGACGAGTATCCCGAATTCTCATCAGCGTTGCCCTGGAGACAAAGGCGAAACACCTGCACCGGCTCATCAGGGCTGGGCCGGTCACACCTGACGCTCATCAAACCCCAACCATATAAGCCGGATGCGGCTGGGTGAGAGGAGAGCAGACTTTCTCCTGAGCGAGGCTTAATGTGTGTATCTGATTTCTCTCTTTGCAGAAGCCAGCGAGTGACCGACCGACCCAGCCCTAACGAGGGCACCACGGACATTGCCACCGCACAAGCCAGAACCCTGGACAGAGAGCACCACACCACGGCCTCCAGCCACCTTGCACCTACTTCACTCCTTCCTTTATTGAATAAATACACCCTCCGGGGTATTTATTTGAGCTCTCCTTGTCACGTGATTCTTCCACCCCGTCACAATACATAAAATTATTAATAATAATAACAACACCATATAAGTGTCACGATCCTCTCGGGATTCAGGGAAACGAAGAGACGAGGGATAACAAAACCTAGATTTTATTTTAACATAAGAGACACGGAACATCCAAACAGACAGGTTGACATTTAACAGCTGACATAGAGACAGGGAAACACAGGGCTTAAGAACACGAGGAAATCAAGGGAGGAAAACTGAAACAGGTGGGGAGCAAATCAAACACGGATGGCGACTAATAAACTCATAATGACAGGAACAGGAACAAACCAAATATGGGCACGAGAGGAGGGGAAACACAAGACAGGACTGACATTACTCCCCCCTCCCGGAAGGCGCGTCCCGCGCCTAGCAACATCCAATGGGGAGGGGGGGGGGGGGTGGGCGCTCTGGAGGCCTCTAGGGAACAGGAAACACAGACGGCCTCCAGGGCGGCGCCCGTTCCGGGAGCCATGGCGGATCAGAGGAGTCCGGCGGCCATGGCGGGTCAGGGGAGTCCGGCGGCCATGGCGGGTCAGGGGAGTCCGGCGGCCATGGCGGGTCAGGGGAGTTGGGCGGCCATGGCGGGTCAGGGGACTCGGGAAGCCATGGCGGATCCGGGGAGTCCGGCGGCCATGGCGGATCAGGGGACTTGGGATGCCATGGCGGGTCTGCCTCCGAGACCTCGGCCCCAGCCCCCACCTCGGCCTCTCTGGCAGGAGCCCTACTACCCCCCCCCCAAAATTTTCCTGGGGAAATTAGAGGTGGTCCTGGGCTGGGGTTCAGGGGAAGCGGACTCTAGGGAGCGCCTTCGTGGCGCAGGCACTGGGGGGCACTCTGGCAGCGCGGTGCTGGACGGGACCAGCGGAAACTCTAGGAAGCGCCTTCGTGGCGCAGGCACAGGGGGGCGCTCTGGCAGCGCAGGCTCTGGGCGGCGCTCTTGCAGCGCGGATTCAAGGGGGCGCTCTTGCAGCGCGGAGACAGGGAAGCGCTTTCGTGGCGCAGGCTCTGGGCGGTGCTCTTGCAGCGCGAAGACAGGGAGGCGCTCTTGCAGCGCGGGCTCAAGGGGGCGCTCTTGCAGCGCGGATTCAAGGGGGCGCTCTTGCAGCGCGGATTCAAGGGGGCGCTCTTGCAGCGCGGATTCAAGGGGGCGCTCTTGCAGCGCGGGGCTGGACGGGACCAGCGGAGAGGGGCTCTTGCGAGGGGCCGGCTCAGGCGGGCACTTGCGAGGGGCCGGCTCTGGCGGGCACTTGCGAGGGGCCGGCTCTGGCGGGCACTTGCGAGGGGCCGGCTCTGGCGAGCACTTGCGAGGGGCCGGCTCTGGCGGGCACTTGCGAGGGGCAGGCTCTGG
The DNA here is from genome assembly GCA_036784905.1 of Acrossocheilus fasciatus. Lineage (NCBI taxonomy): Eukaryota > Metazoa > Chordata > Actinopteri > Cypriniformes > Cyprinidae > Acrossocheilus > Acrossocheilus fasciatus. Next base: position 4,992,363 of record CM071953.1, read on the forward strand.
CGGGCACTTGCGAAGGGCAGGCTCTGGCGGGCACTTGCGAGGGGCAGGCTCTGGCGGGCACTTGCGAGGGGCAGGCTCTGGCGGGCACAACATCCCCTCATACTCCACCAATAGTCCTAGGGGTACCTGTGGCCGGCTTGCGTGAGCCGCGGGCGGCGGCGGCGGGTTTGCGTGAGCCGCGATCGGCGGCGGGCTTGCGTGGGCCGCAAACGGCGGCTGGGGACAGTGAGCCGCGGACGGCGGCGGGCTTCCGTGAGCTGCGGCTGGCGGCTGGTTTTCGTGGGTCGCGATCAGCGGCAGGCTTGCGTGGGCCGCGAACGGCGGCTGGTGAGGGGGGTATTTGGGTTCGGGCAGGCGGCCCGAGCCATTGGTACGGTATGCGGGGGTTCCGGGCATTCGGTGAGCTGACGCGACACGGTGTGCTTCTGCATGGGTTGGACGACTTTCTCTAACCTCGTGGATCTCGAAGTTAGATTGATTCAGGAACAGAACTAGCTTTATGAGTTCAATCAAGGGAAAATCTGAGGAAGGAAGATCACATCTAATAGTTTCGTCGTCCAGCCCCTGCAGAAAACAAACACCTAGAATGGTGTCGCGCCAGTTCAGCTGGAAAGCTAGCTCACAGAAATCCTCCACATACCGCTCCAATCTCCGGCCAGCCTGCCGCAAACTCCACAGCCTGGTTTCTGCCGTCCGCATGGTCGGTGTCGGTTTTATCTTCTGTTTTGGTCAGCTGTTCTGTCACGATCCTCTCGGGATTCAGGGAAACGAAGAGACGAGGGATAACAAAAACTAGATTTTATTTTAACATAAGAGACACGGAACATCCAAACAGACAGGTTGACATTTAACAGCTGACATAGAGACAGGGAAACACAGGGCTTAAGAACACGAGGAAATCAAGGGAGGAAAACTGAAACAGGTGGGGAGCAAATCAAACACGGATGGCGACTAATAAACTCATAATGACAGGAACAGGAACAAACCAAATATGGGCACGAGAGGAGGGGAAACACAAGACAGGACTGACAATAAGGAACCCAACTCATGTGTACACTATATTCCAAGTCTTCAAAGATACATTTACTTACTACATTTTTTTTGTTTCAGTTTCAGTCCATTGTGGAAGCAGCTAATACAGCAATTTATGCACAGAGACATAAGCGCCCCTGCAAAGAGATGTGTTGAATTTGTGTTATTTGTTTTTTCTTTTGAAAATACTCTGATGAAAATACTACTATATTTAATGCACTTTTCATTACAAATGATATTGTCAACATAATTTGAGTCAAATGTAGCTGTGTAAAAGGTAGGGGAGGATATCCACCTTTTAGAACAGGCTGGGATTTATGCAATGTCTGCATTGTATAGGCTACTACAGTATCTCACAGAAGTGAGTACATCCCTCACATTTTTGTAAATATTCTATTATATCCTTTCATGTGACAACACTGAAGATGTACTACAATGTAAAGTAGTGAGTACAGCTTGTATAACAGTGTACATTTTCTGTCCCCTCAAAATAACTCAACACACAGCCATTAATGTCTAAACTGCTGGCCACAAAAGTGAGTACATGCCTAAGTGAAAATGTCCAAATTGAGCCCAATTAGCCATTTTCTCTCCCCGGTGTCATGTGACTCGTTAGTGTTACAAGGTCTTAGGTGTGAATGGGAAGCAGGTGTGTTAAATTTGGTGTTATCACTCTGAATCTCTCATACTGGTCACTGGAAGTTCAACATGGCACCTCATGACAAAGAACTCTCTGAGGATCTGAAGAAAAGAATTGTTGCTCTAAATAAAGATGGCGTAGGCTATAAGAAGATTGCCAAGACCCTTAAACTGAGCTGCAGCACGGTGGCCAAGACCATACAGAGGTTTAACAGGACAGGTTCCACTCAGAACAGGCCTTGCCATGTTCGACTAAAGAAGTTGAGTGCACGTGCTCAGTGTCATATCCAGAGGTTGTGTTTGGGATATAGACGTATGAGTGCTGCCAGCATTGCTGCAGAGGTTGAAGGGGTGGGAGGGTCAGCCTGTCAGTGCTCAGACCATATGCCGCATACTGCATCAAATTGGTCAGCATGGCTGTCGTCCCCAGAAGGAAGCCTCTTCTAAAGATGATGCACAAGAGTTTGCTGAAACAGTTTGCTGAAGACAAGCAGACTAAGGACATGGATAACTGGAACCATGTCCTGTGGTCTGATGAGACCAAGATAAACTTATTTGGTTCAGATGGTGTCAAGCGTGTGTGACGGCAACCAGGTGAGGAGTACAAAGAGTGTCTTGCCTACAGTCAAGCATGGTGGCGGGAGTGTCATGGTCTGGAGCTGCATAAGCGCTGCCGGCACTGGGGAGCTGCATTTCATTGAGGGAACCATGAAAGCCAACATGTACTGTGACATACTGAAGCAGAGCATGATCCCCTCCCTTCGGAGACTGGGCCGCAGGACAGTATTCCAACATGATAATGACCCCAAACACTTGCTAAAGAAGCTGAGGGTAAAGGTGATGGACTGGCCAAGCATGTCTCCAGACCTAAACCCTATTGAGCATCTGTGGGGCATCCTCAGACGGAAGTTGGAGGAGCACAAGGTCTCTAACATCCACCAGCTCCGTGATGTCGTCATGGAGGAGTGGAAGAGGACTCCAGTGGCAACCTGTGAAGCTCTGGTGAACTCCATGCCCAAGAGGGTTAAGGCAGTGCTGGAAAATAATGGTGGCCACACAAAATATTGACACTTTGGGCCCAATTTGGACATTTTCACTAAGGGGTGTACTCACTTTTGGGGCCAGCGGTTTAGACATAAATGGCTGTGTGTTGAGTTATTTTGAGGGGACAGAAAATTTACCTTGTTATACAAGCTGTACACTAACTACTTTACATTGTAGCAAAGTGTCATTTCTTCAGTGTTGTCACATGAAAAGATACCATAACATATTTACAAAAATGTGAGGGGTGTACTCACTTCTGTGAGATACTGTATATGGAATTACAGTGTAGTGTTTGGACTAATCAGACACACATTTATTCATTATATTTAATGAATAAACCAGCAAACCCTCTCACTGTGAGGGTCTATGGACCCTTCCCCCCAAAAGGGCACCCTAAAGGACTTAGTTACCAGGGCAACCATCTGATAAGACTGTTTTATTGCTCAAAAGTATGTGAGATGTGACGTGCCATAAGAACGGCCCCTTCTGAAACCCACACAATGCCCATACAAACAAAACGTTCCTCCTTGTCACACATAGACAAACCTTTCTACGAATAAACATGCATCCCAGGACATTGCGTGTACGATTTTAACTATATTGTATAGTGTCTCTTGCATTGTATTTAATTTTATGCATGCTTTATGAGTGAAGTACTAGTTAATGTAACCCCACCTATATCGTGTCTCCTACCAAATTAATGCTCATTTGATGACACTTTGGTGTACAACCTGCTCATAGAATGCCATGTGTGTGATTCAATCAAATTACAGACTGCCAGAGCCATTCGAACTATGCTCTCAGACAAAGGTTCATAAAACCCCCCAATATTTCCAGCCTCCCATTTGGAAATTCAGCCTTTCTCATTGGTCAAACCCATTCTGAAAGGTGTGACTCTTCACTGACTTTAAAGGGCTTACGCACAGGTCCGCCTCTCTCTTCTGCTAAATCTTCTGATTGCTACCTGTGTGGTTAGACTCACGGAGCGCCTGCGGGAGCTGGTGCGGGAGTGCCCGGCAGGCCCCAACATATAGCCTGGGGAGATGGCTCTTGACCACAAAGAGTCAGACTAATACCACTGGAGTTCATCTTCACTCAACCCTGGAATTCACCATCATGGAAATGCCCTCGCTCAGACATTTCTCTCTCCCCGCTCCCGGCAGTCTCTGCATCTTTACCTCTGGATTGCAGCCTGAAGTTCCACTGCGGCCCACAGGGCCAGCAGGCCCCATTTTACACCCAGCCATGTGATTACTTAGGAGAGAAGACTCTCTCAACCCCAACAGAGTCAAGAACAACCTCGGAGTTTCAAGAGATTGCAACTTTGGCCATCAAATGGAACCATCCAGACCTTCTTCAGAGGCTTCACTAGACTCTTGTTCCACAGCCAAGTCAAATGCAAGTATTGTTTCTTTCACCACACAGAGGTTTTCTGTAAGCTATCATATACTGTGCTTTGAATTACAGACTGATGGTTCTTTCAGATGGTCAACTCAGCCTCATTTCCCCTGTTTCTGTCTGGTTTCATTCATCCAGTCTCACTTACCCTTCCCATGTACCATGTACAGGTGCATCTCAATAAATTAGAATGTTGTGGAAAAGTTCATTTTAATAATTCAACTCAAATTGTGAAATTCGTGTATTAAATAAATTAAATGCACACAGACTGAAGTAGTTTAAGTCTTTGGTTCTTTTAATTGTGATGATTTTGTGTAGCAAATTAGCATAAAAGGGAATTGTATATAAATAATTACAATTAATTATGATTAATTACAATTATTTATATCGGCTGACAGTAATAACTGTGGCAGAATTAAATTGCCATCAACTGATCTGTTCGTCCAGCGACCATTCAGTGTAAGTTCATATCAACTCTAAGAAAGGATATTTTCGTGGCCACAGAAAATACTTTCCTAAGTATTAATGCATTAGAGCATGTAGTAAGGTTCGAAAATTGTAAAGGGACATTAATTTGCACGGCAGAATCAGAAACTCATGTAATTTGTGCACACAACTTTTATTAACTAAACGCTAACACACATAACTAATCTAAACAAACAAACAAACAAACATACATACACTCACGCGTATATACAGAAGGGGAGCTAAAGTGGATGAATGAAGCCATTAGAGAAAACAGAATGCAGTTATGGAAAGAGTCAGTTAACCACCTGAGTAAAACCATCAGCGTTGTTTACAATGGGGTCTATAACTTATACTAAACCTCTGTTTAGTTTAGTTAGATGTACCATACTTGCACTTCCATGGCTGTTGGCGTGTGTCTGGAATGCAGTCTCGGATGAAAAGTCTTGATGGTTTCAAGTTTTTGGACTCGCGTTCACGTTCTTCCGGGTTGAAGACTGATGTATTCCACAAGATGTTATTCTGGCTCTGAGGTCCGAGGAGCTTCGGTCGAATGGAAAGTCAAGGCCGCAAGGCCTGGCGCAAAACTTAAGTGTCTGAAGAGTTCTAGCTCACATCCTTTTAGGATCTAACAGAACCGCAGACTGAGATATGTTGGAGTCAACCAGGCACGCCGGTACCGGCTCAGGCTCTCCACACGGGCAGCAATCTGGAGATGTTTCAGAAGAGCTTTTTCAGAAGAGTGCGCGCAGAACTGTGTGTGAGCCCTTTAAGGTCTGCGAAGAGTCACGCCTCTCAAGATGGGCTTGACCAATGAGAAAGGCTGAATTTCCAAGCAGGAGTTTATACTGGGGGAGTTTATGACCATTTGTCTGAGAGCATGGTAATTTGCAAAGGGGTTGGGTTGGAAGTTGATATACAACTATTAAAGATTCTTAGGACACTAATATGTTGCATAGGTATCAAAATGTAATATTCACTCTCAATTAGATCATCCGAAGACAAATTGATAGAGACCAGACACGGTATAAGTTAAAATGATATTAACAAGTGATCTATCATAAGCATGCATAAAAAAGTATGCAATACACAAAAATATATACAAGAACAGTAATAATATACACAATGACCTGAATGATATGTGTCTTTGTTCAAATAAAGGTTTTTCTATGAATTAATTAGAGAAGAGTCCATTTTTATGGCATAATGTCTTTCCTATAGGAAACAAATAGTGTGAGTTGCTCTGCATTTGCATTCCTTTGAACAATAAAACTAGTGTTATCTGATGGGTTGCCATGGGACCGGGGGCCTAAAGTCCTTGACAGTCCTACTGGTACTGGGTATGTGTATTGGGTGAGGGGTCTGTGACTATTTGTTAATCTAATAACTAATTTATTTGTTAAATCAAATGCAAAATTGTGTGTCTGATTGGTCCAAATGCTACATTTGGCTCACATTTAACAAAAACCCACCAATTCACTGTCTCAAAATTAGAATATGGTGACATGCCAATCAGCTAATCAACTCAAAACACCTGCAAAGGTTTCCTGAGCCTTCAAAATGGTCTCTTAGTTTGGTTCACTAGGCTACACAATCATGGGGAAGACTGCTGATCTGACAGTTGTCCAGAAGACAATCATTGACACCCTTCACAAGGAGGGTAAGCCACAAACATTCATTGCCAAAGAAGCTGGCTGTTCACAGAGTGCTGTATCCAAGCATGTTAACAGAAAGTTGAGTGGAAGGAAAAAGTGTGGAAGAAAAAGATGCACAACCAACCGAGAGAACCGCAGCCTTATTAGGATTGTCAAGCAAACTCGCTTCAAGTATTTGGGTGAACTTCACAAGGAATGGACTGAGGCTGGGTCAAGGCATCAAGAGCCACCACACACAGACGTGTCAAGGAATTTGGCTACAGTTGTCGTATTCCTCTTGTTAAGCCACTCTTGAACCACAGACAACGTCGGAGGCGTCTTACCTGGGCTAAGGAGAAGAAGAACTGGACTGTTGCCCAGTGGTCCAAAGTCCTCTTTTCAGATGAGAACAAGTTTTGTATTTAATTTGAAAACCAAGGTCCTAGAGTCCTTGGGTGGAGAAGCTCATAGCCCAGGTTGCTTGAAGTCCAGTGTTAAGTTTCCACAGTCTGTGATGATTTGGGGTGCAATGTCATCTGGTGGTGTTGGTCCATTGTGTTTTTTGAAAACCAAAGTCACTCCACCCATTTACCAATACATTTTGGAGCACTTCATGCTTCCTTCTGCTGACCAGCTTTTTAAAGATGTTGATTTCATTTTACAGCAGGATTTGGCACCTGCCCACACTGTCAAAAGCACCAAAAGTTGGTTAAATGACCATGGCCTTGGTGTGCTTGACTGGCCAGCAAACTCACCAGACCTGAACCCCATAGAGAATCTTGTTACATGCTCTGAGTAGTACTGTACCTTAAAAAAGGGTATTTCTCATACCCTGGAAATTAAGATTTCTCTGAATTCATAAATAATCAATACTGAGCGTTCGCTTGACGACCGGGTCAATTTATTGTACTGTAAATTCTGCTTTGTCAAGCTAATTCTATTAACTTATCCGAATATTATAATTAATTATAAAGAGTTATGATTAATTATTAATATTCCCCCTTTTGCTAATTTGCTACAACAGTTTAATTGGTATTATTTATTTCTCTGTATTTGCCTATGTCAGTGTATTAGGTAAGGCTGACTGTTTCAGTAAATTAGAGATTCTCATTCATTTGTTGCAAAATCCTAAATCTGTCTTTCTCTTTTGAACCTGTCTCTGGTGTGCGATGTTGAACACTCTTATATGATTTTTTTTTTTAAATTTTTTTTCCCCTTTGCACTGTTCTGAAAATAATGTTTTAAGCACAACAGTAGTTTACTCAGTGTTCTTACATGCAATTCAGATCTTACATGCAAACTGATTTCATTTATTTATTTTTCCATTCACTGCCATTTTAAATGCTGATAAGTGTACCGAAAATAACTTTTCTGAAATGTGTATTTGGTAACACTTTATTATAGGGGCTAATTCTCATTATTAACTAGTTTATTAGCATGCACATTACTAGCATATTGGCTGTTAATTAATACTTATATGTCACATGTATGTTCCCGTTTAGTTCCAGTTTGGTTTAGTTCCTGTTCTCATTAGTTAATCATCGTTCATTCTGTTCACCTGTTATGTTTCATTATCCCTTGTGTCCACTCCATTTAAGCCCTGTGTTCTCCTGGTTTCCTTTGTCTCCGCTTAATGTTATTTAGAATGGTCTTAATGTGTTGATGTTCATTAAAGTCTCTCTACGTTTAGAGAGTTGTGCGCCTTTACAACCAAATTTACAACCATGGCCCGTGACATTATAAAGCATATACAGTATTTTGCATGACCATATTCCACATCCCTAATCCTACCCAATACCTACATTTATCAACTACCTTACAAAGCAGTAAGGTAATTGTTAAATAATAGTGAGAATTTGACCTTAAAATAAAGTGTGACTGTGAGTTACAGCGTTTTCTATATTTTCAAATAGTATGTACAGTATTTATTATAAAAGGGTAGAATTTGCAGATCAGTACTTACTATTCTTTTCAATTAACTGCTATTTTACTCTCACTCATGCCATTTGTCCTTCTCCACAGGTTAAGAGATTGGGTGTTATCCTAGATAGCACACTTTAGTTTGAAGCCCATATTCCCAGGGAAAGCAAGAGCTGATAAAATGTAAAAACTGTAACTTGAATGCAATGTAAGTCGCTTTGGATAAAAGCGTCTGCTAAATGCATAAATGTAAATGTAAATGTAATAATATTACACGTACTGCATATTTTCATCTGTGCAACATTAGTCGTCTCCGTACTTCCCTCACAATGAACAACACTGCAACTCTCATCCATGTATTGGTCACTTCACGTATTGATTATTGATTGTTACTTTTAAAATAATAACATCTATTTTAACTATTGCTTGTTTGCTTGTAAGGTGACTTTGGGTGTCATGAAAGGCGCCGTTAAATAAAATGTATTATTATTACTATTACTCCAGTAGTATTTCTTTTGGACATGCACATTTATTCTTCTCATTTTCTGGGCAAAATTTGTGACCTGTTTTTTTTAAATGTTTTAAAATTTTATTTATTTATTTATTTTTTCATTTATTAATGTGTTTCTTGGTAATGTCTAATTAATAATGTATTGTATCTGAATCAAAAATTTGACTATACTAACACATTGTGTTACATCAGAGAAAGTAATCTTTATAGGTTTGATCAAATAGAAATGGATCTACAAACAAATTTGTTTTTTCATTGTTTTAATGTGCAACACTGTTACTGTGCCCCTCCGGCCACCACAATTCCTGGAGGCACCACTATGTCGGTTATATCGTATCATCAATATCGTAGCTTTTTTCAAGGTCAGGGTCAATAAAACAGTCATCATTTATAGTTTTTACACCAAACTTTTTCACAGGAGTCAGATCTTCAGTCAGTGAGATGAGGTTCTGAGAGGAGCATCTTTGGTTTAACCCACTCTCCAAGCTAGTCTCCTGGTCTCAATCCCATCCACACCAAACACAAACCTTTTCATTTGAGCCATCACCCTCAGATTTTGACTAGAATTTATACAATCTTCCTCCAAAAACAAAAGCTTTTAATGCAAAGTTGTTTTCATTTGCACAGCAGGGAGCAAAGCAGACAGACATCACATAATATCAGCAGGTAATATGCCCTGAATAGTACTCAAACTGGATATCACATTCTGTAAACACTCTCGCATATTTATCTGTGCTTTTATCTTTAATGGGAAATGTACCACTTTGCACTGATCAACTTAATCGAATGCATTTTTGTCTCTGTACTGCACAAACAGATTTATTCAAATTCCACAAAAAGCAAATATGACATTTTCACTTCACTTATCAGTAATGAATGTTTATAGTTTATGTTAATCTCTTTAAATGTGATGTATGTAATTTTAGGGGTGTTAAAATGCTATCTGTGGAAAACAGGGAGTGTTTGGGTAATCTGTTTGAAAACTGTCATTATTTTTCTATTATGATGAAGTGTGAAGTGGCACAGAAATTGCATACTGCACCTTAAAAATGTTGTCTTCAGTTTACTCTGAAAGCTATTTTCAGTTATGCTAGTACAGCTTCTGTCTACTTGGGGAAATACCTCTTTTTAGCAGTAAAACCAGACATGATTGAGTTCATAAACTTGGTTTCTTACACTCAAAATGTATTTTAGGTTGGTCCAGTCAATGCAAAAGTGTGGTGTAGAACAAAAGCTGCACCTGTCATGGTGCACACAGCAGGGAGGAATGAGGAGACGAGGATAACTCAAAATGCAGTCTTCAATAAATCCAAAACAGACAGGGCAAGAAAATGCAAGGCTGGGGCACACAGGAACATGGGAGAGTACTCGTTAGACCAGACCAAAACTAACTGAACAGGCATGAACCAAATACACATGATAATCACAGATAATAACACACACCTGAACTGAATAACAGACAATCACACTCAACAAGGACAGGAAGCAAACCAAATAACGAAACAAGAGACGGGAACACATGAGACACACGACAGAGGACTGACATGACTCCCCCTTCCTGGCCGAAACTGGGGAATTGGATCCATGACACTGTGCTCAGTGATGGCCGGCGGGCTTGCCAAATAAGGAAACAAGGGGCGGGAACACATGACACACACGAAAGAGGACTGACAGCACCACTATCTTCAAACTTTTTTTTTATGTTGTATATACCAAGTGATGATTGCTGATTGACAAAGCAGTAAGGTAATTGTTAAATAATATTGAGAATTGGACCTTAAAATATAGCACATCGTGGCTTTGCTGAGTTAGATGTGTTCCTACATATTTTATTGACCCTGGAACAACATTTTAATCAAAATATTTTGATTAAAATGTTGACCATATCCCTACGGTCACCGTGATTTCACCAAGTACAACATGTTCCTGGATCAACATCCTTGTTGATTCTGGAACAACATTCCAATCAACCAATCAGAATTGAGGGATAACTTTTCAGGAAATATCTGTTTTAGGCTTGCGAACAGGGTTAGGTGCTTCTACACCATTAGAGAGATACGTTGTTTCAAAAATTTGATTTATTGCCCCTCATAAAATTCCACCTACCAATCCATCCATCCATAACTGGACACCTGTTTGTACAACCCCACCCATCTACATGGGGTCATCTGGCTTATCACTTCAGTGATTGGAAGGTATTTATGAATGTTTTGGGAAACGTGTTTTTGTGTGTGGACTTTTGAAAACTGTTATGTGCTTTAAACTTTAAATTGTGAAGCTGTGTTAAACCGGACAAAGGGAAGTTTTTATTAGAGTTTTTCACACACACATCAAGAGAAAAACATCAAACATATATACGGAAAATGAGCAATGACTGTTTTAAACTGTAAAACAAGTTAAGACGAGCTAGCGTTGTTAAAACAATTTAAAAACTAGTTAGAGTTTGTTACAAATTAAATAAAGAAGCAGAGGTGAACATGTTCGTTCATCTAAAACAAACGAGGCATTGACACGTTAAAACAATAGCATAACATTACAAGTTAAATAATATGGAGTTGACTTATCTTACCATCTTTTAAAACAAAAAGCATCAGAAGTGTACGTTAAGTAAGATACTTGTCAAAACCTTGTATAGTCTAACATTTAAATAAACCAGAGACGAAAGAATTAAACAAATTAATGTTTTAACATTAGAACAAAAGTTAAATAATAAATCTTTAGTATTTCAATTGATGAAACAATTCAGCATCCATCCTAAAGCTTTTCACTTTAAAATTAGGTTACACATTAAGTTTTTTTTTTTTTTCCCCTAAACATTAACCTCTAAGCCACTGGAAAATGTTGTTTGTCTTGTTTTATTTTATTTTAGTAGTATAATACCTTTATTTACTCTTTGATTTTTGTCAATCTTAAAACTTGAGGAGGGGGCAGGTCCTAGGCTATATCAGTTAAAACGCATACACGTGTATGTGAGCGGAAACCGGAATGAAAGCAAATGTTTTGGAGGTCTTTGGATTTTCAGCCGTAATTAGACGCCTAAACTTTTTACATTATCGCACGAAATGTAAATATTCTCAAGCAGGGCGATGAAATGAGAATGACGCTGTGTGTCTGGGGCGTACGATTACTGACGCGATCATATCAGATCAAGAGGGTTGTTGTAAAACATCTGAAGATGTTTCTGGAGATGCAACTCATTTGCAATCTAACGAGTTTTTGAGGGGATCTGGCATCGTAAACTTTGGCGTTGCTGTTAATTGATCAAAGGACATACATGTTAACCATTTTATGACATGCACCTGCGAGTATGAACTTTGTCAAAAGTTTAGACTTAAAGTTCACTGTCTGGTCAAAGGATACATGCCCTTTTGAAGCTTTTATATGACACATAGCTGGTTAAGTTAAAAGTTTAGGTATAGTTTAGGAAGAAAATGCTCAAACATAAACACAAACATACACATAAACAATCACCTACATTTAAATATTTAAACTTTTATGATGTCTCATACAAACATTTTACAAATAAAAACTTTTAGAATCACACAGGGTATCTCTACAAGATTATGAAAAGCAGTGTGATAAAACAACAATATAACTATTGTTTTAACAAATAAGTTAAGATTTGTAGTTTTTATATCTTTCAAACCTAAAACCATGAACCACTAAAGCAAGGATTAGAAGCAGTCAAACGATCCTCTGATGAATACAGATAATTTTCTTCATGAATTAGACCTAAATTAGACTGAAAATTAATTGTCATGGTTGTTCACAACAAAAGTAATTCCTAAACAAGGTGCTACAAATGTCTCACAGAATCTTTACAACAGATTAGGCTTTCTTTCTCACTTTAAAATTGTATTATTAACCGTGGTGTTTCAATGTGGCATGTTTATTTTCACAGTATAATGTTTTATTTTATTAAAATAAAAACAACTGGCTCTTTATAGTTTTATTTCACAAAGATTTGATCAAATAGATAGATAGTTTAGTTAATAGATAGATATAAGCAACAATCAAATATTTGATAACTCCATCTTATCACCCAAACTGATGTGTGTTATGGTTTGTGATGACATCAGAATCAGAATAAGAATGAGCTTTATTGGCCAGGTATGTTTACACATACGAGGGATTTGTTATAGTGACAGAAGCTTGACAGTGCAACAGAAAGACAGCAACAGGACAGTGCACAGATAATAAAAGAATAATATACAAATATACAAATAGGCAATGTACAAAATAGCAAAAACACAATATATAATATAGACAATTATGGATGTACAGTTATGGTAAGTGCAAATTTGAAATGAAAAAAAAAATAAGTATGTGTGGTGACATTAATATCTTACTGAAACAGACGCGTTAAGATGCATGTTATGTGTAACTAGGCAAATATATCACGGTTTCACTGTATCACGGTATTGCGATTACAGCTCTAAAATATGTTATTTTTAAATGTCTGGGTAAAAAACAACAACATATTTTCCACTGAACACAATACATTTTATTTTTAAGAAACATATAGAACATTTTGGAACGGTAAACATGTCAGGCTAAATAATTAATATAAATAATTGAATTCTTGTTAATTCAATTACGTGCAGTCACTTAAGTGAGCCTAAACCTGCAGCTCAACAATAATCAGAACATAAATATAAATTATTTTCTGTAAAAAAAATGATTTTCTGCTCAAAATGACCCATTCTTACTCTAACACTATCCTGTCTACTTGCTTACATGTTTGTAAGTAAATCGCATGCTTTAACAGCATCGTTGTTTCCCAGTGCTACATCGTTTGAGTACATTTTAGAAGCCATGACTGAGTAAAATGTACTTGTATTGCAGATTTAACTTAAAATAATCAAGTAAAAATGACTCATCAAACTCTAACTGGCCATGTTAAATTTACTTATTTCCTTTGCTAATTTTACCCAACTTAGCCAAGTAGATTTTACTTAATTCAGTACTTACATTTTACTTCAAATTTATTTGTGCAAAAATTTGCCAAATGTAAATTTACTTATTGCTTTTTTCAGTGTATAACACTCAAACAGTGGCATAGACACCCGAGAGCCAGCAGTTTTTATTTCTTGGTTGACGTGTGAACAGATGTAAACAATGGCAGAAGGCTTAAAATGATAGATGTGATACCAGCTAAATTTATTGAACTAAATCGCAGAAACGCAGTACTTTAGTTTGCTATTCCCTGCTCTGTGAAGTAAAATGAGGGAGGAAACTAGTTGAAGTTAGTTAATTAGGTATGTTATCTGCCTGGGTAGCAAGCCAAATATTATTTATTTCAACACTGAAACAACCGCCGAATGGGTCTCTGTCTTGATTGAGGGTGAAAGAGGGAGAAATGAAGACAACACAGATATATCATTTGTGTACGACCTCGAAGTATTTATTTTAGCTTTCGGCGCCAAAACGTCATTTGTACAGAACATCGTTGTGTACGGAACATTAGTCTAAGTTACCCGAGAAATTCCCATACGGCAGACTTCGACGGGGGAAAAGTTCCAGGGATTCACCTCATTCGGCCATCATCTTACACACAGGTGACTCTCACTGACTGCTATCCGGAGGTGGAGGGGTCGTGTGACTCGTTATGCTCTTCACAACTGAGGGAGTCCTGCACTTTCCGTCTTTGACGACACGTAAAAAGCTGCACATACCGCAGAAACGGTATAATGGAAAATTTTAGTGGTTTTGAAACCATGAATTTTCCAAACCACAGTATACCTTGAAACCGGTTATAGCCCCACACTTTAAAAAAAATCCTGTAAAAAAACGGCAAAAAGTCTGGCAGCAGAGTTTCCAGACGGATTCCGTTAAATTACAGAAAATATACATTTCACAAAAATACATGCAAAAACTGTAAAAATACAGAATAGACTTTACAGTCGAAATTAATTAAATTACAGTATATTACTGTTGATAATATGTTTTTAAACTATGGAAAAACTGACAAATTATGTCAAATTACAAAGAAAAACAACCGACTTTCAGTTTAATCTCTGTAAATTTGGGGTTTTAATTAGTTATTTTATAAAACTGCTCTGTCCATCAACAGTAATTTACTTTTAAATTAAAGTTTTTCCATGTACAATAACTAAGAAATATCTTTAAAACTTGCAATATGCACAAAAAAAGTTTGTATATTTACAGGATTAATCCTTCCTTTTACATAAGCAATCTCACAATTTCAACCAATCTCTGTTAATTAAAAGGTATTTAGCAGTTATTTTATGAAATGGCTGTCTACCTACAATCATTTTCTGTTAAAATAAAATTACCTACAATAACTAAGAAATATTGTATAAAAATGTAGTAAGTATAGAATACAAAGACAAATGTCTCTAGATATACATTTTAATTGTTCATTTTCCATAAGTATTATAGTTTAAAATGTTTGTTGGACAGAGAAACAAGCATAGTACTTAGAAACACATAAAAATAGCAACATTACCAGCCAATGTCTGTAAAATTAATCTATTCTGTACTTATGCATAATTTTAAAGGAACCTGCACATTTACGTCAAGTTACACGAAGAATAAAATGATAGGAAATACATACTTAATACATCATTTAGAACATTCAAAAATACCTACATTAAAAGGAAATTGCTGTATACCTTTATACATTTACAATTACATTTTATCCAACGCAACATACAAAGTCCCCTTTTTTTTTTTTTTTACAAACAGAAAGAGTTAGTATTAATGGGTCAAGTGTTCATGAAAAGATGCATTTTTAGCCATTTCTTGAAAATGGGTGGAGTTAGGCAGTTTACATCAACAGCAGGGAACAGTCAAAGTAAAGGTCCATGAAAGTGATTTTGTGTATATGGGATGGCACCACAAGGCGTGATTCACTTGCAAAATGCAAGCTTCTGGAGGACACAGGTCTGAAGTAGTGAGTTTATGTATGGGGTGCAGAGCCAGTGGTTGTTCTGCAGACAAACATCAGTGCCTTCAATTTGATGCGAGCGGAAATTGGCAGCCAGTGCAAACTGATGAAGAGAGGTGTGACGTGTGCTCTATTCGGCTAGTTAAAGATCACTCTTGCTGCAGCATCCCGGATCAGCTGCAGAGGTCTGACAGTGCATGCTGGAAGGCCTGCCAAGAGAACATTACAACAGTCCAGTCTGGATAGAACAAAAGCTTGGACAAGGAGTTGTGTAGAATGCTCCAAAAGGAAGGGCCTGATCTTCCTAATGTTGTACAAGGTATATCCACAGGATCAGGCAGTGCAATGTGGTTGGTGAAGTTTATACGTGTTGGGTTGGCTGCAAACATGAGCAGTTTGACATGGTTGAGTTGAAGGTCATTCATCATCCAGCAAGAAATGTCGATCCAGCAGGCTGAGATGCAAGCAGCAACCGTCGGAACATCCAGCTGGAATGAAAAGTAAAGATGCGTGTCATTAGGATAGCTATACTGTTGTCAAAAGTACAGACTTTGGTATCAAGTCAGTGAAATACTGGGATGCCAGGGGAAATGCTGGTATCGTCACATTTTTAAAATTTCAGTACTGACTTGGCACCAAAGTTAGTACTTTTGACAACACTAGATAGCAGTGATATGAAAAGCCATATTACTGAATGACAGACCCATAGTCATGTCATGTACACGGAGAGGAGAAGTGTTCCAAACACTGAGCCCTGAGGTACTCCAGAAGCTAGATGTTACGAATTGGACACCTCACCCCTCCACAACACCCTGAAGGACCTACCTGTGAGGGAAGACTTGAACCACTGGAGTGCAGTTCCTTAGACACCCTTACATGTTTTCATGATTTCTAGAAACCAGAACTTGTCCAAGCACCTTGGTTTAACTAAAAACTTTTGCTTCCGTTTAAAATGACAATGGCTGTTGGCATAGTGCCAGAGATTTCACACATTACATAATGTAGATTTCTTTAAAAGTGCTTCTACTCATACAATAAAATTCACAGACATCTTTTCATGCAGCTGTTTTACACTGATTTTGGTTTTAAATGGTCCTTGGTTTGTTTATTCACCCCTTACCACATAGGAACTGAAAATTATACACAAACAAGAACCGTTGCACATCCCCCCCAAAAAAAACTGCTGCATGAAAAGAAAATAAAGAATATGCTGCATTATCATATGGCATGAGAACACTTGTCCATGCTGATTTCAGGTAAAAATAAATAAATAAAATAAGTTAAAAGTTCACTGTTTCACACCTGCATTGCCATGCTCATCTGCTCTAGCTCTCCAGTCTTTCCACCCGACCTGAAACCACAATTTAAAAAATTAATAATAATAATAATTATTCAAATACTTTGTATTACATTCACACATTACAGTATATGTTCCACTGAGACAATGGTCTGGAAGCTGAGAAGTAAAGGCTAACAGTGATGTCTTGGTCTGCCATGTGGTAGCTAAATCTATATAAACATTTAGAGAAATTTATATTATTTACTTTGACTTAGCTGCATCATATTACTACATAGGGGCGTAACTGTCCATTCATCTGGATAGGTGCAGTTTTTATAACTAACGATCCAATATGTAATGACAATTTAACATCAGACATTAGCCACGTTCAGCGTTTCAAAATATCCCGCCATTTAATAGTTTCAAAACTTGGCGGGTAAGTTGCTGCCATATGGGCAAAGAATTCATGCACTTGAACGGACTTTAATATGAATAACAATTTTACAAAAGCTTGTTTTGAGGTCAACGGATCTTTCTTGCATTAAAACAAATTTGAAAGACGCGTGCTGCACATTAAGTATTTGTAGTATGAAAGACTTACCTCAGTCGGTGTTCGGTTGGCATGATGTCTGCTGTGGTATCATCAAAATGTGCTGTAGTTATCGAAAAACAGTCTCAGTGAAAGAGCGCGATATTTTCTCACACAGCTCCTAATGGATAGCCTGAAATTAATTCAAATCATCCGCTCGGCCTTCCGTTACTGTCGATGAGTAGAGCAGCTCTGCAGCTTGCATTGTGGGCGGGACTAAACGGAAAAGTTTTGGCGGCCGATTTGAAACTGCGTCATCACTTGTGCGCACACACCATACTGTAGACTGTAAAAAATCTTTATTTGAGTAGGCTACATTATACTACTGCTTAGAATATTCCATAATTTATTGAATATATATATATATTTGAATATAGTGTAAATGATTTCAAGTAAATAGGCAAGGGTACACTGTAACCTCACTGTTCATTTTTAATGCAGTGATTTATAATAAAGAATGCCCATAGATGCTGCTGCAATACTATACTTTTTGGCATGTAACTTAAAAAAAAAATCAAAAGTTTCCCGAAGCATCAAAATAAAATTCTGTCGAAATCATTGGACAGTACACAGTGACTGACTGTTGATTTGTGGGTATACCTTTTTTTCCTATTTTTACAGGAAAAATCTGTAAAGATTATATAACATTATGTAAAATTACACATTACTCTGTAAAAATACAGAAAATGTCTTTTTAAAAGTGAAAAATTGTTGTAATACCAAAATAGAAGCAATTATCTGTAAATATAATGGTAGAACTTTAAAATACAGCAAATATCTGTAAAATAACAGGTATTATATTGTATAATGGAAAAACGGGAAAATTCTGTAAAAAAAATACAGACCATTAACTGTAAAATTACATTTATTTTTAACAGTGCATGCCTATGTGTTAAGTTTGATATTACTGTTAAAAATAGTTTAAAAGGTCATTTTTAGCTTTCATATAGGATTCACAACCACACTCAGTTGCTTTTTGTGTAACAGAGCCCTGGAAGCAGATGAAAATAGAATGTTTGAAAGACTTTTATTTTAAGATATTACAAAAATGACAGACTAAAAACTTTAGATTGATTAAAACGGTGTAATGTTGGCAGGCTCCAAATTATTCTTTTGAGTTGATTAAACTTAAATACCTTTAGTTTTTTTTTTTCTTTCAGGCGCCAGACCAGACAAAATTTGTTAAGTCAAAATATTCATATATTTTAGTTTTTAGTTCCCAGATAGACTCAAAATTGAGCACAAACAAAGCCACCGATACAAAATGTGCCAGTACACAATAGTACAAACAAAAAAATTGGGTTTAAATAACACACTTACAAAATAGAGCTTGCTTTTCTCAAGTCAAAGAATGTTATTTAGCAAAATACAACAAAATTACAATATTTAATTTCCCAGCATTTAAACAATTTGGGGAAAACAAACAAACAAACAATAAATGGAAATGAGTAAATAACCGTATTGCTCTTTGTTCAGTTCAGTCTTTCAATTCAAAACACAATCCAAAAGAGTAAAAACAACAACAACAACAACAAAAAAAAACCCTCAGAATTGATAAGTCTCAGTCCATACAAGTTCACACACACACACACACACACACACACACACACACACACACACACACACACACACACACACGTACAGGTGCTGGTCATATAATTAGAATATCATCAAAAAGTTGATTTATTTCACTAATTCCATTCAAAAAGTGAAACTTGTATATTATATTCATTCATTACACACAGACTGATATATTTCAAATGTTTATTCTTTTAATTTTGATGATTAGAGCTTACAGCTCATGAAAGTCAAAAATCAGTATCTCAAAATATTAGAATATTTACATTTGAGTTTGAATAAATGACCATCCCTACAGTATAAATTCTGGGTATCTCTTGTTCTTTGAAGCCACAATAATGGGGAAGACTACTGACTTGGCAATGATCCAGAAGACGAACACTGACACCCTCCACAAAGAGGGTAAGTCACAGAAGGTCATTACTGAAAGGCGTGGCTTTTTACAGAGTGCTGTATCAAAGCATATTAAATGCAAAGTTGACTGGAAGGAAGAATTTGGGTGGGAAAAGGTGCACAAGCAACAGGGATGACCACAAGCTTGAGAATACTGTCAAGAAAAGCTGATTCAAACACTTGTGAGAGCTTCACAAGGAGTGGACTGAAGCTGGAGTCAGTGCATCAAGAGTCACCACGCTCAGACATCGTCAGGACGTATTTTGAAACCTGAGTTTCCGAGTTGGGCGGGTCATAAACTTTAACAACCATTGCTGCTGTCAATGCTGTTCTCACAACAACTACATCCCTTTGTTTTGTTGCTAAAGTAGTGTATTTATAGGCTAGATATGAACGATCATGCGAAGCATATTGTATGTTTTATAAGCAGTGAAATAAGCATGTATTTGACCGAAATTCCAGAATTGTCAGTGAACTGCATGTATAGCGCGGTGATTGTCAACCAGTGGATGCTACATTTTATTATTTCTGACATTAAAGCACTTGAATACGACAAGCTCATAATCACGACTTCACTTGTGGGAAATAGGACATTTCCGATAGCACTTGAAGGCAACATTAGATTTCCTTTTCCACGCACACCTTCACTTCTGTTTTACTCCTTATGTTTCGATTTTCCCCAAACTTCCGCCTAATTGTGGGTAAGATACAAGAACTGGCACAGACATTTCCCGTTATGCATTTCTCTTGAATATGTATACAGTAACCAGTGAGTACATGATACAGTATAAATACATAACCTCATAAATTCAGCATGATTCTATCATATTAACCAATAATTAAAAAAAATAAAATAAAATAAAATGTATATACCATATCTGACTTTCTCTTCAAAACACAATAAACATTCTTACTACTTTTTAAATGTGTTGAACAACTGATTTTGGGGGAAACCATATAGTGTTGTGTTTCTAAGTTAGGATGCTTGTAGATAATCACATCTTTAACTAAAACATTTTTATTCAAACTCTCTCACGAACGCACACATCTTTCTCTGTACATTTATTTTTCTTTCTTTTCATTATTTAAAATTTAAAAATATACGTCAACGGAAATAATAGAAAACAAACTTTATTGCAGCCATGCAACTATAGATGCTGAAAGAGCTCATTAACCTGTTTAGCCTCTAAAACTGTGAACAATATCACTTAAGACTAGTTTGACAAACAAGGGCACGCTCATAAAACAAGTCTGGACCCGATTTGAAGCATTCTAACAACAAGTACAACCATTGCAGAAAATATATTAAAGCACCGCAGTAAGTTAAAACTCTGGATGTGTGATCGACCGACTTATCAGATGTTCAACATATTATTACAAGAACTATTTCACGAAATAATGCAACAATGGGTGCTCCATTTCAACATATACACGTGAAGTCTGTTTTACCATAAGTATATCGTATTCTTCTTTTATATATATATATATATTGTGACGGGAGGAGCCAACGACAGACACAGTGGGTGTGGCGTCAGGCCTCGGAGAGGTTTTTATTGAACAAAAATAATAAAATAAAAGTGTCCAGGGGAAAGAAGTGTCCAAAGAAGAGGGGGATCTGGTGTCCTCGTCGTGCTTCGGGGCTTGTGCAGGAGGGCAGTGTTCCAGAAGGGAAGGGTCCAGGCAAGGGGCGGAGTCAGGTGGCCGCACACGCTCCCGCGGTCCTGGGCACGAGGGGCGGCGGCTTCTCTGGAGCGTCTCTTCCTCTTCTGCCTCTTACAGGCATTGGCGGGATGGACGGCCCGGCATCCTGGCCCGACGGCCGTTATACGGGTGCGGCTTGCACGATGACCCTGGAGGTTCCGCGGCTCACATCCTCGGCGGCGCGATGTCCCTCGACGCACCCTTCCTGGACCCAAGAGGACACCAGCGTGCATGCACGGGGGAAGAGACCGGTCTCCCGAGGAGAGGCGCGCTCGGCATTTAACGGCGGCGGTGATGAGGCTTAATTCAGTCCAGCTGTGCCTCATCACACGCCGCCAGCCCACGTTAGTCCCACGCCCCTCCTCTCATCCACCCACTCCAGTCGGGAGCCTGGTGAAGGGTGGCGAATAAGGGACGGGGTGGTGATGATGATGAGGGGGAGGGCCGTCGATCCGTCACATTCCCCCCCCCAAGCGACATCCCCGTCGTCGGTCGCCGCCCACGCAGGAGTGCTACCTTCCTCAACCAGGCTCCATACGGTCGGAGTGGGCGGGGCAGGGATTCCTCTCCGGGCGAACCTCCCTCTCGCACCGCGCCGGAACAGGGACAGAGAAACCGGTATTAGTCGACAGCCTCAACCAACCACAGGGTAAGATGACAATTGACGAAATGTCACTTACCCCTTCGGTGGCTGGGAGGCCGTCTCCGTCGTTTCTCCGTCCCACGCGCTTCTTCACGAACTTCAGCGGGCTAGAGGGGATGACGTCTTCAGATGTTGCCCAACTGCGCTGTCTAGGCTCCGCCTTGCCCGCATTCTCCACCACTGTGACGGGAGGAGCCAACGACAGACACAGTGGGTGTGGCGTCAGGCCTCGGAGAGGTTTTTATTGAACAAAAATAATAAAATAAAAGTGTCCAGGGGAAAGAAGTGTCCAAAGAAGGGGGGGATCTGGTGTCCTCGTCGTGCTTCGGGGCTTGTGCAGGAGGGCAGTGTTCCAGAAGGGAAGGGTCCAGGCAAGGGGCGGAGTCAGGTGGCCGCACACGCTCCCGCGGTCCTGGGCACGAGGGGCGGCGGCTTCTCTGGAGCGGCGGCTCTTCCTCTTCTGCCTCTTACGGGCATTGGCGGGATGGACGGCCCGGCATCCTGGCCCGACGGCCGTTATACGGGTGCGGCTTGCACGATGACCCTGGAGGTTCCGCGGCTCACATCCTCGGCGGTGCGATGTCCCTCGACGCACCCTTCCTGGACCCACGAGGACACCAGCGTGCATGCACGGGGGAAGAGACTGGTCTCCCGAGGAGAGGCGCGCTCGGCATTTAACGGCGGCGGTGATGAGGCTTAGTTCAGTCCAGCTGTGCCTCATCACACGCCGCCAGCCCACGTTAGTCCCACGCCCCTCCTCTCATCCACCCACTCCAGTCGGGAGCCTGGTGAAGGGCGGTGAATAAGGGACGGGGTGGTGATGATGATGAGGGGGAGGGCCGTCGATCCGTCACAATATATATATATATATATATATATATATATATATATATATAATTTGTTTAGGCTAAATACGTTTTAACAATTCTTTTTGTTTTTGTTTTTACAAAGAAGTTAAATTGAACATGTGTAACTAATACCTAATTCAAATGTTGCGGTCTTTCAGCTCAACGAACTACAATACCCAGCATACACCTCAGACTACAAACATGGCCATCGGGGATACATATTCCAAAATGGTCATACGTGACAGATCTCTAAATCGTCGGACTTTTAGCGAAGTATATGCTTCTTCTGTGTTGTGATGTTACAAACCCCTTTTGTGCTCTCTGTCAGTGATGCGAAGCCCGATTCGTTTCTGCAAATCGATTCTTTCCCACAGTTCGGTTCAAAGAACCAATTCATAGTCTCCTTAAGTCATCTCGCAGTTATGTCAGTATACACTTCTTCTCTAACAACCCAGGGTCGTTTTATATCAGTGAAACATTCAAATAAAGTTAGCAGTGTGAAGGCGTCTTTTGTTCATTTAACCTGATGATGTTTGTGGTCGTGGTTTCATTCACTGATCCTTCATGTCGGATACGAGTCAGACCGACCAATATTGAGTAGCCTACATGTAAACGCTGATATGTTCTACATGTCTGAAGTATAAGTGTGTAGAAAGAATAAACCAGTTATAAAATCATTGATTTGGCTTAACAACTTTAAAACAAAATGTGATAAACCATACATTCTTAAAATCGATAGTACACAAAATATGTGTAAAAGGACCGATAGCATAATAACGTAATGTTTTGGTTTGTGTCTTACACAACTGTGCGTTACTTATCTTTTATATTAAAGCTTAATAAAAAAAATGTTAAGTCTGTTAACAATTTAGATGCTTTTATTATGAAATCACACAAAGAACGACTGAAGTGCGTACTGTTATGGAGTTAATTGAAATAATACTACGTGCTCATTTAACCGCTTTATTTACGGTAGCTATGTTGAGATGGATGGAGAGGGAGGACAAAACGATAAACACACAATATTTCTTTTAGGACATCTTTCTGGTCTGTCTATACGATGCGTGTGTGTGTTCACAAGACAAACCGAACACGAAAAGCAAGTGTTTGTGTCTTTCTGTTACCTATACAACTATTACGCTTCAGACTTTTCTAACTATTACACTAAAGCTACCCATTTCACAGTGTGTACATAGATACGCAATTCTTTTGCGTATGTCTCTAAACAATAGTTAGGTAAACAACTTACAGTCATTTTAAGCGAAAGGCGGAATGATTCATGTCTTTTTTATTCTGTCCACACCAATGCTTTGACACCGGCGTTTTAGGCGTCTGTCTTTTAGGTCTGATCCAGAAAACGGATGTCTTAATATTTTGTTCTTCTTTTTATGAAAACATGCGGCAAGCAGTTTTTGACCTCATCTGTATTATACCGATACGTTTTAACATGTCATAAATTCCAATAGTTAGTTAGCAAATGCAACTGTTTATTACTGAGATAAGACACATCAGAGCTGTGTTCTATTTCATATTTAACATTTTTCATCTACTTACATGTTTATCAGCGCTACTGTTCTAGGCCTCCTCACACCTTTGTGAGATATAAAACGCTAAGTTTTTCATAGCGTTACACTTTGAAACCAGAACCGTTTCAGAGAAGTTTCCATGACTTTGTTTGCTCTTTCTGTTTGAATTTGTGTACCACAGTTTCACCATCCTTATCTTATTTTCCCAACCTAATTGTAATTGTTAGGCCTTACGCTTTGTCTTGTTAGCTCCTCTTTGTTCATATAAGTCAATATTTCTATTAATTTGGTTGATTTAATAAAATATTAATTCTTCATTCGAGACATTTAGGTTATATTATCATATCATCCTAGTTTATATCAGATATACAAGATTGTTTCTTATTAAATATTATTAAATATTGCATTATTTATAGCATTAGTTCTTAGTGATAAGTCGGTCGATCACCCATCCAGAGTTTTATCTTACCACGGTGCTACAATACATTTCCTGCAATGGTTGTACTTGTTGTTAGAATGCTTCAAATCAGGTCCAGACTTGTTTTATGAGCGTACCCTTGTTTGTCAAACTAGTCTTAAGTGATATTGTTCACAGTTTTAGAGTTAAACAGGTTAATGTGCTCTTTCAGCATATATAGTTGTATGGCTGCAATAAAGTTTTTTCTATTATTTCCGTTGACGTATATTTTTGTATGTTAAATAATGAAAGAAAGAAAAATAAATGTACAGAGAAAGATGTGTGCGTGCATGAGAGAGTTTGAATAAAAATGTTTTAGTTAAAGATGTGATTAACTACAAGAATCCTAACTTAGAAACACAACACTATATGGTTTCCCCCAAAATCGGTTGTTCAACACATTTAAAAAGTCGTAAGAAAGTTTGTGTTTTGAAGAGAAAGTCAGATATGGTATGTACATTTAATTTTTTTTTTTTTCTTTTAATTATTGGTTAATATGATAGAATCATGCTGAATTTATGAGGTTATGTATTTATACTGTCTCATGTACTCACTGGTTACTAAGATGGAGTTATCAAATATTTGATTGTTGCTTATATCTATTATTTGATCAAATCTTAGTGAAATAAAACTATAGAGCCACTTGTTTTTATTTTAATAAAATAAAACATTATAGTGTGAAAAAAAATGTTGCATTTAAACAGCATGGTTAATAAAACAATTTTAAAGTGAGAAAGAAAGTCTTATCTGTTGTAAAGATGAGACATTTGTTGCACCTTGTTTAAGACATTCTTTTGTTATAAACAACATTACAACAGCTAATTTTAGTCTATTTTAGATCTAATTCATAAAGAAAAAAAATCTCTGTAAGCGCATTGCATTCATCAGAGGATCATTTGACAACTTCTGATCCTCATCATGGTTTTAGGTGTGAAAGATCTAAAATCTACAAAATTGAACTTATTTGTTAAAACAAAGGTTACATCATTGTTTAATCATACTGCTTTCCATCATCTTGTAGAGATAACCTGTGTGATGCTAAAAGTTTTTATTTGTAAAAGTTTTTTATGCGACATCGTAAAAGGTGAAATGTGTGTGTGTGTGTGTGTGTGTGTGTGTGTGCGTGTGTGCGTTTGTTTGTATGTTTTTCAAGTGAGTGTTCGTGCTTTAATAAACTATTTTTAGCAGTAATATTGAACTTTGCACATATTTTACACATACTTAACATCTTAACACATCTGTATCGGTAAGGTATTTGTGACAAACCGTCAGACACATCAGGCAGGGTTGATAAGATAGACTTATTGAATATTTGCATGTTTCTTATATCAGCTATTTGATCAAATCTTAGTCAAATAAACCTACATAGACCGGTTGTTTTTATTTTAATAAAATAAAACATTATACTGTGAAAAAATGCTGCATTTAAACCCCATGGATAATAATACCATTTTTAAAGTGAGAAAGAAAGTATAATCTGTGAGACATTTGTAGCACCTTGTTTAGGAATTACTTTTGTTGCAAACAACCTTATGACAACTAATTTTTAGTCTGATTTAGCTCTAATTCATAAAGAAAATCTCTGTAACTGCCTTGCATTCATCAGAGGTTTGTTTGACTGCTTCAAATCCTTGCTTTAGAGCATCATGATTTAGGTTTGAAAGATCTAAAAACTTATTTGTTCACTCTTTCCCCGCCAGCGTTTTTTAAAAAAGTTGCCAGCCACTGCCAGCATTTTTGATGATTTTCACCTAAATTTGACGGCCCTCAGAATATTTTCTGCTATGACTATAAGAACATATTATATATCAAAATAAAGAACCAAGTCTCTGCTTTTAATTAAAAAAATAACTATTTAATTCTATCTTCATGTTTTATCACCAGATTCAAAATGGTCAAAGCATGATCTACATAGGCTATGATCTATATATGATCTACATTTTCTCTGATCCTTCCATGTATGCCGATCGTCTTCTATTCGCACCCTAAAGACCCGGAAGTCCCGTAACTCATTCAGGACATGCGCTAGGGCTTTCCTTACCGTAATACACATAGAACACGGATTGCCGTAAAAACTCGTCAATGGCGGGGAAGCGTCGTCTCTTAATTGACGAGATATCTCGTCAATGGCATTGAAAGAGTTAAAACAAAAGTTATATCATTGTTTAATCATACTGCTTTTCATCATCTTGTAGAGATACCCAGTGTGATTCTAAGTTTTTTATTTGTAAAAGTTTTGTAAGAGACATCATAAAAGTCTAAATGTTTATCTGTATAGGGTTGCTTTAGTGTGTGTGTGTGTGTGTGTGTGTGTGTGTTTGTTTTTTATGCAAGTGTTTGTGTTTTATTATACTATTTTTAGCAGTAATGTTGAACTTTACAGATGTTTTACACATACTTAACATCTTAACACAACTGTATCAGTAAGATATTTGTCACAAACCGTCAGACACATCAGGCGGGGGGTTGATAAGTTGGACTTATCGTTTATTTTAATTATTTCCTCTGTCAATTATTTGATCAATTCTTAGTAAAATAAACCTATATAGACCAGTTGTTTTTATTTTAATACATAAAACATTATACTGTGAAAATAAACATGCCACATTTAAACACCACGGTTAATAATACAATTTTAAAGTGAGAAAGAAAGTCTAATCTGCTGTAAAGATTCTGTGAGACATTTGTAGCACCTTGTTTAGGAATTACTTTTGTTGCAAACAACCATGACAATTAATTTTCAGTCTAATTTAGGTCTAATTCATGAAGAAAATTATCTGTGTTCATCAGAGGATCGTTTGACTGCTTCTAATCGTTGCTTTAGAGGTTTATGGTTTTAGGTTTGAAAGATATAAAAACTACAAATCTTAACTTATTTGTTAAAACAATCGTTGTTTAATCCTGCTGCTTTTCATCATCTTGTAGAGATACCCTGTGTGATTCTAAACGTTTTTATTTGTAAAATGTTTGTATGAGACATCATAAAAGTTTAAATATTTAAATGTAGGTGATTGTTTATGTGTATGTTTGTGTTTATGTTTGAGCATTTTCTTCCTAAACTATACCTAAACTTTTAACTTAACCAGCTATGTGTCATATAAAAGCTTCAAAAGGGCATGTATCCTTTGACCAGACAGTGAACTTTAAGTCTAAACTTTTGACAAAGTTCATACTCGCAGGTGCATGTCATAAAATGGTTAACATGTATGTCCTTTGATCAATGAACAGCAACGCCAAAGTTTACGATGCCAGATCCCCTCAAAAACTCGTTAGATTGCAAATGAGTTGCATCTCCAGAAACATCTTTAGATGTTTTACAACAACCCTCTTGATCTGATATGATCGCGTCAGTAATCGTACGCCCCAGACACACAGCGTCATTCTCATTTCATCGCCCTGCTTGAGAATATTTACATGCGATAATGTAAAAAGTTTAGGCATCTAATTACGGCTTAAATTTGCTTTCATTCCGGTTTACGCTCACATACGTGTGTATGCGTTTTAACTGATATAGCCTAGGACCTGCCCCCTCCTCAAGTTTTAAGATTGACAAAAATCAAAGAGTAAATAAAGGTATTATACTACTAAAATAAAATAAAACAAGACAAACAACATTTTCCAGTGGCTTAGAGGTTAATGTTTAGGGAAAAAAAAAAACTTAATGTGTAACCTAATTTTAAAGTGAAAAGCTTTAGGATGGATGCTGAATTGTTTCATTAATTGAAATGCTAAAGATTTATTAAAAATAACTTTTGTTCTAATGTTAAAACATTACTTTGTTTAATTATTTTAAATCTTGTCGGTCTCTCCTTAAGGTGTTAGGAGCGGTGATGTAGGTGTGGTCTGACCTCAGCACTCGTAAGTGCATTCTGAGTTTTGACAGCGTCGCGCGAGGATCAGCACGAGATGCTCGGTTATTTTTCTTTTGTTTAACTTTTCTAACTTACGACAAAACGCTAGCTTTTAAATTGTAATGATAGACTACAACGTAGATTTTGACTACCTCTTTATGCTGTTGTTTTAACGGTCTGATATTTATTTTACACCACGGTAAGTTGGTCGTCTCTGGTTTATTTAAATGTTAGACTATACAAGGTTTTGACAAAGTATCTTACTTAACGTACACTTCTGATGCTTGTTTGTTTTAAAAGATGGTAAGATAAGTCAACTCCATATTATTTAACTTGTAATGTTATGCTATTGTTTTAACGTGTCAATGCCTCGTTTGTTTTAGATGAACAAACATGTTCACCGCTGCTTCTTTTTATTTACTTAATTCTAACTAACTCTAACTAGTTTTTAAATTGTTTTAACAACGCTAGCTCGTCTTGACTTGTTTTACAGGGCAAAACAGTCATTGCTCATTTTACATATATGTTTGATGTTTTTTTCTTGATATGTGTGTGAAAAACTCTAATAAAAACTTCCCTTTGTCCTGTTTAACACAGCTCTCAATTTAAAGTTCAAAGCACATAACAGTTTTCAATGGCCCACACACAAAAACACGTTTCCCAAAACATTCAAAAATACCTTCCAATCACTGAAGTGATAAGCCAGATGATCCTATTTAGATGGGTGGGGGTGTACAAACAGGTGTCCAGTTATGGATGGGCGGGAGGGAGGGGTGGAATTTTATATATCACATTTTTGACATAATGTATACTATGATCTCTCTACCATTGTTAATCAGCTATCATTTTCCACTGATTCTAGGAATAAATTATGGGTATAGGGTTAGGGTTAGGTTTAGGGGTAGGGATTGGGTTTGGGTCAAGTCTATATTTTTGGACAGTAATGTTGATCCAGGATCAACAAAAGATATTGGTTTCACTTTATTTTGATGGTCCCTTTAACAGATTCTATTGACTATAAGTAATGTTGCACCTACATTTCTACTGACTCTCATTAGAGTTTTAGTAGTGTATTAGTTGACTGGTAGGGTTAGGGTTAGATTAAGTTGACACGTTCTTGCAAAGTTACTCATAGTCAGTAGAATATCTGTTGGGAGTCCAACACAATAAGGAGTTAGTAGATATGAAGCAGACAGTCTACTAATACTCTTATGAGAGTTTGTTGACATGTAGTTGCAACATTACTTAGTGTCAACAAAATGTTCAAAAGGGACCATCAAAATAAAGTGTTACCAAGATATTAATCCAGGAACATGTCTTACTTGCCAAAATCACAGCAACCATATCCCTACATCTAAACCTAACCTTAACCACGACTAATCCCTAAAATCAGAGGAAATTATGGTTGAATGACACTGATGTACAAGCACCAAACACTGATTGTAACCCTAAACTTCACAAAAACTATAAACTGGTTCTTCAGATCTGATAGGTTAATCACAGTGTTGTTCCAGGGTCAACAAATATGTTGATCCAGGAACATGTCGCACATGGTAAAATCAGGTTCTGCATAGGCTTTATTTGGAAGGCAGTACCTAGATTACAAGAGCATTCCAGTTTTTCCCATTCATTGGCATTCAAATGGCCCATTTATGCACTCTATATTGACTTTCCTTTTGTTTCATGCATCTTTTAACAGTCACACACTATTATGTTATTTTAGTAGCTATTTGCTGAAAGGATTGTCTTCAGGGTAACATCTGATTTAGGTATTTGTGCCATTTTCACCTTCACTGCACCATAACACTTTTCCACAGACTTAGTGGGAGCTTTAATGGCTGTGACCTGCATGGGCACTTGCTTTTATTGAATTTACAGACAGGAATCAGAAATCACCAGTGCTCGGCTGACCCTGATTCAGTGCTCGTTGGAAAAGGGGGGTTTGCATATCAGTACCTTTTTTAAATATTTTGATAACCGTTCTAACCTAACTTTGTACAATATGGTTTTAATTTAGTGCCACCTAGACCTTAAAGATGAAGTGTACATTATGATAATAATACAGTAGCTCTGATAATTCATAGTGAACTGCTTTGCTGTTTGCATACATTCATGTTCTTCTTCTTCAAAAAAAAAAAAAAATAGCATATAATATATTAATTAATTATTGTAAGTGCACTTAAAGTACATTTTCAGGACTGTTTTTAACACATTTAAGAACATTTTTAAACATGTTTCTGTTACATGTATGCCTGCCTGTGATCTCCGTTGTCCTTATTTGGTTTAGTTCCATTACTCATTAGTTCATTATCTGTGATTATCTCCACCTGAATTTAATTATGTTGTTTGCTCTTTTGTTCCTGTTCCTTTATAAGTCTTGAGTTCGCCTTCTTTGTTTGTCCGTTCTACTGTGTTAATACTTGGTTTAACTTTGTTACCCAGTTTAATAAATGGTATAGTGTGTGTTGAAGCCGTTTGCTCTCCCGTTTTTCATTTACCTTGATGATTATCCACGCCACAACCACAGAACCGTGACAGAAGAACGGACCCACAAAATAAACATGGAATTCGTGGAAGCGGTCGCCGCCTTAGCCCTCCGGGATCTCCCCTTCTTCACGTTCGCGAGCCACTTCTGTGAGCTCACTGAAAGAACGACCCTAGCAGATTCAACCATTGTCAAAATGTTCCGGCTCGGGCCACCTTCCATCGTCCCGTGGACCTCCCAGACACCATGGGATTGTGTTGGATGGAGGCCATTCTTCGGTGTCTGGGAAGCGTCCGGGCCCGAGTCGGAACCAACTCGACAGCGGCGATCCGCGAGTTCCCGCCGCCATCCGCGGTTGTGGCCAACCCGCCGTCAGAGAGTACGGCCAACCCACCGGCAAGTATGGCAAGCACGCCTACAAGTATGGCAAGCCCGCTGGTCCCCTCCGGTCCCGTCCAGCCCACCTTCGCCTCCGCTGGTCCCGTCCAGCTCACCTTCGCCTCCACTGGTCCCGTCCAGCTCACCTTAGCCTCCACTGGTTCTGCCCAGTTCCGCGCTGCAAGAGCGCCGCCCAGAGCCCGCACTGCAAGAGCGCACCCCAGTGCCTGCGCCACGAAGGCGCCTCCCTGTCTCCACGCTGCAAGAGCGCCGCCCAGAGCCCGCACTGCAAGAGCGCCCCCTAGAATCCGCGCTGCAAAAGCGTCCCCTAAAATCCGCGCTGTAAGAGCGCCTTCCAGAGCCCGCGCTGCAAGAGCACACCCCAGTGCCTGCGCCACGAAGGCGCCTCCCTGTCTCCGAGCTGCAAGAGCGCACCCCAGTGCCTGCGCGACGAAGGTGCCTCCCTGTCTCCACGCTGCCAGAGCGCCCCCAAGAGTCTGCGCTGCCAGAGCTATTCCCTTGTGTGTACTGACCCGCCTTGGTCTTCCAAGCCTCCTGACCCGCCATGGCCACCGGAGTCCCCTGATCCGCCCTGGATGCCTCCTCTATGCCTTGTGTCTCCGTCATGCTCCGACATCCAGGGTGCCCACCCCCCCTCCCAGTTGGAACTGTTACGGCGCGGGATGCGCCTACCGGGAGGGGGAGATACTGTTACATGTCTGCCTGTCTGTGATCTCCGTTGTCCTTATTTGGTTTAGTTCCGTTACTCATTAGTTCATTATCTGTGATTATCTCCACCTGAGTTTAATTATGTTGTTTGCTCTTTTGTTCCTGTTCCTTTATAAGTTTTGAGTTCGTCTTCTTTGTTTGTCCGTTCTACTGTGATAATACTTGGTTTAACTTTGTTAACTAGTTTAATAAATGGTATAGTGTGTGTTGAAGCCGTTTGCTCTCCTGTCTTTCATTTACCTTGACGATTATCCACGCCACAACCACAGAACCGTGACAGTTTCTCTTTGTAATTACGCCAGATTGAGCTTTACTTTAAAGTACATTTTAAATCATTGCATATACAGTACACTTACTGTATTTTGACATAATATACTACTTTATTCAATGTTGTTTATTTAATATTACATTTAAAGTCAATATATCATAGGTATACTGTATGTAATAAAAAAGCATCTTCATCATTACAAATGTGTAATCGTATATTTTACCCTATTTACCCTAAATGCTTGTCAGTATATTTAGCAGTACATTTAGCCATATTTTAAAGACAATAGAAGTAATTATATAAAGCATTCTTAATTTAAAGGAACACTCCACTTTTTTTGGAAATAGGCTCATTCTCCAACTCCCCCAGAGTTAATAAGTTGAGTTTTACTGTTTTTGAATCCATTCAGCCGATCTCCGGATCTGGCAATAGCACTTTTAGCATAGCTTAGCATAGATCATTGAATCCTATTAGACCAGTAGCATTGCGTTCAAAAACGATCAAAGAGTTTCGATAGTTTTCCTATTTAAAACTCGAATCTTCTGTAGTATATCGTGTACTAAGACCGGCACGAAATGAAAAGTTGCGATTTTCTAGTCCTATTTGGCTAGGAACTATACTCTCATTCCGGTGTAATAATCAAGGAACTTTGCTGCCGTAACATGGCCGCAGCAGGCGCAGTGATATTTTGTAGCGCCTGAAAGTAGTCCCCAGCTATATTATAACTAGTTACCTAGCTGGGGACTACTTTCAGGCGACATCCTAACTAAAATGGAATCTTATTAGTGACAGATTTAGAACTCCGTTACTGCAGTGCATTCTGGGATTACCTTCCATGTGTTCTGCTAATACAATTATACAAGTTGTTCTGTCTATCGGAACAGCCTTTGTGCCAGAAGAGTACAGAGCTGTTATGTGAAAAACTGCATAAAAAATGTTATTGGAGTCAAAATAACAATGAAAAGTTTGTAAAATCATCTTCATCACTGATTGCCTTTCTAGCTTTTTGGGTGATTGTGACTGTTTGGGTGAAGTGCTGTCCACAACACAAAACAGACCTGACAAAAGCAGGTGAGTGTTTGATAATGGCCGGTACAATGATCTATGGGTCACAAAACACACTGCAGTACTGAATTAGGACCAGCCAATTTGCTCCATTTGTCTCGCATACATAGCCTACTACTCACAGCGCTGAGCACCGCCTGAAAAAACAGGATTAGCAGCCTCTAAATAGCAGTCATTCAAAAGAGAGCTTGGATGCACTGAATGCTTCCAATTACTGCCACATCTAATCTGGGATACACTGCAGAATTAAATTTAAAAAATACAAATACATGCACAGAATCCTGAACACCAATGATATTACTAAAGTTTGGACAGATTAAAAGATTCCGACTGTCAGTCATTTTCAGAGGCAGACAGTAACTAAGTACATTTACTTGAGAATTGTACTTAAGTACACTTTTTGAGTATCTGTACTTTACTTGAGTATTTATTTATTTATTCTGGAAACTTATGACTTTAACTTCACTATATTTGAAAGACAAATATTGTACTTTTCACTCCACTACATTTCTATCAAGGTCCTCAAAGTAGAAAGTCATTAGCAGCTTTGAAAATGAGTGGGTGATTTTTTTTTTTTTTCTTCTCTAAAACGTGACTTTCTTTTTCTCAGTTTATCAGTCTTGTAGGGCTACATGAAGTGATTTCACAGCATTTTTTGAACACTGACCAGTTGCAAATGTGATATTTATTCACAACATTTCAATAATAAGAAGTTAATATTGTGGTATATATCAGAAAATATTGTCTGATTTTGCTAAAATGTGTATGTGAAAATATTACCTATGAACCCACAGAAGAACTTTTGTGCGTCTCCTAATAAAACACAACAGGTGTTGGACTTGAAGCAGCACTACACAGACCGTTTTGTGTGTGACATCAAAGTACCGCAAGAGCGATTAGACAGCATTTTTTTATTTTTTTGTTTTGATATCAAATAAGTCTTGCTGTTTTACTTGCAGTGTTGCTGTTGTAAAGTTATACAGCTACATTTGTGCTGCTGGGTTTTAAAGCAGCAACACAAATGTTTGATTTTTTTTTCTTCCTTATCAGTCTGTATTTACAGGATTTCACTGTCCACTCTGTTCAAATGTGGATGAATGGTTACACTGTCAGAGCTGTGTGAGATCACTACCATCCTGCTTTTGTGGGGGTGGGTAGGTGTGTTATATAATTTTGTTTTGTTTTGTTTGTTTTTCCTCATAGGTTTTTAACATTTTATAAGCTCTTTATTCCAAAGATACTACAAGCTAGTCAGTATATTCAGTAGGTGTAATGTATTGTAAATTGCTTCAGAGTTATTGCAAGTATTATGTACAACAATAATAAAACTAATAAAAATTACTTTTGGTACTTAAGTACTTTTAAAAGCATGTACTTCTGTACTTTTTACTTAAGTAAAAATATGTCTTTACAACTTTTACTTGTAATGGAGTAATATTTGACCAGCAGTATCTGAACTTTCACTCAAGTAATGGAGTTGTGTACTTTGTCTGCCTCTGGTCATTTATCTTTTAAACCAATACTTCACCCAAACATTTCCATCATCTTTTACTCATTCTTATGTTGTTGAACTTGACCGGTATATCCTTCTTCTTCTTCTTCTGAACACAAAAGGTGATAATCGGCAGAATGACAGCCTCAGACACCATTCAAATTCATGGAGAAAAAAAAAAAAAATCTGCAGTGAAATAAAATGGTGACTGAAGCTGTCAGTAGTGATGGTTCATCCATGAATGGTTCAAGCTACATCTGTGTCCACAAAGAGTGATTATAATGGTTGCTATGCATGTGATTATGTGTAAAATACAGGTGCATCTCAATAAATTAGAATGTAGTGGAAAAGTTCATTTATTTCAGTAATTTAAATCAAATTGTGAAACTTGTGTATTAAATAAATTCAGTGCACACAGACTGAAGTATTTTTAGTTTTTGGTTATTTTAATTGTGATGATTTAGGCTCACATTTAACAAAAACCCACCAATTCACTATCTCAACAAATTAGAATACTTCATAAGACCAATAATAATAAAAATAAATAAATAAATTAAAAAAGAAAAAAAAACATTTTTAGTGAATCGTTAGCCTTCTGGAAAGTATGTTCATTTACTGTATATGTACTCAATACTTGGTAGGGGCTCATTTTGCTTTAATTACTGCCTCAATTTGGTGTGGCATGGAGGTGATCAGTTTGTTGCACTGCTGAGGTGGTATGGAAGCCCAGGTTTCTCTGTCAGTGGCCTTCAGCTCATCTGCATTGTTGGGTCTGGTGTCTCTCATCTTCCTCTTACCCCATATATACCCCATATATTCTCTATGGGGTTCAGGTCTGGTGAGTTTGCTGGCCAGTCAAGCACACCAACACCACGGTCATTTAACCAACTTTTGGTACCTTTGGCAGTGTGGGCAGGTGCCAAGTCCTGCTGGAAAATGAAATCAGCATCTCAATAAAGCTTGTCAGCAGAAGGAAGGATGAAGTGCTCTAAAATTTCCTGGTAGATGGCTGCGTTGACTGTGGACTTCAGAAAACACAGTGGACCAACACCAGCAGATGACATGGCAGCCCAAATCATCACAGACTGTGGAAACTTCACATTGGACTTCAAGCAACATGGATTCTGTGCCTCTCCACTCTTCCTCCAGGCTCTGGGACCTTGATTTTCTAAATGAAATGCAAAATTTACTTTCATCTGAAAAGAGGACTTTGGACCACTGAGCAACAGTCCAGTTATTTTTCTCCACAGCCCAGGTAAGATGCTTCTGATGTTGTCTCTGCTTCAGAAGTGGCTTGGTAGCACTTTTCCTGAAGATGTCTGAGCGTGGTGATTCTTGATGCACTGACTCCAGCTTCAGTTCACTCCTTGTGAAGCTCTCACAAGTGTTTGAATCAGCTTTGCTTGACTGTATTCTCAAGCTTGCGGTCATCCCTGTTGCTTGTGCACCTTTTCCTACCCAAATTATCCCTTCCAGTCAACTTTGCATTTAATATGCTTTGATACAACACTCTGTAAACAGCCACACCTTTCAGTAATGACCTTCTGTGACTTATCCTCTTTGTGGAGGGCATCAGTGTTTGTCTTCTGGATCATTGCCAAGTCAGCAGTCTTCTCCATTATTGTGGTTTCAAAGAACAAGAGATACCCGGAATTTATAATGTAGGGATGGTCATTTATTGAAACTCAAATGTAAATATTCTAATATTTTGAGACACTGATTTTTGCAATGAATCTAAAATCTATGAAAGTTTCACTTTTAGAAATAACTTACAAGAATAAATGAACTTTTTCACAACATTCTAATTTTTTGAGATGCACCTGTAAGTAATCTTTATGCAAGTTGTGTTGAAACTTCACATCATGCATTTTTGATGTGCTTGAACTTCAGTTCATTTTGAGTTAAAATGCTATATTTTTAATATTCAAATTTCCTGAATATGTCCACATATGCAATCTTTAAACAAATCATAATAATGAGAAGCATATATGATTTGTAAGGAATCCAGTTCATGAACTTCCGTTCATTCACCACAAGAGGTCGCTCTTCCATCATATTGACTCTTGCACTACACCACTTCACCCCAGACTACAGTTCCCATCATCCATTGCACTGATGACACACACACACACACAGCCTAATGCACTGATTACACAGCTGTTTCCCATCAGACAACGTGATCTCACAGAATTCCGTGTAATGTTCACGGACTTAATTAACCTCTGAATCTGTGGTGGCATCACGGAATCACCGAAAAAATTCCGTGATGGGCTCACAGAAGTGATACCAATGTAAGTCAGTGACAGGCATCAGCCGTGCTCCACGCACGGAAACCCTTAGCATCAATATGCGGACGCGATACTGGGAAATTTATCGTCATCATTATTGTTCAGAACTGGGTAGGTTTAGGGTAGGGGTGAGGTCAGGTACTCCAGTGAAAGTATAACTGCATCGGAGTCACTCTTTTTACGTGGTCCGATGCAGCGCTGGTGTTGAACCAGTGAATCTGTGCATGGACCACGGCTGATGCCTTCTGTGAGCCCTTCATGGAATTTTCGGCGATTCCGTGATGCCACCACAGATTCGGAGGTTAATTAAGTCCGTGAACATTACACGGAATTCTGAGAGATCAGGTTAGCTACATAAACCATGGACTTCCTCTTCCTCACTGCCTAGTATTGTATAGCGTATATCACTTTCCTAGCGATAGCTACTCTACGGAGCCCACTTAGTTGTCATAGTCTTGCATTGCATGTTTGCTCTCGTTTTGATTCTTGCCCGTGTTTCCTGGATTAACCCTTTGCCTTGCTGTTCGGACTCTGTTTGCACCTCTGGATTATCTTTCTGCCTTGCCCTGTTGGATATTGTTCAAAGACCCACCCTTGCCCAAGGATTACTCATTGTCTTCGTTACTGTACTTAAGTAGATTTTTCTGGTATCAGTACTTTACTTCACTATTTATTTTTCTGACTACATTTTATTTTCACTCCTTATATTTTTACACAAATATCGGTTCATTCTACTTCTTACATTTTCAAACAAGGCTCCTTACTTTAGTTTTGGTGGATCACCATTCTGTCGATAAAAAATCTATAATAAATCATGAATCGGTTAATCTTGACTGGCAGCACGATTCGGCTTGCGCGCTCCGCATCTCCTCCAAAAGGTTTCTATCGGTTTCTAGAGTAATCAGTGCAAGAGACTCGAGAATGGGGTGGATCAGAGAGGAAAAACTACTGACCTGTTTATGACTTCAAGTACAGAAGGTCAGTTTCATCTGTAAATAGGCTGTAGTTTTGTGTTTGTTTACTTAGTTAAGAATTAAACTGCTAGCAACTCTTAGCAGTGGCAGCCAGCTGATTAGCCTACTGTAAACTAAACTAAACTAAATTATTATCATCACTCAAAATAATGTATGATAAAGGATATCATTATTATCTACTGTAAGGTTGCAGTAGTAATTTAGCAAACAAATATTATAAAACATTGTTTTAGAATACGTTTAGAGAGGGAGCTAGGGCAGATATCAACACAACCCTAACAAAAATTCAAACCAAAAACCATGGTAATAGTTAAACCATGGTGACCACAAATTAACCATGGTTTTGCTACACTAACCATAGTCTAACCGTGAAATGTGTAGTAAAACTAAGGTTGTAAATTAAAACAGATCATAATCAATCTGCCAAAAAACAAAAAAAACATTAAAAAAAACAAAAAAAAACATGGGTAACACTTTATATTAACTGCACACTAGTAATCATTAGGTAAGCATTAGTAAATAGTCAATTCATCCTTTATAAAGCATTGTTCCAACATTAATAGTCATTAGTAAGCAGTTTAAAAATACAGCTATAAATGTTTTGTTCTTGAGCAAAATCTATGATGTTTAATAATTGTATTTTTATACTTTATTAATGATCAATTTATCATTTCTAAATGATTATGTTATTTACAAACCAGTTATTCAGGAGTTGCCAGCGGTTCATAAGATCATTTAGAAGGTGTGAATAAATGATTAATTAACTATTCAAATCTACATTTATAAATCTTATTATTTAGACACATGATAATAGTTGCTCAGTGTGTTAATAAATGCTTTATTAACACATATTCCTGCTGTAATTCATGATTAAGTCAGGTAGTTATAAAACATTTAGTAGTTGCCAGCCATCTATTTTTGTGAGCTCATCTAAAGTGAGGAATATTTATACCTTATAAAGCATTTACAAAGCAGATTTAAAGACTCATTTACCTTCCAAACAGAAAAGTTAAACAAACACAACACAGAGGGACTCGCAACACATAAATATTTTTTCAAGATGCAAAAAATGCAACTAAAACTGTACACTTGATAAAAAGAAAAGAAAACTGAACCTATGTAATTTCATAGAAAAAAAAAAAATTCAAGTGTACAGTTTCATTTTTATGCATCTTGGAATAAATAGTTCTGTCTCCCTCTGTGTTGTGTTAGTTTACTTTTTTCTGTTAGGAAGATAACTG
This sequence comes from Acrossocheilus fasciatus, assembly GCA_036784905.1. Taxonomy (NCBI): domain Eukaryota; kingdom Metazoa; phylum Chordata; class Actinopteri; order Cypriniformes; family Cyprinidae; genus Acrossocheilus; species Acrossocheilus fasciatus. The sequence continues at coordinate 5,031,701 of CM071953.1, forward strand.
AACCTTTAAGTCTCCTTTGCAATAGATATGCTTATAAATCAAGAACATGGCATGTATAGCTGTATTTATAAACTGCTTACTAATGACTATTAATGTTGGGACAATGCTTTATAAAGGATGAATTAACTATTTACCAATGCTTACGTAATGATTCATTGCGTGCAGTTATTATAAAGTGTTACCAAAACATGGTTACTATACTTCTACTGTAATAAACCATGGTTAACTTTGGTAAGAGAAAGATATGACTCATTATAATGCAATAACATGTACAGTATTAGGATTTATATTAGGTGGCCTTAACTACTATGTACTTACATCAAAATATAAGTACAATGTACTTATTTTGGTCATATTGTATTGCAAAACACGGTCCCACTTTATATTAGGTGGCCTTAACTACTATGTACTTACATTTGAATTAATCATTTGGTACAATGCACTTATCGTGTACTGTACATACATGTTTTACATTGTACTTATATTTTTAAAAATACCTATGTGTAATTACATCTGTAATTAATTTTTGTAATTAAATTGATAATTACACTGTTGACCCATCCTTTACACCTTACCCCACACTTAAACCTACCCAGACCACCAAACCTGTCCCTAACCTTACCCGTATCCCACCTCAATAGCAGTAATAGTGTTTTGCAATACAGTATGAACATAGTAAGTACATTGTACTTATTTTTTGATCTAGGTACATAGTAGTTAAGGCCACCTAATATAAAGTGTGACCCAAAACACGGTAACACTTTATTTTGATAGTCCACTTTAGACATTCTACTAACAGTAAGTAACTTTGCAACTACATGTCAACTAGCAGTCATTAGAGTATTAGTAGACTGTCTGCTTAATATCTTCTAACATTTTATTTTTATGGGTCCACAACATACAACATACTGACTATCAGAAACTTTGCAAATACATGTCAACTTATTCTACTAATCCTAAACCTACCCTACTGAGATGTAGTAGACATGTAGTTACAAATTAATGAGAATTAGTTGACATGTAGTTGACATGTATTTACAAAGTTATTTACAGTTAGTAGAATGTCTAAAGTGGACTATCGAAATAAAGTGTAACCCAAAACACTTCTACTGTTATTGAGGTGGGATGTGGGTAAGGTTAGGGACAGGGTTGGTGGTCTGGGTCGGTTTAAGGGTGGGTTAAGGTGTAAGTGATGGGTCAACAGTGTAATTATAAATGTAATTACAGAAATTAATTACAGATGTAATTACATATAGGTGTTTTTAAAAATATAAGTACAATGTAAAAACATGTATGTACACAACAAGTGCATTGTACCAAATGATTAACTAAAATGTAAGTACACAGTAGTTAAGGCCACCTAATATAAAGTGGCACCAGATTTTTCTTTAAATACATTGTCATGATGTAATTATTATTGTACTAATTTGACATTTAGGCAATTTAAAAGTATAGTTTCGTTAAATCTATACTATTTAAGGCATTATAAGACAGAACAACAACACATGGTCATAATGTGATCATTTAAATTGAACTAAAAAAAGTGGTTTCACTTTATTTTGATGGTCCCTTTAACACATTCTATTGACTATAAGTAATGTTGCACCTACATTTCTACTGACTCACATTAGAGTGTTACTAGTGTATTAGTTGACTGGTAGGGTTAGGGGTTGATTAAGTTGACACGTTCATGCAAAGTTACTTATAGTCAGTAGAATATCTGTTGGGAGACCAACACAATAAGGAGTTAGTAGATAGTCTATTAATACTCTTTTGAGAGTTTGTTGACATGTAGTTGCAACATTACTTAGTGTCAACAGAATGTTCAAAAGGGACCATCAAAATAAAGTGTTACCAAAAAAGTTATGCTATTGCAAACAGAATACAATGAGGTGGTTGTTTTGAAACAAATTAAAGACAGTTCTGTTCATAACAGCAGATGGCTGATGGGAAAATTGACAGTTCAGTGGAGCACCTTTAATTATTTTGCCTGGCCCCAGCCTAAGGTTTTAAACCTTTTTTTTTTTTTAAATGTGATGGCCATACAAAAAAAAAAAAAAAAAAAAAAACTTCTTCTTCTTCTGGTTTCAGAATTTGTTGTGGGTGTATGGGATGTACTGGATGTGTTACGGGGCTGACGAGACGTGAGACATGCGGATCCATACGCAAGCTTTTATTGATAAGAGGCATGGTCATAACAGGCAGGGCCGAACAATGGCAGACAGGTATACTATAGGCAATGCAAAGAGTCATCTAAGACGGGCGTGGGTCAGACGACAGCGAACAGTATCCAAAGGGGCTAGACAAGAGAGGTAATCCAAAATGTAAGCAATAGTCCAGGCAGGGGAAAACACAATCCGAAACAGGCAAGGCAAGGCAAGACTAGGAAAACTAACAGGGCTCTGTAGAGTAGCTAAAACTAGTGATAAATGCATACAATACTCGGCGATGACAGAGAGGAAGTCCAAGGCTTATAAAGCGTGTCTGATGGGATCAGCTGTGTAATCAGTGCAATGAGTGATTGGTGACAGCTGTGATCAGTACAATGGATGATGGGAATTGTAGTCTGGTGAAATGCAACAGTAGTGTAGTGCAGTGCAAGAGTCCATGTGATGAGCGGGTGACCTCTGGTGGTGAGTGAACGGAAGTGCATGGACAGAATTCGTGACAGGATGAGTGTGAGATTTCCTTGCCTAAAATTTTGTCCCAGTCCTGCCCTGTTTTACATGGTGGTTGTTCAGCCATGATGCATTCATTAGCTAACAAAATATTAAATGTAAGTTATTTTGTATTAATGTGTCAATATGACGTGAGGTTCAGTTACCAGTGTGACACTAAAACTGGTAGTAGTAATGGGTATTTTTTACTTAAGTAAATGTCATAGCCAATACTTCCTTACTTTAACTTGAGTAAAAAAGTGTAGCCAGTACTTCTACTTTTACCAAAGTATTTTTAAACATGAGTATCTGTACTTCTACTTGAGTGAAGGATGTGTGTACTTTTGCCATCTCTGTTGATAAGTTGTTAAATTTAGGTATTGGGTAGGATTAGGGATGTAGAATATGACCGTGCAGATTGTCTTTTATAAGTAGGGGAGAGCGGGGTACAAACTAACGTGGGGTTAGTTGTAACAAGCATGGTTTATATATTTCTACACATGCTAGTATAACAAAATTTACGGTATTTACAAGTTGCCATATAAAAACTACGTAGAAAGTAAAGTGAGCCAAATTAAATATATATATATATATATATATATATCTGAACATTTATTTTACCATTAAAAGTAAATTTCTGGCTAAAGTAGATATTTCACCTCAGTTTTTGGTATTAATTTCAAATGAGACAAATCTGCTATTATTTTTGTTACAGACACGCCAGGCTCTTCCACCAGTGGAATACTGATCACGCACACCTAACTATCATTCATTAACAGTGTTGGGCAAATTACTTTAAAAAAGTAATTAGTTATAGTTACTAGTTACTTCTCACAAATACTAACTGAGTTAGTAACTGAGTTACATTCTTATAAAAGTAACTAATTACCAGGGAAAGTAACTATTGCGTTACTTTTTTAAAAAATGTTCAAATGTCAAACAACTTTGTATGCCCCCAATATTAAATATGTTAAATTAATGGATTTTCTACCATTTAAAATACAAAAGTCTATTCATAACTACCTAATATATGATATAAATGGCATAATAAAACAAAATTCCAAATAAATATTATAAAATGTAAAATGAAAATAGTGGTCCCCTGGAGTTGTGTCACTGGTGTTACCGCTTAACAAAAGTCTTTTATTTTGGAATAAAAAAATCACACTGGTGACATCACTCGACTTCCTCCTTCCTATTTTCTAAACATCTATGAAAAAAGGCCCATGTTTAGTCCACTGTTTCTTTTCAGTTATGAGAAATTTTCTCATTTATCTCATGATTTCATATGAAGCTTTTAGTTGATGTCACTGGTGTGACCTATTTATTGTTAGGGAAATGTAAAAAAAAAAAAACTATAATACAAATGGATTAAACTACTTAATTTAGTGAGTATACCATGATTGACAACATGTGGCTTGATACCTTGCAGCAGACATTTTGTAAAATGCATTTTTCATGAAAATTGTCACTGGTGTTATCCATAAGGAAGGTAACACCAGTGACAGTAACACCAGTGACGATCAGTGTATCAGGTCTAATGTATGTTACTAGTGTTACTGTCACTGATGTCACCTTCCTTATGGATAAAAACAGTGAAGATCAGTATATCAGGTCTAATCTATGTCACTGGTGTTACTGTCACTGGTGTTACTGTGCTGTTGTGCTGTGTTACTGTACTGTTTTTGTCTGTCACATTAAATAAATAAAACATAATCTCCTTATTTCTTGCATTTTCATTATTTTTCTGTAACTCTGACTACATGTGCTGAATTTTTTTTTTTTAGAAATAATATTTCATAAAAACTTTTAATATTGCTAAAGAAGGTAACACCAGTGACAAAAAATGATACATATGGTCTTGAAATAATTGCACAAAAAAGCTAAAAAAATATATATAATTAAGCTGTCATTTATATGTATTCATAAAGTCAAAAGGTAATCTAATAATGTGGTCTAAGTTTAAATGTAAAAAAGAAATAAAAATTTTAAGACATTTTGCCATACCAAAAGTGGACGTTTCTGTAGAATGACCCTGTTTTTTTTTTTTATTATTTATTTAAGTTATCTTTATTTTTATTTTTTATTTTACATATATCTAGTAATTTCCACACGGACATGCATTGCAGGCATGCTGATTTGCATCATATCATGCATGTGTAGATAGCCAGAGATATTGTCAAAAGCATAAAAAATTGGCAATATTAAGAGGATTTAGGCATTTCCAATTAATGTAGGCCTGTTACATTCTTCTTATTATTACGCCTATTATTATTAGATTACTTTTATTATTAAATTACATCAAATTATTGCCCCGCAATAATTTCATAGCGCATCACCGCATCCTCATTGAAAAAGATATATATATATATTTTTTTTAAACAGGTCTATTAATTTATACAATTAATTATAGGCCTATAATTATTATTATTATTAACACTGTAGGCATCAATGAAAATTCAGAGCAGCTTCATGCACCGATTTTCAAAAACAACCTGTTTAATGCGAAATACGTTTCGTCTCATGTTTTTCACTTTACAAGCCACAAGAGAAATATTAAGGGAATAATTTAAGACTTTAAATATACCGTTATCCTCAGACAGCAACATAGTTTTGGCCCAGATCCAGCCCACATCTGGCCCGTGTGAAATCCATGTGGCCAGATGTGGGCCGGATCTGGGCCGACACTGCTGGGTCAGCATATGTTAAATTAGATTCGTCTCTCGTTGTCTCAGAGAGAATATGCGCCGTTACTGCAGCGTTAACCATCAGGTTTTTTTACTTTCACTTTCTCTATAGTGAATTGATGTTCACCGTCTTGCGCAAACTTTGTCCGTTGCTTGCTTGAGTTGCTTGACCCCTCCCTCATATTATTAATTGTTTATTGACCACATATTAGGCACCTTTTTTTTAGGTTTTTAATATTTATTTTTCAATAAATGAGTGTGACAACACAGTTAAAAAACAGGAAAATCTTTTGGAAATCCTTGGTGGGGCTGTGCCGGGGCTAAGCAAGTTTCTGATGGGGCTATAGCCCCGTCAAGCCCCGCCCTGGCGCCGCCACTGTTCCCATCACTGTTCATTAATCACCCACACAGCACTATAAGAACACATAGTTCACACAGCCACATTGTCTGGTCTCCCAAGTGGAAAAGGACTCAAACCTTTGCTCCAAGTCTCCTTGATCTCCTGTGTTCACCTCCTGTGTTTGTTTGTGTGTGTGCTCCATCTACTTACCTGCGTCATCACACCAGCTTCTGGAAAACCCGCGATCCTCGACATCTCCATTAGATCTGGTAATCAAGAACATCACTATCAGTATCATCTCCAGTTCACTTAAAGACTCTGAATCTGCTATACTCACCAGTTCCTTGATCTCCTGCTTACTGTTCAATAAACCCATCTGTTTGATTTTAACTCGCCTGTGTCTCGAGTCTGACTTCCTGTTACAATTTTAACTACTATGTACTTACATCAAAAAATAAGTCATAATACTGCGTTACACTGTGCCCTGCTATTATTAAACTAAGCTATTCTATGGCATTAGCTATGTAATTTACACTATTTACGTTAGTGAATTTTAATGAGAAACCACAAGAAGCAGGTGAATAAAGGCTGACGTTTAATTTTCAGAAATGATTATTTCGAGAAATGTAAAACAATGTAAAGCAATGGGCCATCCCAAGCATGGTTGCAATGTGTTCATTGTCAAACTCCAAAAGCAGAATATTTTTTTCATTCTTAAAAAAAAAACACCATTATTTTGTTTGAATAATAATAATAATAATAATAATAATAATAATAAATAAAGAAATAAATTATTCATAATAATCATTTTATTTTATTGACAAAATATTTTAGTTTGTTTTGTTTTTTTTGTTTTTTTTCATTATATCAGATAGGACGTTTCAGCCTTTTGAGCCAATTAATGACCTTGCTATACCAAGCTAACCTGTCAGTAGCAATTTCCGAAACACATGCATAATTGCATAATTTTCATAAATGCATAATATTCCATGATTATGTAGTTTAACATGCAGTTTTCTCTGGAATTGCCTATTTAAAATCAGGATATGGTGTCACACCATAGGGCATGGTTTTCAGAGACAAAATGTATCAAGTTCCTACACTTTCAGAAATATATGGATGAAAAAAAAAAAAAAAAACATTTTTATGCTTTTCTTTTTAATTTATAAAAGTTGTAATTTATTGAACCACGCTTGAGACAGTCACACCATAGGACAATTTTGACATTGGGCCCAAAAGTTAAAAAAATAAAATAACACTGCAGATTTTATAATAACAGTTCCATGTAGGACAAATAAATGTTTAATGATTTACAGCATTTTAAATAACAATACTATTAATTATATTCATTTTTATCTTGTGGGACAGTGAAAATGCCATGTCTAGTCAACAACCCATATATATATATATATATATATATATATTGTGACGGGAGGAGCCAACGACAGACACAGTGGGTGTGGCGTCAGGCCTCGGAGAGGTTTTTATTGAACAAAAATAATAAAATAAAAGTGTCCAGGGGAAAGAAGTGTCCAAAGAAGGGGGGGATCTGGTGTCCTCGATGAGCTGCGGGGCTCGTGAAGGAGGGCAGTGTTCCAAAAGGGAAGGGTCCAGGCAAGGGGCGGAGTCTTGTGGCCGCACACGCTCCCGCGGTCCGGGGCACGAGGGGCGGCGGCTTCTCTGGAGCGGCGGCTCTTCCTGTGCCACTTACTGGCCCATTGGCGGGATGGACGGCCCGGCATCCTGGCCCGACGGCCGTTATACGGGTGCGGCTTGCACGATGACCCTGGAGGTTCCGCGGCTCACATCCTCGGCGGCGCGATGTCCCTCGACGCACCCTTCCTGGACCCACGAGGACACCAGTGTGCATGCACGGGGGAAGAGACCGGTCTCCCGAGGAGAGGCGCGCTCGGCATTTAACGGCGGCGGTGATGAGGCTTAATTCAGTCCAGCTGTGCCTCATCACACGCCGCCAGCCCACGTTGGTCCCACGCCCCTCCTCTCATCCACCCACTCCAGTCGGGAGCCTGGTGAAGGGCGGCGAATAAGGGACGGGGTGGTGATGATGAGGGGGAGGGCCGTCGATCCGTCACATTCCCCCCCCCAAGCGACATCCCCATCGTTGGTCGCCGCCCACGCAGGAGTGCTACCTTCCTCAACCAGGCTCCATACGGTCGGAGTGGGCGGGGCAGGGATTCCTCTCCGGGCGAACCTCCCTCTCGCACCGCGCCAGAACAGGGACAGAGAAACCGGTATTAATCGACAGCCTCAACCAACCACAGGGTAAGATGACAATTAACGAAACGTCACTTACCCCTTCAGTGGCTGGGAGGCCGTCTCCGTCGTTTCTCCATCCCACGCGCTTCTCCACGAACTTCTGCGGGCGAGAGGGGATGACGTCTTCTGATGTTGCCCAACTGCGCTGTCTAGGCTCCGCCTTGCCCGCATTCTCCACCACTGTGACGGGAGGAGCCAACAACAGACACAGTGGGTGTGGCGTCAGGCCTCGGAGAGGTTTTTATTGAACAAAAATAATAAAATAAAAGTGTCCAGGGGAAAGAAGTGTCCAAAGAAGGGGGGGATCTGGTGTCCTCGATGTGCTGCGGGGCTCGTGAAGGAGGGCAGTGTTCCAAAAGGGAAGGGTCCAGGCAAGGGGCGGAGTCTTGTGGCCGCACACGCTCCCGCGGTCCGGGGCACGAGGGGCGGCGGCTTCTCTGGAGCGGCGGCTCTTCCTGTGCCACTTACTGGCCCATTGGCGGGATGGACGGCCCGGCATCCTGGCCCGACGGCCGTTATACGGGTGCGGCTTGCACGATGACCCTGGAGGTTCCGCGGCTCACATCCTCGGCGGCGCGATGTCCCTCGACGCACCCTTCCTGGACCCACGAGGACACCAGTGTGCATGCACGGGGGAAGAGACCGGTCTCCCGAGGAGAGGCGCGCTCGGCATTTAACGGCGGCGGTGATGAGGCTTAATTCAGTCCAGCTGTGCCTCATCACACGCCGCCAGCCCACGTTGGTCCCACGCCCCTCCTCTCATCCACCCACTCCAGTCGGGAGCCTGGTGAAGGGCGGCGAATAAGGGACGGGGTGGTGATGATGAGGGGGAGGGCCGTCGATCCGTCACAATATATATATATATATATATATATATATAGTATATATACTCTAAACACAAACTGAGAAAGTCAAAAAGTGATTGTGCCACGCTCTCTTCCTACTAATAAACAGTCAATATGTTAATAATAGGCATGCTAATAAGCAACTAGTTAATAGTGAGAATTAGTCTCTATACTAAAGTGTTACTGATTAGTCAATGATAAACATATATGATTAGTTTACTATACAAATCTTGACAGAGGCAACTCAAGCTCATTGAAATAATGAGCCTATGGCTGCATTTCTGCAAAATGATATTAAGTTCATTCTTGCAGGCTTCAGAACACTTTCAAATGTCTGGTAAGCGGTGCTAAAAGGTTAATACTCTATTGTATTTGAAAATAACGCAACACCTAGGTCAACTAAACCCTATCTTAAGCCTAACCATAAACAAAAGCAGTGTAATGAATTATTACCTCTTTTGAAGTAATCGATTAACCATGTTTATTATTTATTCTAGCAATCAATTAAAAATAAAAAATAAAAACAGCAGGCATTTAATATGTAGATATGCAAATAAAAAAAATTATATTGGCAAAACTTATTATACACTATCAAAATATTAAATTTCAATATACTAAAATATCAGTTTAAGTTACTGATTATTTAAGTGTGTAAACAAATGAAACACAATGCCATTTGAAAGCTTATTTTACAAATAAGGAAAAATAAAATATATGTAAATAATTACTTTCAGTTAAAATAATACTGAAATTAAGTAACTTACTTATTCACGCTCCGTCGAGAAACACACACGTTTTGTCGATGAGCTCATTGAGGCAATGAACAATCCATTTATGAGCAACTCCTGACTAGCTACAGTCCATAACATTCTTATCTATAAATGTATGTGTATTTATTCAGTTATTTATTTATATACATGAGCAAATAGTCTTGGCATGTTGCTCAGAAGGTAGGTTTTCTCTTAAATCCTTGTGGAGCATTTTACTTTGAACGTCTGCAAAGACCTGCTGTCATATCTTAGCATTGGGCTATGCGAGTCTGCAGGGGAATACACCAGAGGCCATTTTTTGTGTCCATATTTGAGCCTACAGTAATTCATCACTCCTCTCTGCTCCCTCTCTACCCCGTCTGCTCTAATTGCCTCTCCAATTTAGGTTTGCCCCACAGACCTGTCAAGACCTGACCTTGCTCATGGACTCAACACTGATCCTCTTAAAGGCCTGGAGAAGCAGCTGCAAACTATAAAAGCATTCATAAGAAATTCATTTGTAGCTACCCAGTACATTTAGCCTAAAATGATTAAAACAAATATTAATTACCAGTTTATTTGATTTAATTATGGAATTATCAGTAACTGTATATCGGTTTGCAAATAATTACCTGTGCAATCTTATTAATTCATCACGCTCAAAGGCAGACCTCTTGTCTGAAGTTGTGATATAATAACTGGGAGTAGAATAGCATATTTATTCATATTAGAATTAACTAACACTGTGGGTTGTGATTACTGCAAACCTAAAACCTCAACCACTCTTGACACTATTAGTCTGTATCATTTTATCATATGTAACAAATTTCATAATGGTTAACTGAAGTTTCAACATTTATTTATTTATTTATTATTTATTTAATGTTGCTACACTAATACTGACAAAATCACTAAAATTCGGAGAAATCCCTATTATGCATACATTTATTATACATATATTTACATTTATTAGCCAACACTTTTGTCCAAAGAAATTTACAAATGAGGAAATACAACTTAAGTGATTCATCCTAAGAAGGCTGAAACATGAGAAGTGCTGCAGTACAAAGATCCAAGATTGATCAGAGAAGTACAGATGAGATCAAAGATAAGTGATAAATACTGAAAGAATATTTTAAGAGGATGTTTGCACATTACCAAATTCAGTCAAGTGCTCAAGAGATTTGAGACATTTCTTGAAACATCTGAAGACAAAGTTGGGTCTCTGTAGGCATGTGCTTGAACTTATAGCCAATAGAAGAAGTTAGCACCTAAAACTAATTTTGCATTTATGATATACTATAAGAGCATTTTCAGACCTGTAGGTTTTTTTTTTTTTTTTTTTGAATCAGGCAAAGCTAAAATTCAGAGTTAAAAAAAAACAAAAAAAAAACATGAATAGTAAACACGGCTAAGTAAGGGATTAAAAGTTAAAAGTGCACCTCAGGGTTGGCAAAGCCTGCTGCTTTGTCTCTGTATGTTGTTTCTGTCTGTCTGGTGAATAACTTGTGGGGCAATCCTAATTCTGTCACTCGGACTTGCTCCATTGTTATTTAGAGGACTGCATGCCTGGGCATTTCTTTAGAAATGTGATTGCAGATGACATATATATCAGATTGTTTTAAAGAGTTGAAAGTAACATTCTGCAGCTAGAGAGTCTTGTAATAAAGTACAGTAGTAATCTGTGCATTATATAATTGCTTTATATCTGGTTTGTTTAACAAATTATTAATTCATCTCAGTCATGCTGTCAAAAAATTCTAAAACATTATTCAGATTTGCTAAATAATGACTATTTGTCCTTAATAATCAATAATGTGCAATGTGAACTGCAGCCATGCAAACTGCTCAACTGTATCATTATACCAAGAGCTATCTGTGCATAAATCAAACTCACATAATTTTATTATATCAATATATAAGGTTACAGGTAAATCATATAGGCCATAATCACATGGCTGCAAAATACAGTTGTCAGTCTTGTATTTGAGTCATGTGGTTGCATTCACACACATTTCGGTTATTTATGGGAGTGACAACATCATTCTATATATTTTATAAAAAACTCACCATAAATTTATTTACCACCATAAATCTTTTTTTATTTTATTTTTTATTTTTTTTATTTTTTTAGTGAAGCCCTGCTTTTTGAACAGAAAAATACTTGGGTGCATTTCCCAAAAGCAACTATGGTTGCAAGTTCAATGCTTTTGGGAGCTGCTCCCCTCAGTTTTGTGGTTCGCAAATGACTCAAATGCTCTGCTCTTATTTGACGGATGTGCCTCAATTGGGCACTATCGCTTTGCCTACAGGTGATAGTTACAGAATGTAGGCTTGATTTCAGTTGCATGTTCATACAGACAGTATCTGGGCATCTATCATAAGCTGCTGTGTGAACAGGACATTTTGAGACTCACACCTTTAAGTAAATGTGGTTGTCAATCCTAGAAATTAAGGGCTAGTTTTACTAACAGTACTATCAGGATTTACTAAAGACGCACAGTGAAGAATTAGCACTGAAAAGGCGTGGACACAGCTATTTCTGCATCTGACCTTATTGAATATGCATTTGTAGGAGTGTCCCTTTCAGATACAAACTTTATAGGAGGAGAGTATTCAAATGATTCAATGTCATTTACTAATGTTTGTGCTCGTCAAATTACTGGTACATGTCTTCAACAATTGCAGTCATTTCAAATGCAAAATAGTTTTTGCTAGAAGGAGGCACTACAGAGAACAGAAAGCGCATGGTAGAAGAGAGAGGACATTTTCCACACGTATGAATTTATTTGGAATGCCAGAAGAGCACATTATCTGAACATATTGTTTGCTAAGCCATGCTATTTTTTAATTTGCTTCAGAAAATAAAAGATGTCACGCAAGAGTCTTCTTGCAACTTCTTGCAACCCTTAATTTATTTGGTCTCCGGTTCTTTTCAATGTACTGTGGCTTAATTTATTGTGGCTAATTTGTGCGTTGTTACGTAGTAGACCTAAATCACCCGCAGAAATTTCCACGCACATCGGTGTTGTTTTGGAATTGTGCTCTTGCGTTAATTTGCCCTGTTTAGTAAAACTGGCCCAAATAGCTCTGTTTTGCCTGAACTCGAGACAGATAAGGTGTGAGCTTCAATCTCATACAATCATTACTCCAATAAGTTATTGCTCCTGAAAGTCACTCTTAATCTGAATAAACATTTCAGTAACACTTTATTTTGATGGTCCCTTTTGAACATTCTGTTGACACTAAGTAATGTTGTAACTACATGTCAACAAACTCTCATTAGAGTATTAGTAGACTGTCTGCTTCATATCTACTCACTCCTTATTGTGTTGGTCTCCCAACAGATGATCTACTGACCATAAGAAACTTTGCAAGAACATGTCAACTTAATCTAACCCTAACTCTACCAGTCAACTAATACACTACTAACACTCTAATGAGAGTTAGTAGAAATGTAGGTGCAACATTACATACAGTCAATAGAATGTGTTAAAGGGACCATCAAAATAAAGTGAAACCAACATTTCTGAACTTTTTATGCCGCTGGACACACCTGCATCAAGTCACTAACTGTCACTGTCGCTTGTATTGCCAGAAATCGCCAGAAATCACCAGAAAATGGCCAGAAATCGCCAGCTCTCCATTGAAAATGAATGGGAATGCGTTGTTTTGTCTCTGCATGTTGCTGGCGGTGTGAATAGGGCTTAAGAGAGACAGAGAGTGAATGCACAATCACCTGCTAGGGAAGCCCAGAAACAGTTGATCACACTACTAGCACACCAGTGACTCACACACACCCTGTTACGGAGCCAACGAGACGAGCGGATCCATGTGTGAGCTTTATTTACAAAGGCGCAGTTAGGAAACAAGCAAGGGTCAAACAATGGCGAACAGGTATATCACAGGCAAGGCAAAGATTCATCCAAAACAGGCATGAGTCAGTCGACAGCGAACAATATCCAAAGGGGCGTAACAAGAGAGGTAATCCGAAAACGTAAGCAATAATCCAGGCAGGGGAAAACACAATCCAAAACAGGCAAGGCAAGGCAAGACTAGGAAAACTACAAAAGGTAGCTAAAGCTAGGTCAGCGATAAGTGCATACAATACTCGGCAATGACAGAGAGGAAGTCCTTACTAAAACCTAGCAATCTCTCCCCAGCAGGACAGCCCCACAACACATTTAGAATTATTAGAATAGCCACTGGAAACAGCAGTTGGTTGACCTCAACAAAATCAACCAATATAAAACACTGCAATGTTTGCCCAAAGAAAGTATCTAAGCAACACAGAGGACCAAGCCAAACCGTAAGCCAAAAGAAGATAACAAAAGGTAATGAGTGTTAGTATGTATTTGACATAAAAGTTTTCTACCACATGCTAATTTGAGTAATTTTGTAAATATGTGTAAAATGTGCAATACTGTCATATTAACAACATCTAAAATGTAAATCATTTGTCTATTAACATATTTACAGATTTTATAAATGGTTACAAATCCTTATTTAGTATATTTCAATTTACGTTATGGAATCAACTGACTGATTCTATTCTATTTTCTATTTTCTATTTGAAGTGTGCCTTAATTGTCCAAATGCATTATGGAGCCACTGTATGTCTACATACATATGAAACTGAGAAATATTCTGTCCACGCCGTTCTGTTTCAATACAGTCTGTTTCAATCATGTGATTGAAAATCACCAAAAAAAAAAAAGACATCTCTTTCACAAGTATTGTGTTTGTTTCTGAAATTCACTCTCATTCATGTTATCCTACTACTATTCCCTTTGACATAAATGCATGGCCAGTGGATTCATGTGCTGGTTCTCTGTGATGAGGCAGATCACAGGCAGTGCCTCTGGGAGATGTGTGTCTCGCCATGTTACCTGGGCCCTCAGCCAGTGGCCTCATTCCCAATGACACATCAGCCTTTACACCAAATAACAAGCAGCAAATCAGATGCTATAATATAAACAGGTGTCTTTTTTTTTTTTAATTGATTGTGAATTTCATTAAACTGAAGACAATTTAAAGCTACAACCATCTCTTTGTCCAACTAATGTCAAATGGGAGGTCGCATTCAGAAAGTGTGTTTGAAAACAGTCATTATTCTTTCGATTCCATTTGTAGATGATATGGGAAAAAAAAATCTAAAGATAAACAAAAAGTAACACTCTACTGAAGCTGTACATTTAAAATACTTTAAGATGAATCACAATGAAGGCAAAGGAAAAACTATATGAGAAAAAGACCATTTTCTAAATAAAAACAGTCTGATATATTTGATGTCTTTTTTCCCACACTGGGAGATCAAGCTGTAACGTTCAGCAAAAAATACACCTAATGCATGCATGAAGCTGACATACCACACTCATTGTGCGAAGAGACCTGGCTGTTTAACAACTTGTTTAGAAAATCATTCTTGGAAAATAACCAAAGTGCTGGTTATAAGAGGAAAGGGCTACCAGGTGTTATTTTTCAGTAGTGTATTTACAGAGGAATTAAGCAATAATGCAGATTGCTGAATGATTTCTTTAGCTCTAGTTTGTTTTGCAAGTGGGATGAAACCAAATAATCTGGTTTCCCCCAGATAGTAAAGAAAAAAACAATGCAATTTTCAAAGCTTTTGCATTTTGGCTCAAAGATTACCAATACCATGCATATTATTTTTCCACAAAAACGATAATGAGGATAGTCAACAACATCATTTTGCCCAAAGCTGGATTTACTTACTTTCAGATGAATATACAGTATATTGCAATCTCACAGTGCTGGAAAAAAATAAAAATAAATAATGAATCACACATGCTAATGCAGATGAACGTCTCGGTTACGTATGTAACCCTCATTCCCTGATGGAGGGAACGGAGACGTTATGTCGTGACGACATTAGGGGATTCACTTGGGAGCCCCAATCATCTCTGACTTTAAGAGAAAACGTCAATGAATATTAGCTAGTGGATTTTGCATACCCGAGCCACTCTCTGTGCATACAGATATAAATATGCGACAGGTGCATCCACTCATCAGGTTTTCCGCTGAGGAGCCGAGAATGTGTCCCTGGTACCCAGTGATGGTTCAAGATTGTGGCATGGGGACATAATGTCTCCATTCCCTCCATCAGGGAGTGAGGGTTACATACGTAAACGAGATGTTCCCTATCTGTCGGTCACTACGAGTTATGTCCTGATGACATTAGCGGTCAATGGAAAGCGCCACAACCTGAACCCCATCACAATCTTGTGGCACTGAAAATGTTGATAAGCAAGAGCGTGACAGACAAATTCCATGCAAAGGTCATCCGCTATCCAGTGGGCCAACCTCTGCTGTGAGACAGCCTTCCCTTTCTGCTAACCTCCATAGCTGCTCAGACCTTCTACAGACCTAACCGTCAGCTTACAGGCTTTGGACGGGAAAAGAGGATGATTCCTCCAAGTGGCGGCGTTTTGCGGGCACAGGTGTACCACAACCGCACTCTCCACCTGGGGAATGTCAACGTACCCCCTAGCCGCCCTGCTATTGAGGGTAATGAGGATGGGAGAGACAGACGAGCAGCTTCCGGCCGAAAAAGGGGCCGTCCACAAGCTCCTCAGCTCCTCAGCTCCTCATGCACCTCTGGGAAGAAAGAAACTGGGGCAGGGCGTAGTCGCGAGCCAAGACCCATGCTGAGGAGCCAATCATCTCGCCGCGAGAGCTCGGGACTGGGAGGTGTGCACGCCTCCAGCCCGATGCTCGTGGCGGCCTGGGAAAGTACGGCCGTCAAGTCTGGGTCCGATTCGGCGACGGCTGCGATACCCGAGGGGTGTAGCCTCGCCAAATCTTCATCCTCAGAGGACGATTGCCCATCCCCCGATGCTGCTGTAGGGAGCAAATTTATTTCCTTACAAAATTAATTCTGAGGCCTAAACTCAGGAACTCTCCCAAAGACAGATGCCATGCAATAAAGCCGTGAAACTAACCTGGAGAAGAAATCTCTAAAGACAACAAAAGATCTCCAAAGAGAACAAAAGATCTTCAAAGAGAACAAACACCACCCTGACCAAACGTATCTCATTTATTTTTTACGACCCCATTCTCCCCCTGCCCTCTCTACCTATCTCTCTTTTCCCCCCAGAAAAGCTTCACTCAAAGTTCATTGAGAATAATCTTGTGAACCCGTTGTTTTTCACCTTCATGTTTGGTATCATTTTAAAGGTCTCTGTGCGATTGGTAAATTGGTCTCAATTTCACAGTAGTCACTTATATTATGGGAAATATTGGAAACTTAAGTGAATTCAGTACCTCTGTTGTGAGGGCGGTCTCCTTTCAAAACCTGATAAACATTGCTCTACAGGTGTGACCATTTGGGGCACGAGAACAGCTCCTACTGAGGTTTCTCATTCCCCATACACAGATCTAATCTGTTTTGGGGCAGAGAATAAATGTTTATGGGCCTTTTGTTCTGGTAGTATTTAAGGGAAAGTTGCAAATCAGTCAGCGTGATTCTGTAGCCAGAATGAGCCCATAGTGTGGTGTGTCTCTACAGTCCATACTATGTATTTTCTAAGGTCTGGTATGGATCATTTACTCTTAGATTAATCTTTTAGAATTTGATGTTCTGTATTGAGATGATTTGATATTTTTGAATTGGTTATATAATTGGCGTGATACAACTTTACCTGACCAATAATAAATTGTTATATTTGACTCATTCTGATCTCTTCTGAAATCATGGTAACACTTTATTTTGATGGTCCCTTTTGAAAATTCTGTTGACACTAAGTAATGTTGCAACTTCATGTCAACAAACTCTCATTAGAGTATAAGTAGATTGTCTGCTTCATATCTGCTAACTCTTTATTGTGATGGCCTCCCAACAGATATTGTACTGACTATAAGTAACTTTGCAAGTACGTCAACTTATTCTAACCCTAACCCTACCAGTCTACTAACACACTACTAACACTCTAATAAGAGTTAGTAGAAATGTAGGTGCAATGTTACTTATAGTCAACAGAATGTGTTAAAGGGACCATCAAAATAAAGTGAAACCATCATTTTTTCCAGTAGATTAGAGTTGTAGTCTAGTGTTTCCACAAATCTGCATCCAGGACAGATCATACTTAAGTACCAATGAATGAAGCGGGGGCTCGTCTTTAGGGATCTTCTGATTTCTGACTGTCACTGACTTAACAAGTTACGGTTTTCGTGACTATAGAAAAAATACACTTGTATTATGTGCTAGCAGGGTGCAGCCTATTTAAAGGTATTATAGTCGCCCTGTATCCTCTGATTAAGATCAACTGGCGAGTTTGTGCCGTGCGTTCACCGTTGGCCAGTGAATTGCTAAGCGACACTAGGTGGCTAATGAATGAATAATTGAAAGTATGGGATTTCCAGAACAATCAAATATCTAAATTAATATACAATCGATATCTGTGATCAGTTTTTAATTAGAAGTACAGTCTAAATTTAATGATCACTGTTGCGTTTGTTACCGATTAACTGCACGAGTCATCAGGTTTCCGTTGAACAGTGCACACCATTTATTGAACACCAACCCAACACATGTCAGTTGCATGCCTCGTTATTCACAGTGACCCCGGAACCCCTCCCTTTTAAAAGTAAGTAAACATAACAATAACTTTAACCCTCTTAATTTTGTCCTCTATTAATTATTGTTGTCTAAACAAAATACATTCTTATCACACACCGAGCAAAAGGGTTTTACAGTGTTTCTTTTCATCCTTCATTTTTTTTTTTCCATAACAAAAAAAAAACAAAAACTAAGGGTGTGGGTAGACTACCGCGATCCCTTGAGATGGGACAGGGATTATTCTGCCCTTAATGTCCAACATCTCAACTAACTAGCATACTTGGGTTTGGTTTTACAGTTCTTCCAAACCTGGTGATGACTTGACCCAAAGGTTTAGGTGAACAGGGTGGTTCAGAAGGAAATTCACTCTTGCTCTGCACTAAGTCCTGTTCTGATGGTCCACACTGTCCCTGTTGATCCTTTGGTTGGGAAGAGTCTATATTTGAAGGTGAGGAGTGCTCTTGGCACACCAGTTGGATGTGGCGCTGGTTTCTCCTGGGTGTATCGCCTCGCTCAGTCTCCAGTGTGAAGGAGCGCGGCATTACTTCCTGGCACTGCACCGTTGCGGTGGTTGTCCACGCCTTTCTACCATTGATCTTCAGCCTGACTTTGTCACCAATATTGAGTGGTGGGAGAGGTCTGGTAGAGTATTTATGGTTGTAGTACTTTTCATAGCACTGCTTCACTTTTGCATCATTTCTTTTGATCTTCTCCAGGTTAGACCACATTGGCTGAAGGCTCTCTTTCAGAACTGGGAGTGTTGTACGGATTTCACTACCCATCAGCAGTCTGGCTGAACTCTCCTTTGTTGGTTCAGTAGGGTTTGAACGGTAACTCAGCAATGCCTGGTGGAGGTCGTCCTGTTTTAAAATCCATTTTGCAGTCCTTACAGCTCATTCGGCCATGCCATTGGACTGTGTGGGAAATGGGGACTTGAGGTGACATGGCAAGGCAAGGCAAGTACAAAGTGCTTTACATAAAAGGAAGTGAAATAGTCATTAAAAATAATAATAAGGAATTTAAAAAAAAAAAAAATAATAATCACAACAATAAAAACAAAGTGATTTAAAAATTGATTTAAAAAGAATTTAAAACATTTAAGAATAGAAATTGATTATACGTAGTGCAATCAGTTCGGACGTAGCACAGTGCTCATTCAACAAATGCACAGGTAAACAGATGAGTTTTGAGTCTGGATTTAAATGTGGCTAATGTTTTTGCACATCTGATCTCTTCTGGAAGCTGGTCCCAACTAGTGGCATAATAGCTAAAAGCAGACGGCATAATAGCTAAGCAGACTCCCCTTGTTTTGTGTAAACCCTTGGTATTTCTAACTGACTTGATCCTAATGATCTGAGTGGTCTGTTAGGTTTATATTCAGTGAGCATATCTCCAATGTATTTAGGTCCTAGGCCATTTAGAGATTTATAAACGAGTAAAATTACTTTAACCCTTTAACGCGTACGATCACACCGGTGTGATCAGTCTTGGCTGGTCCCTGGAGCGTACGATCACACCGGTGTGATTAGAACATTCAGTGAGTCACGTCATCAACTGCTGAATTCAAATCTGCTTTCTGGCGCGGAGCCAGATCAGACGCGTGAGCACTTGTCATATTATCACTTATTCAGTGTTTTCAACCATATAATGCTTATTTTTTATTTCAGACATTTAAATACACATAAGTACTAGCAAAACCATACATTTATAGTTTGTAAAATACACACTGATGTCTATGGAAGCAGCAATAATGATCCTTACAAATATAATCTGACGACATGTTTTATTGATATCATATACAGATTGTGTAGATAACTTTAAAGTTTACTCTGCTCTTCTCCCAGTTTACTGGAGACTTACTTTAACGTGTGTCGGGAGGCGAGGATGAATTTACGTGCTGTTAATCCCGCAGCTCGGATTCAGCACGAACAAACATGGCGGCGCCATCACCCGGTATAGATCAACTACGATCATTATAAAAGTGTTTAAACAACCAAATACATTTACTTGCACATATTTCAGAATTGGAATATCAGATATTTCATAATATAGCGAGTATGTTTGTGAATATTAATAATAAAAAAAGGAAAAAGGAAATAAAAGCAATCCATGTGTCATACAGCGCTATTAGGGCTGCGGTGTGTCACATGACAAGCATGACGCGTCGCCATGAAAACAATAAGGCTATACATTCTAAAATAACGGTCGCCTAAAAAAAACTCACGCCTGGGGCTGAGCTAGAATATTTTAAACTCACGTGTAAAAGGGTTAAAATCAATCCTAAATGTAACTGGAAGCCAGTGTAAGGACCTGAGGACTGGTGTGATATGCTCAAATTTTCTGGTTCTAGTCAGAATTATGGCAGCAGCGTTCTGGATGAACTGCAGCTGTCTAATGGTCTTCTTTGGAAGGCCGGTGAGGAGACCATTACAATAATCCACCCTGCTGGTGATAAAGGCATGAACAAGTTTCTCCAAGTCTTGACTGGAAACAAAACATCTAATTCTTGCAATGTTTTTGAGATGATAGTATGCTGATTTAGTTACTGCTTTGACATGACTACAAAAACTAAGGTCTGTCTCCAGAATCACCCCATGATTTTTGACTTGGTTTTTAGTTGATTGACCCCTAGAGTCAAGGTATGCATTCACCTTGAGAACTTCATCTTTGTTTCCAAATACAATGTCTTCAGTTTTCTCCTTGTTTAACTGAAGAAAGTTCTGGCACATCCAACAGTTTATTTCATCAATGCATTGGCAGAGGGAGTCAATGGGGCTATAGTCATTTGGAGATAAGGCTAGGTAAATCTGGATATCATCAGCAGAGCTGTGATAGGCAATTTGGTTCTTTCTCATTATTTGACTTAGTGGGAGCATATACAGGCTAAACAAGAGTGGTGCAAGAATTGAGCCTTGTGGGCCTCAGCATGTCATGGACGTCCACTTAGACTTATGCTCTCCTATACTCACATAATAACCTCTCCCTTCTAAGTATGACCTGAACCATTTGAGTACCATCCCAGAAAGCCCAACCCAGTTTTCCAGTCTCTCTACAAGTAAGTTATGATCAAAAGTGTCAAACGCAGAACTAACATTTAGTAGTATCAGCACTGATATTTTGCCAGAATCAGAATTGAAGCGAATATCATTTATTATCTTAATAAGTGCGGTCTCTGTGTTATGATGTGCTCAGAAACCAGATTTAAAATTGTCCAGGTATCCATTTGAGTTTAAGTAGTTGTTCAGCTGATTAAAAACTACCTTTTCAATAATCTTACCTATGAAAGGAAGATTTGATATTGGTCTATAGTTGTTCAACATTGTGTTATCAAGATTGCGCTTTTTCAGAAGGGGCTTAACGAACGAAAAGTCCCAGAAAGAAGTGAGGCGTTCGCCACTTCTAAGAGATCTGCTTCTAAACAGTTAAGCACACTTTTGAAAAAAAAATGTGGGAAGTGTGTCAAGATAGCATGTTGACGATGTAAGGTGCTGTACTATTTCTTTCAACATTTTGCTATCAATTGCTTCAAAAACAGACATAGTCACTTCTTTTTGAAATTGCCGTCGCATCTGTGTGACCTCTCCAAAACTAGATATGCCAGTCTCCTTTCTGATATTATTGATCTTCTCAGAAAAGAAGGAAGCAAACTCATTGCATTTACTGTCGGAGAGCATTTCACTGGGAATTTGACTTGGGGGGTTTGTCAGTCTCTCCACAGTAGCAAAAAGAGTGCGAGAGTTGTTTAAGTTACTGTTTATAAGGTTTGAGAAGAAGGTCTGTCTGGCTGTGGCTAGTTCCACATTGAAAGCATGAAGGCTGTCATTATAGATGCTGTAGTGAATTTCAAGTTTTGTCTTCCGCCACATCCGCTCAGCTTTTCTGCATTGTCTTTTCATACTCTGAACTGCTGTTGATTTTCTCCATGGTGATTTTTGTCTGGTAAGGCGTGGTCAGCTGACTTCCTTAACGAATAATTAGGCAAGTATAAAACTGGGTTGTATACCGCAGCAGCGGTCGCGGCAGCCCTCGTGTAAAGACCGACGAGTGTAAAGACGATCGACTCTACCTTGCGCGACTCCACCGAGCAAGAACACCGGCAAGGCACTTGAGTATTGCTCTTTCCCCTTCCTTCACTTTTTGCACTACTTGTTCGCATTTAATTATTTAGTCAATTGTACACACTATGTGCTTTCAAATCTCCACCATTACTACTAACACTCGGAAGGCACGCACTGTACGGTGGAGGCAGGCCAATCCTACTAATCTACGGCCTGTTCCTCTGTCATCTACTACTCTGCTCTCTATTCCAATTGGTCTCTGGAACTGCCAGTCTGCTGTAAACAAAGCAGACTTTATTCCTTCTATTGCCACTCACTCCGGTCTCAGCCTCATGGCCCTAACTGAGACTTGGATCAAACCTCAGGACACTGCCACTCCTGCAGCTCTCTCCACTAATTTCACTTTTTCCCACACCCCATGCACAATTGGGAGAGGTGGATGTACGGGTCTCCTTATTTCAAATGATTGGAAATTTGATCTTCTACCATCTCATACAGGCAACAGTTCATTTGAATCTCATGCTATTACTATTACCCACCCTGTTAAAATCCACGTTGTAGTTGTGTATCGACCCCCAGGTCAACTGGGTAACTTCTTGGAGGAGTTCGATGTATTGCTCTCAAACTTTCCTGAAGATGGCACTCCTCTGGTACTGCTTGGTGACTTCAACATCCACCTAGAAAAATTCCAGGCTGCTGACTTCAACACTCTTCTCACTTCATTTGACCTCAAGCAAGTGTCTACTATGGCTACTCATAAGTCAGGTAACCAACTGGACCTCATCTACACACGCTACTGCTCCACTGACAACACATCTCCACTCCACTTCCTCATCACTTCTAACCTGACACTAACTCCGGACACAGCACATACTCCCCCACAGGTCACCTTTCGCCGTAACCTACGCTTGCTCTCTCCCTCTTGCCTTTCCTCAATGGTTTCATCTGCACTTCCTTCACCCTCCCAGTTTTCAGCATTGGACACAAACAGTGCCACTGACACTCTTTGCTCCACTCTAACATCTTGCCTAGACAACTTTTTCCCCCTTTCATCCAGACCAGCACGCACTACCCCCTCTGCCCCCTGACTGTCTGATGTTCTCCGTGAACATCGCACTAAACTAAGGGCTGCAGAGAGGAAGTGGCACAAATCCAAAAACTCTACTGACCTCAGTGCGTATCAGTCACTCCTCTCTTCCTTCTCTGCAAATATCTCCATTGCTAAAACGACATATTACCACAACAAAATCAACAACTGTTCAGACTCTCGCATGCTTTTCAAAACTTTCTCTTCTCTTCTCTGTCCTCCTCCCCCTCCTCCTTCAGCAACTCTTACAGCTGATGACTTTGCAATTTTCTTTACAAAGAAAACAAGAACCATCAGTGACCAATTCCTCCCACCACAAACTGATAACTTCTTATCAAAAAATACACACTCTCTCACCTCCTTCTCCCCTCTCTCGGAGGCAGAGGTCTCCAAACTCGTCCTTTCCAAACATCCCACTACCTGTCCGCTAGATCCTATCCCCACTCACCTCCTTCAGGCCATTTCTTCCTCAGTCATACCTGCGCTTACTCACATTATCAACACCTCTCTTCACACTGGTACATTTCCCACAGCATTTAAGCAGGCTCGGGTAACCCCACTGCTTAAAAAACCCTCTCTAAATCCAGCACTTTTAGAACACTACAGACCGGTATCCCTTCTTCCGTTCATTGCAAAGACACTCAAGCGAGTTGTGTTCAACCAAATCTCTTTGTTTCTTGCACAAAACAATCTTCTGGACGACAACCAATCTGGCTTCAGAAGTGGCCACTCTACTGAGACTGCCCTACTCTCGGTTACAGAAGCCCTGAGACTGGCAAGAGCGGCTTCCAAATCTTCTGTACTCATCTTACTGGACCTGTCTGCTGCTTTTGACACAGTTAACCATCAGATCCTCCTGTCCACTCTCAGAAAGATGGGCATCTCAGGAACCGCGCTCCTGTGGTTTGAGTCTTACCTCTCAGATAGGTCCTTCAGGATGTCTTGGAGGGGTGAGGTTTCAAAGTCACAACTTCTGGCTACTGGGGTTTCTCAAGGATCAGTGCTTGGACCACTTCTCTTCTCCATCTACACGTCGTCATTAGGATCGGTCATTCAGAAGCATGGCTTCTCTTATCACTGCTATGCTAATGACACTCAACTCTACCTCTCATTCCTACCAGATGATCCGATGGTAGCTGCTCGCATTGCAGCTTGTCTAAGTGACATCTCTAGCTGGATGAAAGACCATAACCTTCAGCTCAACCTTGCCAAGACAGAACTGCTCGTGGTTTCGGCCAACCCATCACTCCACCACAACCTCTCTACACAGCTGGGTTTGTCAACCATAACTCCTTCTAGGACAGCCAGGAACCTTGGAGTTGTGATAGATTATCAGTTAAGCTTCACAGACCATATTGCTACAATGGCCCGGTCCTGCAGATTTGCCTTATACAACATTAGGAAGATTAGACCCTTCCTGTCTGAGCAAGCTGCACAACTCCTTGTCCAAGCTCTTGTTCTATCCAGACTGGACTATTGCAACGCGCTCTTGGCAGGCCTTCCCGCAAGCATTAACAAACCTCTACAACTGATCCAGAATGCAGCAGCCAGAGTGATCTTTAATTAACCGAGGAAAGCTCACGTTACCCCTCTCTTCATCAGGTTGCACTGGCTACCAATAGCTGCTCGCATCAAATTCAAGGTACTGATGTTTGCCTATAAAACGACAGCTAGCACTGCACCAGTATATCTAAACTCACTAGTTCAAACTTATGCACCCTCCAGAAGCTTGCGTTCTGCAAGTGAACGACGCCTTGTGGTACCATCACAAAGAGGTACCAAATCTCTCTTGTGGACCTTTTTCTGGACTGTGCCTAGCTGGTGGAATGACCTTCCCTTTCTCAATTCGTACAGCTGAGTCTTTAGCCATTTTCAAAAATCATCTAAAGACACATCTTTTTCGCCAGCACCTGATCAACTAATACTAACACTTACCTATTATGTCTGTCTGTCTTTTAAAAAAAAAAAAAAACTAGCTACGTCTACTGTGCTGGACTAACTGAGACTTGTCATGGCACTTGGATTCTGCTGCACTCTCGATGGTCTGATTGCTTCTATTGTTCTCATTTGTACGTCACTTTGGATAAAAGCGTCTGCTAAATGATTAAATGTAAATGTAAATGTCTGCAAAGTATCTAAACTGTTCAGCAGAGAACTGAGGTCCATTATCAGTCATTAACTGCTCAGGTATTCCAAAGCGTGTGAAGATACCTTTCATCTTTTGTATGACTATTTCTGAGGTTGTCTTTGGCAGTTCCAAGATTTCAAGCCATCTTGAAAAATAGTCGATCACAATCAGGTAATGACGACCTTTAAGCTCGCACAGGTCGGCGGCCAACTTCTGCCAAGGTAAGTCAGGTAATGGTGTAGTGATGAGTGGTTCATTGTTTCGGCTTGGCCTGTGAATATTGCAGTGTTTGCATGATGAAACCAGCCTTTTCACATCACTTGCAATACCGGGCCACCACACAGCACCTTTATAGCACTCTCTACACTTAGTAAGGCCTTGGTGGCCCTGATGAATCCTCAGAAGCATGTCTCCTCTCATAATTTCAGGAATCACGATCTGTCTGCCTCTTAACACCAGTCCATTGGATTCACTGAGTGAACCACACTCTTTGAAGTATGCATTCACATTCGATGGAACGCTCTTCAAATATTCTGGCCAACCATTTCGAATGTATCTGAAGATGCACTGCAGTTCACCATCCATTCCCGTCTTGTCTTTAATCCGTTCAATGATTGGCTTTCTCACCCTCAGGTCATCTTCCACTGAATCCACATATGCTTTAACCTGTGCTTCAAGGTCCCCCGGTGGAATGTCCGCCATGGGGTGTCTAGACAGGGCATCCGTGACTACTAGATGTTTCCCCGGAACATATTCAGCGATTGGATTAAATTTCATTAACCTGATGAGCAAGCGCTGACAACGTATGGGTGTGGTGTCGAGGTCTTTCGAATTGATGAGGGTTACTAATGGCTTGTGGTCTGTAAGCAACTTGTTTTTCTCCAGGCCACACTGATACTGGTAGAAACACTCAGAGGCCCAAACTAGAGGTCTGCAAGCCCGTCAGGCTCGGGCCATTTTTTTTTTTTTTTTAACAGATCGGGCTCGGGTCGGACTCGGGCTCATTTTGCTTCTCTCCTTTTATTGTGCCCATATACACGCAGAGCACACATGGCTACTGTATTAAATACTGATTATATTATAAATATTATACATCGCCTAGGCAATACGCAATGCATATACGCACACATTAGCATACAGGTGACCATGCAGAGCATCAGGGAGAAGTTGGAGCGTGGATTTACAAAAAGTTCCCAATGCTTCGGGAAAAGCTGCATTTTTGATCAGCCATGTATTTGATAATGATCCTGACTCCCCATCTCCTCACTGGATGCACCTTTAGAGAGAAATGCATCTTTAGGGATTTTATAATGAAAGAGTTTTTGTTTTCGATTTGAATTATTTAATTTTAAAGTAGTAATTCAAAGCTTTCTATAGATACTATATTTATCAAGTCAGTGAGGCAAGTAGGCTATATGCTGTGTTTCAGTTTTTCGGAAGCGCTCCGCTTGCTCAAATCCGAAACTGATTTTTTTTCCTCTTTATTTTATAAAAGCACATTTTGTTGATATTGTGAGTGCACACAAATAAAAGTAGACCCTTTACAGTTCCATGAGCAAAAATGACAGCGTATTTTGAAATGTTTCTGATGCAAGTGATTGTTCTGGCGCGTCATGTAAAGCACACTTCAGTTTCCACTCTCTGCACAAACTTCTGGATATGCATCAGTGCACATTTATCTAGGTCAAGCGTTTGAACTAACATTGTGGAGCTGTTTTATAATTATAGATTTAATTTTAGGGAAGTCGTGATGATTTGAGAAAGCTAAATTGATCAAACATAGGCTATGATCAACTCGCTGTCTGCCGCTGGCCGCTTGGTCGTTACTTTAAAAAAGAAAAACTGACATTTAACGAATAAAAAAATGCTCCAAACGCTTTTCTAAATTAACTTAATAAAAAAAAAAAAAAAAAAAAAAAAAAAAAATACAATCACTTTGCCATTTCCTACAAAACTGAACTATTTTAATAGCTGGATACGCTGTTTTGGGGGAAAAAAGACAGGTTCGGGTCGGACTCGGGCCGAGAATTCTGATGAGCTGTCGGACACGGGCCGGGCTAGGGCCTGAGCGTCTCGGGCCAGGGCCGGGCTAGGTCCTAAATTTTAGGCCCGTGCAGGGCTCTAGCCCACACCCCTGCGAGGCACTCTTTTTCTATCTGAGCGTATTTCTTTTCTGCGTCAGTCAGCGTGTGTGAGCAGAATGCCACTAGCTTCAACCGTCCATCATGGTTCTGCATAAGCACCCCTCTGAGCCCATAACTGCTGGCATCTAAGCTAATGACTGTTGGCTTTGCCGGGTCGAAAAACTCTAGGACAGGAGCTGACGAGATTAACCACTTCACTTCTGTGAATGCCTGCATTTGCGATTGTCCCCAACACCAGTCACGTTCGGACTTAAGCAGTTCATTGAGGGGCTGTAGCACTGTGGAGAGGTTTGGTAGGTATCGCCCCGATGTAATTTATCATCCCCAGCAGCCGCTCAATTCACTGATGTTTTGGGGCGAATCCATGGCTGTGATTGCCTTGACCCTCTCCGGGCTTGGAGCAATACCCTGCCTGGTCACTACCTGGCCTAGAAAGTTCAGTTCCAGCTGAGCCGACATTTTTCCTTATCGAGTCTCAGTCCCGAAGCTCGAATGGTCTTCATGACCCTCTTAAGGTTCTGATAATGTTTTTTCCTGCGTTTCTCTGAAAACTAAGATATCGTCCCGTATATATGTCCATGCAGCAGCTCTGAAATTTTCTGTTGAAAGATTTCAGGTGCTGATGTGATGCCGAAAGGAAGCCGCTTAAAACAATATCTTCCCAGCGGTGTGATAAAGGTGGTCAGGTGTGCGCTGTTTTCCTCTAGGGGTATTTGCCAAAACCCACTTTCTGCATCCAAACTGGAGAACATGGTGCTCTTAGCTAGCTTAGGGAGTAAATCATACAATGTGGGCAAGATGAACATCAACTTCAACTTCAACTTTTATTTATTTGTATAGCACATTTGAACGCAATTTTATTGCCCAAAGTGCTTCACAATTTAAAAGAAAGCATATACAAAGATTAAAACAATGACATCTAAAATAATTAGCAAGAATAAACCACTTGATGAACCAACCCACATGTGACAAATACCCTTTATTGGGGTGTTCCTCTATGAAATATCTCTACAAAGGTCTTTCCTCTATGAAAGCTAATGTAAAAAGATGAGTTTTCCACTGAGACTTAAAAACTTCTAAGGATGGAGCCTGCCGAATATGAAGTGGAAGACTATTCCACAATTTGGGAGCCACAACCATAAATGCTCTATCACCTTTAGACTTTTTTTTAGAACGAGGAACTGCCAGTAACAGTTTATCTGCTGATCTCAGTGTCCTAGCTGATGTGTGATCCTCTAAAAGATTAGAGTATAGAATATAGTAGAGAACTTCTTGCGCTTCATGTTTTTCATTCGCTTCAGACGTTTCAAGTCCACACAGATCCTAATATTTCCATTTTTCTTTATAACTGGAACCATGGGCGCGCACCATTCTTTTGGATCCGTTACTTTTTCTATTATGCCCATTGGTTGTACACCATCTTTTAAGATGATTTTCACTGGATTTCCTTTTAACGTGCCCACACCACTAAACATGCTGACTTCGTCAATGCACTTGATTAAGCCTAGTTTGGTTGCCACTGTTCGACTTAGAAGGTTTTACCCACTAGTTTTAACTACTACTACCCTAAAGCAGCAATTTCGTAGCTTGCCATTGACATGGGCTTTAATTTTTGCTAAAAACTACCCTCTTGTGGCCATTGTGCTGCCTGGACTTTGAAGAGTGTTTTTCACTGCAGTGAGTCTAGTCTTGTTCTGCAGTGTTTCATAGGTAGCCTCGGACATTACTGAGGTGTCGGCCCCAGAATCAATTTTAAATGAGACTGGCGTGCCATGGTGGCTCGTCCTCTGCTAACTATGCACCTCTGTTTTTTTACTGCTCAACAGATCCTAGAAACATACAATCATCCTCATCAGCTTCGGTTATCTCCTGTACTGCTGCTTTTGAGTGACACACGGCTGCAAAGTGCCCGACTTTATTACATTTCATGCATTTTTTTCCTTTTGCAGGACACACATCACTATCATCTTGATTACGCCCACATCTTGTGCATGTTCCTTTTCTCACCTTTCTGTAAATTTTTGCTGGGTTGCCAGTTCTCTTGTATTCTTTCTTTTTAATTGATTTCACATTATCCACATGTTCCGCACTCTTTACTCCCTCTGTGTTCTGGAACTTAATTAATTCACAATGTCTGGCCATTTCGATGGCAGTGCGCAATGTTAGATCACTTTTCATCTGTAGTTTTTGTGACACTTGCTTATCCCGAATTCCAATTACTATGCGATCACACATCTGCTCTTCTTTTTGTGCACCAAAATCACAGTTTTCAGTTAGCTCGTAAAGCTGCCTGACGAATGCTTCCACACTTTTGCCGGGAAGTTGTACTCTCGAATGGAACGTGGCACGCTCATAGATAACGTTGTGCTTCAGGATGAAATGTTCATCAAATTTAGCCATTACCATAGAATATTTGTTACTGTCTTCCTCGCTTTGGAACGTAAACAATCTGTATATGTGTTCTGCCTCTGCACCCATTGAATAAATCAGGGCATTTACCTCGTCACCCTCCTCTGTAAGCAGTGATGCGACTCAATATCTGGCAAACCTCTGTTTCCAGTCCGGCCACGCTTCTGGCTTGGAAAAGTCAAAATGCTCTGGCGGAGTGAACTTTGCCATGGCGATGCACACTTCATATCTTGCAAACAACTTACGTTATAAGTTCGTCTTCTACTCCGTTTTTGCTTCTGACACCATGTCGTGTTTGTTAGCGATTAACTACATGAGTCGTCAGGTTTCCATTGAACAGTGCACACCGTTTATTGAACACCAACCCAACACATGTCAGTTGCATGCCTCGTTATTCACAGTGACCACGGAACCCCTCACTTACTGCGCACCTGCGCAGTAGACAACGAATTCAACTTCAACATTTCCATTACACATTACAATCACTTGAAACTGGAATCAGATCAAGCACGGAGCTAGACTAAAATTGAAACTAAATCTAGATAAACTCAGAGGCGCAAGTAAAAGACCGAACATGCATTAAACCTTCGACCAGGCCGCTGGATTCCGTTGTTTTGACTAGCGGGTGGATCCTTACACTGCTATAGACATCTGATCCTCTATCGACGTGCTGAATGAAAGGATGGTGCAAAGGATTTAGCAAGGGTTTTATCCTTTTATTTATAAATTTTAGCTTTAGGGAATCAAATCGTAGAAATCCGACTTTGATCGGATTAATTAATATTAATCACCAATGTATAGATTAATTGATATTAATCAGAAGGTACAATTTATACCTTATTAACTGCTCGACCAACAAGTATTAATACAGTATAAATTAGCAATTCTTCATATTGTTGATAATAATACAGATTTGATTAGGAAATCTCTGAGCACAGGTAACACGATCTATGGCAAATAATTTAAGATTTGAAAATCATGGCACCAGACTATTCAATAAAATTGAATCGAGAGTTTATTTACTATTCTAGGGTATAATACAAACAAAACACATACACACTCATATACACACACTATGGCAAGATCAAAGCAGTTTGAAGAGTTAAGCTATTCTCTTTTCCCGAGAATAAAACGACCTTAGGCCGTCACAAACAGAAGACTCAGTTATTGTTATCTTTTAACGATTCATTCAATTCAATTCAGCTTCAGCGAATAAGAGATTTGTTTGTTTTACTTGCTGTGAGTTGAAGTTGAGTTGAAGGCTGTACTTGAGGGAATCCCGCCTTTCTTTTCTGTGTCGTTGTCGCGTGACGTCACTCGGGAATCCTCTCTACGATTCGTGGCTTCCTGGCAGCGCGCGAACGGCAAGGCTTTGAAGTTCTTTGCAAGTTTTTGGTCTGAAGTTGACAGTGTTGAAGTCTTTGAGATGATCAGCCAGATGTTTCACAGCAGGATCAGGAGGGGCAACGCCCAGACTTTCAGCCAAGTTTCCTTGCAGGTTTTCACCAGTTGTTTTCAACCGTTATCTTTGTGTTTTCATCTTTTCTGAGCTGAGCTTCCAACTAAATGGGGGTGTCTGTTTTTATCGGACAGAATTAAGTCCATCCTATTCACTGTCTGACCCAATCATATTGTCTCTGTAGGGCGGAGCCCCGCCCAACACGACTTCTTCTTTGTGCATACATTATCTGCTCATAAATATGTCACATGAGCCACAATATCCTAGCAGATTTCTACAAAGTATTATAATCATACCTTATGATGCTAAAAGTCAACATTCATCCTTTTCATCTTATTGGAATCAAAATAAGGTTTAAATCAATATCAAACATGAGGTACTTATATTGAATACCTATAATTCATAAGTCATAGATTAAAAATATCTTAAGTTCTGATAACTACAGTAAGATTTAAATGAAACATAGAATACCACATTCATATATATTTTTCTTGAGTCGCTTTACTAGCAGAAGTCCTTTCTGGAAGATCCTTTGTCCATGCAATGTTGGAACAAGTTCCTTTTGTTGTAAGAGAAAAGAGGCGGCTTTCTCCTGGAATGCAGGAGACCAGAGCTGAGGTCGTGAGGTCATGAGGAGTATCACGTTGTGTGTGTCTCTGGTGATCGTCTTTGCTGAGACGATCGTAAGTCAGTCAAATTTTGTTTATCGGAAGGTACTTTATGGCAAGTGGTCTCGCAGTATCGCGAACGCTCTGGTTCTGGAGCGTCTCCAAAGGAGTAATTATCCGTTTTTAAATTCCGAACAGATGTAGCGCGGGCCGTTCATCCTCACCTTATCATGTTTTACGAGTCTCTCGTTGGTGGTAAGGCGAGTATGGCCGGACGCTAGTTGGTCATTTGCTCATTTTACGAGCTGATGAAGTTAGATTAGTTTCTTAAGTTAAACATGTGTGTGCGTTCTTTTCGACCAGGTTCTACAATGGGGAGCCGGAGACAGGGGAGCCGCACAGAACAGCTGCTGTGGAAGGAGTGAAAGGTATGTGGGGATTAGCCCAGTGGAAAGCTCTTACTGTAACCCTCAAATCGCCCAGAGCACTAGCCGATGGTTCTCTACTTGTGGCAGAGAAGCCAGCGCAGGTAGTGACAGAGGGAGCCCATCCCGACCCCGTGAGGAAAGAGAGGCACGATTGCAGCACTGCCATGGTTACACACTCAAAATCAACGCATAAACCATCCACGAACGCAGCTTGAGTGTGCTGGATGCCCAGAAACTGAAATCAACGATTGTGGCTGTCAATGGAGCATAGGAAACCACCGCAACCAAGAGGACACGGCCGGAACGGTGTCTTTAAAAAGACGCGAACCGACCATGATGTGCTCTTTTAGGAAATCTGCTCTTTTGGTTGAAGTGCCCAGGGGAATCGCTGCAGACAGGAACACTGCTGTTCGCACCAACCAGAACAGCTTCCCAACAGATGATGAATGGTTTTGTGGCAATCAACACGTTCATCCACTCAGCTCCGAAGCAAAAATCTGATGAATGGATGCACATGTCGCCTATTTATACCTGTAAGCATGAGGAGTGGCTCAGGTATGCAAAATCCACTAGCCAATATTCATTGCCGTTTTCAGTCAAAAGTCAGAAATGATTGGGGCTCCCAAGTGAATCCTCTAATGTCGTCACGACATAACTCATAGTGAAAGACAGGGAAACTGAAATATTTTTAGAGAATAATTTACAGAATAAGACATTTTTTAATTGTTCATTCATTTATTTGTATGTTTTTAATAATATGTTCTCATTCATTTTCCTTCTGTGGGAAAAAAATAAATAAATAAATAAAATTATATTAAACTTCCCTGACTGTGTTCCACTAGACGAAAGAAAGTCAAATGGGGTTTTAACAACCCTCATGGTGATTAAATTTGTATTTTACTGATATTCATTTATTTATTTATTTGTATCCACAAAGGAGAATTAGTTTCACATGTGTACTTTAAGCTTAGTGTATGTCACGCGTATGTTCCTGTTTGTCCTTATTTGGTCTACCTGTTCCCTGATTTTTTATTGGATTCCAGGTCTGTCTTATCATCCCCTCCTTTAATTCCTCATTTGTGATATATTTAAAGAGTGTTCAGTTTAGTTTCCAGTATCCGGTGTTAAATGTCTACCTGTTCTTCGTTGGTGCTACGTGTTTTACTTGGATGTTCATTAAAGACTGTTTGTGTTGAAGCCTACTCCAGATCTCCTCGTTCCTTGCTCTATGTAGTAGCAGCCAACCATGACAGAACACCAGACCTTTAAATGTGAAAGTAAGCGGTGTTCCGTTTTCCCCGTGTTTTGGTTCCGTTTATTGAAAGTCTTTGTTTTCCTTTTTCCCCTCTGTGGCAATGGAAATCACCGTGCTGTTCTCCGCCCTGGCCCGCCGTGATCTCTTCTTTATTGAGTTCGCCCGGGAGTTCAGCAAGCTTGCCGTGTGGACGGGGCTTGATGACGCCACCCTCAACTCCCTGTTCTGGATCGGGGTCAATTACCATCACCCTGTGGACCTCCCAGACACCAAAGGACTGAGCTGGAGGGAAGGGATCCTCTGGTGTCTGGAGAGAGTCCAGCCCTGATCCAGAACCAGCCCACCGTCCAGTCTGTCCGCCATTCCCCAGTCAAGAATATCAGCCATCGCTCACTCAACCCCACCACCGTTCACGGCTCACTCTAGCCCACCGTTCGCGGGGAAATCAAGCCCGCTGCCGTTCACGGCTCACTCTAGCCCGCCGCCATCCGTGGCTCACTCTAGCCTGCCAACCGCAGGGAAGTCAAGCCTGCTGCTGTCTGCAGCTCTCTCAAGCTCTGCGTCCGCCACACATGTGCCTCTGGGAATACTCGTCGTTTATGATCCCAGAATGTACCCCAGAGCTTGCTCCAATGTCGGCTCCAGCATTTTGTGGCAGTTTAACTGAGTCAAGTATAGGGGGAGGCTGAGTTGGAAGAAAATGAGAATCCTGTACTGTAGTAATCAGTTATGTTGGGATTTTCCCAGTTTTTCAAAACCGAGACAGAGCAATGAGTATGGGACAGATAGAAGCAAATCTTCTATAATTGGGATCAATAATTTGTTGCTGATGATGCCAAACAACAAATACTTTCAGTGAGTGAATTGAGGATGCGCTGGCTGACCTCAGTGCTTCCATTCTGGCAAAAAGAGCAGTTTTATGAATGGTCTGTGAACAGTATGTTGGCATGATATCAGAGGTGAGGCTCATTCGGTTGTTTTCGGTGAAATATTTGGCACTTCGCTATTGTTACGTGTAGTGTAATACTTCAAGGAGTGTGAGGAGGCGACGATTACAAATATGCTTTTTAATGAAGATGAGCAGATACAAGGAACGTTATCACATCAACATAACATTATTCAGACATAAACTAAACATCATAACCTCAATCACGGACAAACTCAAAGGGAGAACTCAGGACTTATAAAGGAGCAGGAACAAAAGGAGCAAACAACATAATCAAACTCAGGTGGGGACAATGAAACGATAATTAACTAATGAAGGCAGGAACCAAACCAAATAAGGAAAATGATGACTAAGACAGGCAGACATGTAACAGCTATGCACAACATACTCTGAACTGTTCCAGCACCTTCAAAGTGGGACACAATCACTGTGCTAAAAATACACAAGAAATATAAAGCAAAGAAAGATGATAAAAGGAGGAATCATAAATGAAAATGGGTGGGATCAAGGAGGGCTGACAGAAGTATTGAAAATTTGCAGCCAGTTTAGTACTTGTTGCATCACTTTTAACAGATGAAAAAAGCTTATGCTGGCCTATGCTCACCTGTTTTTGATTTAATGATTTATCAAAATATGTCAGAAAACTTTTTATATTTAAATATTCAAATATTCAGTCTTATTGATGGACCAGTTCTTTTTACCTCCCGCCATGTTTCAAATGAAGAGTGTATGTAAATGTTGCCATTGTGTTCATTTTGTATTATTGATTTCTTTCACTTTATTTTTAGCATTTTTGTAATAAAAAAAAGTGTATTCAGGCATTATAGTGTATGTCACAATACAGCTAAACATTTGGACATTTGAGTGAAACTTCTGTGCACCATTAACAATTTGAGTGTAAAGGCTCATGATATCATAACCAGAATTGACGGCAAGTTAAGTAAGAGATCATGTACAGTAACTAAAACCCAGGCAAACCCCTCAGAGAGTGACCTTGGAGCAATACAATTTTCCTTTGTGGATCTGCAAGCAAAACACATGCAGAAACAGTAAAATCAATTTACATGTAACTTAGAAAAAAAAAATAATAATAATAATTCAACCCTATAGCAAATCTATATGGTTCTAACTTTTACATATGAAGCCATATTTAAAGGAACACTCCACTTTTTTGGAAATAGGCTCATTCTCCAACTCCCACAGAGTTAATAAGTTGAGTTTTACCGTTTTTGAATCCATTCAGCCGATCTCCGGATCTGGCGATAGCACTTTTAGCATAGCTTAGCATAGATTATTGAATCCTATTAGACCAGTAGCATCGCGTTCAAAAACGATCAAAGAGTTTCGATAGTTTTCCTATTTAAAACTTGACTCTTCTGTAGTTATATCGTGTACTAAGACCGGCGCGAAATGAAAAGTTGCGATTTTCTAGTCCTATTTGGCTAGGAACTATACTCTCATTCCGGTGTAATAATCAAGGAACTTTGCTGCCCTAACATGGCCGCAGCAGGCGCAGTGATATTACGTAGCGCCTGAAAGTAGTCCCCAGCTAGGTAACTAGTTATAATATAGCTGGGGACTACTTTCAGGCGCTACGTAATATCACACATAAAAAACACACATAAACCATATATTTTCGCAATCGTGTGTTTATTGTCTTTATGTTTCATCAGTAAAAACGTTTCTGCTTTTTATTCAGCTCAGCTACAGCGATAGCTGTGTGCCTTTGTCCATATTAGGGATTTCCTGTACGTCATAAGTTTCTGCGCTATAGCGCCCTCTGGTTTCGAGTATGAATGAAACATGCACTGCACGAGAGTGTTCAGCTCTCCTGATATTCATATCTCCTCATTTTGAATACGAATAAAACGTTGGGTCATGTCTCTTTTACTTTAAATCTTTATGTGAAATCAATTGCTCGAGCTCGAATAAACTGCAGGGGACAAGTTTACATTTTATTAAAATTAATATTAAATATTAAAAATGCAGCTAACGTAGTTCTACATACAGCAATAAAAAACAAAGGTGCTTGTTCTCCTTCGTTCTTGCTGTTTAATTGGGAAAAGTTTAAAGCGTGTCGAGGTGTCTTGTCTTTTTTATGTTATCTGACTAAAAACTATTCATACTTTGAACTATTATTATTACAGTATTTATTTAAAAAACGTAGAGTGCCTTAAAAATATTTATCACGACCCTGGTAAAACAGGCTTATACTGATTTTCTTGTCCTACGAATTATACTTATCAGTCCTGTTTTTATAATCATTATCATTCAAAAAATGAATAAATTCAGGAATAGAATAGAGTTCTACTTTAAATAAGACAGGAATATTTTTTCTACAACAACAACAACAACAACAACAACAACAAAAGTAGTGTTTCCAACAGCAAAACCACCATACCCTTTAAACTCAACAACAATAATAATAATATAATTCCAGAGTAATTAAGAAGTGCAAAACATGTCTTTAACAATTAAACTTTTCTGTTCTGTGTTTCTTTTTCAAACCTGTGTCATGGCATTTGCTGCTGTATCAGTACAGAACCATTCATTTCGATACACATATCAGCAAGGAGCACAGTCCTATTAAAAGGCCTGCTCCATGTGCCCCTTTTATACTTTGAGCACCTGCCCCTCCAAAGGTCTCTGCACGGCCCTCGCCCAGAACAACACCCTGCTGAATCAATGGAATTAGTTCCTGAATTAATCTAACTGATTGCAAATGATTAATTTTAGTGTGTTTGACTCTAAATGAACCAAGAACTGTTACTGTGTTATGTTGTACTTAATCCTTTAGAGAAGTAGTGGTCTTAACCCATATATGGTAGTTCCTTAGGCAAGATCAGACATAATCTTAAAGAATCAAAGATGGAATTTAAGCTGAAAAGAAACACAACAAAATAAACACAACAAAAAGAACAAAATAAACACAACAAAAAGAAAAAAGAATCACCACAAAAAGAAAAAAAGAAACACAACAGAGAACAACAGGGTAATTAAAGACTGAGTTAAAATACATAAGACTAGGCTGTTCATATGGAATAGATCCACCACTCTTATCAAGGTAAAGTAAAAGTTTGGGAAAGTATTTTGTCATTCACCCCATATTTTTGGAGGGAACTGATTTGCAGGAAATCTGCAAAAAGCAATACATTTATGTGAATCAATATGAACATGAATATATAGCGCTGTTTTTTACTTGTTTCTTATTCTGTGTCTGTAAACAAAGGATTGCATGCATTGGAATGTGTACATAAAAAAATAATAATAAATAAAAAAATAATTAATATTTGAAACAAAGCACAAATTGTGTACATGTGTTTTTATATTGTACTTATATTTGAAAATGTGAAATCCTGTAATTACAAGTACAGCTACAATTAATTTATATAGTTACATCTATAATTACACTGCTGACCCTATTTCTAGCACTCAATATCAGCAAAAGTGTTTAGCAATTCAACAGGAACACAACAGGTGCATTGTATGTAACAATTCATTATTTTACATTTTTTACATACCTCATGTAAAGTGGGACCGCTTCTGCCTATCTCACATATTTCCTTATATATTATTACACTCTGTTGCAGAGAAGCAATGCCCAGGTATGAATATTGCGCTGTTATGCAGCAAATGAACCAGTAAGAAAACATCAAAGAAGATGAGGAAAGAAACTGTCACAAACTGAAAGATAAGGTCGATGGAGTCGGCATGGTGAAATTAGGGGCCATCAATCTAAAATGAGCAGGACATTATCTAAATGACTGAGAATGATAGATTTAATGCTTTGCTCTACCTGCTAATTCTAGTCCTCATTGTTTGCCACATTTTTCACATTATCTTTAGCTTTTACTAAAGAAACGTTTGGCAAAACTTATGGTCTCTGACCATATGAGAGCATTTGACAAAACACAACAAAGAACCATACAACAACAACAAAAGTATTAAACCATAGATACAGCAAAATGTTATAGTATTCTACATAATTGTAAAGTTTCATTAATTGATTATAATACATACTCTTTTTAAAATGAACTACAATACAAATTTATTTGGTGAGTCAGTTTTCATATTGAGGTTTTTGATATAATTTACATGAATCTGTATGGTCCTCTATTATTCACTCTTAAAAATGAAAGTTCTACACTTGCAGCACATTGTTATTCATTTATCTTTTGAATGCAGGAAAAGACAAGGAGTAGGTGTGTGTGTGTGTGTGTGTGTGTGTGTGTGTGTGTGTGTGTGTGTGTGTGTGTGTGTGTGTGTGTGTGTGTGTGTGTCACTGTAACAGCCAGCAGCTGTAAACCTAAGCAGAGTTTGGTTTGATTAGTACTTAAATTGAATACCTTCTTGGAAAACAAAAGGCCTTCATATATATATATATATATATATATATATATATATATATATATATATATATATATATACACACACACACACACACACACAAAATTATTATATATACAATTTAGGTATATAAAATAATCAAATGTAAGTACACAGTAGTTAAGGCCACCTAATATTAAGTGGGACCAAAAACCCAAAGTGTTTCTTAGCTGTATGAACCTGAAGTCCAATTATTCCCACCTATGAACTGGCCACATCAGTTTATATTTTTCCAGTAATAAAGAGTGTGATATGCATTATTGTCCACTTGTGCAGTTGCATAATACTTAGGGCAGATGAAGAGACTCTTTAAAGCACAAGGGCATTGATGGTTCTCTACCGAACTTGAGGATAAAAGTGGCCATTTTTCACCTGCTTCAGAGTAATTAGACACATGAGAAATGTTTCTGGAACTGATCGCCCATGAGCAAAGGCTACAAAGGTTGCATACTTTCTGGCATACTGCCATTGAGATGAATGGGAATGCTAAGAGATGCTCTCTCCTGGTATTATAGACCTCCTTGGCATATCCAGCAGAGCTGAGTGAAGCCCACTCGATGCCCTTTAATTCATTGATAAAATAGCCATTAACTGAAGGAATAGACTATTGATTTCTTGGTTGTCCTCATCTCATTGCAAAGGAAGTCTTAAACCACTATCAGACGACAAGGCACTGACTCAATGTTGCCCATTGAGGGTCTTTTCCAGCACAAGTGTGCAGACAACATGGAGCTGTTTGCACATGCAGTCGGATTGTGGTCCTGTTTTGCATTCCCTCACTGTGAGGTGTACCATTAGCGGGCCCTAACCTAATTAATGGAGCAGCCAGCAGGAGAGGAGAGGTGCTGAGTGCTGCTGGTAATGTGATGTCACTGCGCATTAGACTGATGGGCCTGAACTCTCGGCAGGGATACGCTGAAACGCTTTCCCTGTCACGGGCTGCTTTCCTAGCCACTCCGACGCCAGACAGACCCATTCTCCTCACCCTGCTCAAGACCTCACAGTGCCTCTGATTCAATCACATCTGTTCATTCAATTCGGCAGATCTCCATAGGCACGCTGATTAAATGAAACACAAATCGAGATTTTCTTCTTCTTTTTTTCCTGTTATCCACAGTGGCAGGATAATGGATGGACCTCTCTGCACTCTCTTGGTTGGTCTACGGAATCTGTGCTGTTTGGTTTTGCTTGAGTCAGTCATGGGCTGGGCAGCAAGATTGAATCAGTCAGCAAAGTTGAATGAGTGGCTCGTGAGAAGATGGATGGACTGCTAATCTGATCTGTAGCCTGAGGGCCTTGACTTTAGACTGCGGGAAGTGACCGCCTCAACCGCATATTAGCCACTGTACTCTGCTGACAAAGCCTGTTCCTCACCCCGTCTCAAGCTTGAACATCAGTCACAAACAACGAAGCGAACTCTTGCACACACTCACAGACACTTGAAAGCACTCCTAGATTAAATTGTCAAATATCCAGTTCCTGCAGTCCCTTCCTCCTTGTCATAAGAGAACTCTGGTGAGGATCCATGTTTCACTTTGTGGCTATTTTCCCCTTTTCTCCAGATAGATGTCTGGAGATAAAGAAAGTAGAATTTGAGGTCCGTGCAAACCAAAGCAACTTCATGTTATCCAAAACAGTTATGTGTGAAAGGAACAGCGATCCAACGACTTTGAAAATCATGTATTGCATCCCTGGCATTAGATTAATAAAATTAATTTAAACTTCATAGCTGCAGATCTGCAGTTTTGCATTAAAGTAGAATAAATTATATATATTTTTATATATACAGTATATTTTGGATACACTGTGACATAATATTATGATCATTGCAAATCTGTCAATTTATGCACATTCAAATGCGTGACCAGGGCATTATATTTCATAGGAAAATTGCATAAACAACTGCAGAGGTATGATTTATCAGCCTATCACATGGAACAAACAAAGGGCCAAATATTGAATTAGTATTAATCATATTACCATGGGAAAGATTACCATACAATTTAATTGGACATACAGCCTTTGACCTCAACAATGAAAGATATGGGAAATGTTTCCTCCTCTCTTTAAAAAAGATATATCTAGGTATTTTGCCATGCATTTTGTATATGTATTTTATTGTTTGCATACTGCATGGTTTGGGCCAAGATCACCAGTTGAGAACCTCTGCTGTATAACTACTTGCTAACGGCTAGCTATCAGTTTTATTTTTTCACAATTTCATTTTTCAACAGGAAACTGCTGTGAGATGGTTGCTGTGTTGAAGAAGGTAATTGTTCTGCAGGTGCTCATCCTGTCTGGGACGCCAAATTACAGCTTGATATCAAACAGAGAAGCATAAAACATGTGTGTTTCACACGATGACAATGATATTGGCATGCTGTGATAGTGAGAGGGAAAAGATGGCAAATACTTCTGGGCGTAATACTGACCTGCAGAACAGATGTGAAGTAAAACACTGCATCATAACACCATTATTATCTCTTCCCATTTTGATCAAATTCACCCTTTGCTTTTGTAAATAAATCTACAAACGAGAAATGTTTTGCAGACCAAATGTTCCAAGGGGGCTTGAACTATTGACTTCATTTCTGGTGAGTTCTATGGAGCTTGAAGGAAAGTACACATAGAAAATGTGCTCTCTTCATCAAATATGTCTAACTATGCAGTCCTTGTTCTTGTTGCAGTTTGCATGGTTAGCAACTGACAGTACCTCATGACACTCGATATCTCAGCTGCCAAAAGTGTGCACTGAACTGCAAAAAGACTGTCCAGAAAACCATGGCCCATCAAACTAGCCCCAATTTTCTCATGTCAGCAGGAAAATATCAACATAGATGATTTCACCTTTGTGACAGCTGGGTACTTAGGCTTTTTTCTTTTGATAAATCAAGTATTTATGTGTGCATAAGCACAGCATTGCAAAAGTCACGTCTAGCGACCCACTTTGAGGGGCAGAAAGGAACCTAAATTATATAGGGTTGGAAAGGTGAAACGGGAACAGTAAAAATGGGAAAAGTAACTTATATCATCACCTGCATGACTCTTCTTAAACTTTTTGTCCAGTAAACGCACTGGGAAAAATGCAATCACAGAATATTATAATCTCAAGAAGTTAATAGTTTTGTTTTGTCAAAATTAAAATATACTGCGATTGTGACCTAAAAGGCTCATGAAACACTAAACTTAATTTTGTGTTAATTTAAACATTTGTCAATTGCAAACTGGTTAAGTTTGAGATATTTTGTGCTATTTTCATCTTCTGGGTTTAATATCTTCCTTCCAGAAAAAGACTGAGAGGAGCGCTCGCTGGAGACTGCTGCGCCCTGGAACACTGGCAGGGTTGGCAGACCGATCTCCTGAGGGCACTGAGGAGAGACGGACAACGTGTAATGCGATGTCCCCCGCTCTTCTCCAGAGGGGCCTGCTCTCATAAGTCCTGGACCATGGGCATCAGGATTGCCTCTTAAGCCTCCTATTGAAAATGATGGTCCTAAGACCCACGTCATCTCCTTGGAAGACTAGACTGATAGAACCAGAGTCTGCTCAGGCAGGGCCCAATGAGACACGCTAGGGAGGGGCTCCCACACTGCCAGGTGACCTACTAAGGTAACCGGTCTCTCAAGACTGGCCTCTGGTGTACTTGGAGTGGCTCGTATCTCGGTGCTCTGAAGCAGAGGACTGGCAGGAGATGGCCGATCTAGCTTCTCTAGAGACCCCGAAGGGGTGGTGAACCTCTCAGATCTGCTATGTTTTCGGGTGGAAGAGACTGAGAGAAGTGCTCGCTGGAGCCCGCCGTGCCCTGGAATACTGGCAGGGTTAGTGGACCGATCTCCTGATGGCACTCAGGATAGATGTGCACCATGTGATGCGGTGCACACCACTCTTCCCCAGAGGGGGCCGGCTCTCAAAAGCCCTGAGCCATAGGCATCAGGACGTTCTAGCCGAAGACTATCCAGTGAGAATAGTCGGTTGGTCTTGACTCTAAAATCAAGATGGCGCCGGTGTCAATGGCATGCCATCAGTCTTGGAAACTAGTGTCTGTTTTGTTTGTTTTACTTTGTTTTATTTCTAAAGTATGCAGTGCACGATATTGGTCTATGACAGGTCAACTATTTTAAGTCTGCAGACCAGTTCGAACACTTTACTGGGCTATGATTCAAATGGCTCAATCTATCCACCTCCACCTTTCCTGTTGTCGATACCTGACTATCTTCTACGATGATCGTGCTTGCTACCGGTGAAGAGACAAAGGAAGAAATGCGGAAAACCGGGTGGCTGTGCCGTTAGGCTGAAGGCCTACCTGGCTCTGCAGTCTGGTGTACGGCCTTTGGGACTTCAGGAAAGGTGTTCGGTCAGCGGCTGTTTTGTTCACTGGCATTCCTTGGATCTGTCGTGTGGGTGGGGTGCTCCCTTGGTCCCTGCCATGGTGACCTCTGGTGTTTGTGGTTCTCCCCGAATGTACCGTCGAGGAGTGTGCTTTAGCCATCTTTGCACTTTTCCTCAGGTGCGGCAGTCGGAGGAGTTGACTGACAACCCGCTTCGGCTAAGGATGAGT
Organism: Acrossocheilus fasciatus; assembly: GCA_036784905.1. Taxonomy (NCBI): domain Eukaryota; kingdom Metazoa; phylum Chordata; class Actinopteri; order Cypriniformes; family Cyprinidae; genus Acrossocheilus; species Acrossocheilus fasciatus. The sequence continues at coordinate 5,075,300 of CM071953.1, forward strand.
CTACTCAACTCGAGATCAGTGGTAAATAAGATTTTTATTATAAATGACTTTTTTACCTCGCGTGAATTGGACTGCTTATTTATCACGGAAACCTGGCTTACCGTCAGTGATTCAAGCCCTCTTTTGGAACTTTTACCTTCAAGCTGTTTGTTTTTAAATTCACCTCACTTAACTGGCAGGGGTGGCGGATTACTTTCTATTTTTAAGGACAAATTTTATCATCGCCAAATAGTACAAAATGATTACAGAAGTTTTGAACTGCAACTGTTTACGCCTGAACTGAATAGTCCACTATTGATTGCCTTGTAATATCAACCTCCTAAATACAATCCAGATATTTTAAACGAGTTTGCATTTGTGAATTTGTACCAAAGTATGATAAATTGTTAATTCTTTGTGATTTTAATGTACATGTGTGTTGTACAACAGACCCTTTAGCTAAAGAGTTTATTACATTGATAAATGCCTTTGATCTAGATCATCATGTAAATGTTCCTACCCATCAGGGTGGTCATACCCTTGATCTTGTGTTATCATATGGAATTTCTCTTTATGATCTGGAGATAGTGGACAATGGGTTTTCTGATTATAAATGTGTTATGTTTTCTATTCCTATATCATCAAACTTTTTGCAACTCAAAAAGCAGGTCTGTAAATCACAATAAATTAACTCTGCTACTAATATAGTTTTTTTCATCAGCTTTCTGTGATATTATGCAAGCTATGGATGCAAACAAGTGTGAATTAAGTGCAGAGGAGCTTTTGTCTGAGTTTAATACTACCTGTGTGAATGTTATAAACACAGTGGCTCCTGTGGACATTCAAACCTAAACCAAGAGTTGACCCATTGATTGAAGACAACATACGCTCCCTGAGGCAGTCTTGCAGAAGAGCAGAGCGTAGATGGAAGAAAGATAAGCTCCAGGTCTCTTTTGAAATATTGAGGGATTCATTGTTTAAATACCAAAAGGTTTTGAGAGCAGCAAGATCAAGTTATTTTATGAAACTTATTACTAAAAAATATCATAGACCAAGAACTCTTTTTATTGTTTTTAATGCTGTTATCAATCCATGTGCATATGAGTATTCTGCTGTATCAAAGATTCTGTGATGATTTTCTTACATTTTTTTGTGAATAAGATCAGTGACATTAGATTTGGGATATCTTGTCCCTCTGTTGATCCTTCTATATCTACAGTTTGTAAAGCGGAGTTTCAGCAATTTGAACCTATTTCTCTCTCCCATCTTCAAGAAATAGTGGGTCAATTAAAGCCGTCAGTCTCCTTAATGGATGCCATCCCTCCATTTCTTTTGAAACAAGTTTTCAATACAGTGCCCACATAGCAATTTTTCTCTGGCCCAGCTCTGGCCCACACAATCAGCTTTTGCTTGGCCCATATACCGCAATGACTTACGGTCCTAGTGTGTACCAAGTCTGGATTCCAGACAAGGGCCACACATGGGCCATAACTGGCCCAAGTCTCAGCCAAGTTAATTACCCATAACTGGCCCTGACTTGGGCCAGTTATGGCCCATGTGTGGCCCTTGTCTGCAATCCAGACCTGGTCCACACTAGGACCGTAAGTCATTGCGGTATGTGGGCCAAGCAAAAGCTGATTGTGTGGGCCAGAGCTGGGCCAGAGAAAAACTGCTATGTGGGTATGACCATAGCTGGCCCTATTCTGGTCCAGATGAGTTCCACATGTCAGCCTCAACAAAACCGTAACCGAGCCACTTGATACACACCCCTCCCAGATGAATAGTCACAACAACGACAATATTCTGAACAAACATTTAATCATGTTTAATCAGCAAACCAAGTTGAATGAATCTCACACCTAACATACAGCATTATGGTCAGTTCACACTTTCACAAAAACTATAAAAAACTATTTAAAAAAACATGCTTATTTGTTTTGCTTGGTCAGTGTGTTCACCCTGTTGGAGTATGGCAGTGTGAATCGGCTTTTAGGTGCTTTGGAAAACAAAACAAAAAACAGTAAAAGAAATATATATTTGTTTAATGTTCACACAATTAACACAAAATTCTTAAATAAGGTAGTTTCTCTATTTTTGCAGTATTCAAGTGTTCATGTCCCTGAATAATATCTGTATGAACCCAAGTCTGAAGAGTACACATAATATCTAGTAGACAGCAATCCTTGCGAGTGAGAAGTCTGGTGTGGAGGCTGGATCTCGAACTGACTTCTGTCCAGGTTATCCGTCTTCACGAACTGCCCTGAAATACAATTCAAACAAACAATGTAGTGTGAGGCTCTTACATTCACAATGCTCATTTTGGCCTCAGTGGTAAAGTGTGCAGAAAATTCTGCTGGACTGAAATTTAGTCTCTGGTGAACAGTCTTCAAGAGTGCAAATAATATTTTAAGTTTTAAGTATCTTTCAGGCTCAACAAAGTCTGCTTGAAGAAAAACTTCACTACATTTAAAGTTTAGAAAATAATATACATACCGACCGTTTTACAGTTTGAAGAGAGGTGCATTCACAGTACTCGGGTTCCGTCTTACCATTGTTAATTTTAATTTTTTAAACAACTTTTTTATTATCATCTGTGTCTTTTTTTAAAATTATGATTGACCCCTCTGTAGGTTGTTGTGTATGAAGTGTCCTCAGAGCAGAGTTAAACAAGACAGCCTTGTAGGGCATACAGGAACCCAGACAGCAACATAGTGTCGGCCCAGATCCGACCCACATCTGGCCCGTGTGAAATCCATGCGGGCCAGATGTGGGCCGGATCTGGGCCGACACTGCATGATGTCTGGGAAATATTTGATATTTATTTGATATATTTTTTTGAATATTTGATACACTTTTGAATGTTTGAGGTTTTACTTACTAGTCAGATGGTTCTTGGCGCTTTGGAGATGTTCTTCGACAGGAGATCTGTTCCGCTCCAGCTCTGCAGCACAGCCATCAGCATGGAAGAATAGGAACAATATGTCACATAGCCAACAGTGTAGTATACAATGTCAGGATTATTAGAAATAAACAAACTACAGCAGAGGTGAAATGCAATAATAATAATAATAATAATAATAATAATAATATACAAAACATACAAAAAATCTTAAGATACCAGAATTCATATTTTTAGGTTTTACAGATGCATGATGATATAGTTGAAATATATAGTGAAAAATTCATATAAAGTTATTTAATAAGATTTCTCAGATCACCTGTGTTTCCTGCAACTCTGTCAGCAGCTCCCATTACAAATGTTCTTTTTCAATCTCAATAAATTAGAATGTTGTGAAAAAGTTTTTTTTTGTAAGTTATTTCAAAAAGTGAAAAATTCATATATTTTAGATTCATTGCATGTAAAGTAAAATATTTAAAACGTTTTTTTTTGTTGTTTTTTTTGTTTTAATGTTGATGACAGCTCATGAAAGTCAAAAATCTGTATCTCAAAATATTAGAATATTTACGTTTGAGTTTCAATTAATGACCATGCCTACAGTATAAATTCTGGGTATCTCTTGGTATTTGAAACCACAATAATGGAGAAGACTGCTGACTTGGTAATGATCCAGAAGACGATCATTGACGCCCTCCACAAAGAGGGTAAGTCACAGAGGGTCATTAATGAAAGGTGTGGCTGTTTACAGAGTGCTGTATCAAAGCATATTAAATGCAAAGTTGACTGGAAGGAAGAATTTGGGTAGGAAAAGGTGCTCAAGCAACAGGGATGACTGCACGCTTGAGAATACTGTCAAGCAAAGCTGATTCAAACGCTTGTGAAAGCTTCACAAGGAGTGGACTGAAGCTGGAGTCAGTGCATCAAGAGTCACTACGCTCAGACGTCTTCAGGAAAAGGGCTTCCAAGCCACTTCTGAACCAGAGACAACATCGGAAGCATCTTACCTGGGCTGTGGAGAAAAAGAATGGGACTGCTGCTCAGTGGTCCAAAGTCCTCTTTTCAGATGAAAGTACATTTTCAGAAAAATGTAATTTTGCATTTCATTTGGAAATCAAGGTCCCAGAGTCTGGAGGAAGAGTGGATAGGCACAGAATCCATGTTTCTTTAAGTCCAGTGTGAAGTTTACACAGTCTGTGATGATTTGGGCTGCCATGTCATCTCCTGGTGTTGGTCCACTGTGTTTTCTGAAGTCCACAGTCAATGCAGCTATCTTTCCAGAAGGCCAACAATTCACTAAAAATGTTTTTTTTTTTATTTTTTGTTTTATTTTTATTGGTCTTATGAAGTATTCTAATTTGTTGAGATAGTGAATTGGTGGGTTTTTGTTAAATGTGAGCCAAAATCATCACAATTAAAATAACCAAATACTTAAACTACTTCAGTCTGTGTGCATTGAATTTATTTATTACATGAGTTTCACAATTTGAGTTGAATTACTGAAATAAAATAACTTTTCCACGACATTCTAATTTATTGAGATATACCTGTATATGCTCCCATTAGGGTCTATCTTCAGGAAATATGGGTTGTCGTTCCACTGCTATGTGGACGACACTCAAGTATATTTACCCTTAAAACCAAATACTTATGGGTGGGAAACACTTAGGGCTTGCCTATCTGACATGCTTGGTCATCTTTAAATTTTCTCAGTTTTAATGAGAATATAACTGAAATCATAGTTTTTGGCTCACCTGATTCTCCTAGTCAAATAACCCTAGGTAATTCAACACTTTCTGTAAAGCCTTGGGTAGAGAACTTGTGTTCGATGACGGTTTAAAATATGATAAACAGATAAACTCTGTGGTCAAATCTAATCAGAAATTGCTACGTATTCCGAAATGAAAGCTGAAAAGTACGGTTGACTAGGTTAAAGGAACACTCCACTTTTTTTGGAAATAGGCTCATTCTCCAACTCCCACAGAGTTAATAAGTTGAGTTTTACCGTTTTTGAATCCATTCAGCCGATCTCCGTGTCTGGCGATAGCACTTTTAGCATAGCTTAGCATAGATCATTGAATCCGATTAGACCAGTAGCATCGCGTTCAAAAATGACCAAAGAGTTTTGATATTTGTCCTATTTAAAACTCGACTCTTCTGTAGTTATATCATGTACTAAGACCGGCGGAAAATGAAAAGTTGCGATTTTCTAGGCTGATATGATTAAGAACTATACTCTCATTCTGGTGTAATAATCAAGAAACTTTGCTGCCGTAACATGGCCGTGGCAGGCGCAGTGATATTACGCAGCACCTGAAAGTAGTCCCCAGCTAGGTATCTAGTTATAATATAGCTGGGGACTACTTTCAGGCGCTGCGTAATATCACTGTGCCTGCTGCGGACTAGAAAATCGCAACTTTTCATTTTCTGCCGGTCTTAGTACACGATATAACTACAGAAGAGTCGAGTTTTAAATAGGAAAACTATCGAAACTCTTTGGTCATTTTTGAACGCGATGCTACTGGTCTAATCGGATTCAATGATCTATGCTAAGCTATGCTAAAAGTGCTATCGCCAGATCCAGAGATCAGCTGAATGGATACAAAAACGGTAAAACTCTACTTATTAACTCTGAGGGAGTTGGAGAATGAACCTATTTCCAAAAAAAGTGGAGTGTTCCTTTAAATACGTATTTGGCATAACTGGCATATAGTCAATGATGAAATGTAGTGCACTGTGTGTTCAGTTGTTTTTATGATTTATAATTTGATATTTCTACTGTCTTTTGTATTGGTGTAAAGCACTCTGGTCAACTGATGTTGTGTTTAGTTGTGCTATAGAAATAAACTTGACATTGACAGTCAGTATGTTTACATGGACATCAATACTCCGATTTTAATACAATTAAGACAATATTCTGATTAAGAGTCTACCATGTAAACAGAGATTTTTGATTACCTTAATCTGGCTAAAGTCATAATCAAAGTAAACACAAATCGAATTAAGATATGTGGAGTATTCCTATTTTACTCACATTATCGAGGTGCAGTACAGACATGTAAACACCTTAATCAAACTATTACCGTCATGTAGGACATTTCGCCGATACACACGGCAGCGATCAACCGTTTGACGGCAAATAAAAGAGCTTCAACACCATCGTACTGTATGCACGTACAAATAATTAACTGCACTTGAAGCTTTCATAAAATTAAAAATGAAACACCCAAAACTGTATATGGCATCATCACAAAGACGAACTATATGTTTGTACATGAAATTCTGGAGGGACGTCGGATAGCGTCGCGTGGTGACATAATGACGTGTGTCATTAATTGATTTATGTGCTATAACATGTAAAACGGGAACATGAAAGGATTATTCTAAAAGCAACTCATGTTAACTCACCTTAATCATAACATTGACTTATTCAGAATAAGGTAAATAATTAGATTACTGATGTCCATGTAAACATAGTCATTGACATATGACAGCGAGAATGGTGGTCCGCAGATCCGCCTTCTGCTAGAAGTCTTCGGCCCGGGAGCGCCACTCTGACTTCAAAATTCTGGGGAGTACGAGAAGTGACGTGGCCTGAATGAAGAGCAGGAACACGATTGGGGCTGCTCCCGCCCAGCAGCCCCTGCTGACCACCTCAACCTCCTTGGAGGAAGAGAGGTAAACATCGTGCTCTCACTCGAGAAATTATCCCAAGAGGCTCCTGTAAACCATATATATATATATAATTGTATATGTATAGTATATATCTAACGTATCATAGTCAGATTAAATATATCATTTAATTCCTCAAAATTAAATGCAGCCAAACAACCAGGCAAGTAAACACGGCCTGATATGAAACATTCAATATAATGAACTGAGAATGACCGTAATGCACACGTTGCCTCGGCCACTCGGATAAAAAAAAAAATATCAGTCTCCTCTGAGAAAGATAGCTGCAGCAGCGTGCTCTCACTCAAAGGGGGAATAACCACAGCACATGCTTCACCCCGAGAGAGCGTTAGATCTGGGGAATACAGGTGGAGATAAGGCGAGCCTGTCTCCAACCCGTCCGCCACAGATCCATGTGTGATCCCCGTGATCTCAATCTCCGCTGTGCCTCAGCAGCAGTGGGACCATAACCGCGAGATCACAGGCACAGACACACTCCTTGGAGCATGCCCGATAGGAGAGGAACGTATTGCAGCAGGGAAAAGCACAATCAGCCCCTCTTCCTTTTTTTCCTCAAGAGCTGACTGCGCGAGCTCCGCTCCCCAGACATGCTGCTCATAATGATATTCGTTCACAATATGCTTGTGCAAACTGCTTTACGAAAGCTCATTGACGTCCTCCACGTCCACCTTCGCTGAGGATGATAGGCGGAGAATCGAACCCTCTGTCCAAGGAGAAGAAACCGTGGGGCGGGCTTTCCATCACAGAGAGCGGGCGCTGTATCTGAAGGGAAAGGAAGAAGATAGGGGCTCGCCTATCTTCATTCCTTCCACCTGATCCATCTGTGATTTCCATGAGCACAGCCACCACTCTGCCTCGGCGAAAGTGGGGCCGGCACCACGAGGAAAACTGGTGAAGGCTCCCTCCTCAAAGAGAGCCTTTGGGGAGCAAAGCTTACGCAGTGGAAGCCGCTCACAATGCGGGCAGTTGGCCCCCTCGTGAGCAAACTCTGCGTGCTTCGCTCCCAAGCAGACCATGCACAAACTGTGTGTATCCCCGCTTGTGATGTAGCGTGGGCAGGGAGGAACACACAATTTGTAACGTGAACTGCTTTTGCCCTTATGTTTCGTCTTTGCCTCGGCTTTAGACATACTGGAGCTTTATATGTTGCTGGACTTGTAACTTGACAAACAACAGTAAATAAGATTCACAAAACATAGATCGTGACTGACACACACACAGAGCTTTGCTGAGCTCATAAAAGCACCTCACGTGCTTTTATGCTTCCTGGTCGTTACGTCACCAGCCCGTGACGTCTCGCCCATCGTTTGGACTGATTATACATATGATTCAGAGCATGGTATCGCTGAAGGTGTTCCCCTTACGTTTTCCGACGCAGCTCGAGTTCAAGAAGGGGAACTGAAAAGAACCACATGTATCAAGTCTTCTAATTGTTGATGGGATGGAGTTCTGTTCCCTTGCAGCTTTGACTGAACATACAGACTGACTAAATTTACATTCTCTGAGAGAAGTAATTCAGTCCCCTCTTTTCCCTTCCCCTTCCCTTTCTGGACTAATAAGCAGTTGTGGTAATATTCACTGTTTTTAAAAGTCAGGCTATGTATAGTCTGAAACATAAGATAAACATCTACATATTTGATCAGGTTATCCCAGTTTAGCATTTTTTTTTTTTGAGCAATGATGAAACTGAACCGATTTCTTATCTATAATTTTTAGTGATTGTTTATACAAAGATTCCAGTGGTTTCAAAGTAGTTATACTTGCTTGTGACCAAGTTGTTAAACAATACGTAACATGAGAAATAATCATGGAATTCACATACTGTACATTAATGCAGCCTCTGTTGACATATAATCAGGAATCAATCTAAAATTTGACAGACTAAATTTGACCTGGTTACAGACCTTTTTCGCCTGAGCCTTAAAAGAAAGTCTGCATGAATCAGAATTCCAAGGTACTTTTCCGATACAATTTGCAGTCTTTCCCCTGATACAAAAACATATGGCACTACACTTGAGCTATTGGTTTTGGTTAAAAAAAAAAAAAAAATTAATTAATTAATAATAATAAAAGTCTCAAGAGAAACATTAAAACCTTATAATTTAGACATAAGAATTATGTGGTTTACAGTGTCAAAAGTCTTCACTTTGCATGTAGTGTTTACATTTGAAGGTACAGCAGCTCTGAAAATGATTTTGGATAGGTTTTTGAGGAAGCATAATGGTCTAATGAGTTACAATGAAATAGAGAGATTTGGTAACCAAGCTTCTGTTTAATAACCACAATGCAAATTTTCTCCTTCAGCTCAACTGTCATTGAATTGCAGGATAGTGAGATATCATAGGCAGTAAAGGACACATGTATGCTGCCTTCAAAAATCGGACCCAGAGTTGACGGTCGTGCTTTCCCGGGCCGCCGCAAGCATCGGGCTGGAGGTGTGCACACTAGGGGTGTGGGCAGCTAGGGGGTACGTTGACATTCCCCAGGTGTAGAGTGTGGTTGCAGTGCACGGGCGACGAAAGTCACAGCGTGGTCCCTCGGGAAGGCGATGTCCACACTTGTGGCCTAAGAGTGACATCTATGGCTCAGCCATAAAAAGTGCACTTTCTCGATGCTCCCGTCTCCCAGGCTGAACTGTTCGGAGACACTGTCGAGGATTGTGCCCAGCAGTTCTCGGCAGTACAGAAGCAGACTGAGGCCATTCAACACTTCTTGCCCCAGCATGATGCACCATGTGCCACCGCTCCGCCGCGGGCAAGCTCCCAGTCTGCTCGTCACTGTGGATGCCCTCCTGTGTCCTCCAGAGCTGCTCCACCCCATGCTTAATCATCACCAAGGTCGCCGCATCGAGCCTCTCGCAGGAGTGTGGTGCCCCCTGTGTCCCAGCCAGCCCCGAAATCACCCATGACGCCCCCTTTTGGCAGTACAGGGTCATCCCATCGGGCTCTTCCAGTCCCCTCTTGTCTTTGCGAAAGTCAAGGAGGGTGCCCTTGCCCCATTATGGGAAGTGGGCATCAGGATCCTCAACTGTCTCGAGCATGGCCCACACGTGAGAACAATTGTTCAATTACAGGGACCTGGTACTCCGGCACCTCAGCCAGTTGGGGCTTCAGGTCAACTGGGAAAGGAGCAAGCTCTCCGCCATGCAGATAAACTCTTTTCTCAGTATAGGGTTAGACTCGGTGAGTGTGGTGGCGCGTCTCACCAATGAGCATGCCCAGTCCATGCTGAACCGCCTGAGTTCCTTCAGAGGCAGGATGGTGGTACTACTTAAACCCTTTCAGAGGCTCCTGTGGCATATGGCATCCACAGCCGCAGTCTCGCCGCTCGGATTGCTTCATATGAGTCCACTTCAGCACAGGTTACACTCCCGAGTCCCGAGATAGGCATGGCACCACGGTACATTTCGCGTGACTATCTCGCCATCGCATTGCCGCTCATTCAGCCCCTGGATGGACATTGTCTTTCTACGGGTTGGAGTGCCCTGAGAACAAGTGTTTATGTATGTCGTTGTCACGATGGATGCCTCCAGTGCAGACTGGTGTGCTACATGCAACGGGCAGGCAGTCTCGGGGTTCTGGACAGGGCCTCGACTGTTTTGACACATCAACTGCCTCGAGTTGCTGGCAGTGCTACTAGCCTTGCGGTGATCCGGCCGCTGCTGCTTGGCTAGCACATGTTGGTCCGCACAGACAACACCGCGGCTGTCTCGAGTTTTATGACCGAGGCCCCCTCAGGACAGACACACTGGCACACAGCTGGCCTTGGGCTTTACGCAAGTTTGCACTTCCCCCATTGAGCCTTCTTGCACAGACACTGTACAAGGTCAGCGAGGATGAGGAACAGGTCCTGCTCGTTGCGCCATATTGGCCCACCCGGACCTGGTTTTCGGAACTCATGCTGCTCATGACAGCCCCGCCTGGTGCATCCCTCTGAGGAAGGACCTCCTTTCTCAGGGGCCCGGCACCATGTGGCACCCGCGTCCAGATCTTGGAACCTCCATGTGGGGTTCCTGAATGAGATGCGGCAGACTTGAGTGTTTTGTCCACCAGCACTAAAAAGTGTCTTTTACTGGCCTGAGGCAAGCTCTTGCCTTGGAGTGGAGTCTGTTCACGCTCTGGTGTCCTTCTTGCCGAGAAGACCCCTGAAGATGCACGATTGGACTAGTGCTTTCTTTCCTGCAAGAAAGGTTGGAGCATAGGCTGTCACCCTCCACCTTCAAAGCGTATGTGACTGCTATCTCAGCGCATCACGATGCAGTGGACGGCCGGTCCCTGGGAAGGCACGATCTCATCGTCAGGTTCCTGAGGGGTGCCAGAAGGTTAATCCTCCTTGGCCACCCCTGGTGCCCTTCTGGGATCTCTCTACTGTCCAGGCTGGCCTTCAGAGGAATCCCTTTGAGCCACTGGATTCAGTTGACATTTGCAGAGCTGCGAACTGGGTGACACCGAACACCTTCGCGAGATTTTACAATCTCTGTGTTGAGCCAGTTTCTTCCCATGTGTTGGGTAACATGTAAGTGACGGGAAGAGCCAGCCGGTGTCACGCTTGCTGCACTATTCCCCCTCACCCCGGGATGCGATCGCCTCTTTCCTCCTCCAGTAACTTCCTCAGATGGTGAACCCTGGTTGAGTATCCTCCAGCACCCCCAGCAGTCAGACTGGGCGGTGCAGTCTGACGCCAGGCCCAGTATCGGTGTTAGCTTGCCCGGGTCTCTGGTCAGCCCCTGTACAGGTGTCCATATGGCTTGATTCCCTTCAGGCAATCCCATATGTGTATTTTTCTATGGTAAGGTTTCCCTCTTGGTAAACCTGTGTCTTCCCTTTAACAGATCATTCTGTCAGTCTCTGCTGGCAGTTGTTCCATCCCTACTCTCAGACAGGACCTGCATCAGAGACTATTTTCATATGTAGTACTGCCCCAGGCCTGGGTCAGTCCATATCAGTTTGTCTCACTCACCAGTGAAGGCTCACTTCTTCACCGTTACTGCTGAGCTGTAACAACAAATCGGAAAGACTTGAAGCAAATCTTTCATGGAAGGTCGAAATCCCTTCTGTTAAGAAATTTCTGTGGTGAAAGAAACAGTGGCTTGGCTATCTCGAAAAGCGATTTACTCACCAGTGGTCCCTGCGGGTACCAAGGTCAGTGAATTTGCACAGGGCCAGTGGGAAGGTTATGACCTTGCATAGCAGTTGTCTGACACGTGGTCGCATGTCAACATTTGCTGTGCCATAGGGTTGTGACAGGGTTCAGGTTGTGGCACTTTCCATGGACCCCATAATGTCGAGTCCCAACATAACTCATAGTGACCGACAGATAGGGAATATCTCGGTTATGCACGTAACCCTCATTCCCTGATGGAGGGAACAGAGAGGTTATGTCCTCATGCAACAACCTCGAACCATCGCTGGCGGCCAGGGACAAATTCTTGGCTCCTCAGCATAAAACCTAAAGAGTGGATGCACCTGTCGCCTATTTATACCCGTATGCATGGGGAGTGACTCAGGTATGCAAAATCCACTAGCCAATATTAATTGGCGTTTTCTCTTAAAGTCAGGGATGATTGGGGCTCCCAAGTGAATCCCCATAATGTTGAGTCACGACATAACGTCTCCGTTCCCTCCATCAGGGAATGAGGGTTACGTACGTAACCGAGATGTTACATGCGTAACCCAAGACATACCCAATCAAGTAACTCGAGCTGCATCGAAACACTATGGGAACGAATGACACTTCACCAGAATGACAAAATCCCTGTCCAGTGTGTGGCAGGCAAACACAATTCAGAACATGAGGACTTGAGAACCTGGGGAGGAGGCCATGTCTAAATTGTAGAAGCGGACAAATGCTGTACTATGGGCCCTGGCATGTTAGTGGGCACTTTAGGGACATAACCAGGTCTAGGATGGAGGAAGGAATGACCATGCCAGGGGCACATTTCAGGCATGACGCCTGAAGACAGAGTGGTCTGGTAGAGGTTCTCATATTTTCTTAAGGGAGGAAAAGGCAAGGAGAGAAAAAAATGTTCTAAGGTCAGAAACTTCACTGGCACTTCCTCAATAGGTTCAAAGTGGGCATTGCACAGGCCCTCCAGAACCACTGCCAAGTCCCAGGTTGGTATTTTAGAGTGCTGTGCAGGCCTCAGCCTCAGGGTGCCACGGATGAAATGAGTTTACAAATAGGTCTCTTCCCAATGGCTGACCCACTCACCCAGAGGAGCGTGGTAAGCAGCTAAGGCCTCCACGTATACCTTCAGAGTGGAGGGAGGTAACCCTGCAGAGAAACGCTCCTGCAGAAACTCCAGAACTATACGAGCAGGGCAGTTGACTTGCAGTCATTGTCCGTACCAAGAAGTGGCCTCTCATGATGAGTGTGAGTGAGTGTGGTGGCGCGTCTACACGATGGCCCCTCAAGTCTTATAGAAAGTATATTAGTGCACGAAACATGGCCAGTATCTCCAGGAAATGTATGTGCTATGTGAGATGGAGGCCTTCTCACAGACCCTGGGGAGAGCGGTGACTCATGACTGGAAGTATGTGTCCTTGAGAGAAGTTTCCATGCTTCCAGAAAGTCAACTAAGGGAAAAAGCCTATTGAGGCTGGCCTCTGGTGTGGCTAGAGTAGTCAGTCCAGTGCATTGAAGCAGATAACCATTACGGAGCAACCATCCTGACAACTGTAGTGCCCTCGCTGGAGCAGATGAGCCTTCTTATGCATGCGATTGCTGGGCGGCAAATGAGAACCGTGCTCGCTGGAGACCACTGTGCCCTGAAGCATTGGAGTTAGCAGGGTTAACAGAGCAGTCCCCTGAGTATACTGAGGAGGGTTGTGCACCGTTTGCTGAGTTGTGTACTCAAAGTCCTGGCACTCGCGGCATCAGGCCTTCTTAGCCATAGACATCTTTCTTTCTTTCATGGAGAAAATGACAGTCCGTAGCTCTGTCTTCTCTCTCAAAGTCTCTCAAAGTCCCCCAAAGTAGATACCAGGGCTGCCATAGAAGGGCCGATGGCTCTGGTAGCACGGAGAGAGAGAGATCCGTGGAGATTGGACTCGCCCTCCTCCAGGTCCTTAAAGGGATAGTTCACCCAACAATGAAAATTTTGTAATTATTTACTCACCCTCATGTGGTTCCAAACCCGTAAGACTTCGTTTGCTTCCGGAACAGAAATTAAGATATTTTTGATGAAAGCCGAGTGCTCTCTGATCCTCCATAGACAGCTACACAACTGAAATGTTCCCTGGCCCAGAAAAGTAGCAAGGATATCAGTGAAACAGTCCATGTGACGCCAACCGTAGTTACAACCATAATTTTACAAAGCTATGAGAATACTTTTTGTGCACAAAGAAAACAAAAATAATGACTTTATTCAACAATTCTTTTCCTCATCCTGTCTGCTGTGGCGTGCTGCCATTGTGGAGAGTATCACAACTTATGCGCATGCATCATTTACATGCAGAGGAAAGCACGAGCATGCATCGTGATAATCTCTCTGAGGAGAAGAATTGTTGAATAAAGTCATTATTTGTTCTAGGGGTGACCCCGAATCGTCCATGATTCAGTGCTTCGATAGGAGCCTGATTCGACTCCCAATCTCACAGTCGAATATTCGTGGGGTGTTAGGATCATGCCATTTTGGCTATATGGGGGTGCTCACATCGAACTACCGGTTTTCTCTATTAAGATAATGCTGTAAATAAGAATCTGAAAAGAAAGAAGCTTTAAAGAAATATTTTAACGTGCGTGAATAAATTTAATCACCTCAATAGATTTAAGTTTCACTTTCTATTCGTGTCCGACAGAAGCATCTTGGTGGCATGGATTTAAATCTTTCACAAGACTCAAACTGACACAGGCAAAGAGTGAAAGACTGGATTTTTTTCGATCACGTAGGGTACAATTGATTTCAAAACATTTCAGCCGGTTGATATATATTGTGTAGCCTATATATTACTTATCTCGTATAAGATGCATTTGGTTGAGTTACGCTGCATCAAAGCACTCCATTGTAGTAGGCTACTATGGTGATTATCTCTTCATCAATTTATGTTGTATAAATAACGAAGTGTATTATATATGAGATAATTGAGTTAAATCCCACTGATTAAAAACCTGCTGCTTCAATCTACTGGTCATCTTCAGGGCGCATAGCTCAAAACAGAAATGCAGAACATATACATGACATTATAATGAGAGCACTATTGTAAACAATGGTGTGAAGTCTTAGGCTATCTTCCTCCGTGTGTGTTAACTTCAGTATTTATGACTGTTCATTGTCTGACTTGACTCTTAGTAATGTATTTTGCCCCACCCCTAAACATATGATTTGACTATCAGTCGACTATTGGCAAGATTCAAAAATCCCGATTCGACTGTGAAAATCCTTTGTCGGGGACACGCCTAATTTGTTCCCATCTAAGAACATCTCAGTTTGAAGAATTCTTATTATTCTTTGGGCCTGTCCAAATACCCATATTTGCAGTCTTGGCCACTTGAGAGTGCATGCAAACAACAGGAATTAAGTGCATAAGATGGTCCCAGGTCTGAAAAATGCCAAAGGTCAATGATCTTAATGCACACTAAACCCACACTATGCATGGGTCTGAAGCGGTATTCGAGGCTAAGTGTATCCCATCATGCATCATGTTGAGGAACTCACATGCCTCGAAAATCATGAGATGTCAAGGAAAACACTCCATTTTAAGTTAAATTAATTAGATAATACATATAATTTGTTAGTAAAGTGTTGTACAGTTTATTAGTGCAAATATGAGTGCAACAGCTCTTTATCACTTAATTAGAAGCACCACAATTACTAAATTGTCAACATTGTGCTATTGGGACTACTGAACTGACATTTATAAATTATTTTTAAAATGCAAAGTACTGAAAATCAACACTTGTGGCAAATACAGGAAATACGTCATGTAAGCAGACAAGTGCAAAGACCACAAGTTTGGCTATTTAGTCAAGCCCTTCATTTTGCATCCTTCATTTGGTCTGTTTTGAAGGCTTCATCAGGTGTGAAAATTTTAATGAATCGGGACTGAGCTTGTTCAATTATGTATTGCAAGACAAAAAATTCCTAGTAAAAAAATAAATGGAGATGAAGGTATTATGCTTTCTTTTGTTTTGTTGTAAATTAATCAGATAATGCTAAATTGTGCACAATATAAAGCACTGGGAGACCACAGGAAATCATTTCTTTTTTTAATATAAATTATTATTTAGATTATAGTATTTCATGCTGTGACAGGGGGTTGGTAACATTTATTACGTAGCCATGTGCACTAACCAGATCATCTCATTCTACCGTTTAATACTGAGCAGGACTCTACGCTTGAAGTTTTAGAAGGACTGTACTGGGAAGAATGATCCTCACTAGGATGCAACCTTCCGTTTGAGAAGCACAGTTTGAAGAAGTTTGCACGGGTCCACTTGATCCGAAAACACAAGGTCTGACCCGAGAACCGAGCTGGTTCAGGGCAATAACTTTGACGAGAGCCTTGGACAGGGGTCAGATTCGATATTAGCAGTCTCAGGTCTTGGGTAATTTACAGTTTTTCTCAATCGATTTGACACTTTTCTCCAAAGCAATGTACTTGTTCTAAAAACAATTAGCACAGCCATCCAAACACAAAATAATCTTAAACAGACAGTTCAACTTTACTGCAAAATGAAGCACTGCATTTTTTTTCTATTAATGCGTTTATTAAAAGTAAATATTAACATCAAATTTATAGGTTTGTTCTCTAATGATTATAAAGCACATTCAGCTGTAGATGCACAAATACACTAATGAAAATACATTTTTATTGCAATTCTTCAGCAGGGAGTTTTGTTTTATATATATATATATATATATATATATATATATATATATATATATATATATATATATATATATATATATATATAATTATTGATCTGTATGAGGCGCCACGTAGGATTTAAATCAAACTTCGCTTATCAATACATACATAAAACACGTGCATATACACCTATAAATTACTCACATATACATGTATACTATTGGATGTTCAAAACATATATATGAAATACACGTACGTGCACACTAATATGAAATCCATACCAATACATATTATGTTAGTAATGAATGCATATACACTTGTGAATAACTTGCGTATACATATAAACTTGACGCATGCATACATCTATAAACACTCGCACATACATATAAACTCGATCCATGCATATACACCTACAACAACACACGCACATACATATAAACTCGCTGCATGCACACACACCTATACATACTCACATATAAACTTGATCCATGCATATACACCTATAAACACTCGCACATACATATAAACTCGATGCGCCGCGGCACTTCCGGAGATGCCGGGACATTTGAAAATGCTTAACATTAATGCATGTTTTTAAAAGACCAAACTCAATAAACACATTATTAATAAAGCATACGATGTATAGACAAGCAGATGAGTCCAGAATAAGAATGTAACGCGTTTAATTACGCGTAAAGCCTTTTCCTCCCATAATACGCTTAACCTGGCTTAATGCCTTAAGACAGTGTTTTTAAAATGCCAAACTCAGTAAACACATTATTAATAAAATCAAACTATGTACAGTATAGTATGATTTATTAATAATGGGTGTATTGAGTTTGGCGGTTTTAGAAAAAAACAAATTATAATATCATGAAAAAATATTTAATGACAAGAAAAAAACATTTAAAAACGTATATTGTAGCAGTAAATTTAAACTGGAGAAAGTTTTGAAGCGCTATTGTGCTCGATGGTTAAGGAACCGTCTGACAATTCCACCGACTGGGTTAAAGCGTCCGATGTATTTTTAATTAAAATTACTTTTAAAATAACACATTGTCAAACTGTAAAGCTTGTATTACTTATATAGTGATTTACAGTGAGTTTTTTTTTGCCAATACATCCCTTAGATGTACAGTACACAATTATTTAAATAATAAATGTAAGTCCAATTTTTCATGTAAAATTATTGTGTACTGTGTACAGTAAGGGAAACATTGGAAGTATTGTCTAAGGTGAGATATTGGCAAAATATATTCAAATATATTCAGTCAGTTTGCCCACTAGGCAAATCTCCAGATGTCGGGACATTTTAAAAGGAGTGGCTTAATGCATTAAAACAGTGTTTTTAAAATACCAAACGCAATAAAATAGTACATAGTTTGATTTTATTAATAATGTGTTTATGGGCGTCGGAACCATTGTATGTGGGTGGGACAGTACCCACCCACTTTTGAAGACCGCTATTGATCCCACCCACTTTTACCGTCTCTAATTCAGCGAATATGTCTGTGCACTTTACAGAGCGCCGTAAATCAAATCCATTCCACGTGACGTGACGAAT
Organism: Acrossocheilus fasciatus; assembly: GCA_036784905.1. NCBI lineage: Eukaryota > Metazoa > Chordata > Actinopteri > Cypriniformes > Cyprinidae > Acrossocheilus > Acrossocheilus fasciatus. The sequence goes on from CM071953.1 coordinate 5,093,241, forward strand.
TCCCTAATAAATTAAACTTCATTTAGCTACAGCCTTGAACACTGCTGCTTCCTCAAATCTACTGCACTTGGCTCATTCAGAGTCCATATAAATGAAACTCCATTCCGTGTTTTCACCAGTTACTCGCGCCTGCTGCACTACGGAGACACAGCAAAGTAAACAAAGCATCTGAGCGTACCTGCAGCTCAGATCCACCTAAGCCTTCCCGATACTTTGTTTAAACTTTTAGATTGTTTCCTTCATTTTTATTTTTATTGAAAAAAAAAATGCCTTTCCGATGTAATAAGAGATGTGAAAAGGGAGACGAACGATTTCGGTAAAAGGCGGTCGCGAACTCGGGTCTCTGGCGTCAGAAACACTGTGGTGCACGCATTACCACTTACGCCATTGGAACTACATAGAAATAGGTGTCTTTTGTAATATTGTTACAATAGTGACCAGAGGTAAATAATCCCTGCCGACAAGGCGGCCCTTGCACTTTGTGTAGACACTCCGTTATTTAAAAGGCACCAGACTACAGAAAATGCTGCAGTAATTTTTTTTTCTGGGGGAGCCCACCCACATTTATTTTGCTTCAGACGCCCATAAACTGACGCCTTAAACCAGGTTAAGTGTATTATGGGAGGAAAAGGCTTTACGCTTATATGTACATTGTATGCTTTATTAATATTTGTTTATTGAGTTTGGTCTTTTAAAAACATGCATTAAGCCATGTTAAGCATTTTCAAATGTCCCGGCATCTCCGGAAGTGCAGCGGCTTCCTTTTACACTACAATGCCTTCCTTTTACACTACAATGCCTTCCGTTTATACTACAATGCCTTCCGTTTACACTGAAATGCCTTCCGTTTGCACTGAAAAGTTCACGCACATCCACATATGAAATCACTTGCATATACTTATATACACAACTAAAGCATGCGTCTTTCTTATCGGAATTGTATATGTTTGTGAATTTTATATTGTATGTTTGCGCGAGTGTTTTATGGGTGTGTATGCGCGCATCGAGTTTATATGTGCGAGTGTTTATAGGTGTATATGCATGGATCGAGTTTATATGTATGTGCGAGTGTTTATAGATGTATGCATGCGTCAAGTTTATATGTATACGCAAGTTATTCACAAGTGTATATGCATTCATTACTAACATAATATGTATTGGTATGGATTTCATATTAGTGTGCACGTACGTGTATTTCATATATATGTTTTGAACATCCAATAGTATACATGTATATGTGAGTAATTTATAGGTGTATATGCACGTGTTTTATGTATGTATTGATAAGCGAAGTTTGATTTAAATCCTACGTGGCGCCTCATAGATCTGGCCTTTCATTTACATCTGGAAGAGAATTTCATTGCATTTTCATATTTGCTGCACTTGCATCATAGGCAGTGTTGGGCACGTTACTTTAAAAAAGTAATTAGTTATAGTTACTTCTCACAAATAGTAACTGAGTTACAGTTTTTTTTTTTTTTCAATTGTTTACACACAATTTTGAAAACCGGGTTCTTTTTTTTTCAAAATATAATCACAATTATCCAAACACCACACTCAATTTGCATAATTCCTAGATTGTTTGCAAAATGACACATTTCAGTCAAAACATATACACATATTTGTGAAAATGCTATTAGTTTTCATTTAACCAACACAGTCCTCAATGATCAGATGCTATTGCAGCCAGTTTCACACTGCTGTGATAAATAAAAAACACATTTGTAAAAAAAACTAATTTTACAAAATAGCATGTGCTAGATTTTTGGACAGACATTGTTATGTAAGGGATAATTTAGATGGAAAAAAAAAAAAAGTGACAAACCCACAACATTCTTCATGATTAGTTTGAGATATAGGGAGAATGTACACAAATAGGCATACTATAAACTTACCAAGCACTGCACAACACTGATGCTGCATACTGAATATTTCAAGTATTTGTTTCAATACTTACAGTATTGATTACCATAATCAGTTGCAGTAATCAACCAAAAATAAAATCAATGAAACAAATAAAATCTGTAGACAAATAAAAAAAATACTGCATGAAGTACATACACTTTGACTCTGAAGAAAAACTACTGTAAAAGCAACAAGAATACTGTAACTATTCATCATCTCTCCATCTGGCTGGATCAGGCCATAAGATTTCAGTCACATCAAAGGCTATGTCTTCATTGGCAAGGCACCGTTGGATTTGCATTATAGGGTCCCAGATTTTCATGGTGGTGGAGGACCCCATTTTGTGTAATAGCAGCGCAAAGGGTGATGTTACCCCCTCGCTGCCCTGGCACATTGGTGATTGCCCTGTGTCCAATTACATTTCTCCCTCTTCTTGTTTTCGCAAGTTTAAATCCAGCCTCATCCACATATATAAATTCATGTTGAATTTCTGCAGCAGCCATTTGCAAGACTCTCTGAAACACAGTAAAAGACAATAGGATGCCATTCAATATCTATTGCACAATATTTTTTTGTGCCAGAACATTATGAGCAGTGCACAATACCACACCATAGTAAGATGAACAATACATACCTCCACATACTCATTGCGCAGATGTTTCACTCTCTCTGAACCTCTGTCAAATGGTACCCGATACAGTTGCTTTATGTATATTTGATTTTTCTTGAGGATTCAACCTAATGTTGACAGAGAGACTAGTTGGATGTTATTGAAAATATGGTCATTGATGATATTGGCTTGGATTTCTCGCAGCCTGATACAATTATTGGTCAAAACCATGTTCACAATGGATGCCTCTTGTGCACGAGTGAACACTTCCACCTTGGTGTCCTCGACCCTCAATCCTATGTAAGAAAAAAAAAAAAAAATAATAATAATAATAATTATATATATATATATATAAATACACATGCAGCCTACGGTCAAATGTCACAGTAAACAATATTGATAAGTACAGCAAGCTTCAGTTTCAATGTACGGTATGGTTAGCTATACCGTACAGTATTTCTGCCGAGACTTGGTTGAGCTCTTTGTCCAGCTTCCATCAGTGTCAGTCCATGGTTGATAACATGGTCAATAAGTGTTGCACGGATTTCTTGAGTCAAATTTGGTCCTCATATTGTTTGTTCAGGTTCTATCAACTCTTCAAGTCCTTCTCTACCTCCTTCTCCTCTTCCTCTACCTCCTTCATCTCCTCTTTGAGCTCTAGCTCTCACTCCCACTCCCACTCCCACTCCCACGCCCACTCCCTCCTCCTCCTCCTCCTCCTCCTCCTCCTCCTCCTCCTCCTCCTCCTCCTCTTCTTCTTCTTCTAACTCCTTCCATTTTTGTTCAAGACAGGTGAACTCACCTGCTGCCTTTTATAGCATACCTAAGTGCTGTGTTTTCAAATTAGCACATGTGTGCTTCCACACCTGGTGGATGTGATTATCCAATTCGTTCATTAGTGTGGTCATTGGCAATCCGGGACTTTGTAATGACAAGGAAGTAACTTCACAATCCTTATCTGTGTCTAAGGTGTGAACGTGTGTAGAGTTTTATAAATCACTGTGTGTAATGTTTTGCAAAAAGGGTGAAGCAGACATTGTGTGTAATGTTGTGTGGAGGTGTAAATCTGTGGAGGTGTTTTGGTCATTGGAGTAGAATTTTGCAAATTGTGTGGAAATTTTTATTTTAGTGTGTAAACAATCGTAAAAAACTGTAGTAATTGAGTTACATCATTATAAAAGTAACTAATTACCAGGGAAAGTAACTATTGCATTACTTTTTAAAACATGTTCAAATGTCAAATAACTTTAGATACCCCCAATATTAAATATGTTAAATTAGTGAAATGGACACTAAAAAGAATAAATTATTGTTTAAAACATTGTACATTAATCTACACTATTTATCTACTGAGACTTATTATCAGTCAGTCAAGCATTATAATATAATATTATGATAATTTGATATTATATGATAATAGAACTTTAGTAATTAGAATAACCAAGTATGAATGCATATTTGTCATCAATATAAAATGCACTAAGGATTAATGAGCTGCTGGGTTCATGAATATTAATCGCGTTGTCTGCGTTCTTTCATATTATGAAAGACTCTCTTGCTTTGTATCTTTCTTTGCGTGCGTGTATGTGAGAGAAAGCGACGGCGAGTCGTGCGCTTCACACTAGAGTTTACGGTTCATCAAATACAGCTGCGCATCCATTCAGATGAACTGAAAAATTAAATTCTAATAATATAATATAGTAATGCTACCTTTTATTGTCAGTAATGGCGTTGTAACAGGGGAAACAGTAATTAGTTTGATTACTTGTTACTGAAAAAAATAACACCGTTAGTAACGCCGTTTATTTATAATGCCATTATTCCCATCACTGATCATAGGAGAAAAAGTGTAAGAAGGTTGAATCCATGCTTGACAAGCTCCTGTCTCAACATCTCCACATATGCCTCTTCCTATGCCTCTTCCTAAGAACAATAACCTGAGTTTGGAGAAATGTTTCAAATCAATTGAGAAAAACTGTAAAATAAATGTGTTTTTTTCCCAAACGGACCTGAATTATTTTAAAATATCCCGGATACATACTTGCAAGTTCACGTTTATTCTTCCATTCAAAGGTCACAATTGAAAACCGAAATCAGAAATAACTTGTATATATCAGGAAGGCAATCAATCAATCAATCAATCAATGGAGCAGTGGCCAAATCAGTCAACAGGAAACCGGGATTTTCCCTCACTGACTGCAGGGCTGCAGGCTGTGCACACATCAACGCCATTTACATTCGGGTCCAGGCGGGTTTGAAAATAAATGCTGTCGAATCAGATTGTAACTTGGTCTAATTTTAATGGCTCTGTCTCAGGGTTGGATTTTTTCTTTAAAAAAAAAACACATTGTATGCATGTCAGGTAAAAAAGTGATTTGGGTTGATTCTCCTCCAACCCCAAGTATTCACATGTGCCGCAAATCATATTTATCTGCACATTCACACTGAAAAAAAAAATGCTCTTCCGAAAATCGCATGCATTTTTGACCACTAGAGGGCCAAATGGTACATAGTGTACCTTTAAATAAAAATATAAAGTTATGAAATGTTGCCCTGTAAGAATTTCATGAGAACAAAGAATGCATTTTAGATACCTGTATACCCAAAATGATATATAGGCTACACTGTTAGACGTTTCAAAGGGTTTTTACAGTATCTTACTGGCAGTAAGTTACTGTAATTAAGATTTACAGTAGTAAACTGTACTGTTTTACAGTAAATTACTGTAAACAAATCTAATTCATCAGTATACTATTGTAATTCATTCATTTTAATTTAGATTTCATTAGATTTTATAATTTTTATATGGAATCCATTTTATTTTTACTCTACATAGGTACTACTGACAGTCAGTTAAAATAGACACAATAATTACAAAATATCAAATTATTTATTTAAAACAGTGCATGTATAACACTTAAAAATACAGTCTTCCAATGCTGGAACAGTGCACCTTCACAATTTCTCCTGTTGTAGGACGTTTTGCAGTGCATTATGTTGTATCCTCTGGATTTATCCTCACAAAGAATCTTTAGGCAACATAAATATAATGGGGAAAACAAAATACATAGCCATCTGCAAAACCCAGGTGCTGCTCCAAATCGTGGCCACCACCTTTGCTCACCATCCACTTCGCTAGTGACAGAAATGTCTTCTCTGAAAACAAGAAGTAGAAATGGCACACTTTTAAAAGGCAAACCCCATATAGAATACGCAAACCTCTCAAAACCATAGTTGTCCTCTTACCATGAATTATCAGTCTCAGGCTGGCTGGCATGCTCATGTGTTTCTTCATTGCACTTGCCTTTAAAACAAAAATACAAAAAAATGCAGTAAATCTTAAATTCCATTAAAAACTATAACAAACTAATTCTAAAATTAGAAAGGCAACTAGCCATAAAACTAGTTTAACCCAGTTAACATATGATTTAATTTTCCCAATAGGCTACTGGCCAACATAAGCTACTAACACCTGAGCAAAATTTCACATTAGTTAACCTAATATTAATATAACATAAGCATTGCTCATTAAAAATAATTTTAATCAGGTAACTTAATTCAGTAAACTGAAAGCGCAGTTTACCATAGTAGTTTGTTACCGCAACGTTGACGAGTACATGTAATGTGGGGATCTGCACAGGCAGACACATAACACAACTGCATCACATTCACCCAATACCGGGGATCACATGATGTTCTGGGAGGTCACATGACTAATCAGGAAGTGATAAGTGTTTGCTAGCTGCAAGTCAGACTCTATTTTCTGTTGATGGTAGGCACTGTTGTGTGAGTTTGGCTCCCTTTTCATACAGGTATGATTTGCCATGGTAGAGCATGTTTAATCACTGCCATTTCATTTTAATACTTATTTATTTAATTTTTATTAGGGTAATTCTAGAAGCGCTTGTCTACTCTTCACGGAGGACACAGGCTTCTGCATGGAGGGTTAACACTTATGCGATCACCTCCAGTGTGACCCGAGCTGCTGGGCTGCACTGGTAAATGCCTCAATATGTATATTTTCCATTGGTTTCTATTGAAAGGGGACCAGGCCAGCCACTGTTTTTCTGTGATTAATATATTTTTCTTTATTGTTTTCTGTTGTTGTTTTTGTTTGGTTATTTGTGATTTTGCCCTTGGGCCTACCACTCATGTGCCACATTCATAGTATTATTGTGTATTGTTTTCTTGACTAATTGTGGCCATTAATGCTGGTGGTTCTCCTCCTTAACTATGTTCTCTGCGTAGGCTATCCCTGTACAAGGTCGGATCCACACTGATGCTTTGCCCCTTCTCGTCGGGGAACCACACTGGGAGAGACACTGTATTGGTGTGTACTTGTAGCTACGACACGGTGTGATATTTTGTAGTGGTATCTAAAGATATTAAGTGTGTAGTGTTTGCTGTGTTGCATGCTTCAACTGGTGTGGGGTTGCTGTCTCCTGTTTCTGTCTCTCCAGGGGCCTCCTGAGCAGGGGTTTTGCATTGGCTGATCCGACCTTCCTAGATTGAGGAAAACTCCACCAGTCATTTATCGCAGTATTTTTAAGATCCGTTCTTAATAACCTTTTACATTTTTTGTGTACTAAAGTGTAATACATTTTGGTGATACATTTATATATCTGCCTCTTGTTGACTGTCCCTGTGTGGGGAAAAACTGAGTTAGCCACACTGTATTCAGAGAAAGATTTGTGGTTCCTCCTGCCTATCATCAGGGGGTGGTGTAGTCAGACTAAAAAAAAAAAAAGATACTGCTTGGCAGGTACCACAGTAACTAGGTTAAACTGGTGTGCAAAAATCTGACACAAACACACAGACAAATGTACATATATTTTTACCTTGTTTGTTGGTCTTATTCTCTCGTAAGGTGCATCGACACACCATGGCCGTAGCCAGGCTTTGAAAATTAGCAAGGTGGGGGATGGGGGTGTTAATGAATTGTAGAATTGTGCTATAATAACCTCTACAAATACAACTAAATATACACACTATAAACACTTTAAAAGATGTGTGAAAGATGTTTTCTATGTTTTGTAGGGATGATCATTTTTAAATCATACCCCATTCATTGCAGCAAAAAAACTTTACTATAGTTAGGGGTGGATAATTTTATCAGCAGTTTTTATTAATAACCATTGCTATGTAGATAAGTTTAACATCTAATTTAAATGAACTAATTTTACTAATTTTACATAGCAAAAACTTATACATGGCTGGTGTTTGAGTATTTAATTTCATTCTGGAACCTACTTGTTCTACAGGTCTGTGTAGGCTATTAGTGTTAAATGCTATTGTTTTGACCGCATTTCTGACCTAATGTGCTATCCTGTCAGCAACAACCTGTCCATGGGCTTTTTTGATTACTGTCAGTTTAAGTGAGTGTTACCAGATATTGCCATTTAAACAAACAAAAACCGAAAAATAAATAAAAATGAACCTAAATTATTTAATTTTTTTTGCAAATAAGATAATATAAAGATATCACTGACCCTAAACTGAAACCTATTTTATCAACTTTCTAAAGTGTCAAATTAAGTGGAAAAGACAAGTACAAAAACGCTGTGCCCACCCCCTCACTCGCAATTTTCTCAAGAAGACTCGTTCACTCCGGCAGCGTCTCGCAGCGTTCATTTTTATACCATGGATGCTACCCAGGTGAAAAAGAAATATATTTTAATTGTGCTTTTTCAGACACACTTAATATATTTATATTATACTATACTAAATGTATATTAAATGTATTATTTTGAAACAACTTTAAGTATATTAAGTGAATTTCAAGATATGTTTAAGTTCAATTTTAATATATTTGTAATATATGTAATATATTGAAATTGTGTTAAATTGGAACCACTTTAACCCCTTAACTGTCACTCACAGTTTTGAACATAGAGACTATAGTGCACTATCCAAACTTACATTTTTATAATTCATGAATGAAAATATTTTGTAACATGATTTTGGTGTACCATTTCCACAGTCATGCAATGTCTGATTTTAAAATGGGTTTCAAAGGATGAATTTTGAGATTTTAAGTTTTCAACTGATAATTTCTTATGATTTCTAAAGCGTGATAGAGAAAAAGGCAACTAAGAAGACTTTCTGTGACAAAAGTCAGAACTCCTGTTGTGATGTAGATTTTTCAGGTCCACTCTTGTCATACATTAATCTATTACTTTTCCAACATCATTTTTTAACAAAAAAGTGGTAAAATACCTATTTAGGCGTCTTAGACCTTTCCAACAATATATAGTTTGTCATGATTAGATTAGGATTTAATTGTAAAATAGTGAAGTAATCGTAGGCGTCCCACAGAGGGGACGTGACAGTTAAGAGTTTAAGTGCATTTAGTGCAATTTAAGTGTATTTCTTAAAATACATTTAAAATGTACTTTTAATACCTCATGAACTACAGGTAGAATATATTTGAAGCATCGTTTTAATGTGCTTCAAGTATATTTCAATTGTATTTCAGCTCATTAGAAATGCATTAGCATTACACTACTAGTATATTAATATTATATTATGTTTATTAGTATTATATTTTTCAGTATATACACACACATACGCTTTGATATCTAGAAAACTTTAATGTATTACATGTTGTGTACATTACAAATATTCGTAAAATACATTAAAAAAGTACAGCAGCATATATACTTTGGTGAAAAACAAAAAACATACTATTAAATGTATTAAAAATGTACTTGAAATACAAGTATGTTTATAGTATATTTGTATTACTACAAACATACTCAAGTACATTTTAAAACATACAAAAAACTATATATTAAATGAAAAAAAAAGACAAATGCTATGGAAAAGCTATCTTATCCATTTGTAGAACATTTCAGTTATACCTGTATTATTGAACAGTAAAGAATTTTACATTAGTGAATAAATAAAAATTACAATGCAATATTCTGAAGAGAAAAAACAAACATTTACAGAAAAACAGTGCAGACGTGAATAGATGTGTGTGTGTGTGTGTGTAAAGACTGAAGATAATAAAGTTCAAGCAACAGAATAGGGAGGGATGAAGGGAGTTTTGGAGGTGGATGAGGAGATGGCGTAGGGATGTGAGAGGCAAAGGTGCGGGATGATGGCAGGATGTGGTGAGGGGATGGTTATGAGAGGATGATGATGATACTCTTGCATCTTAGATGGAGCTTGGCACATGGCACAGACCCAGAGCATCCCAGTGCTGACAACACATGGCGGAGTCGAAGGAGGGAGGAGCCAAGATGTAGATGGTGTGACTGCCGACATCTGGGGGCCGACTGATGGAGACAGAGCTGGTGGATCTGAAGGCGCAGACGGAGGGCCGATGGAGCCGAGCGTCGTCGCAGGTTCCGGAGTCCTGGGCACAGCCTAGTCGTCCTGGCATACAATATTTTGCACAAGTGCCTTGCAGCTTTAGAAAAAAACAAAACAGAAACAAAATTAGTTAACTCTCTGGGGTCGGCTGTCTCGCCGGCGAGACCAACTCATTTTTTTTTTTAAGATCAGTGCAAAAGACACTAAAAATACTCTGTTGATTTTGGTCACACAAATAAGTGTTATACATCAATCGAAACTGTTAAGTGTCTACTTTTTTTTGAGTACACTCACAATAACAACACAACTTTGTGCTTTTGGAGAAATAAGAAAATAAACAGGGTGTGCTCTCTGTCTTCACTAAACGCATCACTAAAATGAACTGTAACTCAGCGACTACTCAACACAGAGACATGGGAGTTATATCTGTAGAAAGCCTGAAGTGTCTACTTCGAAATGAAGCAAGTCCTATCGAAAACAAACATTCTGTGATGAAGTAATCCGTATGAAACCAACACGATGTTCAATCTTTCCCGTCTGACTCATTATCTCTAATGAGTTCCCGCCCTCGCGCTGCTCGCACTGTTCATATGTAAATAGCCACGTGGTGCGTGCGCGCGTGTAAACGCCCAAAACAAAGAGCGGAGGTCCTCATCGCGGCTACTGTTACTGTTCACGCTGAGTAAAGAAAGGATTTCCCTCGAAAGAAGAACACGATTTCATCCAGAAGAGGAGATCGATCTGATGAGTAAGTTATGTTTCTTTTTTGCATTAGTTACCGTGTTATTGTGTCATAAACTTGAACAGATTTAAACAGTTAGTTGGGTTTTTCCCAAACGACAACATGATGAATGCTACGCGTCTAAGAATGTTTAGACCATGTTTATTATTAATACTCTGTTCACAAATATATTTTAATAGCGTGCTAAACAATAATAATTAGTTTCTCAGATATAAAATATCATTTTTTATAGTACAAAGTACATCATTTTATTGTACAAAGCATGCTTGAGTCTGTGGCTTCAGAATCATATCATAGGCTACTATAAAATCATACATACTAGACTATATGACTACAAAATCATAGTTGGGTTTTTCCCAAACTATAATTCCTGACTACAATGTTTGAAATCGTGTAAAACATTTTGAATATGAGGGGCAATTCATTGTATTTAAATTTATTACGGCACGATGATGTTTTCATGCTCTATATAAAACGATAAAAGTAATATGAGTGTACACTGTAACATGATGAATGCTACGAGTCTAAGTATGTTTAGTACATGTTTATTATTAATAGCCTACTCTGTTCAGAAATAGATTTTAATAACGTGCTAAACAATAATAATTAGTTTCTCAGATATAAGATTTCTTTCTCTTTTTTATGATAGTACAAAGCATGTGTGAGTCAATGGCTACAAAACCTATATATATATATATATATATATATATATACAGATGTTCCTGATATTAACATGCTCACAAATGTTTTTTTGTTTGTATTTTATTGAATCAGATACCAGCACCAGATGTATCCTGATGTCTCTTCAAACTGTTTTCCTCTGAGAGCGCTGAACCAACATCAGATGTTCAACTACACTGATATTCTATGTTAAAACAAGCTCCTTTTCTACTGATTATGTATTTTTCTTCTTGAATCCATGGAAAGAAGTAGAAACACTTAAATAACACACGTAAATATCAGGTATGATTTACTTGTTTCACTTGTTGAACAGAATCTGTTGTCAGTTCACATCTCTGTGGTTAGATCAGTGTGCACAATAATGTGTCTTTGACCTTCATTATGTATGTTTTGATTATACTGTGTTGTAAATAAAATGCAAATAATTTAAAAAAACCCTTTTTTTCAATGTCCTCACATTCTCTCTTACCTGCCTCACAGTCACAGTCACACTGATAGGCCATTAGAGGCCCATAGGGGAGGGCCCTTTGTCTCTCAGGTGAGACTCACTTAATATTCATGGCCATTACCACTCCCTCGCATATAGACCCTCGATCACAAAACATGTCTTGAAAATTTTAAATCAATATATTTTTTTTCTGTGAATGAGTAAGCAGAATGATTTTCACATAATTTTGAAGTAAATATTCTAGCCTACAAGACTGATTACTCAAAAGTCTTGTGCAAGACTATTTAGTGTGGGTTTTAAGGCCTTATTTCAGCTACATTTTTTTTCCCAAAACATACTAACCACGCATAATATTTTTTTTCTAAAAAATGCAAACATGTACATCCATCTTGGTCACATATTATTGTAGCACAGTTTGTGCTGAATACAAAAAAAATTACATGTTGGTCAGTAGTATGTTTTAAGTAGCTGAAAAAAAGCACAAATATCAGGGCATGTCAAAACATCTCAAGGGCCCCAAAATGACCTCGGACCCCAGAGGGTTAATGGATTTTTACATGAATGACTGAAAGGAAGCACAAATTAGACAGCTGGAATGGACACATTGCTAACATTTTTCTTCCAAGACTGACTGAATCATAATCCATTAGGCCTGATTCAAAAATGTATGTAACATAGGAGATACGATATTAAAATATACTTACTATTCCTTTGCTTGTTTCTGCACTCAGATTTCAGTTTGTCTTCTATAGCAGCTGATCTGAAAAACAACAAATGTTAATATTTATCACACGCACAAAATAAGGTAAATGATGATTGGTGATTTGTTTTCTATTTAAAAATGACAGAACAATTGTTCCTGGTCGGAAATATAGTCAAAAACCTTCCCAGCCTCAGCAGTTTCAGATGTACTGTATGCTCTTACAAGCAGCCCTTCTTACAATTTAATCTTTGTTCTTATTTGGAATGATAAATATATATTAGAAAATAAAGTCAATAAGGTTGTCAAGCTTGAACAAATATAAACACCAATCAACCAACACTACCACATTTGGGTGATCAGCTCAAGACAAAGTAACTGTATATTCATAATCATGGTTTTTCAAAGATCATTAACCTCATTACAATGAAGCCAAATTGTTCAGGAAATCAGAAATAAATACACTTAATGTTGCAAATATAAACTGTTATATAATATAAATATAAACACGGCTGGTACAGACAAATAATGTTAATTAAAAAACAAATCTTACCTGAAGTCACAGTGAGGTTCCAAAAGCTTGAACAAATTTATAAACACCTAGCTTATTACAATTAATGTATCATACTGAACAACAGCCTAATCAACCAAAGTAGCATAACCCATATTAAACAACATTTTAAATATTGCAATGGTTAATAATATTTGACAAAGGCTTGTACATTGTAAATGTTAAAAATGTTTTTCAAAATATCGTTCTTTTCCAAATATTAAAATTATAAATACATAAATATTTAATATATAACCATGTGTAGGCCTAATGCAATATAAAGTACATTAAAAACCTACTAAAAGTGTAATAATTTTGTTATGCTCTTACACAAAGGACACATAAGATATACTTTAAGTAAGGGTAACACAAGTAGCCTATGTTTTCTGCAAATACACTAAAACGTCACTAAAAGTATGCTTGTGTTTAGTATATTCCTTAAAAGTGTAACTAAGAATATATTTATTAACATAGTATTTCTACTATACTTTTTAGGAATATAGTAATAGTGTGCTTGTGTTTAGCATATTCCTTAAAAGTGTAATTAAGCATATATGTATTACCAACTTATTTCTAGTATACTTTTTTTATAAATACGTAAAAAATATGCTTGTGTTTAGCATATTTCTTAGACGTATAACTAAGCATATATTTACTACAAAAGTAATTCTAGTATACTTTTTAGAAATATATTAAAATGCAATTCAATATATTTTTAATGCACTTCAAATAAGCATGGTGGCAATACAAATGTGTTATAAACATACTACTTGAATTTCAAGTATATTTGAGTTTCAAGTATAAATTGAATTTTACATGTCATGCAGACAATCAAATGAAGAGTTTAACAGCAAATTAGTCATTTAGAGAACAAATTTTATTTTTGAACCTGAGAAGTTTACAGAGGTCCGGACCTCAGTGACCTCATAGCTGACTAAGTGGCACGACTCTAAATGGATTGGCATGACTCAACAAAAGACAATATAGAGCCCATTATATATACACTATCTACAGTGCAGACAGTAAAGTGGTGTGCCTGTATATTTCTGATGTACAGATGTATTCCAAGCACTCACAGTTTCTAACATGAAGGACAAATAGATTTTCCAATCATTACAAGCGATGTAACACATCCAGTGTAGTCAGTCCCAAGCTGTTGCGGCATTGTAGACACGTGTAGGGCAAATCATGTCAGTCCAAATGTAAGAAAAGAGGAAAATAGAACAACCTCAATGGAATGGCGCCAAAGAGGCCATTGCAGGAAATGCAGTAGTATACAGCAATTTAAAAAAATACAGTAAGTCTCGGTATGTGGGGTCTGACGTCACATAAAATTCCCATTATGCAAAGGGTATTACAGTTATTTACTGTAAAGGGACCTTGCAGTATTATACTGGGTGATATACAGTAAATAACTGTAGAAATTACAGAAATGTCTAACAGTGTATATATATAATTACAGTATATTGTATTATATATATATATAACACCTCAAAGTGGGTATGATATTTTTGCACTCCAGCTTGGCTCAATCTTTCACTGCTGGCCAGTGTTATTTTTGTATAAAGGGCATATTGCACATCTCTGACTCACTCTCTGTCCTATATTAAAAACCACTTAGCCTCTCTTTTAAGGAAGATTCTGGCCATTTTGTGCAAATGTTAACAGATGATGACAAAATTACTAAATGTTTTTAAGTAAGTAGAGTTACTAGAAAAAAAAGCCAGTATTATAGTCATAAAACAAAGTTACTCTTTTTCATAGTATTAGTATTTCACTGTAGTTTAAAAAAAAAAAAAAAAAAAAAAACTTAATATGCCTGTAGACACATTGGTTGACATTGAAAACACATAGATCTAAAATTGTAATGCATTAATGAACAAGCTAAAAGCATTGCTTTTAAATCCATTATTATACATTATTGTGAATAAGCTTTGGTGGTGCTCGACCACAAATGTTTCCTCATCATAATAACTGAGTGCTTCTACAACAACATAATCACACAGGCAGTCCTAATTCTGGATATGTTAAAACCTCAGTTTTAAAGGGTCATGACACCAGAGCCGTGCAGAGACCTTTGGAGGGGCAGGTGCTCAAAGTATAAAAGGGGCACATGGAACACGCCTTTTAATAGGGCTGTGCTCCATGCTGATATGTGTATCGAAATGGATGCTTCTGTATTGATACAGCAGCAAATGCCATGACACAGGTTTGAAAAAGAAACACAGAACAGAAAAGTTTAAATATTATAGACATCTTAATTACTCTGGAATTCTATTATTAATATTATTGCTGTTGAGTTTACATGGTATTGTGGTTTTTCTGTTGTAAACACTACTGTTGTTGTTGTTGTTGTAGAAAAAAATATTCCGTTCTTATTTAAAATAGAATTCTATTCTAATCCTGAATTTAATCATTTTTTTGAATGATAATGATTATAAAAATAGGATTGATAAGTATAATTCGGAGGATGAGAAAATCAGTGTAAGCATGTTTTACCAGTGTTGTGATAATTATTTTTAAGGCACTCTATGTTTTTTTTTTTAAATAAATACTGTAATAATAATAGTTCATAGTATGAATCGTTTTTAGTTAGATAACATAAAAAAGACAAGACACCTCGATGCGCTTTAAATTTCTTCCAATTAAACAGCAAGAACGAAAGAGAACAAGGACCTTTGTTTATATTGCTGTGTGTAGAACTACGTTGGCTGCATTTTTAATATTTACAGTTTATTTTTTTCAATTGCTTAAGCACAATTTTGAAAACAGGGCTCGGTTTTCCAAACCCCTTCACACAATTAGCACAACAAAACAACAAAGTAGCACAACACCTCAGGTAATTTGCAAAATGGAACACTTTTGTCAAAACTATACAATGTCTTATAAAAACCTTATTTTGTTGTCATAACAAACAACCATCATATGGTCTCATTCGATTTGAATCAGTTAAACACTCCTGTACTCAACATAAAACACTTTTAGCATTTACACAGAGAAAGTGTAAAAATACATTTACCAACACCACGTGACTCCAATTGTGCAGATTAATGAAAATATTTATTTATTTTCATGTACTGAAGTCAGTCAATATTGAACATTTCAACAAAAAAATTCCTAACAAAACATTTTCCAGTTTTCATACAGTATTACTGAATGTACCATTGCACTGTAAGCTTACAGTAATACTGTAACAAATTACATATCCAGTTCAGTACCGAATAAAAAATAAATAAATAAATAAAAACCTAAACATGTCTCCGCCTAGCTGGATCTGGCCACAGGGCCTAATCAACATGACAGGCTATATTTTAATATCCAAGGCAACGTGGGAAGAACCTTTTGGAGTAACGAATCCACCCTTGTATGGATGCTACTATAATTTGATCACATGCTTCGTCTATAGCTTGAATGAGGGCCATCTGGACACAGGGCCAGAGATCAGAAACCTTCCACTGCCATGCTGAGAAGAACTCCTCAATGGGGTTTAGGAAGGGGGAGTATGGTGGAAGATGTTTAACTGTAAATTGTGGGTGTTGATGAAACCAGTTTTGGACCAGAGCAGAACAATGGAAAGCTACATTGTCCCAGATGACAATGTATTGTATCTGGTCCCTTTGGTTTGCTGCTGTGATAATATTGTGTAATCTGCCTAAAAATGTAAGAATGAGGTCACTGTTGTAAGGACCCAAGTTGGCATGGCGGTGGAGGACCCCATTTTGTGTAATGGCAGCACAAAGGGTAATGTTACCCCCATGTTGCCCTGGTACATTGACAATAGCCCTGTGGCCAATAATGTTTCTTCCCCTTCTCACTGTTGTCAGGTTACAGTAAATCCAGCCTCATCAATGTATATAAACTCATGCGGGACTTCCTCCGCATCCATTTGCAAAACTCTGAAATACAGTAAAATATCACATTGTGTAGATCAATATACTGTAGGTCTACTATACAATAAAATTACATGTACAGTAAAAAGGTTGTGTGTGCAGTACACATTACTACAGTCAGTGAACAAAACGTACCACCACATATTCACGCCGCAGGACTTTCACCCTGTCTGAATTTCTCTCAAATGGCACTTTATACAGTTGTTTCATCACAACTTGATGTTTTTTAAGTGTAGTGAGGTTCGTGCCGTGTCTGAAACGTCACCGTCACTTAACCATATGGCCAATGAGGTATCGCGCTGATATGGTATATAAATCGGTTGTCTATGCCTCCTGGAGTGCGTCATGGTCGAAAGCCCGCCCCCTTTCTTTCGTGCTGTGGAATACGGAGGTACGTGTTTTCAGCGGTGTAGTTTCACTGTTTGATTCATGTTAATTAGTGATTTTTATCTGTTTAGTGTGACATTGGTCCATCGAGGCTGCGTGTATAGGTGGTGTGCTGCTTACTCCCAGGTGAGTTTTAATGCAGTGCAGTTGAGGTGCTGTGGGAAGTGTGATTTGACCACAGTTATGCGTTTCAGCGCGCTGTGCGTCATGGCAGCATAATAGCCAGGTCGGAGCATCAGCTGTTTATATTGGTATTACCAACTAAAGGAGCTACTATATGATTGTGATTGTGAGTGTTATGCCACCCAATTATAGGGTGAGTAAATTGTTTACGTTTCTCTTTTTGTAGGATTTTTGTATGTCTTTTCTTAAAATGAGTTTGTAACGGATGTTTGTGTCTAGGATCCCCGTATGCATTGAGGGAGACTGAGCGTGAGCAGTCACGTTAATGCAGCTCTCTTCTACTCTGCTCTTTGGGCCGCGCTGCTGCTTTGGGTGGACCGTTTTGTCCAATTAAGTGGGCTTGGCTTTTTGTTTTGTGTTTGTGTCATATTAGGATATACATTTCTTTCTTTATTTATTGTTTGGATTTTGTTGATACTGTCACTAAACACTTCTGTTTTGGTGTTGACTGTCTTTGTAACCGCTTCTATTAACTAGAGTGATCACCGCTATGCGGTATTGGTCTTCTCGGTCATTTATGAAGCCTTATGATCCTGATCAGTACTGAATTAGTCATCTTCGTTGTGGTGACTGTATAACTTGTTTGTGCCTTTAATGTGTATTGTATTAATTTGTTGCTGTAATTGATCTTTTTGTCTTTTCTCTTTTGTATTCTGCAGGAGCTGAGCGTTTCTTAGAAGCAGGCTGGTTTTTGGGCTGCACCCCATCCACTCTAACAAGGGGTGTCATTTATTGCTGTGTCACTATTTTGGTTATTATTTGCAGTGAATTGTGTGGACGTGATTTCTGATTGATTGGGATATTTTCTTTTTTCTTTTTTTGGGTGCATTAGCCTACTAGCCTGTTCTTCATATAGGAAGCCTCAGCCCCTGCGACGATTATCAATTATTTTCCTTTTCTTATTCAACCAAGACTATTTAATAATGTTGCTAGTGGGTTTTAAAGTTGTCTAATGATTTTAGCCTGAATAAAATAATTATTTAAATTGAACGGAAACTCACGCCTCTTGCCTTTTCTACGTGGAACGTATTTGTGTGTCAAATCCTTTGGTTGATTTTCCCCGGCATTCCGGGGTGGCGTAGTCACTACAAGCACGCCCACATTGCTACATGTGGCGTAGTCGACAGGAGTTTCCACAGAATATTTGGCAGAGGCGTGAGACCGTATATTTTTGTTTCTTGTTTTTTTTGTTTGTTTCTTTCATAGGACCAAAGCAGCAGCGTGTGCTCTGGAGATTGCAGTGCCTGGATTGCCCCCCCAGGTACCGCTTGTTGGTGGTGCGGAGTATTACAAAACTAAGTAGGTACGGGTTATTAATGGAGGGGGAGTTACAGGAACTTAAAGAGCTTGTGGCTCAACTCCGAGCTGATAATGAAAGATTACGACAGGAGAGGGTACCTGAAGTGCAAGGGGTTAGTGTTGCAGGACCTAGTACCTCTGCTGTAGTTACCCCCCCTATATTTGCATCACTGCCTGGTACCAATACTCCAATAACTGACAGGTTTGTGTTTGTACCTAAAGATAGGAGGTGCCCAAAATTTAGTGGGAAGTCCGGGGTGGGTATTAGCGAATGGGTTGAAGAAGCTAAAGCATGTATGAGAACCCGTTATTTATCTCCTGCAGAACAGGCCTTCTTTCTTTTTGATCATTTAGAGGGGGAGGTGCGAGAAGAGATACGATATCGTTCAGATGAGGAGCGTGGGGATCCTGAGAGAATTTTTAGGGCACTGCGTGAGTTGTATGGATGTTCATTATCATATGTAGCCTTGCAGGAAGCTTTCTTCTCCCGGAGACAGCAAGAGGGGGAAACCCTTTTGGAGTTTTCCCTCGCCTTGATGAGTCTCCAGGAGAAGGTTAAGCAACAGTCGCCAAACACAATGGTAAATGCTGAAATTGTGTTGCGTGATCAATTTGTTGAATACGTTAATGATAGCATTTTGAGACAGGAGCTTAAACAGCTGGTGCGCCGACAGCCTAATTCCACTTTGTTAGAGGTGCGAAGTGAAGCTTTACGATGGGAGCAGGAAGGGATACCAGGGGGTTGCGAGGCCCCGAAGTTTATCTGTCCCATTGGCGCATGGAACTCAGTATGGTGTTCATGGAGATTCACGGGTGGGGGCTCGTAGTTCATCTCCAACGTCCGAATTGGGTGAGCTGAGAGAAATGCTGAAGGCACAGCAAGAACAGTTAAATCTGCTCACGCAAGGTTTTGCTCAATTGCAGGGTTCAGAAATGCGTAGTCGAACCGTACGTAATGGGCCTGTAATTTGTCGGCGGTGTCAGAGGCCAGGCCATTTTGCTCGAGAGTGCGATGGGACACGGGTTCCCCAGCACGCTCCGCATTCCGTCGTGCCTCGTGCTGGGGGTGAGCAGCCTTCTACTCTTGCGCATTCGGAAAACTAGTGCCCACCGGGCTGCAGAGCCACAGCTCGGTTGGGAATTCTATTGGCTCCGTCCTGTCAGAAGGTTCGGTTCCAGTGTCTCGCTTAATGTCGTCTTGTCCTCATCTTGTTGTCTCTGTAGGTGGAGTGCCAGTGCCCTGTTTGGTTGATACCGGCTCGATGGTCTCCACAATTACAGAAAGTTGTTTTTTGAGGCATTTTGAACCATGGGGTCAGGAGCGGCTCAGGTCATGTCAATGGTTACAGCTTCGTGCCGCCAATGGCCTCTCTATCCCTTATCTTGGTTACATGGAACTGGATATCGAGCTCTGTGGCCAAGTTATTTCAAACTGTGGGGTGCTTGTTGTCAAAGACCCTCCTGGTGGCTTGTGTGATCGGATTCCGGGGATTCTCGGAATGAATGTTTTGAAACGTTGCTACCAGGAGCTCTTTGGACGGCATGGCCCCGCGCTTTTTGACTTGCCAAACGTGTCAAAAGCTCCAAAATTTTTATTTCAGGCATTTCAACATTGTTGTGATGTTAACACCGTAACTAGTGTAAATCGGATTGGCAAGGTTCGGGTTCGGGGCCGTAGGCCTTGTCGCATTCCAGGGGGCATGTTTAAATTTGTCCCTGCAACTTGCTCCGACGAATACTCAAGTGGAACTGTACTCTTTGAGCCTCCGGATTCCGGTTTGCCTGCTGGGTTGTTGTCTTACCCATCTGTAGTTCAAGTTAACCAAGGGACGACTTACATACCGGTGGTTAATGTGGGAGTGACTGATGTCCTGCTTTATTCTCGTTCCACAATTGGCACGTTGAGTAGTGTTTATGTGGTGAGTTTGCCCACAGGTGTGACTGAGGTTCAGCCGGTGGTGGCTGTTGTGGGTGCTCAGAATGCAGAGGTGGGACTTACTATGCAGGAGCAGGTTGAGGCAGTGAATTTGTCAGGTTTGTTAGAGGCAGAGCAGAGGCAGGTAAGGACTTTACTCCACAAGTTTCAATCAGTGTTTTCTGCCCAGGAGGGAGACTTGGGTTGTACCAATTTAATCTCTCATGATATTCCTTTGGTAGACGAGACCCCTATTCGACAGCGTTTCCGGCGGATACCCCCATCAGAGTATGAGGTAGTAAAGGCCCACATCAATCAGTTACTCGAGGCTGAGATCATTCGAGAAAGTTGTAGTCCATATGCTTCACCGATTGTGCTGGTTAAAAAAAAAGATGGTAGTCTGCGCATGTGCGTTGACTACCGTCAACTTAATGCCAGAACTAGGAAAGACGCATTTCCTCTGCCCCGAATTGATGATTTCCCTGGATTCCTTGAGTGGTGCACGTTGGTTTTCGACCCTTGATTTGGCAAGTGGATATAATCAGGTTCCAGTCACGGAGAAAGATCGGTTTAAGACCGCTTTTTGTACACCTTTCGGACACTTTGAGTGGAACCGTATGCCCTTTGGCCTATGTAACGCTCCAGGTACCTTTCAGAGGTTAATGGAGCGGCTGTTCGGGGATCAACAGTGTCAATCCTTGCTTTTATACCTGGATGACGTGGTAGTATTTTCTACCTCCGTAGATCAACATTTGGAGCGTCTAGAGGTAGTTTTGAGGCGGTTGGAGCGTGAAGGGCTTAAGGTTAAGTTAAGCAAGTGCGCGTTTTTCCAAAGAGAGGTGAAGTATTTGGGCCACGTGATATCGGCTGAAGGGGTATCAACCGATCCCGCAAAGATAGAGGCCGTGGCTGATTGGCGACGTCCGTCTAATGTGGCAGAGTTGCGTTCATTTCTTGGTTTCGCCAGCTACTATCGCCGCTTTGTGGAAGGGTTTGCCAAATTGGCGGGCCCCCTGCATAAGTTGGTGGCGGTGTGTGCTGGTTCGGGACCCAGAAAGCGAGGCGATCAGGGCTTCCCTGAGGCTTGGACCGAGCAGTGTCAGGTGAGCTTTGAGGGATTGAAGAGCAGGCTCTCTTCTGCCCCAGTTTTGGCATATGCAGACTTCTCCCGGCCCTTTATCCTGGAGGTGGATGCTAGCCATAGTGGGCTGGGTGCAGTCCTCTCGCAGGAGCAAGGGGGTAAGGTGCGCCCCATTGCTTATGCTAGCCGCGGTCTTAGGCCCACTGAGCGCAACATGACCAACTATAGTTCCATGAAGTTGGAATTTGTGGCGCTCAAGTGGGCAATGACCGAGAAGTTTAGGGAGTACCTGCTGGGTCAGAGGTGTATTGTCTATACGAATAACAATCCCCTTAGTCACCTGACATCTGCTAAATTGGGAGCTACTGAACAACGTTGGGCTGCCCAGTTGGCCTCCTTTGATTTTGAGGTCCGGTATCGCTCTGGGAGGTGCAACCAGAATGCTGATGCCCTATCTAGACAGAATTCGTTTTGTCAGGAGAGGCGGGAGAGTTTCTTACCGGGGACGGTTATTCCAGCAGAGGTGAGGCAGGTAGTGGAGGTGGAACCGTTAGTTCAGGTGAGCCAAGCATTGGTTACTGCGTTGCCCAGTTTCTCCTTGGCGGATTTGAGTTCTTTACAGGAGGCAGATCCCGATATTGGGAGGGTTTTGGCATTTTGGGAGCAGGGATTATTTCCCAGTTTTGCGGAGCGCCAACAACTCCCCAAGTCGGTTTTGACCTTGCTTCGGCAATGGGATCGGTTCTTGAAAAAGGATGGGGTCCTTTATCGCCGTGTGTCACGCCCTGATGGAGGGGAGGAGGTGTTACAGTTGATTTTGCCTCTGTCTTTAAAACGTGACGTGTTGACTCAGTTGCATCAGCACCATGGACATCAGGGTGTTGAGCGCACTACTGAACTTATACGTCAGCGGTGTTACTGGCCAGGGATGTCAGCCGAGGTGGCACAGTGGTGTAGGGAGTGCGAGAGATGTCAACTGGCTAAAGACACCCAACCGCCTGCCCGGGGCTTTATGGGTCATGTCCTAGCTTCCAAGCCAAATGAGATCTTGGCTGTTGACTTTACGATGCTTGAGCCTTCTTGTTCTGGACATGAGAATGTCTTAGTTTTAACAGATGTGTTCAGTAAATATACATTGGCCGTCCCAACTAGAGATCAGCGGGCGGAGACCGTAGTACAGGTTTTGGTTACAGAGTGGTTTTTTAGGTTTGGGGTCCCGGGTCGTATTCATTCCGACCAGGGTCGGAACTTTGAGTCTGTGCTCATGAAACAACTCTGTGGGTTTTATGGGATTGGAAAATCCCGTACTACACCCTATCACCCAGCAGGTAACGGCCAGTGTGAACGGTTCAATCGAACCCTTCATAACCTTTTGCGCACTCTGCCTGTTTCCAGGAAAAGGGATTGGGCAGCTTGCCTTCCGCAGATTCTGTTCTGCTATAACACCACTCCTCACCAGGCTACAGGCGAGTCTCCGTATCTTTTGATGTTTGGGCAAGACCCGAGACTCCCTGTTGACTTCCTGTTGGGTAGGGTCCAGGAACCTGGTGAGGGTGGAGTTCATGACTGGATGGTAGAGCATCGAGCCAGAATGCAGGTGGCATTTGAGGGGGCACGAGAGCGCTTGAAGGCTACTGCTGAACGCCGTAAGCAACAGCATGACCAACACGTTCGTGATGCACCACTGAGGGAGGGTCAGCTGGTTTATCTCCGGGATCATACCGTGAGAGGCCGTCATAAAATCCAGGACCTGTGGAGCTCAGTGGTGTATCAGGTTGTGCGGGCACCAAAAGATGGGGGGTCTGTGTATGCCATCGCACCCGCGGATGATCTGGGTAGGATTCGGCACGTGCACCGTTCTTTGATGAAGACTCGAATACAGCAAGCTTCTTCAGTCGTTGTTCATCCTGATAGCCCCCTTGTTGGGACGTTGTCTTCATCAGGGGACTCCGAGGAGCTGGACCTTTGGGTGGCCGTTCCAGACATCTCTCAGGTTGGGTTAGGCCAAACCAGGGCAGTATGTCCTGCTGATTCAGCTAGGGGCCAGGTACCAGCGTCTCGGGTGATGCCTGAGGAATCGGTACTGTTGCCTCAGGAAAGGGCGGGAACCTCTGACGTGGTGTCCATGCCCTCTATAGATGGTGAGTTGGTGCATGATGTTGATCGGGGTCTTGCGCATGGGTCTGTTTTTCTTCCTTCGGATCAGCCTAGGGATAGTGTGGGAACGGTGCGACGGACAAGACGAGCCACAGCGGGGCAACACTCTAATGTCTACCATCTTCCCCGAGCAGTGGAGAACGTAAGGGATGTGTGTGCCCCAGGGTCTATATCTAGTATTACTTCTGGGTTGTTTAGGCCATGGGATTAAGGCTAGGTGTTTTCTATCGTCGGGGCGACGACACAAAAATAGGGGGTAAAATGTAGTGAGGTGCGTGCCATGTCTGAAACGTCACTGTCACTTAACCATATGGCCAATGAGGTATCGCGCTGATATGGTATATAAATCGGTTGTCTATGCCTCCTGGAGTGCGTCATGGTCGAAAGCCCGCCCCCTTTCTTTCGTGCTGTGGAATACGGAGGTACGTGTTTTCAGCGGTGTAGTTTCACTGTTTGATTCATGTTAATTAGTGATTTTTATCTGTTTAGTGTGACATTGGTCCATCGAGGCTGCGTGTATAGGTGGTGTGCTGCTTACTCCCAGGTGAGTTTTAATGCGGTGCAGTTGAGGTGCTGTGGGAAGTGTGATTTGACCACAGTTATGCGTTTCAGCGCGCTGTGAGTCATGGCAGCATAATAGCCAGGTCGGAGCATCAGCTGTTTATATTGGTATTACCAACTAAAGGAGCTACTATATGATTGTGATTGTGAGTGTTATGCCACCCAATTATAGGGTGAGTAAATTGTTTACGTTTCTCTTTTTGTAGGATTTTTGTATGTCTTTTCTTAAAATGAGTTTGTAACGGATGTTTGTGTCTAGGATCCCCGTATGCATTGAGGGAGACTGAGCGTGAGCAGTCACGTTAATGCAGCTCTCTTCTACTCTGCTCTTTGGGCCGCGCTGCTGCTTTGGGTGGACCGTTTTGTCCAATTAAGTGGGCTTGGCTTTTTGTTTTGTGTTTGTGTCATATTAGGATATACATTTCTTTCTTTATTTATTGTTTGGATTTTGTTGATACTGTCACTAAACACTTCTGTTTTGGTGTTGACTGTCTTTGTAACCGCTTCTATTAACTAGAGTGATCACCGCTATGCGGTATTGGTCTTCTCGGTCATTTATGAAGCCTTATGATCCTGATCAGTACTGAATTAGTCATCTTCGTTGTGGTGACCGTATAACTTGTTTGTGCCTTTAATGTGTATTGTATTAATTTGTTGCTGTAATTGATCTTTTTGTCTTTTCTCTTTTGTATTCTGCAGGAGCTGAGCGTTTCTTAGAAGCAGGCTGGTTTTTGGGCTGCACCCCATCCACTCTAACAAGGGGTGTCATTTATTGCTGTGTCACTATTTTGGTTATTATTTGCAGTGAATTGTGTGGACGTGATTTCTGATTGATTGGGATATTTTCTTTTTTCTTTTTTTGGGTGCATTAGCCTACTAGCCTGTTCTTCATATAGGAAGCCTCAGCCCCTGCGACGATTATCAATTATTTTCCTTTTCTTATTCAACCAAGACTATTTAATAATGTTGCTAGTGGGTTTTAAAGTTGTCTAATGATTTTAGCCTGAATAAAATAATTATTTAAATTGAACGGAAACTCACGCCTCTTGCCTTTTCTACGTGGAACGTATTTGTGTGTCAAATCCTTTGGTTGATTTTCCCCGGCATTCCGGGGTGGCGTAGTCACTACAAGCACGCCCACATTGCTACATAAGCATACGGGCTATTGTTGACAGAGAGACCTGCTTGACATTATTGAAAATTTGGTGATCATTGACAATATGGGCTTGAATTTCTCTAAGTTGCATTATTGGCCAAAACGAGGTTTATGATCTCTCTCTCTCTCTTGCTCCTGTGTGAATATGGGGCCCCTCCCTCCTTGGTGTTCTCGACGTTCAATCCTATGTTGGCCAAACAAAATACATGTAGCTTACTGTAAAATGATACACAAATACATACCAAAACTGTTGATATAGTATGTGCAGTAAGCTATGGATTTTCTGTTGACAGGAGATAAAGTTTCTCACCTGTGCTCTTGACAAAATGTCCGAACTATTGATGCCACCGTGTACCTGCTTAGTTTAGGCTTTACTCTCAGCCCAGACTCCCTCAGTGTTAGTCCGTGGTTTATTACATGGTCCACAATTGTAGCACAGATTTCGTTACACAGATTTGGTTGTTTTCTTTGTGCATGTCTTACCCCTCCTCCAGGTCTTCCTCTCCCTCTCCCTCTCCCTCTCCCTTGGCCTCTTCCTCCACCTTGTTCTCTCTGGATTCCCCCTCTTATCCGCACTCTCCCTCTTCCTCTGACACCGTCCATTTTTGTTGAAGACAGGTGAACTTACCTGTTGCCTTTTTATAGTGCTTAAACCGGATTGCTGTGTCTACAATTACAGGGGTTTTTTTTCAACTGCTTACACACATTTTCAAAACTTTGCCTCTCTTTTTCAAAACTTTACACACAAAATACAAAACGCCTCACATCTCTTGCAAAATGAAGCACTGCATTCAAAATATTACAAACACATCTCAAAAGCAAACATTTGTCTTACGTTTTTGGATATATCATATACATACAGTTATTCAAAGCATGAAGCTCTTCTTTCAAGAGCTCCTATGTACATTTCTGTACAAGATTGAAAGTAATTGATTAAAAATTCCCTGAAAAATTCATGGTAAACATGAAGGCAAGATTGAAAACAAACTTAATTTTTTTTCCATTTATTTTATTTTTTTTAACTGTAAGCATTTGTGGTTCTGAATACAGTATTACACAGTAAGAAAGAAAGGAAATACATTGTTTGCATTCATTATTCAAAACCTACAGTTTTTCTTCGTCACTTTGGTGCATTTCTAGAATTATCCTTACTGTAATACAGGCAAAGTAGTATGTGCATTTCTCAAAACAATTTGTGCAAACAGCACCATGCAATAGATTACCTGCGAAAGCCTGTAACTTACTCAAACTCTTTAGTTCATCTCTCAAAAGTAAGTATTTATGTCAATGAACATATTAGTGCCATCAGAACGAAAAGTCCTTGTTTAATTGTTCACAAACAAGATAGTCAAAATGCTTAGTCATGTTGTCAAAATAACACTGCACTCTGTTAGTATTACCTGATGTAAACTATGGCAACAGTTTAGATGACAGTTACTGTATTGAAATGCAGAAGGCTGCACTACTTATGTATACCATATATCCATTTCAAAAGTACAAATTTGCACTACTGTATGTGTGATATTGATTGAAAGAGACTGGATCAAATTCACATTTACGCAGACAATCAGTTGCATGAATGTGCCAAAGCAATTGCAACTTGTTCAAAAGAATGAGAAACTGATTTTATGATGTGCACAAGTGACTAGATGATGTGGAGGTTGAACAAAGTAGTTTTGAGAATTTCATTTTTGATCTGAGAAATGCATCAAAGCGACGAAGCAAGAAAAAACTGTATAACTTGACATGTGGCCTATTTATAGGCCTATTCTAAAGCCATGATTGGTTGGTGTTAAATAAAGCAATGAGTGTTTGTGCATGTGAGGAGTTAGTGTGAAGCACTGATGAATTATTGTGGCATTTTAAATGGTTGTGTGTGAAAAAGGAATTCAGGATACTTCCTGTTAGATTTTTGTGTGTTACATAGAGAATTGTGTGTTGTGTTTTGCAAAAAGTGTTTTCTGAAATTTAAAACTGAGTCAAATGGCGAGAATTAGTGTAAGGTTTTGCAGATTTGTTGTGTGCTTCTGCTGTTTGAGTATCAGGTTTCAGAAATTGTGTGACAAGTAAAGATTTTGTGTGTAAGCAGTTGAAAATAACTATAAGCACCAGTGTGTGTGCACACGTGGCTGTGTTTAACCAGTGGTTCATGGGGTGTGTTCATTTGAAAGCCTTTGCTTTGAAATTGCAAGGAAATTACACCATGATACATTTCTGAGTCAAATGCATACAAGTGTGTTTAGTGATTTGCAAAATCACTGTGTGTAATGTTTTGCAAAAAATGTGAAGCTGACAATGTGCTTACAGTTGTGCAAATCTAGGCCGGTGTTTTGTGTAAGCAATTGAAAAAAAAAACCATGTAATATTAATTTAAATAAAATGTAAATTCATCCCTCGCATTTTATTTGAGCTCGAGCAAGTGTTTTCACATAGAGGTTTCTAGATTTAAATCTAGATTTAAATTACAGTTTTTTTCTGAATGCTTAAACCCTAACTGTGATTCTTATAGCACAATTTCTAAAACTATTAATACTTATAGCAAAACCACTCACTGAGTTTGCCAAACTAAAAGCACAAACACTGCTTTGCACTCAGTTTGCAATTTTGTAACACACACTTTACAAAACTGTAGGTACAATCCACTGCACAGCACTCTTTTTGCGGAACTGTAAACACAACTCACTGCTTTACACTCAATTTCCAAATGATCGACACACTCCTAGCAAAACTATACATATTTATGGCTATTATTTACACTATTTTGCCAACTGTCTGGCACACTGTCACATGTGAAAACTGTTTTAGATAATTAGTTCACTTTGCAATCAGCCTAAGCACTATAAATAAGCTACAGGTAAGCTGTCCCTGTGGAGTACAATGGAGGGAGCAGGACGAGTGAGAAGAGTGAGAATTAGAGGAGGCCGAGGAAGAGGACGTGGAGGTGAAGAAGTAGGAGGAAGAGGAGGAGGAAGAGGACATGGAGGTGAAGAAGTAGGAGGAAGAGGACGACAAGGACAAGGAGGTGAAGTTAGAGGAAGAGGACAAGGAGGAGCAAGAGGAGTACGAGGAGGGGGAAGAGGAAGGGTAAGAAGAGTAAGAAATAGAATTACTGATGACATCAGAGCTACAATAGTGGACCATGTAATCAACAATGGAATGACCCTGAGGGAAGCTGGCCAACGGGTTCAGCCTAACTTGAGCTGCTACACTGTAGCAAGCATCATAAGGACATTTCAAAATGAGAATCGGTTAGTACAGTCACTTTGCACTAAGATTTGTAGCACTGCCATATTCTAATGAGAAACACAACAATACCATAGATGTAAAAATACTGAAATTGTTACTTTACAGAATTGCTAGACAACCAGATGCTGGGGGCAGAGGAAGAATGTTCACTGCAGAACAAGAAACCCATATAGTCAATATGGTGATTGCAAATAACTCCATAAGGCTGCGAGAAATTCAGCAGTGCATAATTGAGGATGACAGCACCTTCCAAAACATACACAATGTGAGCATTTCTGTATTAGGTCGTGTACTTGCCCGCAACAGAATCCGAATGAAACAAATCTACAGAGTACCTTTTGAAAGAAACAGTGAACGTGTAAAACAGCTGCGATATGACTATGTGCAGGTAAGCTATAGTATCATTGGTACTGAATCTGGAAGTGCATACTGTAGTGCTATGCATGGGCCTGCTGTGCTGAATTTGTTTTGTCTTGTCTAGAGAGTGATGGAGCTACAGGCAGATGTCATGGGTCATGAGCAGTTTTTTTGTGGATGAGGCTGGTTTTAACCTCACTAAGACAAGGAGACGTGGCAGGAACATTATTGGACACCGTGCCATAATCAATGTCCCAGGACAACGTGGTGGTAACATTACTATGCGTGCAGCTATAAGTCAAAATGGTGTTGTTCACCATCATGCAACCCTGGGCCCATATAACACTGTACACATTATTACATTTCTGGACACCTTACATGACATGCTCACTAATGTTCAGAGACCAGAGCAGACCAGATACGTCATCATATGGGACAATGTTAGTTTCCATAGGGCTGCTTTGGTCCGCAACTGGTTTACAGATCACCCACTCTTCACTGTACTCAACCTCCCCCCATACTCTCCATTCTTGAATCCAATTGAAGAGTTCTTCTCTGCCTGGCGCTGGAAGGTCTATGACCGTCATCCCCATCAACGCATAGCCCTTTTACAGGCAATGGAGGAGGCATGTGGGGATATTGACCAGCCATCATGTCAGGCCTGGATACGCCATTCCAGAAGATATTTTCCCCGGTGCCTTGGACTAGAGGACATTGCATGTGATGTAGACAAAATTTTGTGGCTGGACCCAGAGAGATGACACGATGTAGACTGATTTCTTTTTTTTTTCTCAGTGAAATTACTATTTTGTTTTGACTTGGAAAAAAACACTTGTGTTTGTTTTGATGTGTGTAAATAAACACCAGTACTTGAAGTTTGGATCCCTCTATGTTTACAGAACTATGACAAAAGTATGACCTCAAACTGACATAGCCTAACTTGTGCACAGAGAAAGCAAAAGCCAGATGTATTTTTTATTCATACCATCAGTGTGTAGTTGGTGCATTGTGTGCTTATTAATGTGATGGCTTGTGTTAACTGTTTGATATGAAAATAACATTTTTACGAAGGTTTGAAGAATTAAGCAAGGTTTATTAGCTTTTGCAAGAAAACTACAATGTTTTGCTGATTTGGTGAAGGGTTTTCTTATTTGTGTGTAGAGTTTTGCAAAAATAGCCAATAGTTACAAAAAATGTGCTTAAGCCATCAGAAAAAAACTGTAAAAGAAACATGACCTGAAAGTTTATTCGTATCCAAAATTCATATCAGGAGAGCTGAACACTCTCGTGCAGTGCATGTTTCATTCATACTCGAAGCCAGAGGGCGCTCTTGTGCAGAAACTTATGACATACAGGAAATCCTTAATATGGACAAAGGCACATGGCTATAGCTGTAGCTGAGCTGAATAAAAAGCAGAAACATTTTTACTGATGAAACGTGTAGACAATAAACACAATTGCGAAAATATATGGTTTATTTGTGTTTTTCAAATTATCTCCAGGTAATAAATAAACTATATGAAAATGCAGTACTGATTGACATATAATTTATAATAGAAACTATAAAATATATTTCCTGAATTATTCTGTGATAAAAATGGGAAAAAGGTGTTCGTAGTAGCCTTTATAAACCAATCATTAAATTGTCATTAGGAAAACATTGAACAAAAACATTGTAGCCCCTTGCTGCAGCTAACCTTGCTTCCACAAGCTGCACACAACAATATATAAACAACAGCTGTGCGCATGATCTCTTCACGCCGTTCTCGTAAAATAATAATAATAAAAATTAAATAATATAAGTTTACAAGCACACCGCTCCGCTGAGAACTCCACTTACCCGCAGCCACAGACGTTATTGAAGGCATTCTGGTAGTGTCCTAAATTACTACGGTAATTTCAAAGGTGTTTAAATGTGAGGGATCGTCCCGGATGAGATCGTCAGGTGAAAGGTCATCATGTGGGTAAATTTATTTACGGCTAAATTATTATTAATTAATTTTACTAATAGTTAGATTGGGCAGGCCTTCACAAAAGGGTGTTTAATTATAAAAAAAAAAAAAAAAGAATTGCCTTAACAAAAGGGCACTTTGGGCATCAAGGGGAAAAGGGGCAGGCGCTCAAGCACCCACCGTGGTTTCCAAAAAAATCGAGGAAAAATAAACTTTGAATGAAATGACCCCCCTTTAAATATAAAAAAAAATTGGCTCTACGGCAAGCTAGGATCCTCAACTAGTGTGAGATGAGGGTCTAAAAGAAACAGCTTTGGTTTATTAACCATCTGCCCTTTGGTTTATTAACCATCTGAACCTGCTCTGTATGCTAGTCCGTATGACTCCTGGTCTCAGTCCCACCCTGCCAAGCACAAGGCCTGATCGCAGCATCCTGCCTGGCGTTAATTGTCACGGCAACTGTCTCTTGGTGTGATGCTCCATGTGACGGCATTCAAATTCTAGCGAAACACAATTAATGCAGAGCAGCAGGATGTTAAAAGCAAAATTTGTCACTGTTGGCATCAGAGTGTTAGCTAATTGCCAATCTGATTGGAGAAGATGCCTGTGTCCCCCTCCAAATTGCACCCCTGCCACCCCTTTATTTGTGCCAGTTCCTCTCCTGCACGGAAAAAGACCCAGTGTGTTGGAGTCACAGCCTAGTGGTTAATACACATGTTCCAGAAACTTCCACCACAGTGCTCATTCGGGAGATGTGTTGTGACCCGATCTTATTCTCCTTCTCCCTTTCTTTCCTGTTGTTTCTTCACTTTCACTACAATGAGAGTGAGTAAATGACAGAATTTTCATTCTTGCCTGAACTATCCATTTAACTGCCAGTGCTAACCAGCCAAATTCAACCCCCCTTGTATCTATAAGAAAGAAGGAACGATTCTGAGAGAAAGTCAGAAGAAGGTGATAAAGAACACAAGATGACGAGAGCAAACAGACCACCTGCAGTCCCATTTGAAGCAATCTGTTCAGCAACAGGATCAAAAGAATCAAACGAACACACATGATATCGTGCTGCTGACGAGAGGGTGGGGAGTGTTTGTGAGTGTGTGTTTTGTTCCTTTGAGATTACACCTCACCTAGTGGGCACGGTAAAGTATATTCTCTCATACTTCACATGGACTAGAAAAATAGAAGAAAGGGTGTGGATGTATGCGATGACTTATTCATACAGTCTGATTCTACCTTTCTCTCTTTCTTCTCCTCTGAACACTCTCTCATCTGTCCTTGTAGCCTGAATTCATATGAAGTCAATACTGATGCTATGTCCGTACAAAAGTGAAATAGATGTTCATATCAAAGTAACCAAGACAAATTGCATTCTTTATTTTCTTGCTGCTGTTGGTGTTGCTGGCAGCGTCTCGTTTCTACACCAGGGGGCAACATCATTCTATTGTAATTACCATCACACATTGGCTAAGAGCTTTCTTGCCAATATCAACGGACCTAAATAAAATAAAGTTTCATTTGAGACTTTATCTCGCTAATTGATAATTAATTACATTTTCTAAAAACTGCAGCTTTTGTCTTAGTATTTTAAATTGTATCCTTTGTATGTGTATGTGTGCTGCAGCTATAGCATGGTTGCAAAATGTATGTATATGAATAACAAAGAAATGCCTCTTGTAATTTTGCCATGTTTGATAAGACAAGTATCTCTATTATTATTTCTTACACCAAGAATGTCCAAAATAAACAGCCCTTTAGCATCCCCATTCATGTCAATGGCAGCTGCTGTAAAAGTATACATATACAAGACATCAATAAAAACATTATCTATCTATCTATCTATCTATCTATCTATCTATCTATCTATCTATTCTGTTGAGAAAAAAAATAAACAGCATATGCTGGTTATGTATGTTTTGAAGCATGGCTGCTGGTTTCAACTGGTTCTTAGTTGGTCATGAGCTGGTTCTTAACTGGTCAAGTGCAGGTCCTAAGCTGGTTCTGGGCAGGGGCCAGTTGCTTAGGACCAGCTTACAGTTTTTCTCAGTCGCTTTGGTGCATTTCTTGAATCGTCCTAAATATTTTCAAAAAAGTATGTGCATTTCTCAAAACAATTCATACAAACGTCACCACACAATGGATTACCTGCAAAAGCCTACAGTTTTTCTTCGTCACTTTGGTGCATTTCTAGAATTATCCTTACTGTAATACAGGCAAAGTAGTATGTGCATTTCTCAAAACAATTTGTGCAAACAGCACCATGCAATAGATTACCTGCGAAAGCCTGTAACTTACTCAAAATCGTTAGTTCATTTCTCAAAAGTAAGTATTTATGTCAATGAACATATCAGTGCCATCAGAATAAAACATTCTTGTGTCATTTCTCACAAACAAGATAGGTAGGTAGGTAGGTGTGTGTGTGTGTGTGTGTGTGTGTGTGTGTGTGTGTGTGTGTGTGTGTGTGTGTGTGTGTGTGTGTACCATATTTTGGTGACAAATTATTACCCAGAAGTGAGCGAATTCTTTTTGTCCCAGGAACTTTTTTCCCCCAGACCTGCTGTCTGCATTTCCATTGCGGCCTAAGTACCGTGAAAATTAGTCAGTGTTGGGAAGTAACTAGTTACATGTAATGGAATTATGTAATTTAATTACAAAATAAAAGTAATTGTAAGTTACAGTTATTGAGAAAAAAAATTATATGTAATTGAATTACAGTTACTTATGAAAATGCTTAGGATTACAAAGGAGGTTACATCTGATTTTTTTCACACACACTCCCACATACAGATTTAATTGATTGCTTTCATAAATTGCAGTGACTGCTCTAAAATATGATACACTGATTTTTCAGGAATTTAGAACATGCTTATTCGATAACTTTTATTTCATATAAAAGTTATTTATTTCATATTAATTTCATATAAAATAAATTTATTTCATATTATGCTTCATTTTTTTAAGACTAACTGTTGTTAGTTGTTGTTAGACTAACTGTTGTTGTTGGTTAAAATTATTCAGTGGTCATGTAAAACAACACCCTTTTACCTTGCTCTGTTCACAGCGGCTCATTTCGGGGCATGTCCCTTTAAATGCGAATGAGCTCTGCTCACCCTGCCTCTCTCTTCTGTGGAAGAGCAAAGGCAATTTGTAAATAATCATAAAAAATATAAAGTGTGAGACTTACTTCTTCTGGAGGTGGAGCTGGATCAGGAACAATGGGTACTGATGGGTACGGATGCCGGAAAACTGTCGTAGGACAGAGGTACGTAGGCTGCATATATATATATATATATATATATATATATATATATATATATATATATATATATATGTGTGTGTGTGTGTATTGTGCTAGTTAGGATGGTTAACTAAACAAGTTGCACCTGTGCCAAATCGGTTGATTATCTGATTGTGCTGCTCCCGAACCTTGTTAATAAAACATCATTTAAAAAAAAAGGAATGAATGTATTTTTATCATTGCAGGGAGGTTGTGTCCACACACTGCTAAGATACATTTATGCAAACAGCATGTAAACATGAATTTTGCATTCAATGTCTCCTTTAAAATTAAAATATTATAATCTTAATTCAAGTGAAGAAAGATTTTGAAAGTCTGATAGGAATCAGTGTTGACTGTTGAGTACTACTGTAAACTTAACCCTGCCTGGTTTATGTTTGAAAATGATTAACAGTTAAAAACATTAGAAATTTAGAAAAGTAATCAGATGTAATAACTTACATTACTTTACAGTTTTTCTCAATCCATCTGACACTTTTCTCCAATGCAATGTACTTGTTCTCAAAACAATTAGCATAGCCAATTAAGCACACAATTGTCTTAACCAAACAGTTCAACTTTACTGCAAAATGAAGCATTGCAATTTTTTCTAGTAATGCATTTATTAAAAGTAAATATTAACATCAAATCTATAGGTTTGTTCGTTAATGATTATAAAACATAGTCAGCTGTAGATGCACAAATGAAAACACAGGTTTATTGCAATTATTCAATAGGGAGTTTATATATATATATATATATATATATATATATATATATATATATATATATATATGTGTGTGTGTGTGTGTGTGTGTGTGTGTGTGTACAGTGGGGGGAAAAAATTAATAAAATTGATCCCCTTTTGATTTTGTACGTTTGCCCACTGACAAAGAAATTATCAGTCTATAATTTTAATGGTAGGTTTATTTGAACAATGCGAGACACCCCCCCCCCCCCCCCCAAATCCATAAAAACGCATTTCAAAAAAGTTATAAATTGATTTGCATTTTAATGAGTGAAATAAGTATTTGATCCCCTATCAATCAGCAAGATGTCTGGCTCCCAGATGTCTTTTATAGAAGTAAGGAGCTGAGATTAGGACCACTCCCTTTAAGAGTTTGAGTTTGACAAACTTTGAGTTTGGAGAAATGCATCAAATCGATTGAGAAAAACTGTAATAAGGTAATTGAAAAGTTACACTACTTATTACATTTTATGTAGGGTAACTTGTAATCTGTAACCTATTACATTTCCAAAGTAACCTTCCCAACACTGAAATTAGGCAAATAGTCTGGTAACGAAGGACTGCACGCGAATGCTCCTACCAGTCCAGGGCCGTTTCTCAATACCAAGTACGCAAATTTTGGACTTGTGTCCTTGATAGTTCAGACTTCACAAGTTTGACTCGGAAGTGTGAACTCCTGGGGACAGGATGATGCAAGTTCGGTAATTCTGCAAATGGAACAGCAGCGTACTTGATAACGTCAGTCAGCTCGCCTTCATGGCTACTGCAGTTTCCCTCACTGTATTTACAATAAGACGAAATATGATATCAAACACCACTGCCTCTTCTTGTTTTCATTTAAACATACATTACAATGAAACTAAATATTTTATTCATTTTCAAGTTTTAAACATTATATAAGTTATATACACTATATAAGTGTATATATATATATATATATATATATATATATATATATATAAGCATTTTTTTCAGGCTTCTATGTCTAGGTTCAGTAATTTTACTCTAATGGCAAAGTATGGGTTCTATAGGAGCAAAGACTGCCCGTTAGATTTACTCAAAACAAATTATATCTCATGTTTAACCACTACAGAGACATCAGAGCCAGCAGGAAATGTCAGAAGAACTAGCCGAGTTGAGGCTGCTCTCAGCGGGATACATGAGCACTGAGCACCCGGTGATCGCCTGAAGCTCACATCTCAAAAATCGGCAAAGGACGTTTTCAAATTGACGCTGTCTTTATAAATAAACCACAGATTTGAGTTTTAAACAACTACATTCTCGCCTGAAATACACTTGCATTTCATAACAAAATAACAGTAATATTTTGAAGATTATGCAAATAAATGGTGGTTGAAAACAATGCTGTGTAAACTCAACCAATCAGCATGTTCAGCGCCCAAGTCCCACCCCTGAAAGTTCCGGACCTTTGAAAATGTACTACCTCTCAAGCCGGGACTTTCTGAGGGGCAAATTTTTACCTAGAACTTTATTTAGATCCTGGTTCCTGCACTGGAAACACACAGAGTACCGACCCAAAGTCCTGCAGTGGAAACGGGCTTAAAATCTTAATTTGGGAATGCCCTCACTTGTAAAACAGTGTAAAAATTAAAGTTTGTTTGTTTGTTTGTTTGTTTGTTTGTTGGTTGGTTGGTTGGTTGGAAAAAATGCAAAACATTTTCTAGGTTACAGTGTTTATTGTAACAAAAGGCAAACTTAAAGACAAGGGGGAGTTGGATCCAGGTGCAGATGATGATTTATTAGCAAACACAGGAATATACAAAACAATGCAAAGCAACTCTAAAACTCTGAAACTGAAAACACAGAGGTTTAAATACACTTAAATAAACACTGGGTAAAGGACAACAGGAACAACACATTATCACTCCCAACTCATCATATATTGATGCTTGGTCAGGACCCCTTTGGCACTGCATTTTGACGCTCAAGGTACCCCTTTAGAGTCATTTTTTAATGCAAAGGGTACCCCTTAAGCATCACTTTTTGAAGTAGAGGTTCCTCCATTGCTTTCATTTGTTTGCCTTAATTTAATGGTGTGCATGCATTTGTAAAATTAGAAATAATTTTATCTACATTTATACATTCATTGGAGCCCGTACCCCCAGTATCAGGCCAATAAAAGTACAGTCACAGGTATTTATTGCAAAAAAAAAAAAAAAAAAGACCATAAAAAAGCAGTATAAAAGTATTACAAACAAGTTGTGTTGCATTCCACGCAGTTGAAATGTGTGTTTATGTTGAGTTCTCTACTGTACATGTGTGATTTTATATTTCCTTCAACTTGATGCTAAGTCGTTTAGCTTTTGATGCGAAAGGAACATAGAGTGGTGATTTGTTTTGCTTATTTGCAATGTATTTGTTCTAAAAGGGCCTTTGCACTTGCAAACAAATATAATTTGTTATTTAAAAAAGCAAGCAAGCCTAAAGCTATATTGGTCTGAAAGAGGCAGAAAAAGCCACAACCAGCCAAGGTAATAAAGATCCTTTTTACACCTGGTATTAAGATGTGTTTTGGTTGTTTGGATCACAAGTATGTGAGGGAGGCACAGTCCTGTTCACATTCATTTTAATCTGTAATCCACATAATGCAAAATTAAAATCACGCTGCCAAATATTCACCCTCCATTTGGGTGCATATAAAGTTAATACATATTTGACTTGAGGTGGGCCACAAAATAAATGCTGATGGGATGGATGCAGTCGGCCGGCCTTTTCAGTACTCCTGTTATACACCAATGCTAAGATTTCTGGAATGAGTCAAGTTATGTTATGTTACTCAGTTATGTTCAAGAGCCAGCGGTTTAGCAAAATGTTCCACTCTCCTCTCAATAGAAAATTTTCTTTCTTTCAACAGTCCAACCACATCATCGACAGATAGTCAACATAGCAAAAGAATGGCAGAATCTGTGCCAAATTAACATCAGGACTAGATATAGATTATATTTTTCCCATCCTTTCCTTCTCCAGAGAGGAACTTAAAGGTGCAATAGGTGATTGTCTTCAGAAAGATTTTTTGTTATTCTGGTTAAAAGTCTCTTCACATCCTGATAGCAATCATTAAGTTAAGTGGTCTAAATGTATTCATCTGTATTTATATATTCTATGGAAGGTGTAAGACCAAGAAATTTAATGTTGTCTCTGGTATTCTGCTCTTTGAGCGTATGTGCGTTCAAGGGGCATGGCTTTGGACAGCGATTGCAGGGAGGGTGGGACGTTCGCTTTCAGTGCTATCAGGCTAAAGTTAGCATTTTCCGAGATCTCCAATTGCACCTTTAACAGCATACAGATTGATGCTGTCACACTCCACTCCATT
This sequence comes from Acrossocheilus fasciatus, assembly GCA_036784905.1. Taxonomy (NCBI): domain Eukaryota; kingdom Metazoa; phylum Chordata; class Actinopteri; order Cypriniformes; family Cyprinidae; genus Acrossocheilus; species Acrossocheilus fasciatus. Next base: position 5,131,737 of record CM071953.1, read on the forward strand.
TCTCCTTACATACACCAGATAAATAGGAACAGAGTGATGAACATCCAGGGCTTTTCTATTGGCGGGTCCAAAGTGATAACAAACAGTACAGAAGGCATTGGTGCCACATATATTAGAGAGTTTACATTAAAAGTGACATCCCTGTTGGAAAAAATAAATAAATAATAAATAAAAACAGCATATGTAACGGTGGTATTTTATTTAATTTTTTAAAAGGGACTTTTATTTTGACGGGTTGCCCCGTTTTCAGTATGTTCGCGGGAGATGCAAAGAAGCCTGGGAAGAAGAAGAGGGGAGAGCAGTTTTTTACGAGAGAGACGCGCCATCTTTGCTGAGTGAAAGATCGGCAGTTTTTGCTGTGGGAAACGTGAAAGAAGAGTAATGCACAGTTAATCTGAGTTTTTGCAAGTCCAGTGAACACTAACGCTATCGTATGAGACTGTAGACTGAGTTATTGCAGAAGTTCGGCTGATTGCGTCATCGAACAGAGAACGGTGTGAGAGACTGGCTGAGAGCAGGAGAGAGAGAGTTGCTGGACCATGAGTTTCGTTCTGAGCACTGTTGTTTTTGCGTGCGTCATTCGAACTGTGAGCATTTTTGAGAGTATTGCTGCGTTCCCGAGTCATTGAGCTGTGCTTTAGAGTGAGAAACATTCATTAACATTACTTCCTGCTTGTCATCCAAGTGCACTTGTCAGCGCACGAGAATACGTGTATAAACTGGAAGTGAGTTTTTCACGGAGTGTTTGATTTTTCCACTCGTCCTTGAGTATTCTTACATTTTTGTCGAGACTGTTCATCGCCAGGATCCGTTTTGTTTTTGGGAAGTACTTATCTTTTGAGACAAGAGTCAGTGCGTGCTGTGGCCGAGCTGCGCCATTTTGTTCCAGAAAGTTCCTGAGTTTTCCTGGACCACGCTGAGTTTTTGCTTGTGTGTTTTTTTAAAATTATTTTTATTATTACCCTGCCATCCTGACGACATCTCCTCATTGTCCTGACCCAGCTGTTCATTTAATTATTGCAAGTCATCGCAAGTCATCTCATCAAATTCTTCGTTGCTACGGACTGGTACAAATGTTCTTTGCACATGCGCACACATGAACTCTTCACTGATATATTGAACTGTACTGTGAACTTGAACTGCGTTGGTGTGGGAACTGAATCGTACATTGATTCATAAGAGTTGTTCAAACATTTGAACTGAGTCAAGAGTTATTTCAGAGTTCATTTGGAGTTAATTATTTCAATTCAACTGCAAGAGTCATTTACATGTTTCACAGTTTCGTTTGAGATATCGGTCCCACTTTATATTAGGTGGCCTTAACTACAATGTACTTACATTTAAATTAATCATTTGATACAATGCACTTATTGTGCACATACATGTTTTTACATTGTACTTATATTTTTAAAAATACCTATATGTACTTACATCTGTAATTCATTTCTGTAATTACATCTGTAATTCATTTCTGTAATTACATTTATAATTACACTGTCAACTCATCCCTTACACCTTAACCCAGCCTTAAACTTACCCATACCACCAAACCTGTCCCTGATCTTACCCGTATCCCTCCTCAATAGCAGCAAAAGTGTTTTGCAATACAATATGCACACAATAAGTACATTGTACTTATTTTTTGATGTAAGTACATAGTAGTTAAGGCCACCTAATATAAAGTGTAACCGAGATATCCAGTGCTGTTTGAAAATCAGTTTGTGTGCTCTGATATTGAATTTAACTCTGGGAAACTTGTGTATATGAAGAGTTAAGGTGTTGAATGGTTTACCAAAGCTAAAAGAAAACTTCAGAGAACTTGTCATCAAATACTTTGTTATATTTCTTTATTTCATTTAACCAAAGCCAATTCTTTCAAAACAAAGTCCCATTTCCTACAAAAGGGGAAAAATAATAAATGTCTAATTGTTAACGGATCATACAGTCTACAGTTATCTGTGCAAGTTTCCTTGGAGTAGGGGCATCTCACTTACACTATTAGGTACAGGAGGGTGGGACTGTGAATGATTTATTTTACCTCACATGAACATACTTCAGGGAGCCACCGTACTGACACGTACTTACCTGAAGCCTACTTTTCCTTTTCCTGTTGTCTTCCAATAGTGCAAGCTAAAACACATACACACATAGTATATTCTGAGACTCAAAGCACTAGGGTGGGGGACCAAGATCCTTTCCTCCTTAAGTCTTCCAAGGACACATAGTAATTTCCCCTACAAGGCAGGACCTACAGTCTTGTTACACTGGTTAGGTATGTTTTGAAGCATGGTAGTTAGTTTGAGCTGGTTTAAGCTGGTCCTTATTGGTCACATGCTAGTTTAAGCTTGTCCTGAGTAGGAGCTAGTTGCTCAGGATCAACTCAAGACCAGGCAATAATTCAATAATTCACCACCTCCTTTCAATGTCTTAACAGTTTATTCCTGGAATACTAGGGTTGTCTCTGTCTGTGCGTTCATAAAAATTAAAAATTCCAAAATGCTCCCTAACCCCTTAACCTAAGGCCCTTCCACACTGACCGTGAAAAAGCAAAACGAATTTCAGATACGATGATACGCTGAAATAAAACAACAGCTTCTTATGAATGCTTCCACATAGACCGCGAACATTTGCGCACCGAAAATGTGAATGTTTTTTTTTCATCCAGTCCGATGAATCTTTTCAGTTTCACAAAGCCAAAACACAGACCGTACAATCAAATTTAAGATAGGATAATGTGACCAGAGCAGCTGCTGTTGCACAAAAGGGTGATAATGGTGGGGCTGTTTCGAAAACCAGTGTAAACAAATAATGAAGAAGAGTATCCCAGATAAGAGTGTGGATGATGAGTTCTTGTTATCGTTGGTATTTGAGAACAGATTTATTCTCACCTGTTCTTCATACTAGGAGTGGGTAATATGAGCTAATATTCATATCACGATATTTTCCACTGTTTAGACAATATGAGAAGAAAAAAAAATTGGAATCACATTTTAGTAGACCTTAGATAAATTACAGGCAAAATATGTATTTTAACCTTATATAACTAGAAAAAAAACATAATTTCAAGATAAATAGAAAAAATAGAATGGTCTGACTTTAGATGTGTGGAATTATGCTACATAAGACACCTGAGCAAAAGAAAAACAGCAAATGGACTGAAAGAACATGCAAATTCACTCTATGACAGCAGATGGCGTTTATGAAGTAACCCGAGACGTTCCCTATCAAAAGCTACTCTCGATGCTGCGTTTCAATAATGCTAATGGGAACGAGAATACCAACGCCGCCACACTGGACCCCCCAAGGTTGTGTAGTGTGTGCACAAACATCGAAAAAGGTTTCAGACATGCCTATGAGATGCTGACTCAAGGACATGCGAGCCCAGAGTAGCATGGACATCCAAACTATAGAATCTGACAAATGTGTGCGGAGAGGACCAGCCTGCCGCATCACACACTTACTGCAAGGGGACACCTCTTGTCAAAGCCGTAGAAGATGCAATCCTCCTGGTTGAATGGGCCCTAACTCCTAGAGGCAAAGCTTGACCACGCGCCTCATAGGCTAGGGCAATAGCATAATAATAATAATAATAATAATAATAATAATAATAATAATATGTTTTATTTTTATAGTGCCTTTCAAGAACCCAAGGTCACTTTACAAAGTAATACAAGCAATTGGCAAACAAAATACACCAAACAATCAGAGAAACAATCATACAAACAAATGTTGACAACAAGGAACTACAATTAATTAACAACAAGAGGTCTCGCAATCATATGATGAAAGTTGATGAGAAAGTTGAAAGCATCTCTCACCCAATGTGATACAGTATGCTTTGTGGCAGCCGGCCCCTGGTTACAGCCCCCATAGCATATGAAAAGTTGCTCTGACTTACTCCACTGACTAGTGCGGTGGACGTAGATAGCACATACTGGACACAGTAAGTGAAGTCTTTCCTGCTCAGGTGTCGTGAACGGTGGATGGCAGAAGGCTTCAAGAAAAACTGGATTCATGGTCAAGAATGGAACTTTCAGAAGATAATTTGGGTGAGGATGCCAAATTACTTTGACCAGCCCAGGGGCAAAGTCTAGGCAGGATGGCGAGACTGACAGAGCCTGCAAATCCTCAATTATCTTAAGAGAAGTAATGGCCATTAACAAAATCATCTTTAGAGTCAGAAACCTGACAGGCGCTGACTCCATTGGTTCGAAAGGGGTCGTGACCAGACCCTCGAGCAGATAAGTCCCACGAAGGGACTGTCACGCTAGTGGGCAGCCTTAACCGCCTAGCTCCTCAAATGAAGTGGGCAACTAGACGGTGCTTTCCCACAGAAACCCCGTCAGTCAGAACATGGCAAGCCGAAATGGCGGCCACATAGACTCTGAGAGTACCAGGACATGTGCCTGAGGACAATTTCTCTTGCAGGAACTCCAGCACTGAAACAACTTGGCAGTGAACTAGGTCTACATGGTGTGCCATACACCAATTTTCGAAAATGTGCCATTTCAAGGCATAACTTCTTCTAGTGGAGGGAGCCCTAGTTCTTAGAATAGTCTCTACTACGTCGCCTGGAAGCCCAGCATGTCTCAGTTGGTCCCCCTCAGGGGCCAGACATGAAGGTTCCAGAGCTCGGGCCGGGGATGAAATACTGTCCCCTGCGCCTGAGATAGGAGTTCTCTCCTGACCAGAATCGACCACGGCAAGCCGTCGAGGAGGGATATTAGATCTGAGAACCATACTCTGGTCGGCCAACGGGGTGCTATTAGTAAGATGTGAGACCCCTGTTGACGGACCTTGGCCAGGACTCCCAGGAGCAGAGCGATCGGGGGAAATGTGTAAAGACCCCGTCTGAGCCACGTATGGGCCATAGCGTCCAGACCCAGGGGAGCTGGAGGAGTCAGATAGAAGTCTGATTTTACGAAGCAGAGGTGAACCTCTTTGCTGTCTCCTGTGAAGCAAAGAGGTCCACCTCTGCTTCGTAAAATCTTTCCCAGACTTGACTGACTACTTCGGGGTGGAGTTTCCATTCCCCCATGTGTCACAGCTTGTCTGGACAGCAAGTCTGCTCCCACATTCATATGCCCAGGGATGTAAATCGCCCTGATGGACAGGAACTTGTCCTGCGCTAGCCTGTTCAGGCGACGCGAACGCGGTTCGCCCTGGTGATTTATGCAAGAGACTACCGCCGTGTTGTCCACCCGCACTAGGACATGGTAGCCTCTCAACTGCTGGAGGAAGTATTTCAGGGCCCGAAATAGAGCCATCATTTCGAGGCAATTGATGTGCCAATCAAGAAGATGGCCTCTCCAGATCCCTTGGGCTGGATGGCCATCCAAGACCGCACCCCAGCCCGTGAGGGAAGCATCTGTTGTTAGCATCTTGCGACAACAACATGGACCTAGAGTGGGACCCAATATCAGAAACCGGGGTCTGAACAACATAGAAAGGGTACAAAGCCCCTGGCGCGTAACCCTTCTTTGCCCCTGGGGATTGGCCCTTGGATGAAATCCCCTGGCTCTGAGCCACAACTGAAATGATCTCATGTGCAGGAGACCCAAGGGTATCACCCTGGATGCAGCTGCAATGAGACCTAGAACCCTCTGAAGGTAATGAACAGTAATCCTCTGGCCTAGCTTGATGTTCTTTAGGGCATTTAGAATGGATTCAACGTGTGCAGGAGACAGCTGTGCCTGCATCGTGATCGAATCCCATACAACCCCCAAATACGTTGTCCTCTGAGCAGGAGAGAGAACGCTTTTCTTGGCGTTGAGTCTCAACCCCAGAGATTCGAGATGAGCTAGAACGACATCCCGATGTCGAAGAGCAAGGTCTTCGCACCTATGGGGAGCATAGGCTTTTTCAGGGAGGATGAAGTGCCAGGGGAGACATAGCCCGCAAGCCTCTCTTCCACCTGGGGCATCATGCTGTAGCCCTGTGCCTTTGCATCCACGATAGTCGAATAAATCGACGTCGATGGCATGAAGACACGGGTCGAATAGGGCTTACTCCGTGAACGAACCAGCTCATCATGTAGATCGCCAAAGAAGGGGAGAGACTGTTGCTGAGGCCCCTCCCTCTGACAGAAACCTGTCATCTAACTTTGAGCATTTGGGGGTCTCCTGCTCCTGCGGCCAGTCTAGTTGTAAACGATCAACTGCTCGAGTTACCACCTCGAGTAACTCCTCATACGCTTTATCATCGTGAGAATAGCGCTCTGAGGTCGCCATGTCCGCAGAAAATGAGCATGCGTCCTCCGAGATGGGCCTCTGACATGGAGGCACACATCTCTTATCAGACTCTGCCATGATAATGTAAGTGCTTTTACTAATATATATATCTTCCCTTTTTTTTCTCTCTGCTTTCTCACACAACACACACACACACACACACACACACACACACACACACAATGCGGTCCTTGAAGACAAAGAAAACCTGAGGATGTGTCCGTATCACGTCCATTTATAACCTTGCAGGTGTATGTGATCATGACGTCACCAACCAAGGTTATTTAAGACAATTCTTGGCGTATTTGACACACATGCTTCACAACCGGTCTAACAAAGAATGTTCTCATTAGCAGGGCCGTTTCTAGCCAATTTGACACCCAAGGCGAAATCCCTATTGGTGCCCCCCCCCAATTATATATATATATATATATATATATATATATATATATATATATATATATATATATATATATATATATATATATATATAATTATTTTCAGACACCAGTTTCTTGTTACATTCAAATTGGTTGTCATAGTAACAGTACTAATTTGTGGAGATTGAGTTACACAAATCTGAATGCATTATTTGTAAATTGACTTAAAATAAACATTTTGCACAATTTATTATCTGTAATATCATTGTGTTGCCACTAGATGCCTGTATAGCCCTATGTAACAATCCCTAGTAGCTAAAACATTGCACATAATTTACACATAAATCTCACATAAATTAATTTTATTATATTTGGATTTGGATACATATTTAGATGGTATCAATGGCTACTTTTTGTCTTTATCTGTTTTTTGTTCAATTGTTTTGTTGTTGTTGCTTGAAACATTGATTTAAAGTGTCAGTTATTGCATTATTATTTCAGTCAAACCTATAAAACCCTTTGTTGCCCCAAACTATATATAAAAGCCTGATCAGTGTCATAAAAGTAATGAATACAGCTACTTAATCCTTTGCTACTCATTAATGCATGAACTTACCCTTTAAATAACGTGACGCTCTGCCCTCTATGTGTCTGATGCTTCTCGCATTAAGTGCTGTGTTAGAAGTGAATGAATTGATCAGCATTTCGACACCTCTATAAGGATGTATTAAACTCGACAAAGCGGTTTAATAAAGGATGTATTGATCTCGTGAATTAGCGAATTTTACTATACCAATATTTTTTAATTGGCTGTTAAAGTTTATATGGGAATATTACATGACACGCTGATCCTTTAACAATGCATTGGCACAAAAACGCACACCTTTTGGACAAATCTCGCAATACGATTTATCAACTGCCACAAATACTGCTTAAACAAAACTGTTGGCCTTTGAAATTAGCTTTATTGCATGGCAAAAAAAAAAAAAAAGCGTTACCTTGCCAAAGCACTGACAGAGCCCATTGATCTCATGGCGTTGATGAACGCTCCAAATGCAAGCATGCAACGATCAGGCAGCAATTTACAGCGCTCTGATCCAATGGCATACAGGCATCATCAGATTGACAGTACTCTAGCCCAGTGATGTTGGAAATCCAGTGGGGGCGGCGGCAGTCATATTTCAGGGTGACCATGCCACTCTTTATCACAACCCTGTTAAAATGTAGTACCAGTACGTGCGCTCATTGGCACCCCTTCAGCTGGTGGTGCCCTAGGCGACCGCCTAGCTCGCCTATGCCTAGAAACGGTACTGCTCATTAGCATTATTGAAACACAGCATCGAGAGTAGCTTTGCACTTTTAACTTGTTTTTTTAGTATCGAGCTAGAACGGCAAGAGACTGTGTATGACAGTCATAATTTTACTGACTTGGATTTTATGTAGAAAGGGCAACAGATTAGAGAAAAATAATGTTAATGTTTTCGTAACTGCTGGCCAAAATCAAAAATGAAACTAAAATTAAATCATCTTTGAAAGCAAGTGTTTTGGGGGCCCTATACAACATACGTACTTTGCGTATAGGGAGGATCGGCTCTGTATTGGAGGTTTAATAGGGTTGCAAGTTTTCCTAGGGTGCTTTCACATCTGCCACATTTAGTTTAGTTGAATCACACTAGAGTTTGTTGTCCCTCTTGGAGTGGCTCGTTTGGGCAGGTGTGAATACAGCAATCGCACTCGGGTGTACACCAAAAGCGAACCAAACAAGCATACTGAGACCTTCTGAAGCGGTGGTCTCGGCCCGATTGCAAAAGGACTCTGGAGTGGTTCACTCGTAGTAAGAAAGCAATTTGACCCAATCATAATTCATAAAAGGAAATATATTATATAAAAAGCAGCAGTCAGTGTCCGATTATGTGAGTGAGAATATTTGTTATTGCAGTTGAAAACCAAAGACCACCTCTTAAACGTTGTGTAATTAATTATCTTCTACATTACAAGAATGCTGTTCAGATGAAGCCTTTATTCCCACTGGATGTAACGATAGATAGATAGATAGATAGATAGATAGATAGATAGATAGATAGATAGATAGATAGATAGATAGATAGATAGATAGATTGATTAGAGCGGGAATGGCAGCTACATTTGTAAGTGTTTGCATGTGCCAGGACAGCTATAAGCCCGTGGAGCGAACTTGTCAATCCATCTTGATGAATGACGCAGAGGAACGTAAACAGGTGAACTCTGACAAATAAGAGGACAGCTTTACTCACATGTGGCTTGCATAAACACAGTTTGGTATGATTTGCAATGTTGCCTTTGGAAAATGAACCGAACCAAGAAGAAAATGCAGCATTGTAACAAATTAATTCCCTGTTTCAGAACAAAACAAACAGTTCTGAAAAAAAAAAAAAAAAAAAAAAATTGTCCCTTAGTTTTCTCTTAATATTTTCTATATGTCTTCAAAAAGTACCGTATATGGTCTGCCTGTCATGTGAGTGATCACATTGCATGGAAAAGCATGAGTATAAAGGGAGCAGCATAGCAGGCAAGCAATCTATCACCAAACACAAGGACAGCTCTAGTGATCACCAGTATTCTGGACTGTGGAGTTTCTGTTTGTGAACCTTTTAAGAAATGGGACTTGCAGCATATTGGGACTCTTAAAGTGCATATTGCAGGTTAAAAAAAGTTTTCAAATAAATATATAACCTTGTATGAAAATATCATATGAACCGTTATTGCAGGGTTTGAAAATGTTTTACAAGGCGTGAGGGCACAAATTTAGAAGAAAAAGTGACGCATTCCTTGACTGTTCTGAAAAAGCACTTTTTTTTCAACATCGCGTCATATTACGTCACGAGAGGGAGTCGTGTGGCGCGCGCTGTTGATATTCAGTGGGAGTGGGCGCGAGTCAGTGTGTTTTGGGTAGTTATTTTTTCGGTTTATCATCGTCATGTTAAATTATTGTGTTTGTGGAGGTTGCACAAACTCCAGCCTGTCAGGACATCGAGTCCACAGGTTTCCTGACAAGAAATAGGACGGTATCTTCCGAGCCTCGGTGCGTTTGTGCAGCTGAAGAGACGGGACTTCACTAATGCATCTGCTTCAAACAACGCGGTGGTGTGTAATTTAGCGATCACTATATAACGTTACCGGAAGATTATCATCCCGGTGATATGATGCAGTTCAGCATGGGATATCGAAGCAAGAAGCGAGTGAGACTCGGAGCTGGTGCGGTTTCTTCGGTGCACACAGCAGCTTCATCGGGTCCCGGTCAGTCAGGCCGCCGGCGGAGACATGATGCTCACGGATCCGTCAGAGATGCTGCTCCACGAAAATGTCAACTATGCAACGTAAGACTTGATTTTTAACATTTGCTAATTACCAAATCAGTGAACATAATTATTTAAATAATGAGACGCAACGACATGTAACGTTATATAAGTTGTTGTAAAGCACCACAGCTAGCGTGTAAGCATTAGCAATATCGTAAAAACGTTACCATATGAGAAGACATAACTGGTAAATTAACCTCAGTTTGCTAATATTATAACCATCAGGTCTAGTGACAGCTTAGTAACATTGTTTGCACAGCTAATTGGTAATTTTTTTTGTCATGTGGTGTGTTTATAAGGCTTTGGATGATGGGAGTGTGAAGGTCTGAAGCAGTGAAGTCCAGCTGTTATGAACCACCTCTGCTGGACTGCAGCTTCCGCTCCTGATGGAGATGCAGATGTGATGGAGGCCGAGTGGAAAAGCATGGTCAGCAGTGAATGTGATCTAAACGTTTGCTTGCTTCTCCCAGCGTATACGTCAGGCCTCATGGAGTCTCTGAGAGTGTTATACTGCAGGTCACCACAGGCTCCATGAGAACGCAGCACTGTCTGTCTTCCACTACACCTGCTCCTCTCTCCAGATCCCTCCAGAGGATCAACAACATCAGGCTGCTGGCGTCTATCTAGCACAGCATTCACCATTTAACACTCTTCAACAACACATTAGTGTGATACCCAGACTGAAAGATTGTTAAATGTTTTTAAATGGGTTCGATGGTATATTTTTCTTTCGGTAGTATATGTTTGGTGTATATATATACATATATATATATATGTCGCGGTCCTACTCGCCCCGCTCCGAGCGGGTTTCGAACCGCGGTCTCCGGCGTGGGAGGCGGGCGCTCTAACAAGGAGGCTAAAGGCCATGACCTCTAGCATCAGTCGCTAGAGCACCTCTTGAGATCGGGGAGTGAGGTTTTACCTGCACAGCACTCACTTGCTGGCCTCTGCTACATATATATATATATATATATATATATATGTGTGTGTGTGTGTGTGTGTGTGTGTGTGTGTGTGTGTGTGTGTGTGTGTGTTAATTAACAGCTGCAATGTTGTGTTTTTAGTTGGGCATTAACAGTGCTATGAAATAACCTTTGTTATGATTTAGTGCTGTATAAATAAAACTGAATTGAATTAACCATAAATGCATATCTGCTTGATATATATCTAATGTAAACTTCATAAATTTTTATACAGTAAGACAATCTGTGGTTGTGATTATTTTTTATTGATGGTCAACAAAATGGGGCCATTCAAAACCTCCTTCCTCTGTAAACTGTCTTGTCTGACTCAACACGTGCAGGTAAGGGCTGCTCAGAACACCACAGGCCCAGCGGACAACTTATCTGTATGCTGCCAATATTGATTGTCTTATACCAATGACATCAAAAAGTGTGACTTACAGGAAGTTGTGACCTACTTGAATATAGGCAACTTGTAATTGAAGAAGACAAAATTATTCAGATGGTTTTCAAATCTTTAATATACTATGTATTTATACATGCAATTATTTATCTCTGCCCTAAACACACTCATGTCTGCTGGCCTGGAGAGGTCCACGCTCCTGTCTGAGGTTATCTGTAGCACAAACGGGTTCAGACAACAAGCCTCAGCCTGGGTGCAGAACACTGCACATCAAGTGTGGGGATCACATTCTCCACTAAAGCCCAGTATGTATCTAACTCCCTGTAGCACAGACTTTCCTCAGCTGTGACCATGGCCTTGCATTTATCACACAAACACTTAATGAAACAAAAACGTGTTTATCTCTTTCTCTCTCTCTCCTGCGGTGATGAGACACCGCTGTATCACGTAACGTTAGTGTCGGATATTAACGAGCGTGACACTCCTGATCAACGCTTATTAGCTTATGTTGCTGGTAAGTATCAATACTCATAGATGACCAATACTAGCTTTGCTATTGCCTGATTACATATCATTAGCTAACGTGTGCGTATCTGTAAGCTAACACTGGTCTCTCACCAAGACACCTGCTATTCTCCTCACACAACTCAGTCTGTCTCCTCTGACCGTTGTTCTGTCTAATCCTGACCTGTTCCTGCTCTCTTGGCTGCATAGCAGGCTCATAATTTTATCTGTGGTCCGTCATACAAGTGTAAGTAAGCATTTAAAATTTCCTCCGCGTCCGAACTGTCGTTAAGATCCATTGTTTTCCTATGGTTAACATGGACCGCACTCCCTCTCGTTACGTCACTTCCGGTTTTGGCGGTTTTCAGATGCGGAAGTAAAATTCTCTCACAAAAACGACTCCAGAAGCCTTAATAGTGTATTTTAAAGTATATTTTAAAGAAAATCTAGTTCCTACATTATTTTTCTATACATCGACTCACTGGAGTCTCTAACCTGGAATATGCCCTTTAAGGACTGTTTGAGGGTGTGGTGCAAATGGTCTTTATGCTTTTCCAGGTTTTTATCATGTCCAGTGACAAAACGTCCTGATTCTGATTAAGCAGATTTATAATCATAGGTCAATTCAGGCAGTTCTCTATATCTGAAGTTGTGGGCATCCCTTGAAGGCAGCTAGTATGCTATCAGTGACCATTTGCAAGGTGAAATGTGGCCAACCCTAACTGTTGTTTGACCTGGATAGGAAAGAGACCAGTTTATTGCTGCAGTACGTCTCAAAAAGCTCTGGATTCCTTATTTTTATTTTATTTTATTTTATTTTAAGCTTCTTTCGAGGACCATGCCCACCAGTATGATTTAATTGCTGTAGGAAAAGATCTGGAATCCATTTCGACACACAGCTAAGGTCCTGAAGTAGGTGCAAGAGGTCCTTAACAATCTGGATTAGGCGTTAAAACTAGAGTTAAAACTTTTAGCAGATCTGTATTGTCTTTTACATCTCTGGGCCAGAGACCCAGAAATTTAATGGTAAACAGATATTTCATGATAAACAGCATGTAGACAAATTAACCTTTCTCCCCTGTGGCAGTCAGGTAAAAAAAATAAAAAAAAATAAAACTTCCATAATGTACTTAAAGTGCTCTATTTTTGCGGATAAATTTTGTACTTAATATATTAAGGTTACACTTTATTTCGATAGTCCACTTTAGACATTCTACTAACTATAAGTAACTTTGTAAGTACATGTCAACTACATGTCAACTAATTCTCATTAATTAGCAACTACATGTCTACTAACTCTCAGTAGGGTAGGTTTAGGGTTAGTAGAATAAGTTGACATACTTGCAAAGTTTATGATGCTCAGTATGTTGTATGTTGTGGACCCATCAAAATAAAGTGTTAGAAGTTATTAAACAGATAGTCTACTAATACTCTAATGACTGCTAGTTGACATGTAGTTGCAAAGTTACTTACTGTTAGTAGAATGTCTAAAGTGGACTATCGAAATAAAGTGTTACCTATATTAAAAATAATTTTTTAGTAGTTCTTAAGATCAACTAAGTGTACTCAGCTGTGCTATTTTGGGATACCACGAATGAACTAAAATGCGCTTTTAACATACTATCTCTGTATTTAAAGCTGCAGTCCATAACATTTTTTGGTTAAAAATGATCTGAAATCAATATTTGTGTCAGACCCCTGGACTGTTCTGTCGTGTTTTCATTCCCCATGTGCTCTGTGTGTCCTAGTTTCTGCTATTGTCTAATTGTATTATTATGTTCAGGTGTGTCCCCCTCATTAGCCTTAATTACGTTCCCTTTATAAGTTCATTCAGTTCTGTCTTTCACTGTCCGATCTCGTCTATGTATGTTTGTGGTGCTTAACCCCGTGTCTGGAATTACCTTGTGTGGATTATTAAAGACTGTTTATTACTGTTCTTCGGCCTCGTCATACTTCTCTCCCGCACCGAACCGTGACAATTTGCGCAAGTACTTATCCAGCCAGTGTTCAAAACTATCGCCTTACTTTAACCCGAGTCACAACGGTTAGCTTATAATAATGTTTTCTAATTTGAGTGGTATGGGTAGGTTTTCGCGGGAAATTCAAACATGGCACTGCATCATTACGTCACATCTGTAAACATAAAGAAATTGTCCCATGTGAGGATCCTGCAGGTGGCAAATTGCTTATAGCCTTTTCTCACAGCAGCTAGAATAATTAAATTTATCATTTTGATGGCGGATTGTAATCCAGAAAGGATTATGTGTTTATGAAACACATGAATGAAATTAAATTACATTCCAGTTTTAAATGTGCTTCTGATTACAGATAGCATAGATAGGGATTGCACATAATTTGTATTTAAAAAAAAAACGTCTCTAGGTTACGCATGTAACCATGGTTCCTCGAGGGAACGAGACGCTGCATCTGAAAACGCAATGGGAACACCTTCAGCGTGACCGACTCTAAATCGTATGTGTAACCAGTCCAACAGATGGGCAAGACATCATGGGCGGGTGACGTAATGACCAGGAAGCTATAAAAGCACGTGAGGTGCAGTCGGCGTCAGCTTCTAGGAATGAAGCGAGCCCTGGCAGGAATGCCAGAAGTATGGCTTCGAGACGCAGCGTCTCGATCCCTTGAGGAACCATGGTTACATGCGTAACCTAGAGACGTTCCTCTTCAGGAACTCGAGCTGCGTCCGAAAACGCAATGGGAACAAGATGCCCACACCGCCAGAATTACCAATCCATGTGTGGAAGAGTACAACTAAGGCAAGAGAACAGAAGAGTCCGGAGTGGCTCGCAAATCTAGGTCATAGAATCTGACGAACATGAGGGGCGTAGACCATGCCACAGCGTTGCAGATGTCCTGCATTGATACACCTGATAGAAAGGCCTTGGAGGCCGCCACACTTCGGGTCGAATGAGTCTTGACCCCCATAGGTGAGGGGAGACCAGAGGACTCGTATGCAACAGTAATGGCATCTATAATCCACCGACTGAGGGTCTGCTTAGAGGCCGGCAGACCCCTCTTAGGGGGACCATGACAAACAAAGAGTTGGTCCGTCCTTCTCCACAGGGCAGCTCTGTGGACGTACGCGTCCAGTGGTCGCACTGGCCACATACAATTAAGGTTCTCCTGGTCGGGTTCCCTAAATGGAGGAGGACAGAAGGCCTGGAGTACAACAGGCCGTGGTGCCGAGGAGGGGAACATACCCCACACGAGGGCAGAGAAATGCTCTGGTCAGACCGGACGCAAAGAGAAAGGAAGGGGTCACTGAAAGGGCCTGTAGATCCCCAACCCTCTTCAGAGATGATATCGCCACAAGAAAAACAGTCTTTATTGTAAGATGGCGATCAGATATCTCCTCAATGTGCTCAAATGGAGGCCTGCAGAGGACTTCTAGCACCACAGCTAGGTCCCACGGAGGGACATGAGATCGTACCGGAGGCCTCAGCCTCAGCCTCAGCACACCATGGAGGAAATGTGTAACTAGGGGATTCTTGCCCACTGACTGACCATCAAGAGGGGCTATAGCCACCACGTAAACCTTCAGGGTGGAGTGGGTTAACCCTGCAGAGAATCGGGCCTGCAGGAACTCCAGCACTGTACCAACCGGGCAGTTAACTGGGTCGAGCTGGCGGTCTCTGCACCAAGAGTTGAAAAGCTTCCACTTCAAGGCGTAAAGTTTCCTCGTTGAGGGAGTTCTGGATTGGAGAATGGTCTCGACAACCTCGTTTGAGAGACCGGAAGCTATGAGTTGTGCCCCCTCTGGGGCCACACCCACAACTTCCACAGCTCTGGGTGGGGGTTAAATAGTGTGCCCCCCGCCTGTGAGAAAAGATGCCTCCTGATGGGAACCTCCCATGGAGAGCCGTCGAGGAGTGAGATCAGGTCCGAGATCCATACTCGGCCCGGCCAGAACGAGGCTACTAACAGCAGATGAACCCCGGCCTGGTGCACTCTCTCCAGGACTCCCGGGAGCAGAGCGATCAAAAGATATCATGTTGGACACAGCTGCCATCAGACCCAACAACTTCTGAAACTGTTTGACAGTGAATGACCGGCCTTCCCTGACTCTCGCGACTGCAGTGAGGATTGACTCAATACGAGCAGGAGACTGCATCGTGGTCGAATCCCACACCACGCCCAGTTAAGTGGTCCTCTGTAATTGAGAAAGTACACTTTTCTTGGCATTTAGTCTTAACCCCAGCTCTTTCATATGAGGGAGAACGACATTGTGATGCCGAACCGCCATCTGCTCTGATTGAGCTAAAATCAACCAATCGTCGATGTAGTTGAGTATACGGATCCCCTGCAGTCGCAGTGGAGCCAGAGCAGCATCCACACATTTTGTGAAAGTACGGGGTGAGAGTGCTAGGCTGAAGGGAAGAACCCGATATTAGCTGCTGGACTTTGAAGGGGATCTCATTAACTGAGAAATGGATCCTTTGCCGCCGCTGGTCCCGGCCAGCCCACCTTTGCCTCCGCTGGTCCCGTCCAGCTCAGAGCCTCCCGAGTGCCCCCTAGAGCCCGCGCTGCAAAAGCGCCCATCAGAACCCGCGCTGCAAGAGCGCCGCCCAGTGCCTGCGCCAAGAAGGCACCTCCCTGTCTCCGCGCTGCAAGAGCGCCCCTCAGAATCCGCGCTGCAAGAGCGCAAACCAGAGCCCGCGCTACAAGAGCGCCGCCCAGTGCCTGCGCAAAGAAGGCACCTCCCTGTCTCCGCGCTGCAAGAGCGCCCCTCAGAATCCGCGCTACAAGAACGCCAACCAGAGCCCGCGCTGCAAGAGCGCAAACCAGAGCCCGCGCTACAAGAGCGCCGCCCAGTGCCTGCGCCAAGAAGGCACCTCCCTGTCTCGGCGCTGCAAGAGCGCCCCTCAGAATCCGCGCTGCAAGAGCGCAAACCAGAGCCCGCGCTGCAAGAGCACCGACCAGTGCCGGCCCCTCACAAATGCCCGCCCTCCCACCCGCTCCTGCCTCCTCCACCGCTGTCTTCTGGCAGCCCCTTTGCTCGCCCTCAGCCCGCCATCAATGCGGTGCGAGCCCCACGGGACTGCCATCCTCCAGCGTTGCCGGGGCTGGAGTATCCCTCACCTCCGCCTCCAGCCTCCTCGGCCTGGACTCCGCCTCGGTCCGTTGACCCAGTGGCTCCACCTCGGCTCCTAGCTCCCTCGCCTCCACCGTCACCCATCAATCCTCCAGCTCCACCGGGCTCCCTCGTCCCTCCGGCTCCGCCTTGGTCGGGCGTCGACCCGCCATCGCCTCAGGACTCCGCTCCTCCGGCTGCACCTCGTCGCTCCGTCCCACCAGCTCAGTTGGGCTCCTTCCTCCCGCCAGCTCCACCTTGGTCCTCAGTCGCTCCGGCTTCGCCGCGGATCTCCGGAGCTCCGCCTCCGCCTCAGTCACCAGAGCACTCGGCTCCACCTTGGCCCCCCGGATCCTCGGCATCCCCCTGGCTCGTCGGCTCTCCGTCTCCACCTCGGGCTCCTCAGATAACATAACTTATTCTGGCATAATATTGAAAAACATCAATTATAGTATTATAGTTATTATAGTATTATAGAGTATTTATAGTCTTGGATCATATGCATTTGTAGGATGTAAACAGTATTTTGCAGGTATTGTGTTACCATTAATTTTCATGCACTTATAACTGTTTTTTATTTATTTAATTTTTTTACATTACTTCTTAACAGACACCGTTATAAACCATCTACAAAAGTAAGCTTAGTGTAGTGTTATCATGTTAACTTTAATACCTGCGTTCACAGTTTGTAATAACACAATAACCATAACGTTTTGTTCATTATAAACGTGGGATTATTAATTATATTGAGAACGTCGTAAATAGAAAACATGCATGTACCCTGAATGTAAACATTAGCCACATACATCGTGAAGCGTGCTAGCGATTTGCAAAGATTAATATAAAGATTAATATAAAGGTTAATTAAACGTTACACTCACTTCTTCTGGAGGTTCAGCAGGAACACGAATAGTTGGTACCGATCCTTTTTTCAGGAGCAGCTTCTTAGCAAAACCAGCTTTATACTGACCTTCATTTATAAAGCAGTCTGGTGAAAAATGATTCGCGGTTCGGACTTAGGAACATCAAAATGACTGCTGTGTTCATTATTGCACCCGAGAACAGAACACCACAATCGCTTAGACGCCATTCTGCTCATAGACAGCTCCAGCGTATATCAACAATGACGCGCGGACTATGATTGACAGCTCGCTCACGAGCAAGGGCGGGTCTGTGTTGAAACACTGCTGTCAATCAACCATCGTGGGAGGGGCGTCCGACCGTGTGGCGTCACACGGTCGAACGGCTTGATTTGTGACAGGGTAAAACAAATAAGGAGATTAAAAAAAAAACACTGGATGGATTTTTATCATTTTATGATGGTTGTGTACAGGCACTGCTAACACACATTTCAGTACAATCAACTTGTAAAAGTGCATGTACCATTATATGACCCCTTTAAGTGACAGCAGTTTTCTGAAGTACTCCTGAGCCCTTGTGGCTATATTTAACACTGCAGCGTGATGTTTTCGCATGCAATGCCATCTGAGGGCTCAAAGGTCATGCAAATTCACACTGAGATTTCTCTGGATTCCCTGAATCTTTTCACAGTGTGGTAGTTGGTGAAAGGCCTAAATTCTTTGTGATTTTGCATTGAGAAATGTGATTTTTGATTTGTTTGGCGCAAAGTGATGAGCCATGACTGAGACTGAGATGATCCTTTTATACCCAAACATGATACCCTGGCCTAGTTCACCTGTTTACTGTGAACTGTTTCAAAATAGTTTAATTTGAAAATTCTATAACCTTTTCATTTTTATTCCGCCTCTGTCCCAACTAAGTTGGAGTGTATTGCAGCCATCAAAATTGAAATTTGTTTATATTTATAAAATTAATTTTTGTTGGTCAGCAAAAACATTGGAAATATTTTCTTTGTACTTCTGTCAATTAAATAAAAGTTAAAGAGAACTAACATTTCACAGGTTCTTAATTGTATAGCATTTTACAAAACTTACCAACTTTTCATAAATTGTACTTTGAAGTATTTGTACGCAACCTTTGAAATATTGTCACAGAATTTATGAAATATAGTAAAAGAGGGTTTATATTTCTTCCATTTGCAAGTGTAAATGTGGTTTACCCACCGAAATTACCATGTCTACTATGTCAGAAAAAAAAAGGAAATTCAATATATTCTAAAAAAAAAAATAAATAAATAAAAAAAAGGTGTGGGGGGGTTAAAACTGGATAATGGGTAAGGAGGAGGAGCTGGCCCAAAAAAGGTTGAGAACCACTGTACTAAGGGCCTCTGGTGTGCTTTGAGCTGCTAACTCGGTGCCCTGTTGCGGAGGACTGGCAGGAGACAACCAAGCTAACTGCTGCAGAGACCCCTGAGGGGGTGGCGAGCATCTCAGCTCCGCTACGTTTCCAGGCGGAAGGTCATGAGATATATCCTCGCTGGAGACCGCTGCCGCCTGGAACTCTGGCAGGGTTAGCAGGCTGATCTCCTGAGGGCTCTGAAGAGAGACGGACACCGTGTAATGTGATGCAACCCGCTCTTCGCCAGTAGGGGCCGCCCTCAGCAGTCCTGACCCGTGATCGTCAGGGCCGCTTCATCGAGGGCTTCCTTGAGTGCAGCACGACCCTCAGGTCGGGGCTCGTCTTAGAAGTCCCCGGCTTAGAGCGCCGCTGATCTCGGTCCCTTTGCGGGGGAGTGCACGATGCGCCGCTCACTTTCTGAACATCCCTGTATGAGGAGCTGGTACACAGCTGGGACTGCCCCCACCCGGGAGTCCCCAGAGCTAGAGAACTATGAGGGAGAAACCGCTAGAATGCCGCCGCCTGTTTACAAGCCTCCTGGTATCTGTCGGCAACAGAATTCACGGCATCACTGAATAGACCAGAAGGCGCAAGCAGGGTGTCCATGATGAAGACCCTGTCTTTCTCCTTCATATCTGACAGGGTCAACCATAAATGCCTCTCCGCCGCCACCAGAGCTGCCATGGACTGCCCAATGGCAAGGGTGGTCTCCTTAGTGGCGCGGACAGATAAATCAGCGGCTCTCCTAAGTTCTGAGATGTCATCAGCCTTGATATGTTTGCCTTCATCTAGCTCTTTAAGCAGGTTGGCTTGGTACACCTGCAACACCGCCCTCGTGTGCAGACACACATCAGTCTGATCTGCTGCCGTGTACCCCATGCTCTCCAGCGCTGATGTTGTTCTTAGCGGCTTGGAGGGCAAGACCGGAGCCTTTAGAGATGATGCCGTGTCGGGGGACAGATAACTGGGGGGAAATAACTGCAGAACGGGCTTCCGACCCCAAAGAGCGGGCGGATCTGGCAGGTGAGGAAGAAGATAGGGACTCCCCCGTCTCCATTCCCTCCACCAGATCCAGCTGCGAACCCCACGAGAGCAGCTGCCATTCCGCCTCGGCGGATGCTGGCGAAGGCTTCCTCCTCGAAGAGAGCCTTCCGGGAGCGAAGCATACGCAGGGGAAGCTGCTCGCAATGTGGGCAGTCAGCCCCCTCGACAGCCGACTCAGCATGCTTCGCTCCCAAGCAGACCAAGCACAGACTGTTTATATCCCCGCTCGTGATGTAGCGAGGGCAGGGAGGAACACACAATCTAAAACGTGATCTTCTCTCGCCCTGACTATGCTTAGTCTTTCTCACAGCCTTGGACATTGTCTTTTTATTTCTGTGCTTATGTACTTTGTACGAACAACAGTAAATAAGACTCACGGAACATGAAATGCAACTGACACACAGACAGAGCTTCGCTGAATAACAGAAAGCTGACTCTGGCTGCACCTCACATGCTTTTATAGCTTCCTACGTCACCCGCCTGTGACATCTCGCCCATCTATTGGACTGATTACACATACGATTCAGAGCCAGTCACACTGAAGGAGTTCCCATTGTGTTTTCGGATGCAGCTCGAGTTCCTGAAGAGGAACCAGTTCGAAGGGAGAATAATTTGGCTTTTGGTTTAAAATAATTTCTTGACAATTAGATTAGACTGTACAGAAATTGGAAATCTACATGTTAATGCACTCTATACTCTTAGTCACGCAATGCTGATGTTGTTAACATTAATAATAGGGATGCACCGATACCGGTACTGGTATCAGTATTGGGCCCGATACTGAGCTCCTGTACTCATACTCGTACTCCTTAAAATGCCCCAATACCAAACACCGATACCACACAGCGTGTCATATTCAGACAAAGAAACACTAACAACAGGCAGCAGAATGGAGTTATTAGAGATTAAGGATGTCTACGAAGTATATGTATGCAATGAATATAATGTTAAAAATTCAGCCTGTGTGGCTGATGTGCGTGAGCTGATAAGCAAAGCACGCCAAATGGATTGATCGGGGCGGCGCAGATGCGTAAGCTTGTCAAGTGAATATCCCTTTCTCACATCACTGGAAGGTTTTAAGTTCGGTCGAATGTGTCAAAAACAAGCAAGTAAAACAATGCATAAGTTACTTATCGGTAGGGAGGGAGGGAGGGAGGGAGAGAGAGAGAGAGAGAGAGAGAGCGCACTTCTGTTGTGTGATCTTTATTGATGTTCGCTCACTTAGCACACATGATTTGGATTAAAACTAATTCGTCAATATAAGACAATTTATAGGGGCATTCACTTATTTTCAACCTTAAGCATACACGACTTTCTGGCGAAAGTGAAACTAGCAGCCTGTGTGAAATGTGCTAGGCTGTACTGTACTTGTCTCTCTCATTCTGCACCAGAACAAATACGTGTGCGGGTTGCACATGTTTTGCTTGCTTCATGAGTGTTTCTGAATTATATGAGTGGTTTTGGAATATAAATCGCAGCACGTTTCAGATGAAAAAAAAACGCAACTTCTATTTCTGAAAATATCACAGTTAGGAGATTTATAACGAGTGGCTCCCTGCATTATTACAGCAAAATGCATGATTACAGTACTAAGCCGCCGCAATTGAGCAGCTCTAATGCTATTATATTAAAAATGATGTACCATAAAGCAAAAAAAAAAAAAAAAGAACAGTGAAAGTAACAAAAACTTGTAAAATACATTTTAATGAGCATAATTAAGTGTGAAAATAACCGAAGGATATAGTCAAACCAAAAATTATTCAGAGACAAGATATAATTTTTGATATTTTTTTTACTAGAGGGCGCAGGACCCTGTAGTTCATTTATGCAAAATAAAGTAAACTGTGACATATTATACCCAAAAATTCTTCATACAGTGGAC
Source organism: Acrossocheilus fasciatus (assembly GCA_036784905.1). Taxonomy (NCBI): domain Eukaryota; kingdom Metazoa; phylum Chordata; class Actinopteri; order Cypriniformes; family Cyprinidae; genus Acrossocheilus; species Acrossocheilus fasciatus. The sequence continues at coordinate 5,153,828 of CM071953.1, forward strand.
TACCAGTAAAATTGATACAAATTTGGGACCAAAAATGATTCAGACCGAAAAAAATTAATTCAGGTTTGCATGGGCGACCTGCACCTGAGATTGGATTATCCTAAATCAGGAGAACTCATTGGATTAAAGGTACTTCATTTTCTATTTATGTTTGGCTCTTTGGAGTGAAGGTGCCAATTATCTGTTTATTTTCGTGGCCACAACGATCACCAGCAGTGGTACAGGCCTGCGACGGGGGTGTGAGAGCGATTGTGTGTATGTGTGTGAGTGGGCCCACGTGAGTTAAGTTAGTTATCAGTATTTATTGGCAATATTAAAGGAACAGATTATTATTGTATTTCCATTGAACTCGTGATCACGTTTAAATTGTCTGAAGTGTGTATTTGAAATACACAATTAAGAGGTGCAATACAGAGGGCTGTCTGGCTAAAGCCTCCAAGCAGTTGTTGGGGAGACCAAGTTAATTTAGTTGTTGTGACATTTGTAAATCTTCATTGGTCATTTTTTCATCTCTTTTAAATGTATTTTGTTAAATAAATACTATCATAGTGTTACTCGAAGTGATCTCAGTAAATTCATTACGGATAAGGGAAAATACTTATATAACTAAAGTAAAAGCTTCAATTGAAACACCCTATTGTATTGATTCAATCTGATACATAACGACATTTTATAGTTAACTTCGTTATTTTCAAATCAGCAGAAAAGGAGAGGTTCCTAGGTTTATTTAGTCGAGAGACATTCATATTCGAACCTGTGTGCCCATCCTAAGTGCTCAGGTAAGTCACCCTGAGAGGGAAAAGGGTGCTACATCTGGTTGACAGCATACCCAGGAGACTACAAGCTGTCATTAAGGGGTGGCCCAGCAAAGTAGTGATAGTTGTGTAAATATTGTCATACTAACAGCTGTATGAATAATTTTTGGTTGATTGTAATCCATTACATATCTTTCTATCAAAGATATCTGACATTATCAAGCTGAATTTGTTCTGACACAGTTTAACTCTGAGTTTTTGTCATATTTTATTACCATTTTCAAAACTATAGCGAATAAACTGTGATAATGTGAGAGATGTTGAAGATGTCTGAATAAATTTTGGTTTGACTGCATCTATTTGATAAATGAAGTTAACCTACTAACATTATAATACTAACACTATTTTGGTTTATTTACCAAATTTATATGCAATTTATTGTAATGCTTTTTTCCTCAGTTGGTCAGAACAAACATGGCAGACTTATTACTTACTTGTTCAGATGTCAATATACTGTGAAAATTCTTATTTGGGTCATATTCCAAGACGTAGGCTAGAATCTATGATTGTGCAGTACAGTAAACATCCACAACGGTGCGGTGACTGACAGACACGCATACTCCTCAAAACATTAGATTAATCTGCGCTGGAGCCTTGCCAGAGCACATCTGACGCAAGGAAGATAATTCCGCAAGCAGCTGCATTTCCAGGTTTTCAAACAGAGATGGTGACAAAGAGGCAAAACTTAAGGACTTACACTAGTACACTTAAGTGGTCACTAAATACAGGGGGCCCCCAGGACTGGAATTGCACACAGCTTTCAAAGTATACTCAAACGCGGATGAGTGTGGATGGACGAGCTTGACACATGCGCAGTACCACCTACTTGACTTGCACTGTCTCAACATTCACCTCACGCATGCTCTGTTGTACGCGCACCATCCGCTCAGTCATAAAAAATTGCCTGCATGCAGACAGGGTGCACGGCTGTCTGCGAGCCCTCCTGATGACGAAAATGACATAATGCGGACGGTGCGCAGACGGTGGAAGTATACTTTGGCCTTTAGAATATGCATAATGGTGGCCATAATGGTGTAACACATTATTGTCAGATAATAAAACATGAAAACAAACCCATCCAGAGGAACCTGAGCCATATCTAAGGACCAGAATATCAGAGATGCTGTACTTGGGTGTGGGCTCTTTTGACTTGAGCTAGTTAGCAACCAACCAGAACATTCTAGCATGGTAATTTGCTCAGAAAGAAAGAGATACAAAAATGAAATGCACTTAGAGAGGTGAAAGGTAAGGGTAAGAAATACAGAATGAAATTATTTATTTTTTTATCTTTTTTTGGAATTATCATCGATTCCAAGAACACCACTATATCCTAACAAGGCAAAGCAGAAATAGAAGAGAGTGTAAAGAATGAGAGAAATGGAGAGCGGCAAATAGAAGGGAGGGTGGAGGTTCTGGGAAGAAGATAGGAGAGTAGATTACTCCTGCGCTATTTTTCATTTTAAGCAGCTTGTTGACCTTTTGCAGTCAAGCCTGTAGGTATAGTTTAGCTTCTGTGCTAGAGTCTACTGTAATTTAGGTGGGAACTGAAGCACAGAGAGGAGTGACATAGAGGGGGAGTGTGTCTGCGTGTGGCTCTGGGGCGATGCAAGAGTCTGGGCAACCGACCATCTCAAAATGATTGCCTCTCGTGTGACTGCACTTTTATATGAGTGGGATTTACTGCCCTCCTTCAGTAGCAGCTGTGAAAGGATGCCCATTCAGGACGAGCCAACAGGAAGTGATGATGCTGTTAAAAACCATCAACACCAACAGAGAGAAGCATAATATGTCAGACTTACAGTCCGAAACACAACTGTCTTACCCAACAACTATGGCAGGCAAGGGATGTAAACTGTAAAATATTACAATGATTTCACAAGATCTAACTGGAGTTTGTTACAACATATTGTAAGGACATTATATTTTAGTATGAAATCAGCTTTTATAGATCAGTGCTAGGACCATTAAACTTGTTGATTCACATTTAAGTATAATTATAACTTGCAATTTCTCAACAGGTGGGTAAGTATTATACACATCCTCACTTTATTTCTATAATATGTAGTGTTTAAAAGTCACTTTTTTTAAAATCATGTAACTTATTTCTCAGTACTAAAGCTATATTTTTTTTAATAGACAGTTACAGACTTACAGTACAGTACTAGCCAAGGCAAATCAAATCAATTTTACTTGTTTAGTGCTTTTAACAGTACAAAATCTGTTTACACAGCAACAAAATATGGTTGTCAGTCCTGTATTTGAGTCCTTTAATTTGGTTGCATTCATAAACAATTTATTTATTTTATTTTTTATCGTTGCCCTTGGCTTGCTTACTGGGGAACTAAACCAAATAATTACGGAAATACTGATGTGAAATGGATGTGGATGATGTGACCAAAACCTTGTATGGTACTACAAGATGGATAATTGTCTATCATGATAACTAACTAAACAACTAATATTAACAAGTGCAAAATTATTGCATGATGGGAACTTAATCACCAGCATAGCATTCAGGACACTACTGCAATTAATCTATAAATAAGACAATATGCATATACGAGAAAATACTGTAAAATAGACAAACAGTCATTGTAATGCTACATCACATAATCATCTGTTCTGATGAGGCACTAGAGTTCACGGTCCTATAATTCTAATAATTTATACAACTACTGCTGTAAAAATGACTGTATAAGTTCTGCAACTATTAGCCATGAGTACGCTGTGACTTTTAAAAAAAATATATATATACAGTGTACCATGAGAAAGTTACAGAATGATGCAGCGTAAAAGAGCATCCAGGAATTGTTAATAATCTTAAGGCTATAAACATTGCAAGTTTTCAGACACTGTTCTAAAGCAATAAGGACTGATATACTGTATCACTCTCACGTGATGTATTAGTGGCAGGCTGTGCATCCATTAAATACGGTACATCTATAAAATCTGCCAGCTGCAATAAATACCATTAAATGATTCTGAACAGGTGGGTCAGTATTATATACATGTCCTCACCTCTGCTGGAGCGTTGGAGGTTTTGACTCCCGCCTCCCAATCCTTTAGATTGTACTGCCTCTAATGTGCCATTTAAAACTATTCTATCCTCAATTATATTACGAAAAAAGCCTTATTTTCCCCTCAGCAAGCCCTTCAATTGGGAACAGATGTTTCTCCCTCCCCAGGAAATGACTCGCTCCTTAGTGACAGAGGCAGGCGGCTGTGCTTTATTAAACATATAAAAAGCCTCTTAAATGATGTGATTCAGAGGAAATATAGGCTGATATTCATTCTTTCAATTTGGGGCAAGCGAGTGCCGCTGAAATAATTACAGAGAGAGAGTGGCAGCTCTCATCGTGCTGTGAAAATGTCACGTTTCAGACGCTGCAGCTCGAGGAGGTGCACCACCAACTGATCGATGGAAAAGTTAGAGTAATTCTTAGCATGAGACGCAAAAAAAACTTTCACTTTCCACAGGTGAAGATAGAAAGAAGTACACATTGAACATTACTTTTCTGGCAGTATGGATTTAACTAAAAACATCATTCAACAGTGAACATAATCTCATCATTCCCTCATCTTCATGTAATTTCAGACCTATCATATAGCTTCAGAAATTTTTAAATATAGCTCAAGACATTATTTTATTTTTGGAATTTCCAGTTGTCTACAGCAAACAGAACAATAACATTATTGTGTTCAAAAATAATGTTTTATTGTTAAAGATGATCCTAACCAACAAAAAAGGCACACACAAATTGAAAACACAGAAACAAGCTCAATAATAAAGATATACAAAACATATATTAACATCAATCTATCTGTAAAATATTTTACAATGTTATATTTATTTTATCACCAAACAGAATATAATTGAACTGTAGCTTCTATGTGCTGATTTTCTGAATACTGAATTTCCTGAAAATGCTGGAAATATGTTCTGTCATTCCAGAAAGAAACCTCAAAACAAACAAAACCTGATTGCCACTTACTCCTATCTGAAGGACAGATTTCAGTGGGTATGGTCCTCATTAGCATAGAAATGAATATGATGCCAGATAATGAATATATGGCTTTTGATGCTTCACGAAAGAACTTCAGAGGGAGAGAGGATAAGGAAAAAAAGAACGACAGAGATACAGAGAAAGAAAGAAATAGAACAACTTTTATTTTTAATGGAGTGCTTGTGTAAGACATTAGCATGAAGAGAGAGTGGGTGTTTGAAAACTAGGCTAGGGAAATGGAAGACATTCTCAAGGTCAGCTTCAGAGAAAGAACAAATGACAAAGGGATAGAAGCAGCCAATCTTCCCCAGTAAAATCAAATAAAACAATGTTCATTCAATTTATGTTCATTCAAGTATTATACAATATTATCAACACGTCTGTCTTAAAATAAATAAATAAATAGTGGAAACAGGTCTATGCTAAAGCTATCAGCCCTTGCAAAGCGATCCTTTTAATATTTGATATTATTTGAATAAGTTTAATGTACATTTTCTGAGAATTTGATTCAAGTTTATTTGTATAGTGTTTTTCAAAATACAAATCATTCAAATATTACAAGCAAGAAGCCAGAGAGAAAAAAAAAATAACTTGAACTCATCCTGAACTCATCAGATTGAGCCCATCCTCTGAAAAAAAAAAGGTAATGCCTATTGCAATAACATCCAGCTCAAATTCACTAGCAAGTATTCAACTAATCTCTCTTACAACTGAATAAATTGTGAATAAAACCATTGTGTTGATGCATATAGACTATATGGATAGCTCACCAATGGATTCTATATAGTGAATGGGTGACGTTATAATGAGAGTCCAAACAGCTGATAAAAACATGTGATCCACATGACCCCAGTTCATTAATTCACATATTGTGGAGTGAAAAGGTATGTGTTTTGTAATAAACAAATCCATCATTTAGACACTTTTAGCCTTAAACCATAGTTTTCAGCTAAAATCAGAATCATCTATTCATAATAATTGCTTTCGCCAGAGAAGAACAAATAAACTGATGAAGAAACCCCATTTACATCTTATAGCCTGAATGTGAGTACATTTTCAGAAAGAAAAAAAAAAAGAAAATATTTTTGGATGAACAGATTTTTTGGTCATAAACAAAATGTTATTGAATGTATATATGATATATCCTGAGATAACATTTGTAGTATGAGGTATTTAAAATGTTTTTCATTTATTTTATTATTATTATTTTATTATTATTAACTTTTACTTTCATATGTAAAGCTGAGTTATCATAAGAAATAACCTCACCCCAAAAATAAATAAATAAATAAAGTGGAATGTTTTGGAAAATCCACATATTTAAGTGTAATTATATAGTCAATAATAATTATAGTGCTTATTTTCGTTATGAAATGCAAAGTAAACATGCATTATATTGTGTAAATGCACAACAAGAGAATGGTGAAAGAAGAGAAACTTAAAGAGGTCATATGATGCAATTTCAAGTTTTCCTTTGTCTTTGGAGTGTTACAAGCTGTTCGTGCATAGATAAGATCCCTAAAGTTACAAAGACTAAAGTCTCAACTTTTATAAAGAATATATCTTTGGGTTTAAGACTCTGCCACGCCCTCCTAAAACGGCTCATTCAAACACACCCCCACATGTCTATGTCACCGTGTGGGAAGATTTGCATAACACTGCCCAAACGTACAGGCAATGAAAGAAGGCATAACTTTTATTCTCACTGTAGTATTGTTGTTGCCGCCACCATGTCGTGGAGACGCTGTGTTTAGTTGTGAAAGCGAAATTACTTTGTTTGGCCTTCCTAATGAAGTACACAACTAGAAACCAGTGGTTACGTTATATTTACAACTCTGTTCCAGAACAGTGCAGCACATTTTATGGAGGACTGTTTCCTGATGCTGGGAGAGAGTAGCCTACAATGTGAACACTATGAATGGCTTTGAACACTGTAAAGTGAGGCAATTCCAACGTCGCAAGGACAGTCTGGTGCTTCTGACTCATAGCCTGTAAGTACATTTCGATATTACACAACATGTAAAAAAGGCTGTATGAGTCATGATAATCAGTAATTATATCCTCACTGAATGCAACAAATGGCTCATTTATAGCGTGTTTTATTGTTTTAGTCTCGTTGCGCCGGGACCATAGACTGTAAAACGGGACACGGCAGCACAACATGGTAAGGGGTGTAACATTTCTGTCACACGCTTGAGGTATTCGACCAATCACAATGCACTGGATAGCTGGCCAATCAGAGCACACCTCGCTTCTCAGAGCGATGAGCTTTGTAAAAATTGGCATGTTTCAGAAAGGCTGGGCATAGAGGAGCAACAATAATGTACAGTATGTGGAAAATAATGTGTTTTTTTTAACCTCGAACCGCGCAGATACATTGCATTACACCAAATGCACAAAATAATGTTCATTTTAGCAACATCATATGACCCCTTTAAATAAAACACTATAATGGTGAGCTCAACCTGCAGAACATTAACAACACTAAAGAGGTCAACACTAGAGGTAAAAAACAAAACAAAACAAAAAACAGCAACACTGAATAACTGGTCAAACTGACATTTTGACAAACATATATAGGTAAATTATTCAGGTGCAATAAATGGCTTATAGAGTTCACTGTAAAATGTCCAGGATTTTACTAAATATAACAGTAAGTTTTAATTAAATACTGAAGGTATCACTTTATTTTAAGGTGTCATGTTACATGTACTTGTAATAACAATAAATTATGCATAATTACATGCAAGTAACCCTGAGCCAAGCCCTAATCCTAATCCTATATAGTAAGTACGTGTAGCTAATTAATACTACTCAGTACTTAAATGTATAATTACACTGTAACACTGATACCTTAAAATAAAGTGTAACCGTACTGAATTCACAGTATTGAATAACACACTTAATAGCCTACTACTGTAAAATCAGTGCAGGCAGGGAGATTTTACTTGCTTAACTAGAATTTTACTAGGCAAAAAATGCATTCATCTGATTAATGGGCCTGGAAACAAAAATTCAATATTCCCAGCCTATATAGTGTTACAAAACACAATTAGCAATACATCCATTGTAGTTAGTGACCAATACATAGGTTTTGTAATTATTTTGTCATTAAAACAATTTACATATTTTAATTTGGAATAAAACACAAAATAAAAATACATACATTTTGATGATGGTGTGGACGTCAAGCATTCAGGCAAACTTTGTCACGTTTGCCCAGAGTGTTTCAACAGGCTGCTGATACCCTGTTGGGAGGTGATGGTCTTGATGGTGATGGACGGAATCACCTTGGCATCCATGATGACACTGAAGTGTCATCATGGATGACACTGGTGTATAAGCCAATAGTCAATCTGGGTCAATCATCTGCCGCCAGTGTAAGTGGCGAGATAGGAGTCATGTTTCTTGAAAAACGTGTTGGTGACGACCAGAACGTGGGCCTTTGCGCAATCAAGAATTTGGCAGCCCTCTTCATTTTGGGTCCCATAGCCTTGTCCACCGTGTATCTGCTTGTACCTGTCGTACCATAAGTGTTGTCTCTTATAAACCTCTAATTGAATAACACTGTAATTTTTCTGCTCTAAGTGGGTCACTCTTAGTCTATCCGGCCCAGAGAAATGGGTTCAATTTACATACAGTTTCTGCACCTCTGTGTTGTGCTTTGAATTGCCTCACATAAGTTGCTTTGTTCTGTGATTATTAGAGTGTTTTTCTGGCTGACAACATTGATCACTGCCTCCTGTTAAATACCATTGAACAATAAAATTAGATTCATTAGAGCTAATTTTAATGATTAAAAGCCTACGAATAGCCACTTATGTAACTTTGTAAGCCTGTGTTCAAAAACATTCAATATTGCCAATGAGAAAAAAAAAAAAAAAAAAAAAAAAAAAAAAACTATTTGTTAATCAGACTAAGAGCCAGTCTTAAAAGGTGGCAGTGTGTCAAGATCATGATTAGCACACACAATACAATGTGTTGGTTTTTGATAATTATTATTTTTTCTGGTATTGTGTACATGCCCAACAAATCTTTACTATAAACATAATCAAAACAAAAACATCAATAAATGGAGTGTATTAGCAACAGTTATGTTGTTAGTAGTCAAGGCTTTTTAACACTGTGCATATGTGTGTGTGTGTGTGTGTGTGTGTGTGTGTGTGTGTGTGTGTGTGTGTGTGTGTGTGTGTGTGTGTGTGTTTGTAATGAATATTCACAGCCAACCAACCAACAAATAAATAATACTTTTCAACCAATATGACCAAAGATTTTAGGTCATGTATCTGGAGCCAGAATTCGTCATGGATGTGGAGCTGTTGATATAATTAATCTCATAGTACAGACAACTCATTAAAGGTGGAGTATGATTTTTTTTTTCTTCAAAAACGCTTTAGAAAACTGAGTCGGGCAGAGTACCAAAACAAACTTGTAGCCAATCAGCTGTAAGGGGCGTGTCTACTAATGATGCAGAGGCACATTAGCGGACATTAGCCGAGCCGAGCGATGACAGAAAGATAAAGATGGCGGATAAAAAGAGGAAAACATTACTGTTTCCATGCATTTCCATTTCCATTTCCATAATCATTACTGTTTCCATGTAAAATTATATGTATATGATAAATTAATAATTAATTGAACCACTGTTTAAATCATTACCTGCTTCAAAACAAATGTTGTTAATGAAATCATTTTTTAAATATTTGCAGTAAGCCTGCTGTACGAATAAAAACACTAACAAAATTACATAAACAATGAATAACTACAAGGCGAATGAACGTATATGTTTAACTGTTATACAAAGCATAAATCTTCAGATTTCAGAATGAGCACTTTGTCATTTGTATATATATATATATATATATATATATATATATATATACAGTGGGTACGGAAAGTATTCAGACCCCCTTAAATTTTTCACTCTTTGTTATATTGCAGCCATTTGCTAAAATCGTTTAAGTTCATTTTTTTTTCCTCATTAATGTACACACAGCACCCCATATTGACAGAAAAACACAGAATTGTTGACATTTTTTCAGATTTATTAAAAAAGAAAAAACTGAAATATCACATGGTCCTAAGTATTCAGACCCTTTGCTCAGTATTTAGTAGAAGCACCCATTTGATCTAATCCAGCCATGAGTCTTTTTGGGAAAGATGCAACACGTTTTTCACACCTGGATTTGGGGATCCTCTGCCATTCCTCCTTGCAGATCCTCTCCAGTTCTGTCAGGTTGATATTTCAGGACCATGTGATATTTCAGTTTTTCTTTTTTAATAAATCTGCAAAAATGTCAACAATTCTGTTTTCATGTGAATATGGGGTGCTGTGTGTACATTAATGAGGGAGAAAATGAACTTAAATGATTTTAGCAAATGGCTGCAATATAACAAAGAGTGAAAAATGTAAGGGGGTCTGAATACTTTCCGTACCCACTGTATATATACATATAGTGAACAAAAAACACTTTTGTTTTTGCCCCCATTTTTCATGAGCAGAACACAAACATCAAAGACTTTTTCTATGTACACAAAAGGCCTATTTCTCTCAAATATTGTTCACAAATCTGTCTAAATCTGTGTTAGTGAGCACTTCTCCGAGATACTCCATCCACCTCACAGGTGTGGCATATCAAGATGCTGATTAGACAGCATGATTATTGCACAGGTGTGCCTTAGGCTGGCCACAATAAAAGGCCACTCTAAAATGTGCAATTTTAGTGTATTGGGGGGGGTCCAGGGGGGTCCGAAAACATTCGCCTCACGCAGTGCAACACATCTCCTTCGCATAGAGTTGATCAGGTTGTTGATTGTGGTTAAATCTTTACCCCTTTCTCAATTCGAGCCGTCTGTCCGTGTGACGTCACACGGATGGAGGCCCCTCCCACGATTGTTGATTGACAGTAGTGTTTTAGCACAGACTGCACTGGTGTCTTACCTCAGACCCGCCCTGAGTGAGCTGTCATCAGTTGTTTCACCGCCGGAGCAGATGTAGACAAGAATGACTCCTAAGTGATTGAGGTATTTTGCTGTTGGATGTAATAATGAACATAGCAGTAGTCATTTACTCCCGTCATCTGAGCGGCTGAAGAGGATTAGGTTTGGTTCTGAAGGGAATGTGCTCTCCATCTACCTAAATGCATCTATGTTCGCGTGAATCATTCGTGATCCAGCTTCACCTCCAGAAAAAGTGAGTACAAGGTTTTTTAAACAAATCTTTGCAAATGGCCTTTCCTAATAATGTGCTAATTAGCAAGTTTCACGATGAATGTGGCTAAAGTAAACAGTCCCTCTGACAGCGGCTCGGAAGAGAGGGGCGGAGTCAGCAGAGCTCATTAATATTTAAAGGAGAATGACACAATACCGCTTGCTCTGACAAGAGCTGTTTTTGACAAGGTGAAAAAGGTTTTTTACTCTACCAATGAGAAATTTTAACCAAACTATGTTACAGACTTTTCATTAAGGCCCTAAAGAATAATACCAACTTCATGACTTTAATGACTTCATGAGCAATCCAGTTCTCTATTATAGATCAGTGGGTGAGAACTTTTTGAGGTAGGGCCGTGTTTGTTTTGGTGATTTCAAATGTCAACATTGGCTACCAGAAATTACTTACCCCACCTTTAATACATGACCTATATCATTTATTTTGCAAAATATTGTCATTTTAATAAATATTACATGACATTTATTAACAATTGTTGCTGCTCCAATTAAGCTCTTCCATACTGAACGTCTATGTAATTACATCATAAACAGACTTTAACTATTAACTGATGGTTGTCGTTTTAAGTTAAGTTAATCGATTTTCTATGACTTCTGTCAACTCAAATCTACAGACTGGTTCTGACCAGTTTTTTTTTTTGATAAAACATGATGTGAGCTTATTGGGAACAGGGGTGTGCTTAAAGGGTACAAAAATGTATGCACAGCCAGACTTTTTGCATTTAAATATGTATATATTGATTGATATGCTTTTGTCATTCAAAATAAAATTAAATATTTTCATGTGAGAAATTAATATTTTATTTTAAGATAACTTTTTGTACTGAAACCAATATATTGTGCACTAAAAATATCTCAATGTAGATGATGGTGAGCTTAATAGGTACGTTTACCCTATTTTGCCAAAGTTTATCAAATATACATCTGCACGCAGATTTGTACACAGATGACTGAATGACGGCAGAAAATTGTATTCTTAGAAAAGCCCATAAACCTTTCAGTCAAAATCACAACCTTGGATGTGCTATTTAATTCTCTTTTATTGTGTGTGTGTGTGTGTGTGTGTGTGTGTGTGTGTGTGTGTGTGTGTGTGTGTGTGTGTGTGTAAAAAAAAAAAAAAAAAAATGGAATCTGAGATTGTTCTCTCCTAGTTTTATAGTCATGTTGTTCTTTGACTGCAGTTGTTCATACACTCTAAAAAATGCTGGGTTAGAACACATGCTGGGTTGTTTTCAACCAACAGTTGGGTTAAATGTTTAACCCAACCTTCTGGGCAGTAACCCAACCGCTGGGTCTAAACAACCCAATTGCTTGGTTCGTCCATATTTTATCCAGCACTGGATTGTATTTAACTCATCACTTTTTAGAGTGTAGTGATGTTAAAGAAGATGAAGTAGAAAAAAAAAAAGAAAGAAAAAAAACACATTTCTTTCACCTTCATTCTGTAGGATGTATTTTTGTAAAATCAGTCAATACATTCAAGAATACACTCTTGTCACATTCCAACTGTATCGTTTATAACTTGTTTATTTTGAAAATGAGAATAAAACTGATAGAATGAAAAAAAAGAGTTAGGCTTACAACTGCTTACTTGAGACTGTAAGCTTGGAGTTCATTTTCATATATTTTTTTTAGCATTTTCTCCCCCTTTAAAATAAAATTGCATCTAAAAGCAAGGAATGATTTAGCATCACAAAATATCATTAGACTAATCCAACTGCTGTTATATTTGCTATAGCTTCCTGGAGGATGATGTCATTAAGGAATGGCTTTTGTATGGTGGCCCAGTAGTGCACAACACAACGCAATTAAAAAGGCAAACATAAGCTCACAACTGTGACGAGTTTGTTTCGCAACGAACCGCACATCAATAGGCTTGTTTGAGATGAGCAAAATCTGCGCGGAACCGATCACCGGTGATCGCCGCGAGATGCATGCCGGTTAGAAAAGTGTCCGAGTTTTGTCCGCCTGGCTCTGATGTCATGCTGACGTGTGCCAAAAAACTCTCGCGACGGCGAGGCGGCTGTGTCGGATTGAGCAGTCGCGCGCAGTTGCTCTCCACCAACTGCGCTGATCAAAAGCATGATGGGAAACGACTGACTGACGACACAGCTTAATGCTCATTGGTTCAGACAACCGTGATGCTGCATTCTCTTCTGAAAAGGTTTATTTTTATTTTTTTATCTGATTTCATGCTATTATGTATTTAAATTGTGCATGAATATTCCCAAACACTATGACAGTGTGATCTCTATGTGAGATATGTGATTGTTGTCATATTTTCTATACAAATCTAAAATACATGTTTGATTTAAACTAAAAATGTATGATAAATACGCCTTTCGTATGGAATTAAATAGCAAGCACTTTGTGTGTCTTGTTCATCATGTTTATATTCATATAAAAGCAACAGAACTGAAATTATATCATGTTTATCAGCAGCACAGCATATGAGTGAGAATAACGCGATATCTGCCTTTGATCTCGTTTGATCTCGTTCTACTTCGAGAGGGCAGAACTGTCCGGCTTGACTGCACTTATTTCATTCCTCCCCTCACTGCAGCTGCCTACTCTCGCCTACATTTCAGGCGAGGCGATGCGCATCTCAAACAAGCCTAATGTACCAATCTTACAAATCACGAGAGAGACAAAACTGACGTCACAGAAACGTAAGGGAGGCTCTGTGTATAAAAGAGGAAATAGAAATGAGGAGAGGGGTGTGGTATAAGAGGCAAAGTATAACGAGGTGCCATTCAAAGATGGTTGTGATGAAGAGTGAGTCGCGTTTGTTGATTAGTGGCATGAGAGTTTAAAAACGGCAAGCAAAACAAATACTTGCCGGACTTCGGATTCTTCGTGGTTGCCTACAGACTGCGGGGCTTGGCCGGATCGTTCGGCAGAGCATTGCTGGTTCCTGTTCCTGGGGCGGACGAGTGGTTTGTCTACTAGGCTTGGTCTGACTCGCGGCTCTGACGCTGACGCAGCCTGCGTGTGGCCGAATGTCATTGCGGGGTTTTTCCCAAACCTAGGTGTGTTCCTTGTTTCCGCTGTACTTTCAGCTCTTCTCACTACACATACTGATTTCAAAAACAATGAAGACTCAGGTACTCTCTAAACTCACGTCCTCCTCTTCAACTTCCTACAAGTTTCCCTACGCAGCCGTCTGGTAGCGCGTTGCACACATATATTACACACGAACAATGCGCAAACATACACAATTTTTTTTCTGTTGGGTTTTTTTTTGAACTGATGATTTTGAACTCGTGATTGGTGAATACTGTGATCATTGAAACTGAGAGTCCAATATTGATATGTTTCTCTGAAGTTTCCTTCTGGGACAAACTTATTTTCCATGAACTAATAAGTTGATGTTACATCTGAGGACTAGAGGTCACCCGCTCACCACATGGACTTTCACACCACACATCACATGGACTCCATTTCCCATCATTCATTGCACTAACGACACACACAGCTCCTTGCACTGATCACACACAGCTGATTCCCATTTGCACACAGTATTTAAGCCATGGACTTTCTCTGCCTCAGGGCCGAGTATTGTATGCATTATCGCTGCTCTACAGAGCCCCGTTAGTTTGCCTTGCCTTGCCTTGCCTTGCCTTGCCTTGCCTTGCCTTGCCTTGCCTTGCCTTGCCTTGCCTTGCCTTGCCTTGCCTTGCCTTGCCTTGCCTTGCCTTGCCTTGCCTTGCCTTGCCTTGCCTTGCCTCCTGCCTGGAATATCGCTGACGTTTTGACTACCTCTCCTGTCTCGCCCCTTTGGATACTGTTCGCCGATCATCGACCCACGCTTGTCTCAGTTTTCTCTTTGTCTCGCCCATGTTATACCTGTTTGCCATTGTTTGACCCTGCCTGTTATGACCACGTCTCTGCTCAATAAAAGTCTGCAAATGGATCCACACGTCTCACGTCTCGTCAGCCCTGTAACAAGGACTCTGTTTACGTGGGAACGTGTTAATCATTGTGCAATCTGAACTGTTTTTGCGATAATTGAACAATATATTCATTACAATTTCATCTCTACACCTTTGAATGCTATGATTCTTTTATTTTGTGTTGACATTTTCTTTTTTGTGTGTGTAATTGGTGGTTTCAGTTATCCTGGTTTAAAGCTGGAAATTAATTATAATTGGTAGGTTCAATTCTACCTGGCGCCCGAATCCGTAAGATAAAATGTAAAGGTTTAATCTAAGTTAAAATTCTTAGTTTTTGGGAGTGCCACCGTTACATAAGTGGCGCCCGAACAGGGACCTTTGAAACTTTGAGAAAAGGAAAAAAAAAAAAAAAACGTATTATTATTATTTTTTATTTTATTTTTTATTTATTTTTTTGCGAAGGGGACTTGACAATGGTGTATGTGAATTTGAATTTTTTCTAACCCTGTTGTGAGATCTCTTGTTGGCATTTGCCACATCTGTGTTGTTAAAGGGAAATATAACAGTAATTTCTATTCCATGTGTATTGTTAAATTTAAGCTTTAAGGGGTTTATTGAAAGTTAAGTGAATGCTTTTAAATTGATTATCAATTGAAGTGGTTTTGACTTGAGTGTTGAAGGTGTTAATTGTTGTGGGGGAATTGGAAAAGTCTTGTTAACCTCACCCCACACATTGAAAATACACATACATCACCCCCCACATTGAAAATACTTTTATTGTGCATTGTACATGGTACTTTGACATAGATACTTATACATATACATATACATATACATATACATTTATACATATGGCTACATCCCCACCTTCCCCATCCACTTTGGTGGATATTAGGGCTGCAACTAACGATTATTTTAATAATCGATTAATCTGTGGATTATTTTTTCGATGAATCGGATTTTTTTTAAAAAAAAAAACAAGAAAAGCATTAATTTCCAACCCTTTATTCAAAAACAGAACTAAAATCTTTAGAAAGTGCACAAACACGTTGCTCCTTGAACATCCCTGAGCTGTTATAATAATAATAAAATAAAATAAAAATGGACTAACACAAAAAACATACACATGTATGCTTTACATCTGCCAAATATATAGACTTTTTTTTTTTTAAATAAAGTGCCACCTGAGCTGCCAGAACAATAAATAATTTATAAAAAATAAAGAACAATACAAATCAGAAAATTTAACAGGATTTGTTTGAATGTCAGAACTTGTTCTCTACACTACACTGGAGACGCACAAACTCGCAGATGCACACACTTTTGCAGACGGACACACTCACAAACTCACACACACACACACACACACACACACACACACACACACACACACACACACACACACACACACACTCACTCACTCACTCACTCTCACACACACACACACACACACACACACACACACACACACACACACACACACACACTCTCTCTCTCTCTCTCTCTCTCTCTCTCTCTCTCTCTCTCAAGTTCACTTGAAGCTTATTCATTAAATTATTACCATCATTGTAGTAAGTAAGTGCAAGGTTCATTTATACACCACATTTAAACATAGCTTAAGATGACCAAGTGCTATAAAAGAACTTTAAAATTAAGTTAAAAAGTACAACACACACAAATATATTTGTCAATAATAACCTATATGGGACAAAGCACAGAATATACACTGCAAAAAATGCTTTTCTGACTTAGTAGCTTTGTCCTGTTTTCAGTCCAAATATCTAAAAAATCTTAAATCAAGATACATTTACTAGACACATGAAATAGCATAATAAATTATTTCTTGTTTTCTGAAAAAACACCTCAAAATTAAGTGATTGTTTGCTTAAAACAAGCAAAATTATCTGCCAATGAGGTAAGAAAAATAATCTTAATGAGATATAATCTCAAACAGAAGTTTTAAGCATCACTTAATTTTCTCATGACATTTTTCTTGCCTAGTAATCTTGATTTAAGATTTTTTTTTTATATTTGGACTGGAAACGAGACAAAATTACTAAGTAAGAAAAGCTTTTATTGCAGTGTAGCTATACATGACAACAGATTGAAAAATGAATGGTCCAAAAAAGGCGAGTGAATAAAAACGTGTCTTTAGTCTTGCAATGCAATTGCGTTGCGAAAAAGCGGAGATCTGTCTCCTGCAGGCTGTGCGCGGCGCGTCCATCTGAGGCCGCATTTACACTGCATGGTTCAAGTGACCCAATTCCGATTTTTTTCCTCCCATGTGGCACAGATCGGATATGGCCCACGACCGTGTAAGCAGGAAAAAATCACATGGATTCCGATATTCTCCGATCGGTTTCAGGCCTCATTCATATGTGGAAATAAATCAGATTTGAATCAGATACGTGTATTTGCTCCTGCCGTGTAAGCGGTCAGATCGGATATTCCCCTGTAAATGCGACTCCTACGTCACTGAAAAGTGAGTTTTTTGTAACATTTCACGGTACAGACATACCTGTAACAAATGAAACATCTCTAGTTGAGTAGCAGAGTATTAATTTCGTTCGTTTGTGTTACATAAAAGGCGGTCTGACGCTGAAATGTGTTGCTTTTGAAATCACGCTGAGTGCTCGTTATTGCCGCTGATGTTGTCAGTTTCGACGGCTCGTGCACAGACGAGCGCTTCAGTCCCGTTCGTTCCATTGAAACAACAAAATAAAATGCACACGAACATGTCCCTGCCTTTGATATGCAATCACTGATGAACGCATTTAGTTTTAATTACTAAAAAAACGATGTGACATGCTTATCTACCACCTGAGTATTATTCCACTCGCAAGCTTTCAGCGGAGCTGCGTACATCAATGTCCTGAAGAATTTGTTCTAGGATATATAATTATTTTGATGTATAGATGTAACTGTTGCATTAAAAACATTTCTATATGAATTCCATGTCAATAAATTAAACTCAATGTACTATTCAAATTGATTTGTGATGTCATATGCTATTTTTGGCTTGTTTCACCAAGTGCAGTGTAAAATGCACACATCGGATATGGGTCACTTTTAAAAGAAATGTAAGCACGTCGTCCAAAAAATCGGATATAGTCACAAAATCGGAATTAGTCATCAAGACCTGCAGTGTAAATGCAGCCTGAATGTACGAGGTTTCGCTGAGAGCTTGATGATCCAATGGCGTTACGAAGTTTTACTGACAAGCTCTTTTTAATGCTTATCATTGGTTAACTATTTTTTAAAACCCTCTGATTTAAAATAATAATAACTCAAGTTTGGATAATTTTTCACAGCACCTGACTGGGCTAGGGTATGGCAACTGCCGTACGGAAACGCTGCCCCTGCTCCCGTGCCATGCCATGTCGCTTTTGCATATTTTGCAGTTAAAAAACTTTTTCTGTTAATTTAGTGTGAAATGCTCCCACACCTTGGATGACTTGGGTCGCACGGATTTCTCTGCCTCCGCCATGTATCTTTCCTCTACCTCCGCTCGTTTTTTTTAATTTGTGCTCCGCCCTGTCTATGAGGCGCCGAACTCTGCTAGTATCAGTGCGCGAGAGAGACCGAGCGTGTTCACTCCGCTCCGTGCTCAACTAAATTTTTTTTTTTTTTTTAATAATCAAACGTCTCCGCGTCGCGCGACACAACAAATCGATTATGAAATTCGTTGCCAACTCTTTTAGTAATTGATTTTTATCGATTTAATCGATTCGTTGTTGCAGCCCTAGTGGATATTGACCCACCTTTTGATATTCCTACTCCAAGTAGCCAACTGGGACAACCTATGGCTGAGTATCAACAATGTCCTAAAATACCAAGCACTTTTGTCTTCCAGTCCACGCCCACATTGCATCATAGAATTTCACAGGGTTCCAATGTCCGTTTTGGTTCCACACCATTGGTACCTGCTGACAGCCCTCTGGTCCAAGGTCAGTCTAGGGAGCAGCAAGGAGTAACTCCTATGCAATTATGCACCTCTTCTGAATTTTCACCTTCAGAAACCCAACATGACTTACCTGGTTCGCTACCTGGTTTCTTTCCTACTCCTGGAAGAGAAATGCACCATCTTACTACCCACCTACAAGGGAACTGGTATCATCTGTTTGAATGTCAAAGAAATCAAGAAAAGGCTGTGAATGAACTCACCCATGAAATGAAATGCATGATTTCTCACACTGGCGGGCAACTGGATGCCTTTACCATTAAAATGGAGTCCAATCATCAGCAACTTTTCTCCACACTAACTACAACAAAACAGCAAGAGGAAACCGGAACTGACCAGCTAATTAAAGCTATGAAAACAATGCTAACAGATAAATTACAGAGGACTGAATCTGCTTTGTGTACTGAATTTTGCTTTATGGTGGAACAGCTGCAACTGGAGATTTAGCAGGACATCAAGACCACCCAGCGAGTTCTTCAAAGAGATTAGGAACAGTTTTCTGCAGAAATTGTGAAAGGTAACAAGAAAATGGATGAACTAGATGGGAAAATAACTGAACTCCAACTTGAAATGGATAACAACTTTAAAGCTTGTGGAAAAAATAACGCAGACCCTGAAAAAAAAGTGTATCAACATCCACAGCTCCGCCTATCATATCTGCTCCACCTGCTGTTAAAAGGTGACCACTTAAAGCTGACCTTCGGTACCTTTGGAAGATCCTCTGATGATCTTGATCCACTGTTATATTTAGAACGTTGTCAAGCCTTTTTGGCATTGCACCCCCTCACTGATGCTGACATTTTAGCAACTTTCCACACCGTCTTATTTGGCACAGCACGAGACTGGTGGGAGGTCGCCAGAACTTCCATAATCACTTGGGAGGAATTTGGAACGAAATTTCTCTCTGCATTCCTGTCAGAAGATTATGAAGATGAGTTGGCAGAACGAGTCCGTACCCGAATTCAAGGAGAGAAAGAGTCAATTCGAGATTTTGCTTTCACATATAGAGCCCTCTGTAAACGTTGGAAACCAGCCTTAACAGAAACAGAAATGGTAAAACTGATTTTAAAAAACATAAGACCTCACCTGGCCAGTCAGTTACGTAGTCGCGTCAGTACTGTGGAAGAACTTGTTAAGTTGGGCCATCAGCTGGAGAAAGACTACGAGCAACAACTTCAGTATAGAACTTGTGCGAGTCGACAGGCATTTTCAGATATGTCACAAAAGCCTATTACTAGAACTACTGACAAATCGTCTGCTGTACGGTGCTGGAGATGTAAAGGATATCATGCTCCAGGAAACTGTCCACACCATTCTTTCAGTCCAAACCAGTCTGAAAATTTGCATCACTCTTCTGGCAACAAAAGATTGTTTTCACACTCTAAACATGGAAGTCAGTCTACCAGCAATGCTGTAACTGCTGCAACCATACCTAAACCACAATCAAAATCCAAGAAATCACTCTCACCTTCTTCATTTTCTTCTCCACCTCCTCCAATCATTCCACCACAATTAGTTGTTCCTATCCGCATTAGCACTTGGTTAGGAAAAGCTATTGTGGACACAGGAGCAAGTTACACTATGCTTCATGAAAATTTGGGGAAACAGCTTAACTCCTATGAAAAACTGCAACCTTGGACTTTGGGACCTTTGTATCTTGCAAATGGAGAAACAGAAGTTCCTGTTGGGTGGATACATCAGCAAATTAGTCTTCATGATCATTTGTTTACTTTACCTGTTGCTGTCCTTTCTTCCAAAGCCCTTGCCTATTCAGTAGTCTTGGGTTTGGACTTCATCTTCTTTAGTGGCATACAAATCAATGTTATTGATGGTCGATATTCCTTCAAGTCGAATCCTGAAGAACAACACCTGTTTCAACCTGGAAATGCCACTGTTCAAACAAGTAGTCCTCAAACACAAAGTAAAGAAACAAAACAGCAAAAAACAGCAAGAATGTCAAAAAGTTTGTCCTTACTGAGTGCTGTACCTCCACCTCAACCCCCATTTTTATCGGCACCTTGGGATAGCCCAGATCTAAACACTCTGAATGAAAAAGCTGTGAACAATGCCCACTTACCTTCTGATGGTAAACGTCAACTGCAGGAGATATTGGAAAGAAACACCCAAGTTTGTACAGTACACTTCAACTTGGACGTACTGATGTTCTGAAACATTGCATCTACACAAGTCAACAAGTACCCATTAAACAAAGACCTTACCGCATGCCCCCTGTTAAGCAAGCCCTGGTGGAAGAACAGCTTCAAGAGATGCTTACCACCGGAATTGTGGAACCATCATGCTCGGGATGGGCTTCTCCAGTTGTTCTTGTTCCCAAGAAAGATGGTAGCATGCGATTCTGTGTCGATTACAGGAAGTTAAATGCCATAACCAAAAGTGACGCTTACCCTTTGCCAAACATTACAGAAATTCTTGAATCCCTTTCAGGGGCAGCTATTTTCTCCACAATAGACCTTAACAGCGGTTACTGGCAAGTGGCCATGGACCCCTCAAGTAAACAAAAACTGCTTTCATCACTCCTTCTGGGATCTTCCAATTTAATGTTATACCTTTTGGGCTTAAAAACGCACCCGCAACCTTCCAAAGGTTGATGGAGACCATATTAGGAAAACTGCGATGAAAACTATGTTTTGTTTACATTGATGATATAATAATCTATTCATCAACTCTAACTCAGCACCTACACGACCTTCAAGCTGTATTTTGCAAGCTACAAGATGCAGGACTGACCATCAACTTGAAGAGTAAGTTCTGTCTCAAAGAAATCTCATTCCTGGGTCATGTAGTAAGCACTCAAGGTATCATGGCAGACCCAAGCAAAATTGAGGCCATTCGTTCTTATCCAGTACCCACTAGTCTTAAAGAAGTACAACGGTTTATTGGCCTTGCTGGATGGTACCATCGCTTTGTTCCAAATTTTTCAAAAATTGCAGATCCTATTAATGCTCTGAAAAAGAAGGGAAGAACATTTCACTGGTCAGATCAATGTCAGCGAGCATTTGAACAACTCAAGACATGTCTTACTTCACCTCCTGTCCTTGGTCATCCAAATTTACAACAAGCTTTCACTGTATACACTGATGCCAGTGATACAGTCTTAGGGGCGGTGTTAACACAAAGAAGAGAACAAGGGATGGAAGAAGCCTGAACCCAGCAGAAACAAATTACTCAGTCACGGAGAAGGAATGTTTGGCAGTTGTCTGGGCACTTGAGAGATGGCAACATTACCTGGAGCATAGATTATTTACAATAGTCACTGATCACTCTGCCCTTTAATGGGTAATGTCTTCTACAAAGACAACAAGTCGTCTCATCCGATGGGCCTTGCGATTACAAAAAATTGACTTTGTCATCGAATACAGAAAAGGCAAGCTAAATGCAGCATCAGATGCCCTTTCCAGGATGTCTAACTTGCCTGCATGCAACCTGTTCACCAGCCTGAACAACGAGGTTGATTTTCCAATCACTGCTGTAGACCTGTGGGAAAAACAACATAAAGACCCTGAAATTCAAAAGATCTTCAAAGAAATGGCAGAAAACAATCATGACCCCTCAGAAAACTATGAGATTGTGGAAGATAAAGTGTACCTTAGGACAGAATGTATCTGCCCAAGAAACTTATTTCTACAATTCTCCAACAGTACCATACACATCCTCTGAGTGGACATAGTGGGATCTTCAAGACCTAGAAACATCTACAGAACGTTGTCTTCTGGCCTAAGATGTGGACAGATGTTAAGAACTATGTCAAATGTTGCAAGAAGTGCCAAACTTACAAGCATAATAATCAAAAACCTGCAGGCAAGTTACAACCTATTACCACAACATGTCCTAATGAAATGTTAGGAGTGGATCTTATGGGACCATTCCCAACCAGTAGCCCACATCGTCATGAGTACCTTTTAGTCTGTGTAGACTATTTCTCCCGTTGGGTTGGTTGAAATGTTTCCAATGCGTAAAGCCAATGCACAAACTATTGCTGAAATTCTCCGCAAAGAAATTCTTACTCGTTGGGGTGTGCCAAATTTCATCCTATCCGATCGGGGAACCCAATTTGTCTCTTCACTCTTGAAGGAACTGTGTTCAAAATGGAACATTGCACAAAAACTAACAACCGCTTATCACCCACAAACGAACATGACAGAGAGGGTCAACCGTACTTTGAAATGTATGATTGCTTCCTATGTGGAGGAAAACCACAAAAATGGGACAATTACTTACCTGAGCTCCGTTTTGCTATTAATTCAGCCATTCAAGAAAGTATTGGCATGTCTCCTTCAGAACTTCAACGGGGCAGGAAACTCCAAGGACCCATTGATAAGCTATTTAAGCTTCGGGAAAACAGTCTCTCGCCATCTGATTCATCTTATGATGTGGTTAACCACATAGCGCACCTGAAGGAGAGAGCGATAGAGAATTATGCAAGAGCGAAAAAATGACAATTACAATAAAAACAGACGCGAAGTCACGTTCAAAGAACAAGATCGCGTCTGGCTCAGAAACTTTCCACAATCCAGTGTACAACAGAGTTTTAGTGCGAAATTGGCTCCCAAGTGGAAGGGACCTTATCGAGTAGTACAGCAGTTCAATCCACTTAACTATCAAATAGCACTAGAATCAATGGGAGAAGATGTTAGAACCACCCACGTTTGCAACCTAAAACCATGCTACCCCTCAGCCACTGACTTAGAGTCCCACGAAAAGCTAAGACTCCAGGAAATCTTTCAAGAATCTTCGGATGAAGACATTGAATTTATCAGGTTCTAAAGTATCGCGTCTCACAACCTGAGGGTTGTGTTTTTTCTGGTGGGGGGGTTTCGTTTCGCAAAGAACCGCACATCAATGTACCAATCTTACAAATCATGAGAGAGACAAAACTGACGTCACAGAAACGTAAGGGAGGCTCTGTGTATAAAAGAGGAAATAGAAATGAGGAGAGGGGTGTGGTATAAGAGGCAAAGTATAACGAGGTGCCATTCAAAGATGGTTGTGGTGAAGAGTGAGTCGCATTTGTTGATTAGTGGCATGAGAGTTTAAAAACGGCAAGCAAAACAAATACTTGCCGGACTTCTGATTCTTCGTGGTTGCCTACAGACTGCGGGGCTTGGCCGGATCGTTGAGCAGAGCATTGCTAGTTCCTGTTCCTGGGGCGGACGAGTGGTTTGTCTACCAGGCTTGGTCTGACTCGCAGCTCTGACGCTGACGCAGCCTGCGTGTGGCCGAATGTCATTGCGGGGTTTTTCCCAAACCAAGGTTTGTTCCTCATTTCCTGGACAAAGTCAGCGTATCCGCTGTACTTTCAGCTCTTCTCACCACACATGCTGATTTCAAAAACAACGAAGACTCACGTCCTCCTCTTCAACTTCCTACAAGTTTCCCTACGCAGCCGTCTGGTAGCGCTTTGCACACATACATTACACACGAACAATGCGCAAACATACACAATTTTTTTTTTTTTGTTGTTGTTGTTTTTTGAACTGATGATTTTGAACTCGTGATTGGTGAATACTGTGATCATTGAAACTGAGAGTCCAATATTGATATGTTTCTCTGAAGTTTCCTTCTGGGACAAACTTATTTTCCATGAACTAATAAGTTGATGTTACATCTGAGGACTCTGTTTACGTGGGAACGTGTTAATCATTGTGCAAACTGAACTGTTTTTGCGATAATTGAACAATATATTCATTACAATTTCATTTCTACACCTTTCAATGCTATGATTCTTTTATTTTGTGTTGACATTTTCTTTTTTTGTGTGTAATTGGTGGTTTCAATTATCCTGGTTTAAAGTTGGAAATTAATTCTAATTGGTAGGTTCAATTCTACCTGGCGCCCGAATCCGTAAGATAAAATGTAAAGGTTTAACCTAAGTTAAAATTCTTAGTTTTTGGGAGTGACACAGTTACACAACACAACAAAATTAAAAAAGCAAACATAAGCTCACAACACAACGCAGTTAAAAAAGCAAACATAAGCTCACAACACAACGCAGTCAAAATAGCAAACATAAGCTCACAACACAGCGCAGTTAAAAAAGCAAATATAAGCTCACAACACAACGCAGTTAAAAAAAAGCAAACATAAGCCCACAACACAGCGCAGTTAAAGAAGCAAACATAAGCTCACAACCAAATAATAATAATAAAAAAACGCAAACAAGCTCACAACGCAATTAAAAAAGCAAACATAAGCTCACAACACAACGAAATAAAAAAAAGCAAACATAAGCTCACAGCACAACAAAATTAAGCGACAACACAACGGAAATGTTCCAGACCACTAGGAGGCAGTTGGTCTGCAGAAACGGGCAATTGTGCGCATGTCACAAGTATTTGCGGGCACCGCCGGGCGGTCCAATGTTGCCAGGGTTGCGGTTTGCAATCGTGGGTAAAATTAGAGCCGCGGGTTGCGTTTTTTTTTTAGCTAGGCTTCTTTTATAATGTACCACAGCCGCCTAAAGTGAAGATAGATCCTCATGTGTATAATACTTGGAATACATACCTGAATATATACCTGTCAACTTAAGAACGGAGAGACGGATGTCACAAACTATTACATGACATTAGTTTCACCCACAGCATAAGATATTAAGGCTTTACACAGCAGAAATACACATGACAAAAGCCAGGTAAAGCATGCATGTTTCTTAAGGCTACGGAGTCAGCGGAGGCTCGCGAAGCGGAACCGGGCAAAAGTATAAATCCCACTTCATAAGGTTGCATGTTCCGCGTGTCTCTGTTTATATGAAGAGCACAGTTTTTTTTCTACTACACGAACTCAAACACATGTGAAGCTCACGGTTATTTCAGTGTCGCACTTTATCAACTGTATTATCAGAGCCAAAACATTCAGTAAAAACACGTTGTTCATTTAAAAAACGATTATATTAAGACCAATCTTGTGGCGTCTTGAGAAAGTATCGATGTTTCACTGCCAACACTGCCCCCTAGTTCCGTTATGTTGTGAGCTTATGTTTGCTTTTTATAATTTCGTTTGGTTGTGCACTACTGGGCCACCGTACTTTTTTACTTTGGACCTGTTTTTAAAGAAAATATTATTCTGTATATTTGCATCATGTTGTTCATGCATAATAACGATTCACTTTTAGGGTAAATACATATTTGTAAAACAGAATAGTCTTTTGCTCATTCTGGCATCACTTCAAAAGCACATCAGTGTGCTTAAGGGATCTGCTGTTATGTTTTGTTAATTAAGACATTTATAATAAATATTAATAAAGCAAGATGTGAACTATGATAAATGTATGGTTTATTTAAACAAATTACTTGAACAGTATCCGGGTCGTAGACTGAAGGAGGGGGAGTGAGGATGTGAGGAAGCATCAGCACAGCATCCAGTGTGTCTGCAGCCTGAAGCATCATTGCAACAGGAGCCTCGTGTTGGGCTTTCACGCTGACATCGTTTATGTTGCGTAACAGAGCTGCAGCTTTAAACATGAAATGAAGTGATTTCTGGCTTAATATATTGTGTAGATTTATTAACATACCTTTATTAATGACCAAAAATTATGATATAGTTATCGAGAGGGAGGTACTGATCATTATTACAAAATTAATTATTGTAAAATCTAATTTGCAAGAGGAGGGGCATTATATTTGCATCCCACTGACAACTAATCTACTGTATACTGAATCCAAACACTAAAGCAGGGTTCTTCGGCCCTGCTCCTAGAAAACAGATGCTTTATTGCTGCAATATTGAATCCACATCAGACGGTTGGGTTGAAGG
The DNA here is from genome assembly GCA_036784905.1 of Acrossocheilus fasciatus. Taxonomy (NCBI): domain Eukaryota; kingdom Metazoa; phylum Chordata; class Actinopteri; order Cypriniformes; family Cyprinidae; genus Acrossocheilus; species Acrossocheilus fasciatus. The sequence continues at coordinate 5,180,499 of CM071953.1, forward strand.
AATATGCAAATTTATTTGAAAGTTTCAAAAAGGAGAACTGTAAATCATAACTTGAAAATGAAACATTAAATTTTAATAATCATATGCAATGACAACATCTTACAAATTAACTGTTAGTACAAGTTTAGTTAAGACCCATTATAAGTCAAACCGAACATATCTAAAACCATCTGAAAAGATTAAAATCAATCTGGAATTAATAAAGATCATCTGGAATGAATAACGACCACCTGGAAAGAATAACAATCTGAAGAGAATAAAAACATTCATGAAAGATCTTAAGTTTGAGGTGCACCCAAACAGTTATAGAGTGAAGCCAAAAAAGAGACGTAGAGAGAAGAATGAAAGGAAGAAGTAAAGAGGGGTGCAGTACATTCTCTTCTTATACCCTTGCAAGATCAGATATGCAGATTAAGTGTACAAAGGCCACTGTGCTAAACAAATCTGTTTCTATGCATCAAAGGGGCAGAAAAGCTCTGTTCTTCATCAAATGTAACATGTTCCAAAGTTCAGTCATGACCTAATACATTGTGACCTTCAAATAAGATTAGCTTGTGGTTTTCTCACCCCCCATGGACCAAAAGTAAATCGCAAGTATATAATTTAGTAGTTCAGACAGCCCTGCAAGTCTGACAGCTATTCAAAAAAAAACTGTTGTGTGTGGTTTCTTCAGAGAGCAAGAGTCTTTAAGCTCATTGTATATTAAACAACCTCGTATTAATATTTCAAAAACATAGAATCATAATAGTGGATTAGATAAATAATTATAAAAAGTAATTTTGTTAATCATTGTTAATATATTGTTAATATTGAAATAATCATAAGAAATAATTCATAAAACATTTCATAATACATAATATATATCTGAATATGCAAATTCTCAAAGGTCGATTCACCATTTATAAAATCCTATACTGCAAAAGTTTGTGCTGGTAAGTGTGTTTATTCTGTATTTTCAAACCATTTTCTGCTTGACGGTGTACAGCACTGCAAAAAACAAAAACAAAAAAAAAAACAGAAACTATACTCAGTGCTGCGTTTAGGATGCTTCTAGGATGCAGTACCATGTGACATGAGCAGTGTGAAAGCTCTAGCCTGTTAATGTGAGCATTAAAATAAAAATGCACCATTCACATTACCCAGGGACACTATGTGTCATACCGTGTTCAGCCAATAATTAAAATTTGCTGAAAATGTTTGAAGCTGTTTCTCACAAAATCACAGCTTTTCATTTAACAAGATGTTAATTGATGGCTATTACTATTACTGCTAATTTTGTTGTGTATGATTGTTGTGTGATGATCTTTAAAAATAACAATACAGCAAGAAACAAGATAACAAGAGACAGGAAGCAAGATAACAGTTGCATGAGATAAATTTTCAGAAGAGAAATAAAGAGAGCTAAATTGATGGCTCTTCTTTTCAAAAGTAGCATATCAATGCATAGTGCATTAGCAAATATTGTGGTTACAGGCAACAAACATTAAAATGCAAACTGGAATTAAACATTAAGCACTGGCACAAGTCTAGTGTCATACAATCACTAACAGACATTTTGTCCAAATGTTATATCCAATCTGTCAACTTTGCTGTCATGAAATTGTAATCTGGTAAATTTCACAGTATAGGTGCAATGAAAGGGTTGTGCCAACTTCACCCATAGGAGTTATGTTGGTAATGCATAACCAAATAATCAGTGTAGTTACATTGTAAGCAATGTTCCCTCTAAGAATTTTTCTTGCTGAGCAAAACTTTTCTTTATTGGGCGGACATTTCGGCCACCTGAGCAAAAACATTCTTTATGCCAGACCCGTACAGCGCACATTTTTAACTTGAATGTGCTATTTATATTTGATTTGACCCTTGATGTAACTAAATGATGTACATTTTAGGTTATCTGAGAAAACATTTTTACAGTACAATACACTGCCGTTCAAAAGTTTTGGATCAGTCAATTTTTTTAAAGAAGTTTCTTAGGCTCAAGAAGGATGTATCTATTTGATTAAAACAATACTGAATATTATTTAACAAAGTAATATTGTGAAATATTACTGCAATTTAAAATAAAAGATTTATATTTGAATATAGGCCTACTTTAAAATGTAATTTCTTCTTGTGAAGCAAAGCTGAATTTTCAGTGTCACATGATCCTTCAGAAATCATTCTGATATACTAATTTATAATCAATGTTGGAAAAAGTTGTGCTGCTTAATATTTTTTGGGACCTGTGATATTTTTCAGGATTCTTTGAGAAATAAAAAGTTAAAAAGAACAGTGTTTATTCAAAATATAAATTTTGTGTTACAATATACACTACTATTCAAAAGTTTGGGGTCAGTAATTATTATTTTTTTTTTTAATTAATACTTTTATTCAGCAAGGATGTGTTAAATTGATAAAAAGTGATAGTAAAGACTTACATTGTTAGAAAATATTTATATTTTTAATTAATGCTGTTCTTTTTAACTTTTTATTAACATAATAAAAGAAAAAAGATTCCAAAAAGATATTAAGCAGTACAACAGTTTCAACACTGATAATAAATCAGTATATTATAATGATTTCTGAAGGATCATGTGACACTGAAGACTGGAGTAATGATGCTGAAAATTCAGCTTTACTTTAGAGGAATACACTATATTTTAAAATAGAAAACCAATATTAGAAATTGCAATAGCCTAAGAGTTCACAATATTACTGTTTTTCTCTCTCTCTCTCTATTTCAGGGACGTGCACAGGAATTTTGAGGGGCAGTTGCTCTGACCTAAAAAAAAGGGCACTCGCCTACCAACACCCCCCCCCCCCCCCCCCCCCCCCAAAAAAAAAAAAAGTTTCATAAAACTTGATGATGATCGTCCGTTTGTTATACCTTTCCGACAACGTTAAGTCGTCTCACCCGACAACCGCGACAATCTCCTAGTGCCGCTCATGCAGGCTCAGCTCAGGTGCCGGTCGCGTGCAGCGCTGCAGCCACGTAAACAGAGTTTGCCCTTCCCCTACTGACTTTCACTTTCCCGAATATGGAAGTGAATGAGGCTTTGCGGGTTTTTTTTTTTTTTTTTTTTTTTTATCTAGGCTTACGTGAAATTCTGCATCCATTGTACGATTTTTTTATTTATTTTTTTCCACCTCGGAAGGGCAACGCGAGTCGAGAAGGGTATATGGGCAGTTGCCCGGGCAACCTGAGCAACCCCCCTGTGCACGTCCCTGCTCTATTTGATCAAATACATACAGCCTTGATGAGCATAAGTGACTCCATTAAAAAACAAGGTCAATTATTTATTAGGTTTATAATATAGGCCTAACATAATATAATATAATATAATATAATATAATATAATATAATATAATATCAAAACAACTGAAGCATTTAAACTGATAGAAGAGAATATAAAACAAACTGAAGCATTTAAACTGAGATCTGTAAGTTATTTATTTTTTTAAACGTGAACGTGAATTCTTATATTCCTATTTAAACATCCTTATGAAGTACAGCTTGCACAATACACCTGTGTGTGACTGTAAATGTCTCAGAGTTTTGTTAACGTTACCATTCTGTACCCATCATCCGCTATTTCCAGCACTTAATCAAGCCACTCTTCTTTAATACATGAGGATGTGTTATTTCACATGTCATTGCGTTGGCTCTCGATTTGAGTTATTTCGTCCGCAACCATTGAAATATTCGGTTTCTACAGCGACTCATTTGGCGCACATCGTTCTCTTTCTATGAAACCTGTAAACCGCATTCACCGGTTCTAACTCTATAGCGGCAGCAGCTCTATAGCGGTTTACCCGAGCATTGCAATTCTTTAGTTTTTACTAGAATACTATCAAATGGCTTTCCCAACTCATTTTTGCTTGTGCGCGGCACGTTATTTCTCTGCGCTGCCGCGGTGGAAGAAGTGCGCGGCCGCGCGCGCAGCTTAGAGGGAACATTGATTGTAAGTGCTCTTTTTGTATTATTATTAGTAGTATTATTATTTATTTATTTATTTTTGTATTTTGCTTTTAAAAAGTGCTAATTAACATTATGCTACTGTATGCTAGTGGAGCTTGATTTAAGTTTTGAACTAAAACACGCTTTAAGCAAAACAGTGCTGAATTTGATGTCTTTCTTTTCCTGTGGATTGAACATGGGACCATCCTTCATATAGCAAACTCATGTTGAGACTTTAACGTGCCTCCTGGATTGAATCTCGGCAGGAACCAGCATGATGCACTGCTTATGAGACAGTGAGCTAATACAGAGACAGGGAAGGAGACTGAAAGGAGAGAAAAAGGAGGGGTTGAGTGTGCAGTTAAGGCAATTTCAAAAATTCAGATTAGAAACAAAAGCCATCAGTGCAAGAGCAAGAGAGTGGAGAAAAGCGCTAGTGATGCAATTATGAAATGACTGCAGACTGTGCAAAAGTAGTTTAGCTGTCAATCTCGGGTTCCTTCAAGACCTTCCCAATCACTGTCAAGGACAAATGTACAATTTCTTTTTTATTTTGTGTTTTGGCTCCCCCCAATTTTAAATCATTGCTTTCAGCACTCCATTCAGAACACTTGTGTGGGAGTCCATTTGGAGGAAATGACCACCTTTACAGTTCTCATCTTGCTGTCTGATTGAAAAAATAGCTTCAGACAGTATGGTTATCAGCAGAAAAACAATTTGGGCGTTCTCTGTATGTGTGTGTGTTTGCTTGTGAGTTTGTATTGTTGTTTCTTCAGTGGACCTTTGGTACATTTTGTCTGGGCAGTTATTCAACAGCAGTGTTGGGCACTTAGTAACGCGTAACTGTAATTAAATTACTTATTCACTGAAAAAGTAAAGTATGGGATTACTGCTCATTTTTAGGTAATTTAATTATAGTTACTTATAAAGTACTTGCGTTACATACAGTAAATCATTTCAACAGTTCTAAAAGCAATATTGAATTTGAAATCTAAATTTACTTTCTAAAAATAAAATTAAATGCAGCATCTTTAACCCTCTGTGCACCAGCGCGTTCACTTTCAGTTTTTCCTGGTTCACAGAGAAACCTTAAATACTCAGATACAGATAAGACTAAAATCAACTGAATCTAAAAATGCCTACTTTTATTTGTTTACACTGACAATAACAACAAAAATTGTGCTTTTGCAAAATAAACAAAACAAAGAGGGTGTGCTTTCTGCCGTCTAGGTCTTTGTGAGCAAAGACATAGAAAGCTTGTGTGTCTACTCTTAAATGAACGAATTCAAATCGAAAATGAATATTCTCTGATTATGTAATCCGTATGAAACTAAAGCGAGGTACAGTCTTTCCCGTATATGAAGCTTGAAGTATCTACTTTTAAATGAACATATTCAAATTGAAAACGAATATTATCTGATTATGTAATCGGTATGAAACTACAGCGAGGTACAGTCTTTCCATATACAAAGCTTGAAGTGTCTACTTCTAAATGAACGAATTCAAATCGAAAACGAATATTATCTGATTATGTAATCCGTATGAAAGTGAGGCACAGTCTTTCCCATATATTAAGCTTGAAGTGTCTACTTTTAAATTAACAAATTCAAATTGAAAACGAATATTATCTGATTATGTAATCCGTATGAAACTAAAGCAAGGTAAAGTCTTTCCCGTATCTGAAAGCTTGAAGTGTTTTCTTTTAAATGAACGAATTCAAATCGAAAACGAATATTCTCTGATTATGTATTCCTTATGAAACTAGGTACAGTCTTTCCCGTATCTGAGCTCATTATATGCAAACACCCTCATCTAGACACAAAAAAATAGATAAAAAAAAGAGATTTGTCTAATTTTCATCGTTTTTGAAAGAAGTTCTGCTATAAGGAATTTACCTCAGAAGAACAGCGCGATCTGACACGGCTTTATTCAGCAGTGAAGATAATTAGTTATCATGTTATTTTTACATGAATCTGTACGGATTTTACTAGTTGGGCTTTTCCTGAACATCTTGCCAAACTGAAATGTATTGTTTAACTTTTCTTAATCTTTTTTGTTATTCAGATATTTTGTTATTCAGAGTATTTCTATTTGTTAACCAAAGAAGGTTATATTTTTTTTTATAAAAATGTTTCAGTATTACAGTTGTTTTAAAGCTAAAAGGCTAAACTAGTATATGTTTGACTCAAATTGAAAGACTAAAGAGTATAATTTATATTAAGGTTTATAGGGATTTTAAGATGTAGCCTAATTAGCAATTTGAATAAGTTACTCATTGAGTAACTAAGTTACTTTTCATTACGTTCATTGTTTTCTGGCATTGTCAGTATTTAGTAATTGAAATGATTGATTAGAGGTTTGTTCACTTTGACTTGAAAGATTGAACTAAATTCTAACAAAATAATACTACTACTAATACTACTAGTAGTAGTATTACAACTACTATGGTTCCATGAATAAATTTTGGTTCCATCTACTAATTATATAAATTAGATATTTATATGATAATATATGATAGAAAATAATCTGTGCAAAATATATTTCAAAATGTAAATATTTATATGTCCCTACATATCATGAAATCCATTTTATTTTCCTCTAAATGGTGTGCTGTCCATTTTTATTTTTCTGGATTCTGTTTTGTGATTTAATACAAATGTATCATTTAAAATTGAATTAATAGATTTAATCAAATATTTTATAATTAAATGAAAATACAGCAATTCATTTACAACAAAGTATTTCATTTTTTATTTTTGCTAAATAAGATGTTGCACAACAGAACTGTGTAAATTAAAGAATATATTTTAAGAAATTAAAATATGTCTTGGTTGCATGATATTATTTTACATCTATAATATTAAAATTTATTCATGGAACCATAAATGCCAATAAACAACCTTTATTTTTAAGAGTGTTTTTCATGGTGGTGTGTTTTGCATGGACCACCACCACTCAGGTGGGAAAAAAAAGGTGGCTTGTAGAAAATAAAATATGGTCAGGGAAGCGCTTAAGATTGGTCATAAGTTTGAGTTTACCAACAAGCCAAACCTGTTTACCTGTTTAATTATCTATACTTACATACATATACAATACATCGCATCTAGGTTTACTGTATACCAAAAAACTGGTGAACAGCTGCTGGAACAAATAGAAATAGTCCAATAACAGAGTCAGGGGAGCTCATTTGGCAAAAGTTTCTCTCTGAATTTTCCTGAGCCTGCAGTTCATCTGTGCACTAGCTGTGCTGCCACTGCTGTAGTCAGATCAGATTTCCACCCCCACAGACCTTATTTGCTAACAATAAACCCTATACATGATCTAGAAGCAGTAATAAAACAGACGTCATTGAGTGTAAACCCCTCAAAATCTCATGTGATAAACAGGTATTGATTAAAAAGGCCTCTCAGCATGAGGCTGGACAACACAGTCCAAAGCAGAAAATCCCATGCCATTCTTCTCTCCATTGAAATGTCTTTGTGTTTACAAAGACGACTATCACTTCCTGCTTTATTAATTGTTGTTAGAATGTGGCAAAATCTATACCACCTGACACATTTTTCTGCACTGTATGCCATCATACTGCCAAGACTTATTTTTATCTTTATACTGTATGTGTATGCATATGTATATATGTTCATACTGTTTGTACCCCGCAGTTTTACTGAGGTTATGTTTACACAACAACGATTGTACTAAAACGGTAATGTTTTTCCTTTGCATTTTTGTAAAGTTTCATATACAGGCGGTCCCTGTTTACACAGATCCATGAAAATGACTAAAATGCTGTACTATCAATGCCGAGCCAGTAGTTGGTGATGCCACTTTTTAAAGAAACACAATTTGCCTATGCGTATACACGTTCCTATAGACCTAAAACGTAATATGCATGTCCATGACATCATTACCATTTTGATAAATTTACATTTTTATAGTTTCAAAAGTTTGTGTTTTCAGGCCCATCACCATAGTTGTGTAAATAAATGGTCAAAACGCATAAAAAAAAAATTCTGTTTTCGGTTGAAAACATTGTTGTGTAAACAGCCCCATAAATTAAGATACATTTACTTAAATAATTAAGATGGCTGAGGCCAATAGTTTCTAACTTAATCTGATATAATTACATCATCATTAATATGGTGCAGCTGATTGGTTTCTTTTTACATGAGCAGCTAATGAGCATTCCAATACGTGGCTAGTATTCATGACAGAAGTTTACTTGTACTTAGAAGTCGACGGACTACTCAACGACAGAAGTGAATCTATACTTAAGGGGGTCATCGGATGCCCATTCTCCACAAGTTGATATGATTCTTTAGGGTCTTAATGAAAAGTCTATAATATACTTTGGTTAAAATTGTTCAATGATAGTGTAAAAAAAACCTTTATTCTCCTGTCAAAATCAGCTCTGTTTTCAGCAAGCTGTTTTTTTTAGTCCATTTTGCTTTAAATGCTAACGAGCTCTGCTGACCCCGCCCCTCTCTTCCGTGGAGTGACGAGCAGTACTGTTTACTTTAGCCATGAAACTGACTAACTAGCACTAGTGTTTTGAGCTGATTAGCTGATTGGCCTGTCATCATATTCTAATTTGTTGAGATAGTGAATTGGTGGGTTTTTGTTAAATGTGAGCCAAAATCTTCACAATTAAAAGAACCAAAGACAAACTACTTCAATATGTGTGCACTGAATGTATTTAATACACAAGTTTCACAATTTGAGTTGAATTGCTGAAATAAATGAACTTTTCCACAACATTCTAATTTATTGAGATGCACCTGTAATTTAATTAATAAAATTAATCTAATATAAATAATTCGGTAACACTTTATAATAACTGCACGCTATGAATCATTAGGTAAGCATTAGTAAATAGTCAGTTCATCCTTTATAAAGCACTGTCCCAACATTAATAGTCATTAGTAAGCAGTTTGTAAATACAGCTATAAACGCCTTGTTCTTGATTTATAAGCATATCCATTACAAAGGAGATCTAATGGCTCAGTTATCTTCCTAACAGAAAAAAATAAACAAACACAACACAGAGGGATACAGAACTCAAAAATATTTATTTCAAGATGGAAAAAAAAATGAAACTGTCCAACTGTACACTTTAATTTTTCTTTTTAGTTGTACAGTTTCATTTTTGCATCTTGAAAAAATATTTCTGTGTTCTGTATCCCTCGGTGTTGTGTTTGTTTAACTTGTCTGTTTGGAAGATAAATGAGCCTTTAAATATCATTTGTAAATGCTTTACAATGTGTGAACAGTCCTCACTTTAGATGAGCTCACAAAAATAGATGGCTGGCAACTACTAAATGTTTTATAACTACCTAACTTAATCATGAATTACAGCAGGAATATGTGTTAATAAAGCATTTATTAACACACTGAGCAACTATTATCATGTGTCTAAATAATAAGATTTATAAATGTACATTTAAATAGTTTATTAATCATTTACTTACACTTTCTAAATGATCTTATGAACCACTGACAACTCCTAAATAACTGGTTTGTAAATAACGTAATAATTTAGAAATGATAAATTGATCATTAATAAAGTATGAAAATACAATTATAAAACATTATAGATATGCTCAAGAACAAAACATTTATAGCTGTTTTTATAAACTGCTTACTAATGCCTATTAATTTTGTAACAATGCTTTGTAAATAATGAATTGACTATTTACTAATGATTCATAGTGTGCAGTTATTATAAAGTGTTACCAATAATTCTTTAAATTATTGAGTCTGTGTGAACAGCATTGCACATGGAAATGATGTGAGGATCCATTCATGTTTGCTGTCAATGGAGCACACTTGGAAAGGCTTGTGCTCAACTGTGCACGAAAAAGAGAAGTGCGGTGCCCCTAAAGCAGTTTTCGCTGAGGGCCAAATTCTGCCAACCATACCAAGCCGAGGGCCACTGACCTACACACACACATGTGTGTATATATATATATATATATATATATATATATATATATATATATATATATGTATATGTATAATTATTATCATTACAATTATTATATTATTGTTGCTTTTGTTAAAATAGTCACAAGATAAATGTTCCAATTTTTTCCCCCCAGTAGTCTGTTTTATTCAAACAATTATGAACATTTTTGCATTTAGGTACAGAACAACTTTGCCTGTTGAATATTCAAAACAAACGAACAAACAAAAAATCTGGATCTCCATGTCTGCCATGCAAATCAACTGTTCCTGCTCATCTCCAGACTGGATCTCTTCACTCCACTTTCCCTAATTGAAGATTCAATTATTAGATCTGCCAGCATTAATATGTTTACACTTAGATTTTTTGGGGGGATCAAATTGTAACACCGTGTGTCCCAACCAGACGTGACACGAAGTGATAAAGTATCTTTTCCATGTAATTTTTGTCCTAACCACATGCGACAAGTGGCAAAAAGCGACACAATTCTATTTTACAAATGTTTTTTTTTTTTTTTTTTCTGCGACGTCATGGCAGGAACAACATACAAAATATGATAGTGAACAGTGATGATCTCAGGTAATGATTATGTGCTTTATTCAATGTTAAAACTGTCTAATGTGAGTTTGAATATTATTTTGTGTGAGGTTTATAGCCATAGTGAAAGCAACAATATATATTTTACCTCAGATCTTGAATAAATTAAAGCAAACTTACCTTAAAACTGTGAACTCACTGCGAACCAACATTCATAACTAAGATGGTATCAGTCACTCACTCAATGTGGACTGTTCAGTCCATTCACATTTGAATCATCTATGTTCCGTGTCCACTCTTCTTTACTTCACACTTGCCATGTTTTTGCTGTCACGTAGTATCTCCACTGGATTCGACAAAGCATTGCAAATCATTTGAACTTTCCCAGCAGGCACACAACATCATAAGATGTTAATATTTGGTTAGATTTAGGTCGCGACGTCAGGTGACCAAAATTAAAATGTCAAGCCAACGTCTAATGACAACGTTACTGTGACGTCCAATACCGACGAGAGCTGACGTTGATATTTTGTTGTTTTTAGGTTATGTTGTAAAGTAACCAAAATCCAATGTCGAGCCAACGTCACATTGACGTCAAATATAGTCGTCAGATATGTCAACCAAAACCCAACGTCTCCTAGACGTCATAATGGTAACGTCCACACCACGTCAAATTCTAACATCATTAGACATTGATCTTTTGTTAGTTTTAGTTTGTGGAATTAACCAACCAAAATCCAACGTCAAGCCAACGTCTTAAGCCAATGTCATATTGATGTCAAATACTGACATTATGTGTCAGGTATGGCGACCAAAACCCAACATCTCGTAGACGTCATATTGGTAATGTCCATACAACATCAAACTCTAATTTCCCAGTTTCGTTTTGCTAAGTAGTAAGGCGTGGTCAGCTGACTTCTATAGCGAATAATTAGGCAAGTATAAAACTGGATTGTATACCGCGGTAGCGGTATAATAAGTCAGCTATATTTGTGTTCAGAATTGTTAAATGTAAAAACAACGAAATATAAAACTAATACGATGTACCTTAAAATTACAAAGAAAAATGCTAAACAGCTACTATGGGCATAAACCTTTAATATAATAAGCTACATATTACAGATTATTTGCGTAATTTTACTTTTAAATTATATGCAATTTAAGAATACAGAAAAAAATACAGTATAAATAATACAGCCATTTTCCTGTTAAAAAATGAGAACTACTATAATTTGTCATTAAAGATATAATAGCCTACTTAAAATAACAGTCAAGTTAATTTCTAGATGTTGTTTTACAGAATTTTACTTATAATTTAAAATAACAGAAAAATACTGTAAATATGTACAGTTATATTCCATAAAAGTATTTTTTTTTTTTTTTTTTTTTTTTTTTTTTACAGTGTACCTCATGACTAAACGTCAGAATTTGACATCAGTAAGATGTTGGCTTAAGACGTTGGCTCAGCGTTGGAATTTACATTTACATTTACATTTAATCATTTAGCAGTGTCACACCCCTGGACTGTTCTGTCGTGTTTTCATTCCCCATGTGCTCTGTGTGACCTAGTTTCCACCCTTGTCTGATTGTGTTATTATGTTCAGGTGTGTCCCCCTCATTAGCCTTAATTACGTTCCCTTTATAAGTTCATTCAGTTCTGTCTTTCACTGGCCGATCTCGTCGATGTATGTTTGTGATGCCTTCCCTTGTGTTTGGATTATTAAAGACTGTTGAGCACTATCCTCCTTTGTCGTCATCTCTCCCGCACCAAACCGTGACAGAAGATCGGCCCCTAAGAAAGTAAGCGGCGTGTTTCCCCTCGTTTTATTTTCCATTTTTCACCAGTTTTTATTTTCTGTTTTTGTTCTATGGACCCCCTTGTGCGACCCGAATTCCTCCTCCTCCTGCTGGAGCAGGGATTTACATTTGTTAGCAAATGCCACCAGCTACCCGGACGGCACGCTCTGCTCATTCTACGACGCAAGTTTGAACACCGCGTGCAGAGTCGTCCGCGGATGGTCCTCGAGAGGATTTCACCGCCTTCGTGGAGTGGATTCTGGTGAGAAACAGATCACCCCCTCACCGTCTCACCCGAGGATTATCTTGCCAGATCCACTCCAGACCCAGAGCCCAGCCCACCAACTCCCAGCGGTACGGAGCATCAGCCCGAGCCCACCGATGACGGAGAGCCATTCCCTCCCGCGATCTGCGAGCCAGCGCGAAGCCGAGCGACTGAGCGGAAGATCGCCCCGGAAGTTGAGCCCAATACGTCAGATCAGGTGCGAGAGCCGGCGACAGTGCCCATCGCGAGGGATTCAGCCGTGGACGGTGTGAGCGCGGAGTGGAGCTCCGCCCCCTGTATCACGGCTGAGGATGAGTTGATTATTCATCGGGGGCTGCTGGACTTTGAAGGGGATCTCATTAACTGGGAAACGGATCCTTTGCCGCCGCTGGTCCCGTCCAGCCCACCTTTGCCTCCGCTGGTCCCGTCCAGCCCACCTTTGCCTCCGCTGGTCCCGTCCAGCCCACCTTTGCCTCCGCTGGTCCCGTCCAGCCCACCTTCGCCTCCGCTGGTCCCGTCCAGCCCACCTTCGCCTCCGCTGGTCCCGTCCAGCCCACCTTCGCCTCCGCTGGTCCCGTCCAGCCCACCTTCGCCTCCGCTGGTCCCGTCCAGCCCACCTTCGCCTCCGCTGGTCCCGTCCAGCTCAGAGCCTCCCGAGTGCCCCCTAGAGCCCGCGCTGCAAAAGCGCCCATCAGAACCCGCTCTGCAAGAGCGCCGCCCAGTGCCTGCGCCAAGAAGGCACCTCCCTGTCTCCGCGCTGCAAGAGCGCCCCTCAGAATCCGCGCTGCAAGAGCGCAAACCAGAGCCCGCGCTACAAGAGCGCCGCCCAGTGCCTGCGCCAAGAAGGCACCTCCCTGTCTCGGCGCTGCAAGAGCGCCCCTCAGAATCCGCACTGCAAGAGCGCAAACCAGAGCCCGCGCTACAAGAGCGCCGCCCAGTGCCTGCGCCAAGAAGGCACCTCCCTGTCTCGGTGCTGCAAGAGCGCCCCTCAGAATCCGCGCTGCAAGAGCGCAAACCAGAGCCCGCGCTGCAAGAGCGCCACCCAGTGCCTGCGCCAAGAAGGCGCCTCCCTGTCTCGGCGCTGCAAGAGCGCCCCTCAGAATCCGCGCTGCAAGAGTGCAAACCAGAGCCCGCGCTGCAAGAGCACCGACCAGTGCCGGCCCCTTACAAATGCCCGCCCTCCCACCCGCTCCTGCCTCCTCCACCGCTGTCGTCTGGCAGCCCCTTTGCTCGCCCTCAGCCCGCCATCAATGCGGTGCGAGCCCCATGGGACTGCCATCCTCAAGCGTTGCCGGGGCTGGAGTATCCCTCACCTCCGCCTCCAACCTCCTCGGCCTGGACTCAGCCTCGGTCCGTTGACCCAGTGGCTCCACCTTGGCTCCTAGCTCCCTCGCCTCCACCGTCACCCGTCTATCCTCCAGCTCCACCGGGCTCCCTCGTCCCTCCGGCTCCGCCTTGGTCGGGCGTCGACCCGCCATCGCCTCAGGACTCCGCTCCTCCGGCTGCACCTCGTCACTCCGTCCCACCAGCTCAGTTGGGCTCCTTCCTCCCGCCAGCTCCACCTTGGTCCTCAGTCGCTCCGGCTTCGCCGCAGATCTCCGGAGCTCCACCTCCGCCTCAGTCACCAGAGCACTCGGCTCCACCTTGGCCCCCCGGATCCTCGGCATCCCCCTGGCTTGTCGGCTCTCCGTCTCCACCTTGGGCTCCTCCACCACCTGCTCCGCCGCCGTCGGTCGGCCCCCTGGAGTTGGCGGCCATCCCTCCTCCATGGCTCCTCCCTCCGTCGGCTCCACCGTGGGCCATCATCATGGCTGTGGCCTGGGTCCTGCCAGGCTCCTCCTGCTCCGGGTCCCTCCTGTCTCCTCCCTGGCTCCTCCCTCCTTCGTCACCTCCCTGGTCTCTGTCAGCCGGCCCCCTTCCGGTGGTCCGTCCTCCTCCTGAGCCTCCGCCTTTTTGTTCCCACCCGTTTCCCTCCCCTCTGTTGTTCCACGGTGCGAGGACGCACCTTCCGGGAGGGGGGGGTAATGTCACACCCCTGGACTGTTCTGTCGTGTTTTCATTCCCCATGTGCTCTGTGTGACCTAGTTTCCACCCTTGTCTGATTGTGTTATTATGTTCAGGTGTGTCCCCCTCATTAGCCTTAATTACGTTCCCTTTATAAGTTCATTCAGTTCTGTCTTTCACTGGCCGATCTCATCGATGTATGTTTGTGATGCCTTCCCTTGTGTTTGGATTATTAAAGACTGTTGAGCACTATCCTCCTTTGTCGTCATCTCTCCCGCACCAAACCATGACAAGCAGACGCTTTTATCCAAAGCGGCATACAAATGTGAACAATAGAAGCAATCAGACCATCGTGAGTGCAGAAGTATACAAGTGTCATGACAAGTCTCAGTAAGGTCAGCACAGTACACGTAGCTAGTTTTTTTTTTGTTTTGTTTTTTTAAGAATAGGTAGGTGTTAGTATTAGTTGGTCAGGTGCTGGCGGAAAAGATGTGTCTTTAGATGATTTTTGAAAATGGCTAAAGACTCAGTTGTTTGAATTGAGATCGGGAGGTCATTCCACCAGCTGGGTACAGTCCAGGAAAAGGTCCAAGCACTGAGCCTTGAGGAACCAAAGTAGCAAGAAGTTGTGACTTTGAAACCTCACCCCTCCAAGACACCCTGAAGGACCTATCTGAGAGGTAAGATTTGAACCACAGAAGTGCAGTACCTGAGATGCCCATCTTTCTGAGAGTGGACAGGAGGATCTGATGGTTAACTGTGTCAAAAGCAGCAGACAGGTCCAGTAAGATGAGTACAGAGGATTTGGAAGCCCCTCTTGCCAGTCTCAGGGCCTCTGTAACCGACAGTAGGGCAGTCTCAGTAGAGTGGCCGCTTCTGAAGCCAGATTGGTTGTTGTCCAGAAGACCATTCTGTGCAAGAAACAAAGAGAGTTGGTTGAACACAACTCGCTCAAGTGTCTTTGCAATGAATGGAAGAAGGGATACCGGTCTGTAGTTTTCTAAAATTCGATTCGAATAATATTCGATGGGATTCGATCACTTCCGGGTCGGGAACGCTGTGCGCGTTTGGCTGCCGCTCTGTACCTGGACCGCTTTTTTTTGTATGTTTTCACCCCTTTGCTGGACTACTTTTGTTTTTTGTTTCGTCTACTCCACCTCTTATTGTTGGCGCTTTTGGACCTGTCTTTGGACTTGGCAAGTGATACTAACGAACTTTGGTACTTTTAAGTTCTGCCACCGGGCCGCTGCGAGCTCTCTGCCCTGTTATGTCTTCCACGGCGTCTGGTTCATCGGCTGGGTGAGTTGCCGCTCGCTCTGTCTGTTGTGCGGTTTACTACTGCTCGCTATTTGGGTATGCTGCGTCCCATTTAGTTTGCAGTTTCTGTGATGCGACGTTCGGGCTTGGCTAACGTGGCTTTCACTCTGGTTGGCAATACCTGTTAGTACCATAATGCCTTGGGCAATAGCTTTCCTTTTTTGCTTTGTCTCTCTCCTTTTGCCTGTAATGGAGTTTGAATATACATCGTCTCAGTTAAGAACTCTGAACTGTCGCTCGCGCCTCGACCCGGCGATGAATGACTACTGTCGGCGGCTAGGGATTCTCCGACGTCCTCGTTATTTACATCGCTCCCCACGTATCTTCATGCATAGCTCTCATTCTAAGCCTGATGCTCTTCCATGCATCTGGTCTGACCGTCGGAAATCATCCAAACCAAGTGCATCCCCTACTAACAGCTCATTACATCGCTCTCTGATTCATCTTACTGGTAACAACCGTCAACTAACATCGTCGTCAAATTCATCTGCCTCGTACTGTCACGCTGCTCTTTTGAACTGTCGGTCCATCTCAGATAAAGCCCCTTACCTCAACGAACTAATAACTGACAATAAGCTTGACTTTTTGTTTCTCACGGAAACTTGGCAAGTTCCTGATGACTTCCTGCAGTTAAACTTACTCACGCCATATGGATATAAGCAGTTGTCCAGGCCACGGCTGCATGGTAAAGGGGGTGGTCTTGCTGTCATCTACCGTGATAATCTCCGTATCACACAACTCGACTTCCACGACACCGATACATTTGAATATATGGTTCTGAAGGCTGACTCTCTTACTATCATTCTACTCTATCGTCCTCCCAAAGCATTTTCAAACTTTTTTTCCCAACTTAGTGAACTGTTAACTGTTGCCTGCTCCATGTCTTCTCCTGTTCTCCTGCTTGGTGACTTTAATATACATGTTGATGTTGTTTGCTCTAACACCACTCAACTACTGTCTGTTTTTGATTGCTTTAATTTGTCTCAGCATGTTAATTTTCCTACTCATTCTCATGGTCATATCCTTGATTTGATCGGTACCTCAGGTGTTGGTATTTGTTCCATCTCTTCCTCTGATACCGGTATCTCTGATCATAAACTCATCGACTTTCACTTTAGTTTGCCTATACATGATAAATCTGCTAAGACTGCTATATCCTACCGTAATTGTAATAATGTTGACGTCACATCATTTTGTTCCTCTATTGCTTCCTCTAATCTTTCTGATGTTTTTGATTTATCTTCTCCTTCACTGATTCTTTCAAATTTTAACTCTATATTATCTAATATTTTGTCTGTACATGCTCCTGTTAAGACTAGAACTGTTCCTTCTACTCATACTTCTCCCTGGTTTACCCCCGACCTTCACATCCTCAAGAGCTCTGGTCGACGGCTTGAGCGTCTCTATAGAAAAACTGGCCTCACTGTTCATCACCAAGCCTTTCTTGAACATCTCAAAAATTACAAATCTGCCCTACACTTAGCACGCTCTAATTTTGTTTCTGCCATGATTAATAAAGCTAGTAACAGGCCAAAAGCACTATTCGACACAGTAAATAAACTCACCAAACCCCCAACTAATGATACTGCAGGTTCAGCTGAATTCTGCAACTCCTTTCTAAATCATCTTCTAGACAAGATGGCTGCCGTCCACCAGGGCTTTTCGAACAGCACTATCAATTTTAACTTTGAGCCTAATCCCTCTGGTCATTCCCTATCCTGCTTTTCTCTTACTAATCCTTCCTCTGTCTCTGAGCTTATTTCTAAATCCAACTCCTCTACCTGTCGACTAGACCCAGCTCCTACTTCTCTCTTAAAACAGTGTCATTTGGTCATTTCTGCACCTATCTCTCATTTCATAAATGCTTCGCTTGTCACTACTACTTTTCCTCAGTCACTTAAAATCGCTGCAGTTACCCCGGTTCTCAAAAAACCCAATCTCGATCCTTCAGTTTTATCCAATTATCGTCCCATTTCAAACTTGCCATTTATTGCTAAATTACTGGAAAGTGCTGTAGCAGCCCAGCTTCGGTCCTTCCTAGTGGCAAATAATTTCTTTGATCCATTTCAGTCAGGCTTCCGTCCAAAACATAGTACAGAAACTGCCCTTGTAAAGGCAGTGAATGATTTATTACTCTCTTGCGATACCGGCTCTCTATCTTTACTTCTGTTACTAGACCTCAGTTCTGCTTTTGACACTGTCTCTCATGATTTACTCATCTCTCGACTTTCGGCTGTGGGTATATCTGGTACTGCTCTTTCCTGGTTCTCTTCATATCTATATGACAGACACTTTTACATTTCTGCTCGGGATTTCAGATCCCCTACTGCCCCCCTGAAACAAGGCGTCCCCCAGGGTTCCGTTCTGGGGCCTTTGCTGTTTATTATTTACATTTTACCACTGGGTCAGATACTACAGCGTCACGGCTTTAGCTATCATTTTTATGCAGATGACATCCAAATCTACACGTCATGCAGGCCTTCCCTATCCACCCAAATCAATAACATTTCTGTTTGCGTGCAGGATATTAAAACTTGGCTTAACTCTAATTTTCTGAAACTAAATATGGAAAAAACTGAGATCATCATCATTGGTACTTCAGCACTTACCACCAAAGTTCCCACTGACTTTACTTGCGATATTACTGGCACTTTAATTACTCCATCTAGTATCGTTAGAAATCTCAGTGTTATGTTTGACCCATCTCTTTCATTTCAGTCTCACATTATCTCTCTCTCTAAACTGGCATTTTTTCACTTACGACGAATTGTCCAGCTCCGTCCTTTCATAAGTACCAATGATGCAGAAACTCTCATTCACGCTTTTGTCTCATCTCGTCTCGATTACTGTAATGCCCTCTTCATTGGCTTGCCAGCTACCACTATTGCTAGATTACAGTATATTCAAAACTCAGCCACTCGTTTTCTCACTCACACCAAGCGTTCAGCCCACATCACCCCTATTCTAGCTGATCTGCACTGGCTACCAGTGGCCTATCGCATCAAGTTTAAAATTATCCTGGTTACTTTTAAAGCCTTGGATGGTCTGGCCCCTTACTATCTTTGCAATCTGCTCCTCCCCTATTCTCCACCACGTTCATTGCGGTCCTCTGATTCTCGCCTTCTTACCATCCCTCGATATCGCCTCTCTTCCATGGGGGGTGGGGGGGGGTGGGGGGGGTGGGGGCAGGGCGGGGCAGATCGTTCAGTGTTGTTGCCCCTACATTATGGAACTCTCTACCCAGATCACTCTGTCTTGCCAATAACCTGTCTGCATTCAAATCACTGCTCAAAACTCACTTGTTTTCAGAATGTTATCTTTCTTAGTTAACTTCTGTTTATTTTGTTGTATGTTGTATATTACTCTTTGGATTTCTGATGTTTTTTTCTTTCTGTTTATTGTTTGATGTTTTCCTCCCATTTCCGATGTCTATTGTAAAGTGTCCTTGAGCTCTGGAAAGGCGCTATATAAATAAAACGTATTATTTACTATTGCATTCCTCCACTGAGCCAGAGAAGGGGGCGCTGGTCTGGCCATGGGACTGGCGAAGACAATCGGAGAAGGAGTGTCGGCGTTAGTGCGGGCTGGTGGTGATGGTGGAGCTGATGGTACCTGTGGTGTGGGTGATTGAAGTAAAACCTTCTTGAGTGAATCCACCAACTCCTGGAAGGGATCTGAAGCACTCATCCTGTCTGTCGATTTGAGCGGTCCGACCTTCTGTCACAGTATGGGCCGGACACAAGGTGAGTGATAATACAACGTTTATTTAGACAGGGATGAATGACAATGATGTGGATGAGAAACGGAGGCTGGTGTAGACACACACACTGATATCTTTTCCAGGAACGAGGAGAGGGGTGTTTGCAGATGCATGGATCCGGGGATGACGATCTAGGAGGAGGAGAGAAACACAAGGAGCAGAAACAGAAGGTAAGGCTTTCGAGGTAAGTAATACGTAAAGGATATCGTTCTTTGTCTTTGCAGGTTGCTTGTAGAAGAGTCCACGTCGTGCTGACGAGTCCAGACAGGGTGTGTGTGTGATGATGGGGTTTTTATCCTCAGTGAAGTGATGAGCTGATGAGGTGCAGGTGGACGTGATTAGTATTCAGGTGAGGTGGAACGTTGTGATTGGTGGAGAGTTGGGCCTGTCCGATCCGTGACAGTATGAGGGTTTTATTTCTTTATTTATTGTTTTAATCCCTTCTCATTGATAGCCACGGTACACATTTTATTTAAATTATTTTTATACAACCAACAGAATACATGCGTGTCTTAAAACTGATCTGTTAAAACTGTTTTATTTATTCTGTTATTGTCTTTTACATACACCCATACGGAGAGAGCCCATAACACACCATGCCTTGGAATACAACCAGATACCACTGCCATGTTATCCACAGATGGGCAAACCCCCCAACCCCCCCGGATGAGAATTAAATCTTCAAAAACATTACTTGACAGCTCATTTATAGTTTTGCCACCGGATGGACACTTGTACAAACAACATATCTCATCCCCGGATGACGTCGGAATTTCACGCATTCCAATCCTCACATCTGGATCTCATTAACGGGTCAAGGGTCAACATGACATGGGTGGTCACAATGTGGGTGGGCCGTGTGGGGGAGGAATCATTTTTGTTATTTGCTGGTGATTATTTACTACTCACAGTGGAAAAAGGAAAAATAATTACTAATGATATATCTGTATACTGCAGAGATGGTGGTTATTGTGATAGCATTACAGTGGGTAGAAGAAGTCAAACCGTCTGCTGTAGTAATTTGCTTAGATTTGTAATAGTTTAATAAGTGGGAAATCGGATTCCAGACAAGATACATTAATATAAATTTTTCAAAATCTGTATATAATTCACCAATTAAGACTTTCAGCAGTTTTTTTATGGGTGCCGGCTCATGTTGGTGTGGAGGGTAATGAGGATGTGGACATGATAGCCAAACAGGCCCTTAAACATAATGTTATTGATTTAGATATACCTTTGGGTAAATCTGAAATGAAAGGTTTAATTAAAACAGCTATTAAAAATATGTGGCAGGAGAGGTGGGATAAAGGAAATACTGTACAATATACAAAAACAAGTTGGTATAGTTAGAAATAGTTATGTAATAGAAAGGAAGACATAGTAATTTCTCGTCTGAGAATTGGTCATTCTACTCTCAACAAATCACTTCAAATGATAGGGAAACATGATTCTGGTCAGTGCAATAAATGTGGACTTCCAGAAACTGTAGAGCATCTAATAATCAATTGCTTGGCATATGAAAGTGAAAGAATTCAATTGAAAAATAATTTAATTTCTGTTGGCATAGAATCCTTAACTTAGCAGAACATACTTAACAGTTATTACAAAGGAAATAAAGCTCTTGTTTCTTTTTTGAAAGCAATAAGCTTATATATAAAAAAAAATATATATAGAAAGGTAGGAAAGTGTTTTTTTTTTTTGTTTTTTTAAAGTTCTGATATTAATGCCTCACACTCCATATGCACCAAAGTTGGTTTGCCAACCACTATTAAATGTCGAAGAAGAAGAAGAAGAAGAACCTTATAAAGGAGGCAGCATGGCAAGCAAACGTCCCCTCATTTACAAATGTGCTGGTGATCAGTATTTCTGGACAGTGGAGTTTTATTCTGACTTACCTTTCCAGATACAAGCATTTGGAACATCACTTGGTTTGTATATATGCTGTTTGACACATTTGGAACATTCACTTTGGGAATAGCAACACACTGGATTTCTTATGGACTGTTTTATGGTATGGTGAAAATGCACTCCACACTTTTAATAGCATAAGTTATTTTATTGCATTGTTTTAAGTTCCCTGTGAAAATTTTAAATACACATTTGATTTTCACTTTTAAATTGTTATCTATCTCCTCTTTTTAAACATTCCAAGATCTCACACAGTACACTGGGTTGTGTTTAACCTAGCATTTTTTAGAGTATACAATCGGACCCCATTTTAACAATTGCAATATCTTCTGATAAGGCCGATCGTTACAAAATAATGATTTAGCTTCAAATACATTGCGACTATAGAAATATTTGGATTTGTGCTGAATGAGAGCGGAATGTGAGCTCATACTTTCAGTTTTGCTTTAAATTAGATTTTGGCTTGTTTATAGCTATCCTGGACTTGTCTACTTTCCTGTGCTAGGCTATATTTTATTAATAAACTGTGTGCCATATTTTGGTTTTATACCGTCTTTGTCCATTAGCCTCCCTTAGCATTTTCTATAGCCTAATGGGGGAGAAAAAGCTTCATGGCTATCTGCTTTACTGATAGTAATGCTATTAATAAGGTTATTACTATTACAATTGTTATTAGTATTAATGATACTTATTAATACCGAATTGGGCCTCCAATGTCACTGTTATAGTAAAATAGGCCACATTAAGCATTTTAGAATGTCCCAAAACTGTGCCTTAAACTATAAGCAAAGCTGACTGTATTTGAACTTGAGTCCAACTTTAAAATAAAACACTATGAACCGCTCTATTCTGAAAGTATGAACTGTATGAACCATTAACTTACAAGCTGTAAAGTAAACAGGAAGTGTTTTGCAAGAGAACGCAAAAAAATAATGTTCCTCCCACCCCAATTTTTTTCCACCCGCCCCCGAAAGTGAAGTACAGTTCACAAGGGCATTTACACTGTGTTTACTCTGGCATGGAGAGAACAGAGCGGAGCAGTAATTTTCAAATTGTGGGATTGATGGTGGATCAGAGAAAGCACTGATAGCAGTTGAGAAATTCTCAATTTTAAGCAAATGCAAATCACTGTGAGGTGTAGCCATTTCGAGTGTCTCCACAGTCCAGAATTCTCAGAAATTCTGTGAGTTTAAGATGTAATTAGGAGGTCTACAATGACGTGAACGCTTTTTACACTTCATAATTACAGAATCTTGTAATTATGGTATTTCTACAATGAAATTAACATGCCGTAGAAGTACAAATTATATATTTTTATATTTCAGAATATACAAAAGTACATTCCAAGTCTTCTGAAGCTATGCAAGATTTATAACTTTTGAATAAATTGTGACTGTTTGTTTTCCTTCCTGTAACTTTTTTTTTGAAAAATTGTTAGTTTAGAGTTGAGGGTTGGACTAGAATCAATGTTGATTTAACACTGAAAATTTTGCTGTGTAAAAATGTCAAACAATATGAAAGGGCCCGGTAATCGTGGATGCCAAAGTGAATGATCCACCTGTACTGGTGGTATCTACTGATTTACAATTTAAACCTACAATTTACAGTATTTATTTGTAATTCTTAAGCATTTCAAATGTTCTTTGGCTACAGATTTTTGTTCTTGCCGTTCATATTTCCCCTATCAAAAAATGACAGCTGGAATCCCTCAACCCTGTCCATAACCCTTAACATTAAACATGTAATGTGGGCAGAGTAAATTGCATCATGGCCCACAAATAGTATCAGTTCTTAAGTCTCCACATTTTTAATTTAGTTTGTGTTGACACAGATTGCTATCTTCTATCACTTGTCTACTATTGCAGTGAAGAAATGGAATTTTTGACGCCATATATAGGTGATTCTCCAGGAGCTTATCTGTCATAGTGTGGAAATGCCTTATCTGTCATCAGCAGTGACTTTATTCATTTTTAACAGCTTTCACCCATGTTCAGATTTATCGCCATTTTGTCCTTGCTCAAAGCCTTGTGCTTCAACCCTCGGCAAATAGAAGCAGCGATTGAATAGAAGCCTTTTTAATGTCTCTCTCCCAAAGCCCATCAGCAGTGCACGCAGGCCAGGTTTAATCTCGCCTCAGACTGAACTACATGCAGGGGCAGCTCTCAGAGTCATGATCGATACCTTCGCTTTGATTATTGCTTAACATCATATTGAACGGGGTGGCAGAATGAATTCTCAGAACCTCTGTTAATTGCGTACTAAAGGTACAGTGCTGCATGATGCCTCGATAGGATACATATATATATATATATATATATATATATATATATACATAATATAATATAATATAATATATTTTGGTACAACAGAGGAAAAAAAAATCTACTATGCTCAGTTTCTTTTCATTTATTTTTAACACAGTAGTGCAAATTACAGTTTTTTTTTTTTTGTCCCCATCTAGATACTATATAGGGGTTGCACCAACTAATCGACTAGTCGACTTTAATGCTCTGCCATGACGCTTTAAGCTTGGCGTCGACTAGTCGCTGGTCATATAGAGGGCGCAACAGTATAAGAAATATCTGAAGGACTTCCACATTTAAGCTCCGTTTCCAAACTAAAATGACAAATAAATGCATACTCTGAAAGCGCTCCACAAGACATGTGTGATTATATTACTGGATGCTCGAAACTGAACGGGAGAATGCACGTTTTAAACAGCTTATAGTACAGGTCAGTTAATCACCATTCTAATGTAATGCGCTGCTGCTCTGTAACGCACACACATTGGCTTCAGACAGTAGCTCGTACATCACGTGCAGATCGCGCGCGCACAGAATCTTTCAGCGCGGAAATGTATTGTCAACACTGTTCTGCGATTTATCAATAAAATAGCTTAGAAACTGAAACGTTCAAGCATATATTTCTTATTAACTAAATAGAGAGTAACTGCCAGATATAATTAATTCACACACCCAATCGCTCTCACTAATGCATTCATATGAATGTAATCTTTACTGTGCAACTTTATCTGTATGTGATTTAGAACGAGCGTAAATCTGTGAGAAATATAACGAATATAAAGACAAAAGAACTGATAAAAAATGAGCTGTTATAAGAGAAATAGCCACGTGGGCGGCACTGTGTCATATGCCATATAGCTGTGCAAGGTGTTTGTCACAGCTCCAGACTTATTTGTTCATTAATGACGTCATCAGCGACTAGTCGACATGTATCCATGGCAACGCTCAGCTGCGTAGTGACCGTTAACGGTTCTCCCGGTGATTTCCTCAGACAAGGCCTTGAGTTTTAGCTTTCATCTGTCGAAAAGGTATTTATACTTTTATATTCGTGGACATTAGCTACTGTAACCAATGTGTATCTTGTAATGCTTACATTTTATGAAATGTTTACCTTTTTAAACGTTTGCTGAAGTTGCCTGTTGTGTACGGCTGCTCGTTAGGCTGTGAACACTTTCGAAGCTAACATTAGCATGTAAAGCTGAAATGATTAAATGTATGTAATATTGACAGATATTGAACTTAAATATTGAATTTCCATAGCCTATGGTAAAAATACACACTGAGACGCCTATATGAGCAAAAAAGCCCATTTGGGACGGCCTATTATATGTGCGCTAAATTTCGGACCGCTTGGTCTAAATCCAAATTGTCAACAACAACGTTACAGATCTTTTTTTAATGGATAAATGGTAGTCCTAGACATATTAAATCAATCATAACACTAATGAATGTGTTTATTTTGTTGTTTTAGGTTATAAAACAACGGGAAGAATTGCCATCGGACTAAACCCACAGCTGACAACCAGAGATGCAGACACAGGCACACACACACACACACACACACACACACACACACACACACACACACACAGAAAGAGCACCGCAACATTACAATTGTTCAATTAAAATAAACGTATTTTGCTCCATACAACGTGTCTGTCGTCTTTGATTGGCCTAAAAGTAAAATAAAATGACATTCAGAGTACTTAAAGCGAAAGTCCCCTAAACGTCCCGAATGGCCGCTGAACGTCCTGTGAACGTCCGGAGGACGTCTTCGCGAACGTCCGGAGGACGTCTTCGCGAACGTCCGCTCGACGTCAAGGGGACCCTACACGCTGACGTCCAGGGGACGTTCGCAGAGGCCGTTTAGGGGATGTCCTGGGGACCTTTTTTTGTTAGCTGGGTTGTCACAGCTCCAGACTTATTTGTTCATTAATGAAAAGTTAATAAAGTCGTTCAACCCCTTTATATATATATATATATATATATATATATATATATATGTATATGTATGTATGTATGTGTGTGTGTGTGTGTGTTTTGTTTTCATTGTGAGTGTACACAAATAAAAGCAGACCTTTAATAATAATCACTGAATAAGAAGTGTTTAAAGTTGATTCTGCTGGTATTAGGAAACAGTTGAAGTGATCGCGCCGGAACACAAACATCAGTTCCAGCATTGCTAAATTGACAGCACAGTTGGTACTTTATCAAAAGTGGGGGCTTTGTTTTCAAGTGCCCTTCTTATGGCATTCGCTGTTCTTCTGCTGGCGGTTATCAAACAGCGTTGCAGTACTGCGGCGCGCCCTTCTGGATTGGGGGTGAATTGCCTATATTAGTCGTAAGGCCTCATGCACCGAACCGAGATGTCCATGACGGTTCGGTACGAATATATGTATCGTGCCACCCCTAATATATATATATTTATGCATAAATATGACCACTGTATCAGGGGATTCAGTCATGCACAATGGCTTGGAGAATTGTTGACGTGTTTCCTTACAATAGTGCTTTAACTCGATGGTGGTGTTCAGGCCATTCCATAACATCACATTCCCAGTGCTTTTACTGTTCAGTGGTAGACCTACTTGTTTGTATCCAAAAACTAAGAATCCTAGAGCTTCACATAGCTTCTCTAACAAGGATATTTACCCTAATAATTTTGGTCAACAAATAAGCACAATATTTCCACCCCAGGCTCATTGAAGATATGTGCTATTTTAACTCATTTCTATGCAGGTTTGAGCTGTTTCACAGGATTTATATGGGAGTGCTTCACCTCACAAGTGCAAGTGATTCATATGTATAGGTGTTTTTTTTTTTTTTGTTGTTTTTAAGTTTTGCAGAGATGTAGGTAGAGGCACGTATTTCCATGAGTCTGGGTAGCATATTTAAGATAAACAACTAAAATTACAATGCAACAGTGAGTATGTAAAGTCAATGAGTCTAAACTCTGCACGTGACACAGACGCACATGCCTACATGCTACGTACATACCATAGAATGAATGGAGGAGGTCTTGTGATAAAAAGGTCAAAATGAATGCAGAAATTCATTCAGGGTTCACAAATTGTCTAGCACCACTATATCAATACTTTAAGAACCGTGGTTTCACAGTCCTATAGAATCTAACATGCACTTGCAGTTAAGTATTTCCTTGATATGAGGTGATAAGACAATAAATGTCAGAATAGAGATTCCTTTTGGCTCTTAGTTTCCTCTACTGAGCTGTGATTTCTCAGGATTTAATGTGGAATTGCTGCAGAAACAAAGGTCTAACTTCAGCTATGCGGTGAATAATGCATAGCTAACTCTGGCTCCTTGTTTTTATGAAGGAAAAGCAATCCTGGTCATATTATTTGCAAGAATCCAGATGGCACTGCACAACATAAAGCAAGGAGGTCTGTACCTAGAGAGAGCTATTTGTTTGTATTTCCATTCTCTCAATGCACATATTTAGCTGCCACAGAATCCCTTTGAAAATACATGACCTGCATTTTGCCAAATATACCTAACTTTTGTGAAATGAACAAATTCAACAAGGTTTTAGCTTCTAAATATTGATTCTCACAATTTATCCTGGTTAACTGGATAAATTAAGATAAGATCATTCTTACTGGATCTGAAAATCGTTGGCTAATAATGCTTTTGGGAAATATATTAAGTGTTATTCTAAGGAACAACCTTGACCCTTGGCAGATGAGCAGTTTGAGGAGGAGGTGAGAACACAAAGCCAGAGTACTAGTTTAATTGCTGTTAGAATGAGGAAATTCTGGAGGGAAAAAAAAGAAAATGAAAAAGAATAAATAAAAAGGGAAGAAAAAAAAGATTAATAGCCTGTCAGTAGAAGTGGAAGCTAATAACATGGATCCCTGAAATCAAAAGCTACTGGTTTGTGTTTCAGAGCTGGATAAATATGTTTGAGGGAATAGTCCAGGCATTAGGACAAACCTTTGGAAATGTTTATTATCTAAAATATTGGTGCCATGAGGATTTCTAAAAACAAACTGGGAAAACTGTTAGTGATTGATAATATGGGGCAAAATGTTTGTGGCAAATAAGTGAAAGCAAGTTAAAACAAAACATAAGTCTTACCTTTTAACTCAGCACTGGCTCTATTATGCAGTTGGCCATTTTGTACAATTAGTTCTGGACTTTCTCCATTAGCTACAGAACAGTCCTGATTATTATTCTTAGTCAATGTTGCACTTAATCTTTTTGTCAAAATAACTGTTGAAGACTTATGGGTCCCACTTTATATTAGGTGGCCTTAACTACTATATACTTACATTTAAATTAATCATTTAGTACAATGCACTTATTGTGTACATCCATGTTTTTACATTGTACTTATATTTTTAAAACTACCTATATGTACTTACATCTGTAATTAATTTCTGTAATTACATTTATAATTCCACTGTTGACACACCCTTAAACCTACCCAGACCACCAAACCTGCCCCTAACCTTACCCGTATCCCACCTCAATAGCAGCAGAAGTGTTTTGCAATACAGTATGAACACAATAAGTACATTGTACGTATTTTTTGATGTAAGTACATAGTAGTTAAGGCCACCTAATATAAAGTGTGACCGACTTATGTCTCTTACACATGAAATTCATTGCAACCAAAGAATACAGTCCTTTACAAAATATAATAGCATTATTAGACACACAATATGACACACAATCATGATCTATGCAAATTATTTTGTCATGGGACCAACACTTTTAATGTATAGTTTGCTCTTTGAGAGCTATGTACATAACTTGGATCGTCAGTTATGTTTGAATTGTACAACTCAATGACTAAGAGTGGTTCAGTGGGTAAATGTTATCACAGCAAGGGTGTTTTATTGACCAGGAATTTTATTTATTTTTATTTTTTTCTGGTGATTTTATTGCTTTCTAACTGTCACTTGTGTTGCCCTCGATCATGTTGCAGAAGTAAAATCAATAAAACAGTCCTGCAAATAGGATGTTGAATCTTGCGTAATGCTTGCCATTAAAATCAATTATCTCAAGTTATTTTTTTTTCGTACTTCTGTTTCCTTACATGATCTATATGCAAACTAAAATGAGTCCAAAATTTGACCAACTGGTGACATCACGGTTGGTTAAAATCTTCTTGTAATATAGCCCCCATTATTTTGGGGATAGGTATTACTGTCAATACTTTCCAAGTATGGAGTGCTGTATATACATTAAGTAATAATGGGAAATGGTGAGTGACGGGTCCTTTGAGCTGATGACCACAGAATTTTCAAACCTTTCCCTTTAACCCATTAGGGTCTATTGCTATATTAGTTCTAATATGAGATAAACACACAACTACACCACCTAACCATTTACAGACATATATATATATATATATATATATATATATATATATATTTATTTATTTATTTTATTTTATTTTTTTAATCTTCTGTCACTATCTCTGCAGTAGGTGGATAACATTGTGATCCAATTTGCCTACCAAAAAAATTACCCAAAAAATACAGAAACACAAGTGGATACTTTTTAGAAAGTTTATTTTCAGTTTCCTTAATGTTAAGGTTCTCAGGATACTGGCAAGTCTGACTGGTATCACCTGGATCAATACAGCTGACAGGGTTTAGGTGCTCTTTTGAGGTGGATAAGGTGACCAGCTTGGGAATTGAACCCTGGTCTACCACGTGACAGGCAGAGACGCAGTCCACTGTTTCACACAGGACAGCCTACCAGAGTGTTCTCAAAGATGTTCTGAGGAGTAATAGCAGAGTAGAGAACAAACAGCTCCAAAGACAACACAATCCAATCTCCTATATCCTTTTCCAGTCCCAAATCCAAAACAATAATTCCACAATCCAAATCCCAAATCACAATGAACTGACAATCCAGCTTCCAGAGCAGCAGATAAAGAGAGTCAAACTTACTGACTCTTGATGGGGGTTCAGGCAGAGAGAGAGAAAAACCAGGTTCCAGGCAGGGTTGAGTTCACACAGGCTTCAAGGATCAGATTCAGGAACTGACTGGAATGTTCACCAATGAACTGATGAGACAATCTGGCAGAGAGGTAAGAGTGAGACTGGCTTATATAGTTAGTGAGACAGGTGAAACCAATGGGGATAATTAAAAAGGAATTATTAGATCAGGAACAAGTAGCTGGATGCTGGCTGATGAAATAAGAATTTAGCAGGAAGTGGTAACAGAATCATGACAGAATTATGCATAATGTATAATTAATTCTAAAATGAAGATCATGGTAACCCACTAGTAATGACTCAATAATTATCAAATCCTTCTAAAGGAACTACTAATTACTTGGATCAGTATTCTAAAGTAAAAAGCAGAGGTGTAAAAAGTACTCAAATTTTACTCAAGTGAAAGTACAAGTGTCTGGTCAAAAACATACTTGAGTAAAAGTAAAAAAGTACAACTTTAATTTGTACTCAAGTATTAAAGTAGAAGTACATTTTTTATTTTATTTTTTTTCTGACAGACATACAGAAGTTTTGTTAAAGGGAGAAAAATACAGGTTTTTCAATTCAAATTTATCTGTATAGCGCTTTTCACTACACAAATCGTTGCAAAGCAGCTTTACAGAAAATGTCAGTTTCTATATTATATTTAGGAGTAGGTTATTGGTGGTACAGTAAAAATCATGCAGTTATATATATATATATATATATATATATATATATATATATACACACACACACACATGACTTTCATTTTATTAGATGAACAAACACGAACAAACTAAGATCTAAATCATCTTTTTTCGTATAACAAGTATGGGATGTCCAAAAATGACACTTCAAAAACCACACAAAGTGAATATGACAGTAACTCATACAAATCCTGTTAATGAATCAGTGTCTTAAGTGAAACAATGAAAATGACAAATACTAATATTTTAAATTTGACCGTCGTGTTCACTTTGTGTGGTTTCTAAAGTGGTCCTGTCCCCTTGCATTATACAGACTAATAATCTTTGCTTGTTTTCATCTGAAGATAGATAAATATTTGGGGCGACATGAGAATCTTAATTTTTGGGTGAAATATCACTTTTAATAACAATGTGATGCAGAGGTTAGAAACATATTCCAGACAGAATGCAAAAATGGGTTGAATTAATGAAGAGAGTCATAGAATTAAAACGTGCAATATTAACGTTTTGAAAGGCCACTTTTTGTGTTGTCTACGTCACTGTCTAAAAGGATAATTAATCTTTTAATTGTTTATTTGGGGAATTTTTTTGTGGGGGCTTTTTTCTCAGGAAATATTGCTACATAATTATTTGCGACTAATTATATGAATTAATGAGCAAATCGTGTAATTATTAAGATTAAGAAAATATACATTGAGAGTCCAAATTCCTACTATATGCGTCATATAATGACATATTAATACAACTTATCCACTACCTGGTAAGAACGTCACTAAACATGAATTACAATTAAGTAAACGTACAATGTTCATTTAAACACTTTTTTGGAGATTTGTAACACTTAATTAAAAAAAAAGAATTCCCACAAAAATATTAATTACTTTTCTTTCTTTTTTTTTTTTTTTAAATATATCGCTGATTTTATTTGCACTCAATCTTGTGCATTCAGCCAATGTATTACACAGCTAATGGCTCTATCAATACGAAGAATAATGAATAAACTTTTTGGAGGGAAAACGCAACTTTGCTACCTCAACATGCTTCCTCAGATTTGATGGTGAACTTTTGAACCCAGACATTTACCTGATGATAGTCATAACTGAAGTAGAACTGTGTGTGTGCTTGATGTGGGGGAAAAAAATGATCATTGGTTCTCATGTCAAGCACACACGTTTGAGCTTCCGTTTCCCATATTCAGTGTGTATAAGATAACATAAAAATGTAATGTACTTTTTAAGTTGCAATAAAATTGTAAGGAGTAAAAAGTACTGTTTTTTTTTTCTTCAGAAATGTAATCAAGTAAAAGTACAAGTAGTCAGTTTAAAGTGTATTTGAATAAAGTAAAAAAAATCCCCCAAAATAATACTTAAGTACAGTAATCAATTAAAATTAGTCAAGTATTTTACACCTCTGGTAAAAAGCATCATAACTCCCTAATATTGACTGATGTCATTGTAAGCTTTTGAATATATGTAAGATGACTCATGTGTTACTACATCCTTCTGAAGAAACTACTAATTACTTGGATCAGTATTCTAAAGTGAAGATCACGGTAACCCATTAGTAATGATTTAAGTGTTACCAAATCTAGCTAAATGAACTGCTAACCAAAACCTTACAAAAACCTCAAACGTTTACAGTGACGTTTACTAGGGAGTTATCACGATCTTCACTTTAGAATACTGATCCAAATAATTAGTAGTTTCTTCAGAAGGATGTAGTACCACCTGAATGACTATTCAATACTTTACAAAACTCTCAAAAGCTTACAATGACTTCAGTAATTACTAGAGAATTATCATGTTATTCACTT
Source organism: Acrossocheilus fasciatus (assembly GCA_036784905.1). Lineage (NCBI taxonomy): Eukaryota > Metazoa > Chordata > Actinopteri > Cypriniformes > Cyprinidae > Acrossocheilus > Acrossocheilus fasciatus. Next base: position 5,212,760 of record CM071953.1, read on the forward strand.
TAGAATACTGATCCAAATAATTAATATTTCTTTCTGAAGTTGGTAATACTTGAGTCATTACTAGTGGGTTACCATGACCTTTACTTTATAATTAATTATTCATTATGTATTATTCATATTAATTATGAACCTGTATACAGTAGTTCTTAGGGAGGTATGAAAAAAATAAGTTATTGATTAGCTAATAGTGAACTACCACATTAAACTAAGCAGTATTACTTACTAATTCATTAATCAGAGTTTCTTGTTAGTTACTAGAAGTTACTAGAGTGCTACTATTGCGTTACTCATGTGTTCTTGTGTAGTTATTCATTAATGATGGAACAGTATTCTAAAGTGTTACAAATGTATCTTGTAAAATTATTAACAGCTTCAGAATAACTTGGTCCCTGCACATAGACAAGAATCACTATAATCTGTCCAAATTCTCTGAGTAAATAAAAAGGTCTAATTGTGACCGAGACTTATAGCTTTACGTGTGTGTTATGTGTGAAGCCAACAGAGCACGCTGAGGCTCACATGCAGTGTTTTATTTACACAAGCACCTTAAACCCATTTCCTTCAGGGAATGCAAATGTAGTTGCTTTCATAATTTAAGGGGAGGCTTATTGTGATAATACACCTTAAAGACAAGAGACTCTTGTGTATTCTCACTGTGATCCTGATGTATGACCTTGAAGACCAGACGAAGGCTAGAAGCAGCTGCAGGTGAATTATAACTAGTGCATTTACTTGTTGTAATTCACTAGGCAGTGATCTTTCATCCTTTTCAATGATTCTCACAAGATCCAAGGTCCACAACCCTGAACACATTGAGGAAGAATACAGGCTAATACAGAAGACACATGCACTTAGAGTCTCCGTCAAAGGAGAATGAGTCATCTGTGCAGTCACAATGAAAGCATAAGATGGTAACCAGTATATAAGATTAAGATTAAAGATATAAGTGTAAATATATAGGAAACAACAGAGGAGTGTCCTTAAAAATCCTATTTTGTGCAAACTACTTCCTTCTGCCACGTATTCAAATCTTAATTTGACAGTTTAACAGTTGAGCCCAAGCCTACTAATTAAGAAAAAAAAAAAAAAAAAAAAACTGGTCACACTTTAGAATAGGGAACACTTATTCACTATTAACTATGACTTTTTCCCTCAAATTCCTAATTTACTGCTTATTAATAGTTAGTAAGGTAGTCGTTAAGTTTATGTATTGGGTAGGATTAGAGATGTAGAATAAGGTCATGTAGAATAAGGCATTAATATGTGCTTAATTACTACTAATAAATGGCTAATATTCTAGTAATATGCATGCTAATAAGCAACTAGTTAAGAGACCCTAAAATAAAGTGTTACCAAAAAACAAGTAATAAAGGAACATTGACTTGCTTCATTGAAAGCCCCACCCCCTTGCTCACCTGGACAAACAAAGAGTTGCTAACTGTCTTACAATGACAGCTGTCAGTGTAAACACCTTGTCCCAAGATGTTTTTGATCATTTTTGGACACAGAAGGCCATTGGCTCATCTGCATCCAAGGGGAGGAGCTTACCAATCTGTCAATTAATATGAGGGGGTCAAGTGGTAGTAGAAAATTTTCAGTTCAGAAATTGTAATTACGAGTTCTACAAGGACATAAATGCTTCTTACAAGTTGGTATCTCATAATCACTGCAATTGTGATATGGCATGAGCACACCTATACAAGGTGTTGTGCAATTATAAATAACTTCCTTGTTTATAACCCTGTTTCAGTCTCTTTCAATATAAAAGGATTTACTGCTGACTCACTCATAAAAAGTATTTGTCGCCATCTAATGGCAGAACAATGTAACTGCAATCACCAACACACACACACACACACACAATATTAAATGTTATGATTAAATACTACTTTTATTTATATAAAATATTATTTATTGAATAATAATATTTAATACACCACAAAATTGTCAGTTATTTTTAGGCTGATGTGCTTAACTGGATTACTTGAAAATAGTTGTTATTTTTTCAACGTATCAGTTCTGAAACATTTACTGCTTCACCATGCTATACTGACTGCTACCACTACAACTGACCTCTCGACCACAGTGCAAAACAACCTCAATAGAATGTGATTATTCGTTCTTAAAAAAAAAAATGTGATAAACTGAGCTCCCTGCTGGCAAGTCAAATGAATCTGTAAAAATAAAAGCTTTAGCTTGCAGAAATCTGTATTCTTAATGATGAAGGATACACTGAGGAATTGGAACTATAAGACTGAATGCACCACTGTACAAAAGAGCTACTAAAAGTGAAACAGAACAATGCTGTACTGGCCCTGCAGGTGTCTAAAATGGGCTTTGTGTGTGCATATATATATATATTGTGACGGGAGGAGCCAACGACAGACACAGTGGGTGTGGCGTCAGGCCTCGGAGAGGTTTTTATTGAACAAAAATAATAAAAGAAAGTGTCCAGGGGGAAGAAGTGTCCATAAAACAGGGGGGGATCTGGTGTCCTCGATGTGCTGCGGGGCTCGTGAAGGAGGGCAGTGTTCCAAAAGGGAAGGGTCCAGGCAAGGGGCGGAGTCTTGTGGCCGCACACGCTCCCGCGGTCCGGGGCACGAGGGGCGGCGGCTTCTCTGGAGCGGCGGCACTTCCTCTTCTGCCTCTTACGGGCATTGGCGGGATGGACGGCCCGGCATCCTGGCCCGACGGCCGTTATACGGGTGCGGCTTGCACGATGACTCTGGAGGTTCCGCGGCTCACATCCTCGGCGGCGCGATGTCCCTCGACGCACCCCTCCTGGACCCACGAGGACACCAGCGTGCATGCACGGGGGGAAGAGACCGGTCTCCCGAGGAGAGGCGCGCTCGGCATTTAACGGCGGCGGTGATGAGGCTTAATTCAGTCCAGCTGTGCCTCATCACACGCCGCCAGCCCACGTTAGTCCCACGCCCCTCCTCTCATCCACCCACTCCAGTCGGGAGCCTGGTGAAGGGCGGCGAATAAGGGACGGGGTGGTGATGATGATGATGAGGGGGAGGGCCACCGATCCGTCACATTCCCCCCCCCAAGCGACATCCCCGTCGTCGGTCGCCGCCCACGCAGGAGTGCTACCATCCTCAACCAGGCTCCATACGGTCGGAGTGGGCGGGGCAGGGATTCCTCTCCGGGCGAACCTCCCTCTCGCACCGCGCCGGAACAGGGACAGAGAAACCGGTATTAGTCGACAGCCTCAACCAACCACAGGGTAAGATGACAATTGACTAGATGTCACTTACCCCTTCGGTGGCTGGGAGGCCGTCTCCGTCGTTTCTCCGTCCCACGCGCTTCTTCACGAACTTCAGCGGGCGAGAGGGGATGACGTCTTCCGATGTTGCCCAACTGCGCTGTCTAGGCTCCGCCTTGCCCGCATTCTCCACCACTGTGACGGGAGGAGCCAACGACAGACACAGTGGGTGTGGCGTCAGGCCTCGGAGAGGTTTTTATTGAACAAAAATAATAAAAGAAAGTGTCCAGGGGGAAGAAGTGTCCATAAAACAGGGGGGGATCTGGTGTCCTCGATGTGCTGCGGGGCTCGTGAAGGAGGGCAGTGTTCCAAAAGGGAAGGGTCCAGGCAAGGGGCGGAGTCTTGTGGCCGCACACGCTCCCGCGGTCCGGGGCACGAGGGGCGGCGGCTTCTCTGGAGCGGCGGCACTTCCTCTTCTGCCTCTTACGGGCATTGGCGGGATGGACGGCCCGGCATCCTGGCCCGACGGCCGTTATACGGGTGCGGCTTGCACGATGACTCTGGAGGTTCCGCGGCTCACATCCTCGGCGGCGCGATGTCCCTCGACGCACCCCTCCTGGACCCACGAGGACACCAGCGTGCATGCACGGGGGGAAGAGACCGGTCTCCCGAGGAGAGGCGCGCTCGGCATTTAACGGCGGCGGTGATGAGGCTTAATTCAGTCCAGCTGTGCCTCATCACACGCCGCCAGCCCACGTTAGTCCCACGCCCCTCCTCTCATCCACCCACTCCAGTCGGGAGCCTGGTGAAGGGCGGCGAATAAGGGACGGGGTGGTGATGATGATGATGAGGGGGAGGGCCACCGATCCGTCACATTATATATATATATATATATATATATATATATATAATTTGTACTAATAAGCAAAATGGGCAAATAGGGTAAATATGTCAGTGTTTTACCCATTTTTGTATTTGGTTCACACATTGCAGAGCAAAGAGGATACTGACAACAGACAAGACTGAGCTCATTTTTGGTTTGAAAATAAAAAAAAGTTATTTTTCAAAGAAGCTGAATAAACATGAATGAACATCAGAAGGTATGTTGTTTCAACTGCGGAAAGACATCAATACACAATCAAGTCCACCAATGCACTCCTGTTTGTCAGACAAAATTGCAGATATGGCGATATGATTGGCAGATCACCTGGCAATTAAACTCCTGTCGAAGTGTGAATTGGGCCAACAACAATAAGCCATTCGTAGGTTGATTTACCTAAAAAAAATAAAAATAATAATAATAATATATAAATAAATAAAATAAAAATTGAATCCTGCGATACTATCAAAACTTTCTTCAAGAATTTCAAACAGCTTGACATGGAAATATTGGCTTAAACAATGATGTGAGTTTGGGGTGGGATTATGTTTTTTTATATATAATTTGTACTAATAAGCAAAATGACTCAATAGGGCAAATATGTCAGTGTTTTACCCATTTTTGTATTTGGTTCACACATTACAGAGCAAAGAGGATAGTGACAACAGACAAGACTGAGCTCATTTTTGGTTTGAAAAAAAAAAGAGTTATTTTTCAAAGCTGAATGAACATCAGAAGGTATGTTGTTTCAACTGCGGAAAGACATCAAAACTTTCTTCAAGAATTTCAAACAGCTTGACATGGAAATATTGGCTTAAACAATGATGTGAGTTTGGGGTGGGATTATCTGTTAAGAGTCACCAATAGCAGACCGGGGCAAATGTTCAAGAAACCTGTTTGAAAACAGTAATATTTTTGCAATTTTTTTTAGTGATACTAGTGCCACAGAAAACTAGTGCAAATTTGAAAGATGCGAATATCGCATGAACTGGAATATCGCATAAACTGGAATATCGCATAAACTGGAATATCGCATTAAACATTTGTAATAAAGCACCGTTTCCTTCCAACGTGTCAAAGAGAACAAAATCGTCACTTCCTGATAAATTGGCACCAAATATCTTTAAGAAAACTAGGAGAAGTCACTGAATATAATAATTTTCATATATAATAAATTACTTGCGCCTCAGAGCAAGCAGATGAAACACAATAAATGCAGTCATTGCTTTGGGAGGTTGACAGTAATTATACAGAAATACTTTTGAAAGACTTTCCTCAGGCATTTCAGAACGACCAAAACTTATCGGATAAAGTTTATTCTGTACTCAATTGTGTGCATAAGTTTTTTTTTATTTATTTTTTTTATGCGATATTCCAAAATGCGCATAATAAAAGGTGGATGGAAACATAGCTAGAGAGAGAGAGAGCGAGTGTTAGTAAACTGTTTTAAGATGAAAGATTTTGCCAGAATATATTACTTTTTGTTGTAAAATGTATGTCAGTTATATTTGACATACATTCAAAATGGAGCACTCATTAGTATCAGCTCATTAGCTGATATTTTGCAATATTATGCAAAAATGGCAATTGTGAAATAACAGACAATATTACTATATATTACAAACATTAACAATTAATAAATAATTTGAACTTATGTCTGGTGCATACTCAGACCAGGCACTAAAGTGTTACTGACAACAAGCATGACACATTTTGAGACAGCATGTTTTAAAAAATGAGATTTGCAACCTGTGGCGATATCACATGGCTTTAGAAAATTTTAATGTAGTAGAATCTTCGAACGACCAAAACTTAACTCAGGCCCTGGATCTGTCAAAAGTCAGCTGAATGATGTGGCGTTTTGCACAATCTGCAGGAATTTTGCTGACAAATAAATGTGGATATTTGAGTGCCAGAAAAATGAAAAAGAATATTGTTAATTTACATATTTACCAACATTGTAAGTCATAAGTCATAAGTCACCTTTATTTATATAGCGCTTTTACCAATACAGATTGTGTCAAAGCACTTAACAGTATCAAATTGGAGGACAGAGTGTCAGTAATATATAATAAGATTAAACATTCAATTTTCAGTCAAAGGCATTTCATTATTGAATTCAGAGATGTCATTGTCTAGCTCAGTTTAGTTTAAATAGTATATGAGCAATCAAATCGGCGATAATCGCTAGAAATTAGGTGTCCCCAACTGAGCAAGCCAGAGGCGACAGCGGCAAGGAACCAAAACTCCCTCTGTGACAGAATGGAGAAAAAAACCTTGGGAGAAACCAGGCTCAGTCGGGGGGCCAGTTCTCCTCTGACCAGACGACACCCACAGTTCAAAAGTTTCAGGTTCTAACGATAGTAGTATTATGTAGTTAGGTATTTTATTATATTTTTTAGTTTTAATGTATTTTAATCGAGGTCTCCGGGGGTCATCTGGGTGTCCTGGTCTCCGCTGACGATCAGGGCTGCAGACATCATCTCTTGGTTCATAGGAAAGAAACAGACAAATATTAGCGTAGATGCCATTCTACTTACGATGTAACGAGTACACCGTGTGTTGTGGGAAGTGTTCCCGGTTCCGCTTGATCTAAATAATGCAGCCTAACAATCCTTTAACGGATTTGAATAATAGAAGCGTATTAGTGTGTTATGTGTACGCCAGGGTAAAGAGATGGGTCTTTAATCTAGATTTAAACTGACAGAGTGTATCTGCCTCCCGAACAGTGTTAGGTAGATTGTTCCAGAGTTTGGGTGCTAAATAGGAAAAGGATCTGCCGCCCGCAGTCGATTTTGATATTCTAGGTATTATCAAACGGCCAGAGTTTTGAGAACGCAGCGGACGTGGAGGACTATAATGCGATAAGAGCTCGCTCAAGTACTGAGGAGCTAAACCATTCAGGGCTTTATAAGTAATTAACAAGATTTTAAAATCTATCCGATGTTTGATAGGGAGCCAGTGCAGTGTTGACAGGACCGGGCTAATATGATCATATTTCCTGGTTCTAGTAAGGACTCTAGCTGCTGCATTTTGGACTAACTGTGGTTTGTTGATCAAGCGTGCAGGACAACCACCCAATAAAACATTACAGTAGTCTAGCCTTGGGGTCATAAACGCATGAACTAACATTTCTGCATTTGACGTTGAGAGCATAGGTCGTAATTTAGATATGTTTTTGAGATGAAAAAACGCAGTTTTACAGATTCTAGAAACATGGCTTTCAAATGAAAGATTGCTATCGAACAGCACACCTAGGTTCCTGACTGATGAAGAAGAATTTACAGAGCAGCCATCAAGTGTTAGATAATGTTCTAGGTTGTTACATGTGGGGTTTTTAGGTCCGATAACTAACACCTCTGTTTTTTTCAGAATTTAGCAGTAAAAAATTACTCGTCATCCAGTTTTTTATATCGACTATGCATTCCGTTAGTTTCTCAATTTGGTATGTTTCACCGGGCCGCGAAGAAATATAGAGCTGAGTATCATCAGCATAACAGTGAAAGCTAACACCATGTCTCCTGATAATATCTCCCAAGGGTAACATGCAAAGCGTGTAAAAGTAACAGCCTTAGTACTGAGCCTTGAGGTACTCCATACTGCACTTGTGATTGATATGATACATCTTCATTCACTGCTACGAACTGATGGCGGTCAGATAAGTAGATAAGTAATTTGAACCATGCTAAGGTACTTCCACTAATGCCAACAGAGTTTTCTAGTCTATTCAAAAGAATGTTGTGGTCGATTGTGTCGAATGCAGCGCTAAGATCCAGTAGAACTAATAAAGAGATACAACCACGATCAGATGATAGAAGCAGGTCATTTGTAAGTCTAATGAGAGCAGTCTCAGTACTATGATACGGTCTAAATCCTGACTGGAATTCCTCACAGATACCATTTCTCTCTAAGAAGGAATATAATTGTGAGGATACTACCTTTTCTAGTATCTTTGACAGAAAAGGGAGATTTGAGATCGGTCCATAATTAACTAGATCTTTGGAGTCAAGTTGTGTTTTTTTTTGTTGTTTTTTTTTAAAAATGCAAGGCTTAATAACAGCCAACTTGTCTTCCTATTGTTGGATTCCCTGGTGATTGTATATCAAGTTATTGGATATTGAAGAATCTCCATGCTTCCTCATTCCTTGCTCCAATCATAATCATGACAGAACAGCGATTTCCCCCATTCCCACGAGGAGCAACGACCCGTGGCCCAGACACACTCAAAAGGCGCAATACACATAGGAAAGGACATTGGCTCCATTTACCCACAATCAAACTGTTCCAAAATGTATATAGTGTATTCCTGTGTTGTATGCATGCTCCTAGGTTATAGTAGTTTAGTTGCAACTCTGTAGTACTGTAGTGAAGCTCCAATTACTTGGATCTAGACATATTAATGTATCACTGCCTTAATGTTTTCCAAACCCTTGCATGTTAGGTATCAAAATGACTGTCTTCTGATTCCCAGATTAATAGTGTATATTATGTCACCATAACTTGCACCATACTCGTTTTACCATACTCTGACTTAATACTGGACAAATCCCCCAGACCACAATAAACCATGCAAATAAGGTGTTGCGTGAGACAAAGGAACCTCTCTCGCTCAAAATTCACACCTCTACATTGGTCAATCTGCCAAAGATGAGTGTGACCACGGACCGTTAAAAGGCCCTAATCCAAACCCATCACTGCTCAATCCCTTTGAGACACACTCTCCAAGACTCATCACCCTTGAATCGGAACTTCTGGCAGTTTTTATCATCAAGTAACTTTGTTGATTTACTGTGGACTCTCCGATCTTCAGAAGAACCCGACGAAAGCCTCCAGCTCACTCCTACTGAACTCAAGAACCTCTGTCTACCGCATCCAGACTCTTGTTCAGCAGCAAAGCCAAAGCAAGTAAATGTTTCCAACTAGTTAGATGCGTGTCCAAGTTTGGGCCCCTTTAAGGTAATTTTTTGATTCTCTGATTCTCACTAGGTTGTGGTTAATTGATGTTAAATACTGCCATTCTTTGTTGTTCTCTCTCTCTCTCTCTTTCCTTACTTTCCTTCATTCTGTATATATGTGTTTTGCTTAGTTTAGTTGTATGTTAGCGGTAGTTTCATTTATTAAATTCTCTATATCCACAATTGATTGCCTTTGTGTGCTGCTCACGATTCGGAGTCACTGAATGTTGATCTTGCTACATGCTAAGTTAATGCTAGTACTGTATGAAGTAGGAAAGTTATTATTTCTTGGCCAGGAAAATAATCTTTCCTTGAATTGATAAATGATTAATCTGTCGGTGGACAAACAGATTAAATCATTGTAATATTGATTCTGCTACAGTTAATTCTAAGATCTGATCTAAATATTCATAATTAATTATAACCAGTTATTATTAATTATAAATATTTCCATTTTGAGCTAAATTTGCTACAAATAAGAGGAGGAAAAGACTGCTCTCAACCCTTGTTCCAGCCCCTGACCAGAGTCTAGGCTCCATCTGTAGTGGTTGGGCCAAGGCACCGCCATGACCTCCTGAATCCCCTGACCCGCCATGGCTGCCCGAGCTCCCTTCTCCTCTGTGAATCTCGGAACGGGCGCCGCCCTAGAGGCCATATGTCCTGTCTCCACGTCCCTGTTCATTGAGGCCTCCAGAGCGCCCACCCCCCATCCCCATTGGATATTGTACAGCACGGGACGCACCTTTCGGGAGGGGGGAGTACTGTCAGTCTTGTGTTTGTCTTGTGCCTTGTTCCCACGTGCTCCCAGTGTTTCCAGGCCCTTATTTGGTTAGTTTCCTGTTATTAGTTTATTATTGGTTATTTTCTGTCCAGCAGTGTGTCTTTAATTATCTTGTTTAGTATGTTTATTTAAGCCCTGTGTTTCCCTGAGTCTAGCGTCCGCTGTTATGTCATTTTTGTCTTCCTGTGTTGGATTCCACGATGATTGTATAATTAGTTGTTGTATATTGAAGAATCTCCGTGCTTCTTCGTTCCTTGCTCCAAGCATAACCGTGACAATGGGTGCCTATAGAAACCTATCAGACATTGTAGCAGTATACATCTGACTCCAAAGGGAAGATTTCTTAGCAACCACAGCATAATTAATAATGATGTATAGGATCTCTGTTGTTCAAGCAGGCCACCATGTGAGACATTGAACATAGGCCTGGAGAACTAAATTAAACTAATCATCAGAGTCACGCGATGACAATAGTCTAATTGTTTCCTGTCAGCATTTTCTTGTCTACTCAGAAGAGATGATAATGACCAACTTAATCAGGAAAAACAAAGCTCCTTTGTATCAAAGAAATGCAAGAGTCTTTCTTGCAACCCATGGAGGAACCTCATGATCTAAGCAAAATACATGGATCCATACATGCAAACAGGAAAAGGACTATTAAAGTAACTGACTGCCCTCAGGCCGCAAAACCACGAAATCTGTAACATGACCGTCTGATGACTCCTGGGTGCTCCTCTCAGTCTTCAACTTTTCTCTTGCAACAAAAGAAACACTAACTTACATAAATGATCTCTAAAGACAATAATTTATTTCCATTGTCATTAGAGCAAGTGCATCAGCAAATAACATGTTTGATGTCTTACATATATGCTTGGTGTTTTATGTTATGCATGGTGTGCTTCATTTCGATCTTTACCTTATAACTTTCTTTTGATTAGATTGCCATGTGTAGTATCATGTTAAAGCGTATTTCAAATGCAGGAAGTTTAAATTAATTTTATGTCGATTTTCAGCCTCGTATGAATGATGAATACTTTTACAAGAAGTTATCAGAAATATTCCTCACATGATGGATGAAGCATTATGTTAATCTTTGCATGAAGAAGAACCGTGTGGGGCGTGGCTTCACCCTGTAGAGACAATCTGTTTGGAATAAGCCTCTAGTGGGTGGACAGAATCCAGCCCGTTAAAACTCTGTGACACAAAGCTCATTTGCTGCTTAAAAACTTGGCTGCTTGAAAACTTTGGTCTCGCTTCACTAGTCACGCAGCGAAGCGCCTACAGCCTTAACATCAGGTTGACCATCCAAGACTTCAACACTCCTTCAAACTTCTGACCAAATAAACTTTCAAAGCCTGAAGCCGCTCAAGAACCTCAAAGCATTATCGCCCTTGCATCACCAGGAAGCCAACCAATCGCAAAAAAAGGGTTCCCCGAGTGACGTCACAAAGGGACGCATCAGCAGCCCCAAGATTTCCCAACCAGGAAGGAAAGGGAACCGGAGAACACCTAAACTCAACTTAGAGCAAGTAACAAACTCTCTCTCCATATTTCTGCTGGAAACTGGTTGAATTAATCTTTAAGAAAAGATAGTAAAGTCCTCTGTTTGTGACTTCTCAGGCTGAGTTTACAGGACTCTTAGGAAAGAGCATTAGAACCTAACTTTTTTCAAATCACAACCCTCTTGCCAGAATGTGTGTGTATGTGTTTTGTTAGTATTGTATCAGAATAGTAAATAAACTCTTGTTTCATTTATAAAGAGTGGGCTGGTGCTGTGTTTTTTCAAGTTTGAAACTCTTTGCCAAAGATAGTGTTACCTGTTGCTCAAAATTTCCCTACCAATTCTGTATTATTATTGTGGCCACGACATAAACAGAATTGCTAAAATATACTGATTTAATGCTCGCTGGACGAGTTGTTAAGAAAGAATAAATTATACGTTTTGATTAATACCATTTCTCATTGGTTTTAATCAGATCAATAGCGAATCTCTATGATTCGATTTCCTAAAGATAAAATTCAAAATAAATGCTTAAATAAAAGATTAATTATTACAGACAAAACAACAGCAGTTGGAATAAACTTTATCTGACCTTATAAGTCAGTAATAATGACAAGAGATGCTTGTTGTTTTCAGAACAGCATTGTTGCTAGGGATTTTGCATATGTGTTGTTGAATATTACATCTATTAGATACAACTGGGGTTGAGTGGGTCTGACCAGAATTAGATATTTATTTACTTACTATTTTCACTTGACGCCAAATACACATACAAAAAGCAGTAGTAGGTTACCATAGCAACAGCTTGAAATCTTTCTGTTAAGATCAATGTCATATGGCTCATAAAAAAATATATATAAAAAGTTGTATTTTTAATTGCTTATCACTGCATAATAGGATTATCATCCAAAAAAAAAAAAAATGCAGTGTTTAATTTGTAAATTTTTTTTTTTTTTTTTGTTGTTGACATTATTTGACATTTGACTAAATGTATTAGCGGCTTCAACAGACTATCAGACAACACTGTATCATTTGGACCAATCAGAGACACAATTTTGCATTTGATTTAACAAATCAATTAGTTATTAGATTAAGAAATGGTCACAGACCCCTCACCCAATACACGTAGCCGGTGCCAGTAGGGCTGTCAAGGACTTCAGGCCCCCTGGTCCCATGGCAACCCATCAGATGACACTAGTTTTGTTGCTCAAAGGAATGCAAATGGCCAAGCAACACTCACTTCATATCCCCTTTAGGAAAAAGACATTACGCCATAAAATGGACTCTTCTCTAATTAATTCATAGAAAAATCTTTCTTTGAATGAGCACACATATCATTAGGTCATTGTGTATATTATTACTGTTCTTGTATATGTTTTTTGTGTATTGTATACTGTTCTATGCATGCTTATGATAGATCACTAATTAATATCACTCTAATTGTAATGTTTGGTCTCTATCAATTCGTCTTCGGATAATCTAAGTGAGAGTGAATATTACATGTTGATGCAACATATTAATGTCCTAAGAATCTTTAATAGTTTGTATAACAACTTCCAATCCAACCCCTTTGCAAATTAACATGCTCTTAGACAAAGAGTCATAACCCCCCATCCCCCCTCCCCCCCAGTATTTCCAAACTCCCGCTTGGAAATTCAGACTTTCTCATTGGTCAAGCCCATCCTGAGAGGTGTGACTCTTCGCAGGCCTTAAAGGGCTCACGCACAGTTCTACCCGCGATCTTCTGCAAAAGCTCTACTGCCAAATCTCCGGACTGCTGCCCGTGTGGAGAGCCTGAGCCGGTACCGCCGTGCCCGGTTTGATATGGGCTCCAACATATCTCAGTTTTGCGGTTCTGTTAGATCCTAGAAGGATGTGAGCTAGAACTCTTCTGAAACTAAGTTTTGCGCCAGGCCTTGCGGCCTTGACTTTCCATTCAACCAAAGCTCCACGGACCTCAGAACCAGAATAACCTCTTTGGAATTCATCACTCTTCAACCCGGAAGAACGTGATCGCGAGTCCAAAACCTTGAAACCATCAAGACTTTTCATCCGAGACACACGTCAACAGCTGTGGAAGTGGAAGTATGGTACATCTAACTAAACTAAACAGAGATTTAGTATAAGTTATAGACTCCGTTATAAACGGCGCTGATGGTTTTACTCAGGTGGTTCGCTGACTCTTTCTATAACTGCATTCTGTTTTCTCTAATGGCTTCATTCATCCACTTTAGCTCCCCTTTTGTATATACACGTGAGTGTATGTATGTATGTTTGTTTGTTTGTTTGTTTAGATTAGTTATGTGTGTTAGCATTTAATTAATAAAAGTTGTGTGCACAAATTACATGAGTTTCTGGTTCTGCCTTGCAAATTAATGTCCCTTTACGATTTTGACCCTCGCTACAAGCTCTAATGCATTAATACTTAAAGTATTTTCTGTGGCCACGAAAATATCCTTTCTTAGAGTTGATATGAACTTACACTGAATGGTCGCTGGACGAACAGATCAGTTGATAGTAATTTAATTCTGCTACAGTTATTACTGTCAGCTGATATAAATAATTGTAATTAATCATAATTAATTGTAATTATTTATATACAATTCCCTTTTAAGCTAATTTGCTTACAACACTGTGAAAGTAACCTCTGAAAATTATTGTATAATCAGCATACTGCAATAGATAACTCTGAAAATATATATCTTGTTTTAGTAAAACCTGGATATATAAATTATTTTCTCTCTCCATAATGATATGAACTAATCAGTTGCTGTTTCTATTTTATTTATAGGATATCATGGGGAATGGAATGAGAACATGATGTGGGCTGAAATCCACCTCTTCAACATGTGCATGACAGCTTAACATGCTGCAGTGTATGTGCCAGCCGCTGTACCTCAGCTAACCTAGTTCTAAAAGTAAATGAAATCATTTTACCTGTAAAAAATCACTTTACCATAAATATTCATTTCCCAGCCTTCTTATAGAGTGCAACAGTCAGGTCCCGGAAATAAAAAACTCTCCATAAGTAAATTAATTTTAGCGATAACTTATAAACCTAAAAGACAGACCTACTGTGAGCTCAGAAGTTGTTGGTTGTTGATATGCTTTTGTTGAAGCCATCGCATTATTTGCATTTTTTCTTTTTTTTTTGGAGATTATTTGACTCTCTAGGTACTTTTTAAATAGTAATTACCTCATCATGACCACTGTTTATTAACATGCATATAACTAGCACACTGGCTGTTTATTGGTACTTATAAAGCCTTATTAATATATATGAATATATTAATCCCTTATTCTGCATGACCGTATTTTACATTGCTTTATCCTACCCCATGCATAAACTTAGCAACTACCTTACTAACTATTAATAAGCAGCAAATAAGGAGTTTATTTAGACAAAAATTGTAGTTAATAGTTAGTTAATATAAGAATTGATCCCCAAACTGTGTGACGAAAGTTTTTAATGTTGTGATTCACTTTGTAGCTGAGGGCTTGGTTCATGGCTTACCGCACTTTAATAAATACTTTTTTAAACCCCTTCCAGAGACATTCCCACTGAAAAAGTGGGTAGCAATTAATACACTCTACTGTCATTACAGAGCCAGACTCACAACATGAGTGATTGTCAACAAGTCAACATATTCTTAAAATCAGATGGCACACCCACAGACCATTCACTGACACTTTGATGCACATTAACAAATCAATTGATCACTTAAATTTCAGGAAATGTCCACCAAATTATTGAAAACTATTTTCCAAAGTACATTTTCCATAGTAGGCAGTCCTTCATGCCTATAGTCCGGGTGTGCAAGACCACCAAGTCAGTGATCTTCTGGCTGTGTGTGTGTGTGTGTGTGTGTGTGTGTGTGTGTGTGTGTGTTTTATACAGTATATATATATTTTATTTGAGAAAAGTTACCACCAATACTATTAAGCTTTCCAGAAAATAAGCACAGTACCCCACAGGCTCAGGTGGTGGAGTGCAGTCAGACTGCACACACTGATGATCAGTCACAGATGAGCCCTCGCTCAACTCACTAAGCTCAGGTGTGCAATTACTAAATCAAATAGTGCTTTTCGTTTGATATGCACTTGTAAGTCTTAGTCACTTGTGATATCCAAGCAAGAATTATGTAGAAATCCAGATATCAGGGCCATTAATTAAACCATAGAGGCATACAGTATGTAGTTATACAGGAATACCTCCATGCAGGAACAGCACACATTTTCAAAAGAAAAGATCATGAATTGTGTAGACTTGAGAGTCAGAACTTCAGAGGCCGTCACGCTTGTGTGCAGAGACAAGCATGGTATTGATCTGTTATTTTTCTCTTTTGCAGCATTCTGTGAAATACATAATATTACCTCCCAGGTGCCTGTTTCATCTTGTTGCATACAGAGGTGTGTATTGGGTTATGTTATATCTGTATGTTAGGTTCAATTTTGCGGAATCTGTACTTTTCTTGAGTTCCATTAATGGACTTGTACTTAATTACATTTACTAGGAGAAAAGTTTATATATATATATGTGTGTGTGTGTGTGTGTGTGTGTGTATGTATGTATATGTATGTGTATGTATATGTGTGTGTGTGTGTGTGTGTGTGTGTATGTATATGTGTGTATATATGTGTGTGTGTGTGTGTGTGTATATGTATATGTATATATGTGTATGTGTATATATATTGTGACGGATCGGTGGCCTTCCCCCTCATCATAATCACCACCCCGTCCCTTATTCGCCGCCCTTCACCAGGCTCCCGACTGGAGTGGGTGGATGAGAGGAGGGGCGTGGGACCAACGTGGGCTGGCGGCGTGTGATGAGGCACAGCTGGACTGAATGAAGCCTCATCACCGCCGCCGTTAAATGCCGAGCGCGCCTCTCCTCGGGAGACCGGTCTCTTCCCCCGTGCATGCACGCTGGTGTCCTCGTGGGTCCAGGAAGGGTGCGTTGAGGGACATCGCGCCGCCGAGGATGTGAGCCGCGGAACCTCCAGAGTCATCGTGCAAGCCGCACCCGTATAACGGCCGTCGGGCCAGGATGCCGGGCCGTCCATCCCGCCAATGCCCGTAAGAGGCAGAAGAGGAAGAGCCGCCGCCCCTCGTGCCCCGGACCGCGGGAGCGTGTGTGGCCACCAGACTCCGCCCCTTGCCTGGACCCCTTCCCTGTCGGAACACTGCCCTCCTTCGAAATGCCATACTATTATACTACTCTTACTATTTCTGCAGTATCCAGTATGTATGCTGCGCATAGTATGCAAATTTTCTGTATGCATGAAATACCCGGATGACCTACTATATTTGCCAAAATCTGCTAAATATAACTCAAGTACACTGAAATCAGTACAGAAGCTGTGTTCCGAATGGCATACTATCATACAATTCCTGCTTTATTGCAGTATGCTGTGTGTATACTGTGAATAGTATGTGAATTTTCTGTATGCATGAAATGCCCGGATTACCTGCTACATTTGCTGAAATTTGATGTATGCATCTGAAAACACTGTGTGGGATACTGTTTCCCAGAAAGCTTTTTACATTAACTCCGCCCACCAAAGCCTGGCTGTGATAAACAGCACTGCAGAAGACACGAGTATTACTATAGTATCAGTGGCGCAGTGAGTAATAGACACGAGATGTGTGTTGTTGATGCGAGCGATCCGAGTTCGAGGCTGCTTTTTGTCAATCTCGTGCAACTCCTTTTCCCATCACATACCAGATCAGAAAGGCATTTGTTTTCAATAAAAAAATTAAGTAAATATTTGAAAAGTGGAAATTAAATGCCTCATTAATAATACCACTGTTTAGCTGTAGGTAGGTTGTCCCAGTAAAGTGGCATTCATCAAATAAAATGTATGATAATTTACGCTCAATGAGTTATTGCACACTGTTTTATAATGTACTACAGTACTGAAGTATAAATATCTGCCACCTAACTACTATTTACACACTTGTTGCTAAAGAAAATGCTGCTATTTTAGTGTAAACAGAATTTATCATTAGTTGCACTTAGTGTAACTAGAATATATCACTTTTTCCAATTAGTGTAACTAACAAAAATATCAATGTTCAGTTAAAGACAGCTCAGTGTTGATTCAGTTCAGTCCAATAGCCCATGTAAAGTTCTTAAATTATGAGTGAGTTCCATTGGGCAATATAGAATTGTTTACTAATATGAAGCCTTCTTCACAAGCCTTTGTAAAAAGAATAGTTAGCACGTTTGTTTGTAAGGTAACAACCTTGACAGCTGTGCTGAATTAATGTTTGTGTCTGTCATGTGACAATTAAGCATACTACTCTGAAACATTTTTTGCTTATTGTATACTGTTTCACACACTATTCTTTAAAAAACAGTAGGCAGTATGCACTGTGTACTGAGCAGTAAGCAGTAAGCAGTAAGCAAGTATGCCATTTCGAACACAGCCTATGGCTGCGTCCGAAATCGCATACTACTTGTGTAGGTACTACATTTGAATTCGAACGTACTACTCGACCGTTAAAAAAAAGTACGTTCTATATAGTATGAATGAGGGTAGTATGAATGGAATTCGGACGTACTACATCTGCCATGTTGATGTTGTCACGTGTCATGCGTCTTCACAACAGCGCGGAAATTTAAAGAGCCCACTTCACTGCGCGAACATCGTTAATGATTTAAATTCTTAACGCTTAACGAACCGTCTATTTAAAGAAAGCAGCATTAACAAGCTGATGTACTACATTGAGGTTAACGTAATTCCATCTGATCGGTAATGATTAGAGATCTTTTTACACCTAATTCACACAATCCTTTCATCTGTTTGTTAAACCCTCAACAAGTCAGTCGTTTACTTGGATGATGTTAAACAAGCACAAGTTAACCACAATGAACATCAACAATGCTTTTCCCTGAGGTACTTTACACTTGATGACAGCTGCGTCGCGGCCTTCCGCCATTTTTCGAATATGACGCAGCCTCTCCCACAGCCTCATGGGATAGTAAAGTGTCCATCGTATGCCTACTACAGAATTCAGAAGAAAGTAGTAGGTCATCCGGGTACTTCTCGCCTACTATTTTTCGAATACGATGAATTCGGACGTACTACTCGCCTCGCATACTGTTTTTCGCATACTATATAGTTGGGAAGTATGCGATTTCGGACGCACCCTATGTGCTGATTCTGAATGCGTCTCTCACATTGACTGACAAGGGAGTATACTTTAAAGGCTTGTGCACTCAACTGTTTGTGAAATTGAGCTTTGTGCTCGTGTATCCTACCTCTCTCATTCAGCACTAATCCAAATATTCCATAATATTTCCATATTTGCGATGTAACGTTTCTGAATGCTAAACTATTACTTATAATGTAAATGATAGGCTTTGTACTTCAATCATTCCAGCGGTGACTCAGAGGCGCGCGCTGATGTTTGGCTCACTGTATTATATTTTTATAAAGTACCAACTGCGCCGTCAAGTTAGCAATGCTGGAACTGATGTGTGTTTTGTTTGTTTGTGTGTGTGTGTGTGTCTGTGTGTGTGCGCTCTGGCGCGATCACTTCAACTGTTTCCTTATACCAGCAGAATCAACTTTAACCACTTGTCTTATTAATAATCACTGTATAAAGTTCTGCTTTTATTTGTGTACACTCACAATGAAAATAAAACAGATTTTATATATAACATGTAGTAATATTTAGTATTTTCACATCTAGATTGATTTTTTTTTTATTTGCTCTACCGTGTTAAAAAAAAAAAAAAATGAAAAGAAACTGAGCATAGTAGATGTCTTTTTTTTTTCCCCTGTTGTACCGAACCGTATCGTATTGAACCGTGATCCCCAAACCGAGGTACGTACTGAACCGTGACATCTGTGTACCATGCCACCCCTAATATATGTATATATATGTGTATGTATGTGTGTGTATAGATGTATGTATATGTGTGTGTGTACACTCAAAAAAAGGAAATTAGCTGGTTATTACATTAAAACAAGCGTAACGTGTAATTTTAACAAAATTATTTCATGTTTCAAAGGTGAACGTGATGAAATAATGTAGGATAAGCATGAAATTCAACAAATTAACATTTGTTAAATTCAGTCATGTTGAGATAACGTGATTCAATATAGTCAGACTGATCTTGCACCGAAAATGGATTAGCGAGATCACGGGAGATGACAAACCGCGTGCTTCGGAAAATAACGAGATTATCACATGAAGAACTTGCCTGGCGTGCCTGGAGTTCATTTGGAAAAGGTAAGATAAAATCTGTTTTCATCCATCTACAAAACGATGTGTATAAAGTCATCAGCAAACTGTCCATCATTTTCAGCAATATTTGGTCATGCTTGTTTGTTATTTTTGTACTCAGGCCGTTAATGTCATGCTGGCACATTCATACGTGACGATAGATGGCTCGCAGTTAAAGGATAATTCCGGTATTTAGCACTTTGAGTCTCTTTTCTGGTTTATGGATGAACTAGAGTAGTGGACACAGAAATGTTGACGATGGGTCCTGTCTCGACTTTTTGACTCGTTTAGATTCGCCTTTGACCGCTTCAGAGTGGCTGGCTACCGGCATTCACAAACATGTCCTTAAAACAACCCTTAACATTCGTTTTCAAAACTGTGCAACTCACTGAGTGGTTAGTGGTGTTCGTTGATGATTAAAAACAAATATATCGGCGCAATGTATGATTTCAATCCGTGTTATTTGCTATAGTGGAACTATTTTTTCAGATACCTCACAACCGCGTATAAACTTCCGCTCGATATTTGAGTCTGAAGCGCAGTAATATCAACGAGCAATGAGTCCTCACACAGAAATCAATGGGATTTTACAAAATGCCAAATAAAACACGACAGAAACTGTATTTCGCTACACTATTTGTTTTTAATCATCAACGAACACCACTAACCACTCGGTGAGTTGCACAGTTTTGAAAACGAACGTTAAGGGTTGTTTTATAGACATGTTTGTGAATGCCGGTAGCCAGCCACTCTGAAGCGGTCAAAGGTGAATCTAAACGAGTCAAAAAGTCGAGACAGGACCCATCGTCAACATTTCTGTGTCCACTACTCTAGTTCATCCATAAACCAGAAAAGAGACTCAAAGTGCTAAATATCAGAATTATCCTTTAAATAAAAACTCACTACCACAAAAAAATTATTTGGCCTGTTTTTTTTCATCATGTAATTATTCTATGCATGAACAAAAACAGTGTATCAAATGTCTGTTTGCGGTAAAGTAACTTATTACTGATCTTTTTGGAAATAACCGGGCCGGTTTGGGAGCCTCTCTCCTTGTCTTTCTCTCAGACAATAACACACACACACCCCATACTTTTTTTTTTTTCCTTTAATAAGACAATATATTCGAATGGAATAACTAACACTGAACTCATGATTACAACAGACAGGCCCTTGGTATGGCTTAGTTGAAGTATTTCACCGACTCAGCTAAACAATTTTAATGTCAATTGGTTATTTGATTACATTTGCATTATTATATTATGAATATGGATCAAGTTAGTGATAGCTGTTTTACAGTAATACTGTAAAGATTGTGTGCTATAAATATGCATGTAATGCACATCAGTAAAAAAATCTTTGTCCTTGTTCATTTTATTTTTTGTCACAGGATGTCGATGAAAGCACTCAAATGGCCATAGCGGAGACAGTATTTGGAATCTTTGTCATTCGACAAGAAGGTGCAGAGCCTGGCGATGACCCCGCGGATGTTGGTATTGTCTTGGAGGGGGTGGAAGTGATGAGTGAGTTGGGCAATGTAGCTTTTGCTGTGGTGATGTTGCTGGGGCTTGTCTACGCACTAAACCTGAGCTACCCCCAGGAGCTCAAGTACACTTTTGAGGTTCTGCAGAAGATCATTATGGAATTGGATGGAAACAAACTATCCAACAAAGGACAAGTTCTCAAAACACTGCTTTCCCGTTAAGAAACATCGCCATAGCAAAAGCTACACCAGAAAACTTGTACCTTCTGTTTTGTTGTTTAGGTACTCCAGCACATTAAACTACAGGTGTAAGTGCAAATCTTGAAGGGGAATGTGAGTATAAAGACAGGGCCCCATTTCCCAGTATATCAGTGTTCAGTTCATCTGGGGTTTTTTTTGTGCTCTGTTTTTATTAAAAAATGTTCTCTCTGATGCAAGGTCCAGTCTATTGGCACTTAAGGAAAGCTGTATGCTGATTTATTTTTTCAGTTTCTCATAAAAAATTAAAGGAATAGTTGTCCTATCCCTTTAAGACTAACCTATGTTTATTTTTTTTTAAGTTTAAACATTTACAAATTTCGGGAGTTAAAGGAACACTCCACTTTTTTTGGAAATAGGCTCATTCTCCAACTCCCCCAGAGTTAATAAATTGAGTTTTACCATTTTTGAATCCATTCAGCTGATCTCCGGGTCTGGCGATAGCACTTTTAGCATAGCTTAGCATAGATCATTGAATCCGATTAGACCAGTAGCATCGCGTTCAAAAATGACCAAAGAGTTTTGATATTTGTCCTATTTAAAACATCGAAGTTCCTTGATTATTACGCCGGAATGAGAGTATAGTTCCTAGCCAAATTGGACTAGAAAATCGCAACTTTTCATTTTCCGCCGGTCTTAGTACACGATAGAACTACAGAAGAGTCAAGTTTTAAATAAGAAAACTATCGAAACTCTTTGGTCATTTTTGAACGCGATGCTACTGGTCTAATCGGATTCAATGATCTATGCTAAGCTATGCTAAAAGTGCTATCGCCAGACCCGGAGATCGGCTGAATGGATTCAAAAACGGTAAAACTCAACTTATTAACTCTGGGGGAGTTGGAGAATGAGCCTATTTCCAAAAAAAGTGGAGTGTTCCTTTAAACTTTATTGTAAGATCTCCATGTGTCTTGTTTTTACCCTTGATGCCAACCATACTGTAGACATTGTTGAAACTTGTTTAAAAAAATGTCCCTACGTTTCAATGTAAAAAATTTAAATATATATTTATGCAAAAAATGTTCTAACTTTGGTAAATATTTTTTATTAACTTCTGTGTGAGTTCACCATCACATAAAACCACAGGTGCAAGATGTACAAAGTACAAATGTTAAGAGTAGATTAAGCGGGATGCAAGTGAGAGGGCCCATTTCCCTGTATTCTCATAACAAACTTGAGATATATTTCCTTGTGTTATCAACAAGCAACTCAACTGTGTAAAACAATGTGCATTATAATTTTGGAAATACAATTTGATTGCACTTTTTCTCATTTGTTTTGTTTCCACCATTAGAGTTTTTTAAAAAGGTTTTAATTTATTAAACTCAAAAGCTATTCTTTGAAGTAATGTAATTAAATCATGGAAAGGATTTCCATGTGATTAAATGGCTTTCTTTCAGCATTAAGCACTTTTGTTAGGCTAACTTAAATAAATTAGTTGGTCCAAAACATTGCTAATTAGTTGGGCTGACACTATTAAATTAAGCTGTGCCCAACCATAGTAAATAAGTTGAATCAACCTTAATAAATTAAGTTGACCCAACGTAAGTACATTAAATTGGAATAACAGAATTGCATAATGCTGAAATAAAGCAAGTTAATCATGTGGAAATCTTTTCCATGATTTTTTTATGTTCATTCAAAGAGTAATTTTTTTGAGTGTATGTGTATATGCATATATATATGTGTGTGTGTGTGTTTGCGTGTGTGTATAATATATATATATATATATATATATATATATATATATATATATATATATATATATATAGTTACACTTTATTTCGATAGTCCAGTTTAGACATTCTACCAACTATAAGTAACTTTGTAACTAATTGTCAACTACATGTCAACTAATTCTCATTAATTAGCAACTACATGTCTACTAACTCTCAGTAGGGTAGGTTTAGGGTTAGTAGAATAAGTTGACATAAACTTGCAAAGTATCTGATAGTCAGTATGTTGTATGTTGTTGACCCATCAAAATAAAGTGTTAGAAGATATTAAGCAGACAGTCTACTAATACTCTGCTTAGGGTCATTGTCTTATTAGAAGGTAAATCTTCAGCCCAGTCTGAGGTTCTGAGCACTCTGGAGAAGGTTTTTGTCCAGGATATCCCTGTACTTAGCCGCATTTATCTTTCCCTCGATTGCAACCAGTCGTCCTGTCCCTGCAGCTGAAAAACACCCCCACAGCATGATGCTGCCACCACCACCGTGCTTCACTGTTGGGACTGTATTGGACAGGTGATGAGCAGTGCCTGGTTTTCTCCACACATACCGCTTAGAATTAAGGCCAAAAAGTTCTATCTTGGTCTCATCAGACCAGAGAATCTTATTTCTCACCATCTTGGAGTCCTTCAGGTGTTTTGTAGCAAACTCTATGCGGGTTTTCATGTGTCTTGCACTGAGGAGAGGCTTCCGTCGGGCCACTCTGCCATAAAGCCCCGACTGGTGGAGGGCTGCAGTGATGGTTGACTTTCTACAACTTTCTCCCATCTCCCGACTGCATCTCTGGAGCTCAGCCACAGTGATCTTTGGGTTCTTTACCTCTCACCAAGGCTTTTCTCCCCCGATAGCTCAGTTTGGCCAGACGGCCAGCTCTAGGAAGGGTTCTGGTCGTCCCAAACGTCTTCCATTAAGGATTATGGAGGCCACTGTGCTCTTAGGAACCTTAAGTGCAGCAGAAATTTTTTTGTAACCTTGGCCAGATCTGTGCCTTGCCACAATTCTGTCTCTGATACTCTTCAGGCAGTTCCTTTGACCTCATGATTCTCATTTGCTCTGACATGCACTGTGAGCTGTAAGGTCTTATATAGACAGGTGTGTGGCTTTCCTAATCAAGTCCAATCAGTATAATCAAACACAGCTGGACTCAAATGAAGGTGTAGAACCATCTCAAGGATGATCAGAAGAAATGGACAGCACTTGAGTTAAATATGAGTTTCACAGCAAAGGGTCTGAATACTTACGATCATGTGATATTTCAGTTTTTATTTTTTAATAAATCTGCAAAAATGTCAACAATTCTGTGTTTTTCTGTCAACATTGGGTGCTGTGTGTACATTAATGAGGAAAAAATGAATTTAAATAATTTTAGCAAATAGCTGCAATATAACAGAGCGAAAAATTTAAGGGGGTCTGAATACTTTCCGTGTATATGTATATATGTATGTGTGTATATGTATGTATATATATGCATGTATGTGTGTATGTATGTGTGTATATGTATGTGTGTATATGTATGTATATATATGTATGTATGTGTGTATGTATGTGTATATATGTATATATGTGTATGTATGTGTATATATATGTGTGTGTATATGCATGTATGTATGTGTGTGTGTGTGTATATGTATATATAATGTATATGTGTATATGTATGTGTGTATATATGTATGTATGTGTGTGTATATGTATGTAGATGTGTATATATGTGTATGTGTGTACTTGCATTTATTACTTTGTGGGGCCCGGTGACCAGTAGCCCACCAACGGTATGGGGTCCAACAGCGTTGTGGGGCCCAAAATAGTGGGCCCCACACCGTTTTCAATGTAAACGGCCTCATAAGCCTCTGCTCATATGCCTCATGCTTTTTTTTCACTTTCCCCACAAGGTGATAAAAACAGGTTTTGAGTGTGTGTGAGTGTGTGCTCTCTATCGCCCCTGTAGCCGGGAACGGGGTACTGCAGCAGATACACACTAACGGAAGTGTGTGTGGCTTTAGCCAATGAGAGAGGCCCACGGAGAGGGAGGAGCCGTGTAGTTTATTTGGATGCGCCCACGCACAACGTTACTGGGTTTTAATCTTTAATTCCTCTGGTTTGACTCTGTTCCAACGGAAGAAACACTTCATGTAGGCCTAACTGTAAGCAACAGGTTGCTGAACTATACATTTGATATAGTTTGATGTATATTTCTAGTCGTGTTTACCGAATGGTGTTTAATGAAGTAAGGTTTTAATCAGATGGCTAACGTTAGCTGCTAAAAGCACACGGATTCGGTCACGGACGGCGTTTAACCGGAAGTTCCACGCGCTTCGAACAAATGGAAGACACTCTTCGTGTGAGAAACAGGTGGGTGAAGTTATTTTACTCTGTAACTTACATGATATTCGTTTCAATATTTACTCAACTTCATAGCGCAGCTAAATGATAGTAAATGATGTACCATTTTATTCAGATCGATAGCTCATAATCTTTGAGCTGGTAATGTAAGATCAATAGCTGATAATATTAGCTATTAGGCTAATCGATAGCTGATAATGTTAGCTATTAGGCTAATCGATAGCTGATAATGTTAGCTATTAGGCTAATCGATAGCTGATAATGGTCGCTAAGAAGCATTTTATTGTATTAACGTCACATAATTTGACTCTGTTTTCTTTATAGCCTAGTTTAGCAAAAATCCATTAATGTAACAATATTGGTTTGACAACGATTTCACAGACTTTTTTGTTTTAATTGATCAGAGATGATTGCAGATCACGTGCAGCTGACAGACTATCTGTTTATCGATCTATCTTATTTGGCTGAATATATCTAATTATTGTTTCTGTTTTATATCTGTGGTCTAACCTGTGCCTTAAATCACTGAATATTAAATGTAGTTTTTTCCCCATGCAAATTTCATTTATTTTTAGTGTGTTTGTGTAATTATTTTCACAGAGCCATAATGTTGAGAAGGAAGACGAGGATCCGGCCTGTTGATGATGCCAGGACATACATTCTGTCTTTGAGGGACAAGCCGGGGTTGGTGGAACGATTTATCGATGGTAACAAAGGTATGGGACAGCATATTACACATGAATCTCTTAGCACTGATCGTTTGCATACATTTACGTGATAATGCATATCTTTGTTGTTGGACAATTATAAATTAGCATTGGTTTTGTAAAAGTGTCCACATTGTGTGTTAATAACTTGACACAGACCCAACTTCTGTTGATTTATTAGGACGTCTGGATCCTTAAAACCTGGAACACACCAAACCGGCGGTCGGGCAGTTTTTGTGCGGCGTCCGACTAAGTTTTCTCTGCGTGTTCCGCACCGTCGGCTGAAATTGGTCCTCGTCGGCTTTTTTTTTTGCCCGATTCAACATGTTGAATCGCCGTCGGTGAAAGAGGGAACTCTGATTGGCTGTTCAGCTTAGTGAACGAGTCAGTGCACGAAAATAGTAAAATAGTGAGCAAAGAAGTCAAAACGGTTCCATCTGCACCATAGAAGGCTGTTCTAATGTTACATCTTACCTGAGTGTTCCTTGGCGAATACTTCAATATTAACATAAAGTGTTTAGCAGGACTGATATTCAAAACGGTAAGCTTTGTTTATGGTTTGTGTATCTGCAGCCGGCAGCGTTGGGTTCCCTTTTTGAATGACGAATATAGATGAATATCTGCAGAAATACACAGTTGTCTCATTCACACGCAGGCGCAGAACACGCATTCTAGCTGACAGTCGGCAGTCGTTCTCATGTGTTCAGTGCAGCTTTTTACCCCGACGCGAAGCAACAACACAGTCGGCTTTTATCCGCGCTAGTTCGTCGTCGTCGGCTTTGTCTGTTCCAGGCATTAGTCTTAAATTTGTAAATGTAAAAATAAGGCCTTAATTGGCATTCAAATGTCTTAAATCCACGTTTCAAAGATCTTAAAATGCAAAATTGCAATGAACCATGCAAGACATCTGAACTTCACACTGGCCTGCTGACGGTCAGCCCCCTTGCGCACACACTCGAAGCGTCATTTTGTGCAGATATAAGTCGTAATATTAAATTTGTGTAATATAAATATCTGATTAATCTCACATAGGATGCGTTTCGTTAATTTAAACCTCCTGCTAGAAAAGTTCTTCAGTTTCCCGGTGCTCGTTCTCTTCAGCTTTAGCGCACGCGCTCTCTCTCTGACTGCTCGTTCTTTCTTTCAGCCTTTAACATGCCACCTGTCACGCGCAGCTGTCTGTCATCTACATTACTCAGCGATCAAATAAGATAAAAATTCGCTTTGGCAATCGCCAAAAAACGCAATATGTGGCGGCACCGCCACGAATTAGTCTATGTGTGGGAAACACTGGCGAGACACACACACCACACGCATCCAAACAGGTGGTCGCTGAATAAAACTCACACAAATACCACGGAACAACTTCGGCATTACTTAATCCTATGACCAGTGTTTGTAACAGCGACCGTATGCATACGAATAGCCTACAACTAGCTATAAATACAATGGCAAGCAGTTTTATAGAGGCATTCGCGTTTTCCATTTGGACCCACAAACTTGCTTAGCTATAGTTACAAGCACATATAGAGCAACATGTTTCCACTTTCAAAGTGTATGGCAATATTTCAGCGAAGTCAAACAGTTAAAAGATGCTTTGAAAGTTTAAAACTTATCGTTGTCTTGAAGAGCAGATTCCAGCACTCTGCTAGTGGTGGGGGGGGAATCTGCTCTATATGCTGGAATCTGCTCTGTATCGGCCGGCCGATATATCGGTCGATCACTAGTTCACAGTGCATTAACTGATGTTAGCAGATACAAATTTGGATCTCAAATGTGTCTTGAAATGTTGAGCTTAACATTAACTAAGATTAATAAATGCTGTAGAAGTATTGTTCATTAATTGTTGGTTCATGCTAACTAATGCTAACAAAATTAAACCTTATAAAGTGTTACCATTTTTTAATAAAGTTGACCATAGGAGTGTAAAATTAATTTTAAAAGTTAAGGAGTCTTACACTTGTTCAAGCTAGGATACTGTATTGTTTGATTTGTTGAAGTGTTTCAATGGCTTTTAATGGTGAGTCTTTTATGTATACAGGCTGTCAAAGTATATCAACATTTTAATTTAGATTTATCTGCCAATATATTGGTTATGGGCTTTCAAATGTAAAGAATTATCGGTTATTGGTATCGGGCAAAATTTTCATATCGGTGCATCCCTAATTTATTTTATTTTTGATGACCATTCAATTTCTGTAGTATTTCTGACTTGAAATGCTAAAAATCTGGTCTCCTATATACTTCTATAGACCTTAACCTCAGCTATAGTTAATTTAAAGCCAGAAATGTCCATTGTTCCTTCCTATATCGCTGAGCAGGGTGATCTTGTGTGTTTGTATAGAAGTCACAATGATGTGCAGGTCTTAAATGTTTTGAAGAAAAAATGGTATTAAAAAGTATTACATTGGAAGTGCTGATACCTGCAGATACCCTGATTATAAAGGCAGTATGCGTTAATATAATTTTGGTATGTTATACCACATCTGTATGTGAAGGGTTAAGGCAGGGCTCTATGGTACCTTTTTTTATTAGGAGCACTTTGTGCTGCTAAATGTTTTTTAATTACGAGCACGTCCAAAATTTAGGAGCACATACAATTTTTTTCCTTAAATGACACGATATTACTGTGCCACAGGCTATAACACATGGATAGCATGAGAAAAGAGAATTCAGAAACAGTGTGTGACCAAAGTTTACCTTATAAACATTTAATATTTTCAGTTTTAGAAAAACAATTACACTGGTTGTCATACAAAAAAAAACATGCATAAATTCATACATTTCGTGCCTCACTAGCGATTCTTGCTTGACGTGTGAATGTCCGCACACAAGCATTGCTAAGCCTGCAGGGTTTTTCCTGGGTCAAAAATGGTCTTCGGTGGCCAACACTCTTTAAAAAAAAGAAAAAAAGCTGTGATTTTACCTCTGGATTTCATAGCTTTGTAAGATAAAATCCTTCTTTAATAGATTATTTTGGTATATAATATCAATATAAAAAAGCAGGGGAAAAAGTAGCATTAAAAAGTTTATTTTAACTAATAGTCTTATTTTCTACAATTGAATAGGCTACAGTTCAGTTGTAAATACTGTAGTTTATTAAGGCTAAATCTTGCTGACCATATACTGTACTAAAGGGGGTAAGCACACCTTACGTTCTTATTTTAAGGTGTTCTGTAAATTGTTTTTTTGAAACACTTTACAATGTGGTTTGATTTAACATTAGTTTATTACTAACATGAACTATGAGCAATACATGTTACTGAATCTATTCATCTATATTAATTTTAATAAAAATACAGCTGTTCTTGTTAGTTCACAGTGCATTAACTAAATGTTAACAAATACAACTTTTGATTTCAATAATGTAGGCTATTAAATGTTTAAATGAACTTTAGCAAAGATTAATAAATGCTCACAGATAAGCTCTCACACACACGTTTCTAGTCTTGGCCTTATGGGGCCCTCACACACACACACGTTTCTAGTCTTGTCTTTATGGGGCCCTCCCTCAAACTAATGAATTCACAGATAAGCTCTCACACACACGTTTCTAGACTTGGCTTTATGGGGCCCTCACACACACACACGTTTCTAGTCTTGTCTTTATGGGGCCCTCACGTATGGATCTCACTCATAGTGATGTTACATCATTGGGACAACACCTGTCAGTATTTAAACTAGTGTTATTGCAGGGGTAATTCAACACTCTTCAAGCTGCTGCATGTTCAGAACGAGTATTTTGGATGTAATGCATTGCAGCATCATATTTGTGTCTGTGACACTAGCTGTTACCTCTAGAAAAGATGAGTGCATGCTCTTATATTTCAGCTGTGCTAGATGAGAAACTGTGTTCACACGAGCTGACTTTTGTTACTTGTAAATGTCTGAAACGGTAAACAAAAAGGTCAGTTCTTCATTGTTTTCTGTTTTTTTTCGTCTGATTTCCAGGGACCAAAGCAGCAGACTTCTGTTCTAGAGACCAAGAGCACTCTTCCCATGAGGACTCAAAGAAAGATTCTGCCCTCACACAGGTAAATGAATGATGTTGACTCCTCAAACTACTCCAGTCTTCCCTCATGCTGCATGTCAAGCGCTCACACACACACGTTTCTAGTCTTGGCCTTATGGGGCCCTCCCTCAAACTAATGAATTCACAGATAAGCTCACACACACGTTTCTAGACTTGGCCTTATGGGGCCCTCACACACACACACGTTTCTAGTCTTGTCTTTATGGGGCCCTCCCTCAAACTAATGATTTCACAGATAAGCTCTCACACACACACGTTTCTAGTCTTGTCTTTATGGGGCCCTCACACACACACACGTTTCTAGTCTTGTCTTTATGGGGCCCTCACGTATGGATCTCACTCATAGTGATGTTACATCATTGGGACAACACCTGTCAGTATTTAAACTAGTGTTATTGCAGGGGTAATTCAACACTCTTCAAGCTGCTGCATGTTCAGAACGAGTATTTTGGATGTAATGCATTGCAGCATCATATTTGTGTCTGTGACACTAGCTGTTACCTCTAGAAAAGATGAGTGCATGCTCTTATATTTCAGCTGTGCTAGATGAGAAACTGTGTTCACACGAGCTGACTTTTGTTACTTGTAAATGTCTGAAACGGTAAACAAAAAGGTCAGTTCTTCATTGTTTTCTGTTTTTTTGTCTGATTTCCAGGGACCAAAGCAGCAGACTTCTGATCTAAAGACCAAGACATCCCTAACAGAGCACTCTTCCCATGAGGACTTCAAAGATTCTGCCCTCACACAGGTAAATGAGTAGTTTGAGGAGTCAACATTATTCAAGTCTTGCCCTCATGCTGCATGTCAAGCGCTCACACACACACACGTTTCTAGACTTGGCCTTATGGGGCCCTCACACACACACACGTTTCTAGTCTTGGCCTTATGGGGCCCTCACACATACACACGTTTCTAGTCTTGGCCTTATGGGGCCCTCCCTCAAACTAATGAATTCACAGATAAGCTCTTACACACACGTTTCTAGTCTTGGCTTTATGGGGCCCTCACACACACACACGTTTCTAGTCTTGTCTTTATGGGGCCCTCACGTATGGATCTCACTCATAGTGATGTTACATCATTGGGACAACACCTGTCAGTATTTAAACTAGTGTTATTGCAGGGGTAATTCAACACTCTTCAAGCTGCTGCATGTTCAGAACGAGTATTTTGGATGTAATGCATTGCAGCATCATATTTGTGTCTGTGACACTAGCTGTTACCTCTAGAAAAGATGAGTGCATGCTCTTATATTTCAGCTGTGCTAGATGAGAAACTGTTTTCACTTGAGCTGACTTTTGTTACTTGTAAATGTCTGAAACGGTAAACAAAAAGGTCAGTTCTTCATTGTTTTCTGTTGTTTTGTCTGATTTCCAGGGACCAAAGCAGCAGACTTCTGTTCTAGAGACCAAGAGCACTCTTCCCATGAGGACTCCAAAGATTCTGCCCTCACACAGGTAAATGAATGATGTTGACTCCTCAAACTACTCAAGTCTTCCCTCATGCTGCATGTCAAGCGCTCACACACACGTTTCTAGTCTTGACCTTATGGGGCCCTCCCTCAAATGCTCGCTCTTTCAAACTAGATAAATATTTGCTATTATTAGGAGCATGTTTGTGCTAATATTAACTCTTAATGTGTATTTTTTTTTTTTATTATTTAGGTATTTACTACCAACGGGTTTGCCCTAGTGAACTATTCCGAAAGTGAGGAGACGGATGAGGATTATATTAAAGACAGCCCTCCCACTCCACACTGTGATTTTGTTCAAAAGAAGATGAGGAATTCAAACATTCAGGTATGCCTCAGATACTGTACTTTAAAGGGGTGGTTTACTGCTTTTTTTCTTTGCTTGATTGTGTTTATGGGGTGCAATATAACATGTCTTCGTGTTTCGTTTGTTAAAAAACGCCTTATTTTTCATATATTTCACCTTTATTGTAAGCCGCTTTCTCCTCTGTCATTTGAACGACTGGTTGACTTCCTGATTCTCTGAAACCACTCCCTCAGAAACAGGCGATGGGCTCAGATTGGTCAGCTGGGCCGGTGTGTTGTGATTGGCTAAACTGCGTACTGCACGTTGCGCGGAAACGTCACGCCCATTACCTTCACGAGCGACAGCTGCATGAGCTCCGGTCAAATGTAAATAATGGTGTCAATATTGCCGTATCAGTTTGAGCCAGAATCAGACCCAGAAAGCGGTAATGAAAAGAGTCAAGCAGAACTTCCGCAAGCGCGGCTCTTACAAACGTTTCTGAATGAAGTTTGCTGTTGTGATCACATATCATTTTTTGAAGTTTGTACCCGTTTGTCTTATACACACAAAATAGCATCGAACTAACTGGCAACTAACCAAACAGCGTTGGCTTGTGTTTACGTTCTTGATCAAATCTAAAAATTACATCAAGTATACATGGAAAATACATTTACAAAATTAGTACATAATTACAAATTCGGGTCCAAAATGTTTGTACGCGTTTGTCATAGACACACGAAATAGCATTTAACTAACTGGCTACTAAAGCCAGCGTTGGCATTTGTTTACGTCCTTGATCAAACTAAAACATTACGTCTGAAATTATACATGCAAATACATTTAAAATTATTAAATCTTACTCACAGGTTGTGGCCCAACAGCTGCTGCCTCTGTTTTTAAAGTTGGAACCGCTCCATGTTTTAGTAATAGTTTCTGTGTGAATCCGGCATTGAACTCGTGTAGATTCTGGAAGCTGTCTTCCGTAAAATGCGCAGCACAGAGAGCTAAATTAGGATTGTAATTGTCAGGAACATAATCAAACATAAATTTGAACCGTTGTTGACGAACTACAGCGTCCGTAGGAAGCCCGAACACAGAAGACCTGACAGCTGGGTGAAAATAACACCGTTTCGACGGCACGGCTACAACTCTCCACTATAACTCTTCCTCTTCGACAAAGCCGCAGAACATGGCCTTGCCCCCTTTTCTGCATGTTCCAGAGGGAGGGGTTGATGGGTTTATTTCGTATGCAACCCGGGAAGTATCTCGTTGTAGTCCCGTATGAGTCGTTTTTGTAGGCATTAAACTTCCTGATTTTTAAAAGACGATATCTCCGCTTACGTTGAACTTTCAGCGCAGCAACTTTGCAGATACTGTCCATGCACCAACAGCAACGTTACACACTATTTAAAATGAAAAAAGTGAAATCGCAGTAAACCACCCCTTTAAAATGCTGCTGTTTCTATAAATGGTTCAAACGTCCTTCCCCTGTGACTCATTTTAATAGAATGTAAGCCAAAATGTATAACATGCCTTGAAATTGAAACTCCTTTTTTGCAGGTGGCTGGAGTGGCTAATTTTTCTGATCTTCTGATTGACTCGAGTGAGAGTATAATAGATGGAAACTGATCTGCAGTCAGACAACGAAGTTGCTCCAAAAAAACATTTTGGTATGCCTCTGACATTCTGGATACAATTTCTACCAAAATATTTCCCCTGTATATGATTTCAATAGAATATGAACAAAATACATAATTGCACATGAAATAATTACATTTTTGCAGGTGAGTAGAGTACCAGATTTCTGTGTTCCTCTTAATGAGTCGAGTGATGACCGCACGGATGAGCCTTCCACTTCCATGTCTGGAATGGCTTCACAAAGGCCAAGGAGATACTGTCACAGTCCTGTAAGCCTCATTTTTTCATACATTGTTACTTAATGCTTAGTGCTAACCAAATCCTCTTTCACTTGCTCTGGTCTCTTGCTTATTTTAGTGAGCCTGGTGTTAGTTGTTGAGAGTAGTACCATTTAAAGGTTCTCTAAGAATGTGAAGTACTTTACGAGGGATGTCACTGTAAGGAAATGTTCACACGGTGAATAAACTTGCAACAACACTGTATTACCAATAACAGTGGCAGTGGGCGCTTTTTACTTTTGATTTCACAATCATGCGAACTTGGATTTAGAGTATTAAAATGGCTATTAAATGTGTGCTCGCTTTTTGCTTTTGAATTCTCGATCATTGAATTTCGTTCTACTACAGACTACAGAATTTGACCAATTGGCCGATTTCCTTGGGCATAACATTGAGGTCCACAGAAAGCCCTACCGCCTTCCAGAGGGCACGCTCCAGCTAGATAAAATAAGCAAAGTTCGTTTAGCGCTGGAACAGGGACGGCTAGGAGAATACAAAGGGAAGAATCTGGATCAAATTCTGCTTGATGTGACTGGTATTAAGTCTTTATTTTTATTAAGGAAAGTTAAAAAGCATAGCATTGTCCGTCTATAAATTGTTCTCTTTTAGAATAGTAGCTAGTATTTGATAAGTAATAGAATAGAATAGAACAGAGTAGAAGTATTTGATGAAGATGGCAGGTGTTATTGTTATAATGTGACTAGACAATTTTAGTCTATTCAGCTATTTATGTAGTAATTTTGTATACTCTTGTCAGATTGATTTCAGTTTTACAACTCATTCATATTCTATTACTTGCCGTTTTTAGAGACTGTTGACATGGATGGGTGTTCACAAGAGGAAGGCATGTTTGTCTGATTTAAAAAGAGAAATGGTTATGAAAGATCTCATTTAAATTAGACAATTAAATGTAGATGTTATTGCTCAATCTTTATGGGATTCCACGTAGGGGTGTGCGATATGACGATTTTTGATCGTGGACGATAAAAATGTCTCCACGATCTGCTTTTGAAGAAATATCATAGTATCGTGCTCCAGCGCACATTCTATCAGCTGCAGTTCTTATTCCTCCGTCTCAATATACTGTACATTATTCGGATCTGCTTTAAAGCCTTGCCGGTTAAATGTTTTATTCACGCGTTGGTCTGACGTGCGCTTTTTCTGAGCCCGTACACTAGGCTTGGGCGGTAATACGGTAATATGGTATACCGCGGGATCTAAAAATAGCAACGGTATCAGTTTCAATACCGTTATACCGTCATAAAAACAATGCACTTATATAGGAGACGAGGATTAAATATTAAATATAATTTATCTAATGCCTAAAAATGCGTATGCTTGGTTGTCATCACGTGACAGCGTGGAGGAGAAAGAGAGAGAGGGGGAAAGACGGCGAGTCGCGCACCAAGTGACCAGGGTAGGGTTGCACCAGCCATTCGTAAGTTCTTACTTAAATTAGAATGTTAAGTTCACACTAGAGGCTAGTAACTACTTGCTAGTTTGTAACTAAATTTGTACTTACTTCGGTTGCACCAGCTGTTCGTTAAGCAGGACGTAGCTAGTAGTTCTTAAGCTCTCCGTAAAGTAATGCGTAGTCGCATAAAATGACGTTTACCCTAAATCATCCAATAGAAACCTTCAAATACGCGAGCAGAACTTGTTTAAATGTTATTGATCTTAATTAATCCTTCATTCTAACTTCTTTCGCCTCACGTATACTAACGGTAAAAACAAGTTTCCATTAATAACGATACATTAATAACATTAGTCTATATGTAAGCTATTTTTATATGTAAATAACATTCAGAAACTGTAATTGAAATAAATAAGGATCAATAAATACTGAAAGAAAGAAAAAAACATAAGAAATGCCATTTATTTATTATTTCATCTGACATGCGCAAACACGGACCGAAGTGCACAGAGGCGCGCTGTAGATGGGGTGTTGAAGACGGGCTAAAAAAGAAACAAAGTACTTTTACTCACATATTGTTCTCTCTCTTAATATGTACGTGAGTGTAAATGTCAGCAGCATCATATATGCCTAAAGGATTGGAGGTTGTCAGGTAAAAGAAGAGCATATTGATGCAATTCACTCAGTCTGCTCTTTTATTCCAACCGTTACTCCTGACCAGACGTGTCCGTAAATATTTAGTTTATACGTAGAGTTACACTTCAACTAAGTCTAATGGTGCAACGAAAAAATATTTAGTAGAGCGTAAGTTGTAACTTAATGCCCATTTACGTCAAAACTAGGCTAGGTTGTAACTTGCGTTCAGTTCGTGCAACCGGCCCCAGGGTCTCGAAAAAAACACAACTTCTGCAGTTTGGCAGTATTTCGGGTTTCGACCGAACGAGAAGGGAGAGGCGGTAAATACGGACGAGGCAATTTGCAAATTGTGCAACAAAAAGGTGACCGCGAGAGATGGAAATACCTCGAACCTAAGGTGACACTGTCTGAGCCTTATGTCATAATTTTTTTATTATTCACGGTAATACCGTATACCGAGGTAAAATAGGGAGGAGGTTTGACGGTATCAAAATTTGGATACCGCCCAAGCCTACCGTACACCCGAAGCGCGCGTGCTAAAGCCTGTCAAAAAGCACCTGATTACTGAACTAAGTTATCTTGTGCACTAATACTGTCAAAACACACAAGGTTTATATATAGACTCCGTTGCTTATGTCTAAAATGAGTAAGTAAACAGCTGAGAAAACGGATGCGTGTCTGTTAGATGCATGCATGTCTTAAAGGGGCAGTACTGAACATGCTACCGACTGTCATTAAAGGGATAGTTCACCCTAAAATTTAATTTCTGTCATTATTTACAAACTCACATGTTGTCCCAAACCTGTATTAATTTCTTTCTTGTGCTGAACACAAAAGAAGATATTTTGAAGAATGTGGGTAACCAAATAGTATCTGGTCCACATTGACTTTTGATGGAAGGAAAAAAAAAAACTATGGAATAAGTCACTGGGGACCAGCAACTGTTTGGTTCTCCACGTTCCTCAAAATAGCATTTATGTTTAGCAGAAGAAACTCATTCAGGTTTAAAGAAACTTTTGAGTGAGTAAATGATGGTATAAATATAAAACACTTTTTTTATTTTGGGGTTAATTATTCCTTCAATGTTAATAAAACGCCAAAACACAAAGAGAAACATGACTCACTACTCATGACTGACAAACGTTAATACAGTTGATTTAATAGGAATCAATCTATATAGTGTTTTATTTTTATATTTGTTGATTCAATTTCTCGAATGCTCCTGCTAAATGAAACTGTACCTGAAAATAAAACACTGTTTTATTTGTATAGTATGTGTATTTGTAATGTCTATCTTTGTTCTCATTTTTTAATAACAAAGATAAAATAATGACAAAGATTTTTATCTTCACTCACTTTGGCCTAAATATCCCCGCCATTCTTTTTTTATATTTTTGTTATCTTGAAAGGTTTTGTCTTTATAATAGGGAAATTAGTTTGGCTGTAATGCTCAGATAACTTGCAAAATAGTAAAACCAACATGACAAAGAATCGTGATAAAATCGTTGAATCGTGATTTTTCTTAAAGATATCGTGATATTATATTTTTGCCATATCGCCCACCCCTAAT
Organism: Acrossocheilus fasciatus; assembly: GCA_036784905.1. Lineage (NCBI taxonomy): Eukaryota > Metazoa > Chordata > Actinopteri > Cypriniformes > Cyprinidae > Acrossocheilus > Acrossocheilus fasciatus. Next base: position 5,250,165 of record CM071953.1, read on the forward strand.
TCCACATATGTGGTTGTTGCATTAATATAACCTTTTAGTTTAAATGTAGAGTTGTCATGTTTTAGACATGCTGCATGTAAGTAAGCTACAGCACATGTATAGTTATCCAAAGGTAGTCGATCTCCACAGCCGTTGTGTCCTGTAGCTGATGCTTCATCCCATCGCTCCAGGGCTATCGCCACTGTAATGTGTTCTGTAAGTTGCTTTAAGGAGAAAGTATCTGCCAAAGGCATACATTTAAATTGTGCTACCAGTGAGAGTGCAAGTCTGATTTAAACCGGAGCTCTCTACCACTGCATTGTAGAATTGTGGAAACCATGTGAAATTTGTTGTTCAATTCGATTTGTTTATTTGTAAAGGGCTTTTCACTAGGGCTGCACAATATATCGAAAATATCGCAAATGTATATATCGCGATATGCATATCGCAACAGCTTGCAATAACTGGGGTCATGAACAAAAGACAAAGTTTTGTAGCTTTAATAAGTATCAGGATATATTTAATTCATACAGTAAAAACTAAGCAATGTTTTATTTTTACATTTTATGATTCAGTATTTTATTAAATAAAGCTAATGTAGGATAACCTGAAACCCTGTGGTTCACACTGATGTTAAATAACACTTCTTATACTACAGTAAAACACTGATGTTCACTTTCAGAATTTATAAGGATGTTTTCTTGTCATAAAAAGAATGTGAAACCTCATGTAGGTTATATAATTTAAAATATATTTTAAAGATAATTTAATTTTTTTTTTTACACACTTTAAGCATTATCGTATCAAATATCGCATTATTTAATGAGTTATCGCGCATCGCATTTTTCTTCAATATCGTGCAATATTTTTAAACACCACTGTTACATAATAGTCTTCACTGAAGTCAGCATCACAAATGACATCTTAACAGAGATGATACATTTTTAAAAAAACAAACTAAAAGTAATAAAATAATAAAAAATAAAATAACACATGGATCAAGTGTACAGTTTTACAATAAGCACCACGCTCTCATCTGGTAGCAATATATTGCACGTATTTTCCCCATTTCGCCACATATTTTCCCGCCCTGTCATTGATGTTGCTAGAGGGCTCTAGGGCTCACCTGGGTTCTTTCAGTTTCTCATTATTATTTGCTTTCCGATCATTATAAAATAAATAAAGTCCGCTGCTCCACAGTTCGATGTCATTTGTGGATCATTCAAAACATACAACCTCGGACAGAACTCCAAGCTCGTCCGGGTAATGTTTTCAATGCGCTCATGAATCTTTAGCCAATAATTCTGAATCATGGGACATTCCCAGAGCAGATGAAGAAGAGTTCCTTCCGACAGCTCTGCTTTTCACAATACATATCATCTGCAAGACTCGTGCCATATACTGAATATTTCTAAACTTGTACTGTTGATCATTGCTCTGTCACCATGACACAATGGTATGCATGATAGATCCTAATCCAGGCAGTGTTGCTTACAGTTAGTTTATATTTTGATTTGTCTTTTTCTTTAATAAACTTGTTTTATTTAATTTTTTGCACTCAGATGACTTTATTCCAGAAGCACATGAGCCTGAAGTTGAGGACAGCGTGCCATCCGTGCAAGAAACTACTTCCACAGTGCATTCCCAATACCAGAGAAAGTCGGCAAAAAAGAGAGGTGAGTTTAGAAATGTAAAGTGGATTGATGGTCTCGTTCATCTTGAAGACACAAGCTCTATTCTGAATTATATTATTTGATCAAATTTTTACTCTTGATTCTTGATCACTGCACATTGATATCTGTCACAATAGGTCTGTTTACACATTCTGTTTAAGGTTGTAAATCAACTATAATCAGAATATTAGACTGAGTTTTGTGATAAGTGCTCCAAATAAATATTGTTGAATAAAACTATTGAAATACCATTCAATTAAGCGTAAGGTTTAAAGGGATAGTTTACCCAAAAATGAAAATTGTCATTTACTCGCCCTCATGTTCCAAACCTGTATGAGTTTCTTTCTTCTGCTGAACACAAGAAAACATTTTAAAGAATGTGTGTAACCAGACAGCTGACGTTCATAGTAGGGAAAAATACTATAGAAGTCAGTGGTGCCATCAACTGTCTGGTTACCCACATTCAAAATTAGGTGCTACCACACCTTTTACTGGTTTGCACTGCATTATTATTATTATTATTATTGTTATTATTATTATTATTATTATTATTATTATTAGTCAAAAGTTTTATTCAGAAACAAACTAAGAGTACTTTTAGTCTCTGAACCAAGTCAATATGGCAATGAATGACCTGTGCGATCAATCCAATAGTCTTTCAGTTCAGATTAAGGTTTAAAAATCCTAAACTTAAGACATTAACCTAAACTTAATAACATGTTCTTTTATGTATACTTAGGTAAAGAAACTGCTGTCAGAAGAAGCTGGACACCGGATGACTGTGCTGCAGTAGAAGGACACCTGAGGAAACTCATTGTGAGGAGCCAGGTTCAGGGAAATGGACTGTCAGCGCTGCGTTGATGCAGAAGCTCGAGCTTTAGGAAATCCAGACTGGAAGGAGGTCAAATACTTTATCAAAAATCGCATTTCTGCCGTAAGAAGAAAAGTAAAGTGACATACAGGTATCTGGATGCCTTCCCACTAGCATTCACATCGGGACATGCGTTCTAACCCTTTAACAAAGCTGAAATTGTTTTCTTCATTGTATTATCCTCTTAAATGGTTGGTTGTCATTTACTCTCCGCTGTCATTCCAAACCCACAAGACATCTTTGGAAAACAAATGAAGATATTTTGAATGAAAGCTGAGATTTTGGTTGCGTTGCCGCTCTGTCCATTACTCGAGGGCTTCTGATTGCATTGCTGTCTGTTCATCCTAAACTTTCAAGCTTCAGAACATTTATAACGTAAAAGTAATCCATGTGGTTTAATCCCAAGTTTATGAAGTGATGTGAATCCACTCGCTTAACATTATCCAACAATTGCAATAACTGTGAACTGGACTTTGCATTGATGCAGAACACACAATTATACACGTTTTCTGGTTAATAGGGATTCTTGGCCTCGTATGCCCTTTTCCTTGTTTGTTATATGTCGCTTTGTCCTGTTTTTGTGCTATTGTTGATCTCACTTAATCCGTCTATTATACATATTATCCACCAATGCAATAACTGTGAACTGGACTTTGCATCGCTGCAGCACACACACAATTACACTCATTGTTTCTGGTTACTAATGATTCTTCAGCTTGTATACAATTTATACAATTGTATATTATTATTATTATTATTAATAATATTATTATTAATAATATTATTATTATTATTATTATTAATGCTTCGTATGGGCCAAAAAACTTAAATATTGAAATTGCTCCATAAAATTGGGATTAAACCTCTGGAGTCACATGGGTAACTTTTTTTTCTCTCTGAATGTTTTGAAGTTTGAAAGTTTAGGATGAACAGTTTTAGACTGGAAATCTCTCAGGTTTTATTCAGATATCTTCAGGTGCGTTCTGAAGATGAACATGTTTCTCATGGGTTTAGAATGCCTTGATGGGGAGGGAATGAAGGCAGAATGCTCATGTACGTTAGTTCTTTGTTGTCTAGCACTATAAAAAATAAAAGGGGTAGATCCGTTCAAGTCTTTTTTAATTTTAAATGTTTTATACCCCAAAAAAAGACTGACTCTTGTATTGTAATGCTTTGAGTTGCTTATAACATGTTTATTGCTGTTAAATCTTTTACCCCTTTGACATGTAAGATGTTGTATAACCTCTGTATGGAGCCAGCCATTTGTGTGTTACCAAATACATGTTCATTGAGGACAAATCATGTTGTAAAGTTGTTTTTTAATCCTGTGTTTTGTGTAAAATATTACTTGTGGTATTAGTGCTATAATTCCACAGGGTTTTAAAGTCCGCTTGAACCGGAAGGTGCAAATGACTTTTCTCCCGTGTTGTGACGTATTTCCAAGTGAAACGGAGTATTGAACCGAGGGCAGGGTTTTGCTTCAGCGCTCCTCTCCATCTCTCGCTCGTAGCAGACTAACGGTTTGAGGAGCGGTTAAGCGTTTCTCAACCCAAGCCGTCAAGCCTACGTCATCAGAAAAGGAACGCCATTTCAGACCGGAAGTAACTTTTCAGACTTAGAAAAAAATTGTTTGCTGTGGTAATCTTTAATCAGTGTATTAACTTGCACGGATTAACTGTTCACCACAAGACTAGTAATATGCTCTAACAAAGTAAATAGGGTCAATTTTGATTTCATGTCGACTTTAAAGTCTTTGTTCATCAGATGAACAGGGAGTTTTCATGTGAAGTCCTCAATTTAAAGGAGTAAATTATCCTTAGGCCGCAGTGAACATGACTGGCTAGGAACACAGCTTCATTAGAAATGGACTGCGGTTCATTCAGTGACCAATACAATGCGGGCAAAATACAGTTGGTGTCTTGCAGACTGAAGTCATTCAGGCTGAGACCAAAATTTGAGGGCTTAGTGGTTTAGAAAAGTCTCTGGATTGGCTTTTTTATGCCATGTTGATGCCTAAGATAATACAGACGTGTGCAGATTAATTTAGAGGATATACATTAGAATCTAAAAAGGTTTCTATGGTAATCAAGGGCAAATAATGGAAGTAGTTAATGTTTCTAGATGTTTGGTCCCTGCTAAGATATAAAGATTAGAAATGTGTGTGTATCTGTGAAAGTGGACCCCACAAGTCCTAAATGTTTGGTTAGGCCCCACAAGTGACACAAAAACTCATGTGCAAACAATTTTGTTTGAATTTTGTATTATTGAAGTGATATTTCTTATTAGGAACTGCTTGTTATCTTGCTTGATTTTTTATAAGTGTGTAGAACCATTGGAAATGGTGGACCCCACAATTGGGCAAAAAACTGTGGACCCCCTTAGGGTAGAAAAACAAGTATGTGTGTGTGTGTGTGTGTGTGTGTGTGTGTGTGTGTGTGTGTGTGTGTGTGTGTGTGTGTATTTTTCTTTAAAGACCTAGACCATTTTTGGGGCACCTGACACACCTGTACTCTTCTTTGTTTTACAGACATATTCTAGCAGTCAGCATCAAGTGCCATGTATCATTATGGACAGGAGAACTTGAAGTTTCAGTCTAGCTAATTTAAAGTCCCAATTTTCCCTTTGTGTTCTCTAAGAATTAATGAATTTCCATAATTTTAAGAACAACACAAGCAATAACTTTTTTTCTGTACTCAAACAGAAACTCCTGAAGCTTGGATTTTTTTTTTTTTTCTTTAAAAAGTTGTATCTGTGTTTTACACTTCCAACTAAAATTTTGCCTACATATAACATTCCCCAAGCAAGTTATTGTCACAGACCTGTCTGTTATTCCTCCTATCACAACATACACCCGCACCTGGTTTCACCTGAGCCTTGATTAAGCACACCTGCCTGTCATTCAAACGTCATCACAACTCCTACTTAAATGCATACCTCACAGCACTCCATCAGTGTTAATTTTGGCAGGCATTTTTGATTTAGTCTTAGTCTTTATCATGAGACGAAAATGCTTAATAGTCTTAGTCACATTTTAGTCATTTGAGTCTTTCATAGTTTTAGTCTAGTTTTAGTCGACGAAAAGTCATTGCATTTTTGTCAACTTTTAGTCATTACTTTTAGTCAAACTGCAGTTACCAACATTTATTTTGGTAGCCATTTTATATGTAGTCTTCAAACAAAAATAGTCATTAATTAATCTCTCTTTAAATCAATTAAGCTTATGAGAAATTTGAATCAAGGATTGAATCTGGAAAAACTGGAATAAATATTCATTTTTTGGTAGATATACAAATTAAACTCATTTTTCAGATACAGTAGTATTGTCAGTATTGTCACCATGACAAGTATACATTTATTTAATATTTTTCGTTGGTTAACATTAATGACACATATAGGTATTTAATAGGAATGCTGTCCATTTAAAACGGATGCATGTAATACTGACACACATTTTCACCCACCTGTTTACGTTCACTTAAGCCATATCCGACTGTATTTACGTGAGATATTCTAGTACACAATAGACATTTGGACTGCTGTGTATGTATTTGAGTACCGAGTACCGAGAACTGATCGCGCGCTGTATGAGAACTGAAGAAGTGGAGCGTGCGCGAGAGAGAGAGCGCGCTTCTATCAGCGCGATTCCGCCTATCCCGCCTTCACTAACTTTAAGTTAATCAACAACGAATTGTGACTCCCGTGAAAAACGGGACGGTCTGGTCACCCTATCGCTAACCCTTCAGGTGCTGAGGTCATTGTTTCAGATCGCTAGTTCGTGTTTTGGTAGCCAATCCGTCCGCGGCTGCCATACTGAGACTAGATATACGAACGCCCCTCATCTGACTGTAATCCAATGACAGGGACGCACATTTTGAAAGACAAGACAGTTAACTTAGCCTATAGGATGTATTTTGAATGTCTGGTAGTCCTCAAATAACATTTTAGTCCCATCTCGTCTCGTTAACGAAGACGCGGCATAAATTTCGTCATAGTTTTTATCATCAGATATTATTTTTAGCTCGTCAACGTCTAGTCTTAGTCACAGAAAAAAGGTTCGTTAACGAATATTTTTCGTCGTCGTCTTCGTTGACGAAATTAACACTGCACTCCATTGTCTGATCTCGTTTGTATACGTTTATTTGAAGCGTTTATACGAAGTGGACCGCTTATGAAATCACAGCAACTTACCTACTTACCTCCTTGTGTACTTACCTCCAGCATTCTCTCCAGCGTTGTATTTCCTGTCTGTCCCAGTCTGTCTGCTCCAGTGATCTGAGAAGTCTGCTACTCCGCCTGTTTGAGGTGTGTGCTCTGATCCAAATTACTAGTATTCCTGTCAAGAAAAATATCTCATATCATCGTCTCATCGAATGTCAACTGGATATAATACTCACCATTGCTCTGCTGATCCTAAATAAAACCTCTGTTGTTAATCCGATTCTCTGTCCGAGTCTGCTTCCGTAACAGTTCTAGCCGTTTATCACAATATTGTTATAGGCGCTTTTCAGTGAAAAACAGGTCTATTTACTTTACTAACAATATAGATGGTCCAACTTTATATTAGGTGGCATTAACTACTATGTACTTGCATTTGAATTAATCATTTGGTACAATGCACTTATTGTGTCATACATGTTTTTACATTGTACTTATATTTTTTTTAAAATACCTATATGTAATTACATCTGTAATTAATTTCTGTAATTACATTTATAATTACGCTGTTGACCCATCCCTTACACCTTAACCCACCCTTAAACCTGCCCATACCACCAAAGCTTTTCCTAACTTCACCCGTAGCCCACCTCAATAGCAACAATAGTGTTTTGCAATACAGTATGAACACAATAAGTACATTATACTTATTTTTTGATGTAAGTACATGGTAGTTAAGGCCACCTAATATAAAGTGTGACCATATAGATGCATCCAAAAAAACATTTAGGAAGTAAAGAAAATGGAAACCGTGTCATATAATAACAAAATGCAGTAAAAAAATTGTCAAGTGTGTTCCCGTTGTTTTCCTGTCTGCCCTTGTTTGGTTTTGTTCCGGTTCTTATTATTAGTTCACACACACACACACACACAAAAACTTTTGGTTACACTTTATATTAGGTGGCCTTAACTACTATGTACTTACGTCAAAAAAATAAGTACAATGTACTTATTGTGTTCATATTGTATTGCAAAACACTTTTGCTGCTACTGAGGTGGGATACGGGTAAGGTTAGGGACAGGTTAAGTGGTATGGGTAGGTTTAAGGGTGGGTTAAGGTGTAAGGGATGGGTTGACAGGTGTAATTATAAATGTAATTACATAAATTAATTACAGATGTAAGTACATACAGGTATTTTTAAAAATATAAGTACAATGTAAAAACATGTATGTACACAGTAAGTGCATTGTATCAAATGATTAATTTAAATGTAAGTACATAGTAGTTAAGGCCACCTAATGTAAAGTGGGACCAAACTTTTATTTATGAAATGTAGTGCAGTAAATAGTATGACATTATGCTTTGGAATGTAGTGAAGTAAAAGTTTTCCAAAGAAAAACACTCTGATAAAGTACAGATACTTTAAGAAAAAAAAAAAGAAAACTTCTCTACTGTCCACCTCTGTATTTATTTAATTATAAATATGAGTAGTTTGGATACACTGATAAGATTTGTTTTCCATTTAAAAAAAAAAAAGTAATTTTGGATTAAAAAGATGAAAACTGAGTAAATGATGACTGAATGTTCTTTTTTCTTTTTTTTTTTTTAATTGGGTGAACTATCCATTACAGACACAGACTTTGAGCTATGTGTTTTATAAGATGGATAAACTAAGTCAAATGTGAACATGATTCATGATCAGTCTTAAATATTAGTCTAAAGTCACTATATTCAAACCACTGTAGAATCATCTGCTGTTATTTGAAAACATGCAGGTAACAGGTTTCAAAATACTGCGAAAAATGAGAAAATCGCTATAGTCTCTTGCTTTCAAAAGTAAAGATTGAAAATTGTTTACTTTTAAATACTTAAGTATAATTAAATGTGAATTACTTTTTTTCTTTCAAGCATTTTAGGTACTTTGTTTGACATAGTGTCCCTGGTTACATCAGTATGCCATGAAGAATCAAATGAGTTGGCATGCGTGTTGTAATGACACCCTTTCAAAAGCACAAAAAACAGCAAAGGTAATTCCAAAATCCTTAGAGTAGAGCCACTTTTGAGCCACTTCTATAGACATTCATGTGATCAACAAAAGATTGTCATACTATTTTGTTTAATACAGAAATGCTCTATAAATAACTTGTATGCCCTTCTACTGTCATACGAACGCTTTCTGCAGTTTTCTGGTATCTTTCTATTGACTGTCTCAGGTTTGCTTTGACCGAGGAGAAAAAGATGCCTGGTTTGAAGTCTTGTCAACTGTGTGGCTTTCGGGCTGAAAAATAGATCCTTTGCATAAAACGTAGCCTCCTGCAAGTTTGTTCTACATTAGCAACTGAATACGCATGGCCAAATGCCAAACTATGAATATATTAGCATTCAAAAGTGCTGCCCCAGCCTTGCTCTACACAGAACATTAGTCTTTTTTTTTTTTTTTTTTGCACTATCGGAAATGCTGTTTATCACAACATAAAATAGACAACTTCTTGTTTTGTTTTTTTATTCTCTTTAAGGCCCCAGAGAAGATGCAGGGATGTAGGAGGCCTATTAGAACTAATTAAAATAGATTACTGAACACTCCTTCCATGAGTAAAAGAAATAAATAATTTACAGAGGTGGGCCCAGGTCACTAGATAATGGAGCCTTAATGCTCGCAATTAGTTTTTCAGGGTGTTAGGTCTGTGGCCTTTGCTGGAAGCAAATGCTTAAAATTTCTAAAAACACTGTCACTCAGGTTTCTGCTCTCTGAGTTATGACAGAAAAGATGATTGTTATTTCAGTTATTACAAGCATTAGCATTACTTCAGTTAAAGGTCAAATTCATGCACATTTAATGTGGTGATTGTAATAATTAACATGAACAGGGGAAGTGGGCCCATAGATAACGTGCCATTTGTCGTTGTCACAAGTTAAATGTTAAAACGTGCCACAAATTATGGTTCCATGTGTTTGTAGTTTGGAAATAGTTATTACATTTTACAAAATAGTTAAAACTAAATCTGAAACCTAAAATTAAAACCATAAAAAATGCTCTCAACAGTTCTCATTTTAATGTAGTTAAATTGACATACTAAAATAACTAAAACTGGAAAAAAAAAGAAAGAAATAAAACTCACTATATAGACAAGAAAATTGTGAAAAATACTAAAATTTTAAAATATAAAAAGTACAAACTGATTCAAAATATTAACCATAAAAGTATATATATATATATATATATATATATATATATATATATATATATATATATATATATATATATATATATATATATATATTAAAAAAACAAAAAAACACTGAAATTGTCACAGTGCCACTGTGAGGAGCAAAGGAGCATGGAGACGAAGGAGATTCAGAATAACAGTCTTTAATAGTCCAAAACAAGGGGTAACACAGGGCTTGGCAGGAACACACATGTAGCACATAATACGGATGACACCAGACAAAGGAATCAGGGAACAGACAACACCTTAAATACAAGACTAAACAAGGGTAAATAATGGGACACAGGTGAATCAAAAGACAAATCAATGAGAGGGAAAAAACTGGGTCACGGAGAGCACATGGGAGAAAACACAAGTCCAGAAATAACACTGGATTTTACTGTAATTATCTGCCATAACATAACAAATGACTGCAAAAGATAAATAAATAAAATATAATAATGTGCTGCATTGTTGGATAATAATACAAATAGTTGTGCTTTGTTAAAAGTGACCATTATGGTAATTAGTGTTCCCTTTGGGAACTTGGACCTTATCTACTTTTAATTAATTTTCTCCTAGCTGCTGTAAGTGCTACATAACATTTATTTGTTTTTATTTATATAACTGTCACTGTACAAATTACTGTGATAGTTTGGCAATTAGTGGCCCTTTAAATTCATGTTTTTGAGTAGTGTTAAGGTGATGTCCAACAAAAGATCTTTAGACGTGTGTGTTACAGCATGTCACAATACAAAGGACGATACCCATCCCACGTGTCGCTGAAGTGTCCGATAATGACACAGGCTGGAGAGAATGAAAGGTTGATCCTTTCCGGTGGAGGTTATGCCACTCAGTACTCAATCAATGACAGAAGGGACAAAGGAAGAGACGAGTGCCTCCCCCGCGCTCTGCTCCGGCCCTAAAAACAGCTCTGCTGCTCATGCCACTGCTCTGCCATCACAATCATGCCACATCTGTCAACGATGAATGGAAAAGATGTTTTCAGTCATTTCCCCTCTCAGTAATACCCTTAATTAAATCTTATTGAATATTTCTCTATTATGCTAATGCACTGCATTGGAAAAGTCATTATTTTTAGCAGTTATTTAGCAGTAAATTATTTCTGATTGACACATTCTGATGGTGTTGAGACTTTTAATAATGGAAGAGTTTTATGGATTTTTATTTATTTATTTATTTGAAATCAATATTAATGTTTATATTACTACCATAATACAGTATAAATATATATGTCCATACAACTCCTAAACCTCCAAAAAACGTTTAGGTGAACAAACCTAAATGTGACTTTAGATGAACCCAATCATTATTTGGATCAATAAATCTTAATTTGGTGCTCCCTGTAAAAAAGGACAAGCCTTTTAAAAATTGCTTGTAAATTTCTCATTATGCTATATTATCACCGGACATTAGATTTAATCATTTTGTCAACATGTTGTGTTCAATCATTTTGTCAACATCTTTCAGTTAGCACAGGTTTTGTATTTGTTTTTGGAACTGATGTGTAAGTAGAGATGTAATGGTATGACAATTTCTTATCACCGTTTTAGTGACCATAATTGACGGTATTGTTCAAATGTGCTGGAAATGTTAAAAAAATGTTATATTTAAAATCAACAAACAAAAAAATCACTTTTTTTTTGTTTCCATAAACACTAAAACAATAACATTACCAATGATTCTAAAACAGTTTATCCAATAACATGTACAAAATGTTCAAATAAAACTTTGAAAAAGTTTAATAAAATTGTAAACCTCACTCGTCATCCTTTAAAAAAAGAAAAGGGTTAAGTCCAAATGATAATGTCACAGATCGGCCAGGTTCCCACACAAGCCAATCACAACGCACAGTGAATATGGCAAGCCTGCTGTCCACGGGGAATTCTACACCACCGTCCGCTGCTCTTCCAAGCCCGCCATCCGCGGCTCTCCTAAGCCCTGAAGCCCTTCTGTTAACCCATTTAAGCCCACCTGCAACTATAGTTGCCGAGGTTTATAGTTGTCATTTACCTTTTGTAAGTCTTTTTCTAGATGTTATCCATGTTTGACGTCTCAATGACATGCAAGCTAACAACCAAATAAATGATTTCAAGGGGGGAAAAAAAAGGTATTCACTTTCTTCCTGTCACATGAGACCGTCAACTTCCTACTCCTATTTTCAGGAAGCATGGGAAAGGCAAACCCTCCCAAAGAAAGGTCATTTTCATGTTACTAATAAGTATTTTTTTGTTGACATATATGCATCTACATAATCATGAAGATCTCTAGAATCACCCAAACAAAACAAATCTTACAAGAGATCTATAGTTTTTTGTATACTTAGTCAAAAGTCCAAGCGGCAACTATAGTTGCCGGTGGGCAAATGACTTGTAAGTACATATAACATATATCATGGGGAAATGGGGGTATACAGTTGCTAGCATCATGCTACTTCTGTTACCTTCTTGTTAAAAACAGCTTGTTAGCATCATGCTAGCAACATGCTAATCATGCTAATGCTAACATGTTAATCATGTTAGTATGTTGCTAGCATCATGCTACCCTGATAGCACACGTACATCTCGGAGACGTCTATTTGACGTCTTCATTTACATCTGCAAGACGTATTTTATAGGGTGTTTGCTCATCTGCAATACGTCTATAGGACGTCTCCTTTTAGATGTCAAATAGACGTCTATTAGATGTCTTTAAGATGTTTATGATTTAGAATGTATGTAAAACTGACATCTGAAAGACATCTGTCAGACGTTTGTAGACTGCAGATGCTTTCCAGATCAAGAGATCTTTAACAGACATCTTGCAGATGTACGTGTGCTATCTGGGTAATCACATTAACAGCTTCTTTAAAACATGTTAACATCATGCTAGCAACATGCTAATCATGCTAATTTTGTTTTAACATTTACTTGTGTTAACATGTTGTTAGCATGTTGTTAACATGATGCTAACATGATTAGAGTTACTACTATTAGTGCCTTCTGCCGAGTTTTCCCACGGAAAGCACCACTCACATTTTCTTCAGAAAAATAAAGATTTTCTTCAGAAAGTGTACAGTGCCCTCCACTAATATTGGCACCCTTGGTAAATTTGAGCAAAGGCAGCTGTGAAAATAAATCTGCACTGTTTATCCTTTTGATCTTTCATTCAAAAAAATTCACAAAAAAACAATTGAAGTACAGGTGCATCTCAATAAATTAGAATGTCCTGGAAAAGTTCATTTAATTCAATAATTTAACTCAAATTGTGAAACTTCTGTATTAAATAAATTCAGTGCACACAGACTGAAGTAGTTTAAGATGATTAAGATTATTTAGGCTCACATTTAACAAAAACCCACCAATTCACTATCTCAACAAATTAGAATACTTCATAAGACCAATAAAAAAAAAACATTTTGAGTGAATTGTTGGCCTTCTGGAAAGTATGTTAATTTACTGTATATGTACCCAATACTTGGTAGGGGCTCCTTTTGCTTTAATTACTGCCTCAGTTCGGCGTGGCATGGAGGTGATCAGTTTGTGGCACTGCTGAGGTGGGATGGAACTCACCCACAGATTGCCTATGGGGTTTAGGTCAAGCGAGTTTGCTGGCCAGTCAAGCACACCAACATCATGGTCATTGAACCAGCTTTTGGTACATTTGGCAGTGTGAGCAGGTGCCAAGTCCTGCTGGAAAAGGAAATCAGCATCTCCATAAAGCTTGTCAGCAGAAGGAAGCATGAAGTGCTCTAAAATTTCTTGGTAGATGGCTGCGTTGACTGTGGACTTCAGAAAACACAGTGGACCAACACCAGCAGATGACATGGCAGCCCAAATCATCACTGACTGGAAACTTCATACTGGACTTCAAGCATGAACATGGATTGTGTGCCTCTCCACTCTTCCTCCAGACTCTGGGACCTTGATTTCCAAATGAAATGCAAAATTTACTTTCATCTGAAAAGAGGACTTTGGACCACTGAGTTCCAGTTCTTTTTCTCCACAGCCCAGGTAAGATGCTTCTGACGTTGTCTCTGGTTCAGAAGTGGCTTGGTAGCCCTTTTCCTGAAGACGTCTGAGCGTGGTGACTCTTGATGCACTGACTCCAGCTTCAGTCCACTCCTTGTGAAGCTCTCACAAGTGTTTGAATCAGCTTGGCTTGACAGTATTCTCAAGCTTGCAGTCATCACTGTTGCTTGTGCACCTTTTCCTACCCAAATTCTTCCTTCCAGTCAACTTTTTATTTAATATGCTTTGATACAGCACTCTGTAAACAGCCACACCTTTCAGTAATGACCATCTGTGACTTACCATCTTTGTGGAGGGTGTCAATGTTTGTCTTCTGGATTATTGCCAAGTCAGCAGTCTTCTCCATTATTGTGGTTTCAAAGAACAAGAGATACCCGGAATGTATACTGTAGGGATGGTCATTTATTGAAACTCAAATGTAAATTTTCTAATATTTTGAGATACTGATTTTTGACTTTCATGAGCTGTAAGCTCTAATTATCAAAATTAAAACAAAAATAACTTTTGAAATGTTTTACTTTACATGCAATGAATCTAAAATATATGAAAGTTTTTGAAATAACTTACAAGAAAAAATTAACTTTTTCACGACATTCTAATTTATTGAAATGCACCTGTAAAACAATTGAAAGTTGGGGAGAAAATCTCATGAGGAAATAAATGTTTTTTTTTTTTTCCTCCAATGCATGTTGGCCACAATTATTGGCACCCCTAGAAATTCTTATGAGTAAAAATCTCTGAAGTATATTTCCATTCATATTTCCATTTTTTAGCACACCTGGGAAAAGGGCTTGCAATAATTGGGTGCCAATAATTGTGGCCAAAATGAACTAGATAATTTTTTGGGGGGTTTGAATTTGAATGTTCTTCGACTTTTATACATAAGAAATTTATTCATGAATAAAGATTGATCTGTTGAAAGCAGTTATTTTCAGTTAGATGCCAAATGTTCTCCTCCTATTCAAATTTGACATTGAAGGGGTGCTTACAACAAATTTGCCCACTGGCAACTATAGTTTCCGCACATTCAAATATGATTTTCAAGAAAAAAACAAAAACCTGGGGAAAATAAATGCAGAACATGTTCACATAGGACACTATTAACACGACTATATGCATGAAACCATTCAGAAAAATTTGGGCACAAATGGGTTAATCATCTAATCCTTTGTGTGAGTCTGCTTCTTATGATCAAACCGGTAATCGTTCCATCCATATGTGTAGGCTTCACTGGTTTTCACTGAACTTGCACATCTCAGTTGTTTATTTATTTTTCACTCAAAATCTAATAATAAACATAATGGGTGGATAATTTGGCCAATGTTCAATCAAAAACTGTGGTGCATAAGTTCAGATCAGTGATGCCTATGATCAGTCAGTTCCAAAAAGCAATACAAAACCTGTGCTAACTGAAAGAAAACAAGCTGATTAATAATAATAATAATAATAATAATAATAATAAATACATTAAAAAAAATAAAAAAATAAACTGAATCCAGTATTTGGTAATAATGTAGCATAGTTAGAGATTTACAAGCAGTTTTTCAGAGGCCAAGTACACTCTAAAAAAAAAAAAAAAAAAAAAAAAAGTTGAGCCAACTCAAAAATGTGCTGAAGCTGGTTGCCTTAAATGTTTAAGTTTATACAACACAAATTTGAGAATATACCACAAAAATAAATTGAGCAAACTGCTGAAGCTGGTAAAAAAAAGTTTGGACCCACTTTATATTAGGTGGCCTTAACTACTATGTACTTACATTTGAATTAATCATTTGGTACAATGCACTTATTGTGTACATACATGTTTTTACATTGTACTTATATTTTTAAAAATACCTATATGTAATTACATCTGTAATTAATTTCTGTAATTACATTTATAATTACACTGTTGACCCATCCCTTACACCTGAAACCACCCTTAAACCTACCCATACCACTTAACCGGTCCCTAACCTTACCCGTATCCCCCTCAATAGCAGCAATAGTGTTTTGCAATATAGTATGAACACAATAAGTACATTGTACTTATTTTTTGATGTAAGTACATAGCAGTTAAGGCCACCTAATATAAAGTGTGACCAAAAAAATAAATACCTTTAAAAGTTTAAAAAAAAAGTTGTAATCACTTTATAGAGTATAATCAGTTTGTGAAAATCTTAAATAAAATTAGAAAATGTTTTTAAATAGTTTCAAATATATATTTATTTTATTTTATTATTATTTTATTTATTTTTTTGTAAAGTAATCATTTTGTAACTGCTTTCTATTTACAGTGGTTGCTATTAACTGTTTTCTTATTGACCAGAACACAACATGAGGGATATATTTGTGATAACAAAAGAAATTTCTACAAAAAAAAAAAAAAAGATAAAGAAGATGAATGTTGTACATATAGGGATATATTTATCACATTCTCTTAGCTCTGTGTTTACGGCCAGCAGAAAATAAAGTGTTTATTTGACAGAGTCTCTGACTCGAGTAGCTTGACATGGGCTTTGTCGTACTCCGGTGACTTTCTCTAATGTACCTGTCATGCCCTTGATATATGGCTGCATGTATATTTTAAGGCTCACCTGGCATATGTGTCACTTGCAGTCTGTTTGTGGCATAATGATTGATCAACACTTCTTTCTTTCTCAGGGAAAGGAAGGAGAAAGAATTTACTCAATTGGTGGAGAGCTCAATTTCAAGGTAAACAATCACACATCCTTAACTACAAAAACAAACTTTCCTTCTTTTACAACCAAACTCACACATGCTCCCTCAGACTTTTTTTTTTTTTTTAATTCACCAAAATGCTTCCAAAAATAAACGTCTTATAAATTGCACCAGTAATGTTGATACAAAATTGTTTGTCTAAAACGCTTTAACCTACTGACATTCCAGTCAAGTTGCACCTGCAGATAATTTACGGAAAACCGTGTCATCCACCCACCCCCAAAATGGCATTACTTTTTTTCTTGTGTAACACAAATAAAATGTCAGAAAGGAAAATAGGAAATAAAGCTTTGAGAGAAAGTGATTTTTTTTTTTTTATGATATCTAAAATAAACTGTAATGAGTTACAACCTTCATAATAAAATAAGTTTGACTGACAGACCTTAGGCAAAGAATATTCTTCACTGTAATGAAAACATGTACTTAATTCATGAAGATCTTTGCCCATTTAAGGGTTCTTGCTGTCCGGGCAACCCCGACAAATCTGGATAGCATAATACTGTAGCTCTAATTCAGTAAAAGTTATTGATGTCAGCACACTGAAATATACTTAGTGGCTATTGTCAGTTCCAATGGGCCAGTCAGAGGTCATAAAAAGTGCAAAGGTGCAACAGTGCAAAACGTTTTCAGCATTTACGAACCGCCGCCGGTGTTTTGACCCTTTTTGTCTGCTGTACCTGCGGCAGATTCCACACGGAAGACACCACAAGCAAGAAGCTTCTCAGCACGAACAAAGACACAAACTGACAAATATACAGATAAGTAAATAAAATGTTATATTTAAACCTGTCTGGTGTGTGTGTGTGTTTATAGAAATGGTGATAGAGAGGAATATGTGAAGATTAAAGTCAATGTATGCATGTATGAAAACATAACAATAGTCCAAACCCTAGTCTGCACCCGAGGGAAAGGCTAAAACTGTAAATGTATGAGCGATGACATGTATAAAATTAAATGGAGACAGGAGTTCAAGTGTTGTTCCGGCCAGTGAGAGTCCTCTGTCACAGTAACAAAGAATTGTTCATAATGCTGTTGTTGATAAATGGCAATGGTGATGTTTTACAAAACAAACACATTGTCATGTCCTCAGAAAAGGATTTATCAGTGATCCAATGTATAGTGAGTCAGGAAATCATGTACACAATATACTGATTCAAGACCTCAGGAGCTGATTGAAATGCACCGTTGACAGACCACTATGAATTGTGACTGTAGTGTTAGTAATCTAGTAATCAACCCCTAAATTTAGTCTAAGTGCAACCCCTGATGATTATTGTGCTTGTGCACCATATGAAAACTCATTAGGAGCAAAAAGGTGACAAAGATGCATAAATGTGATTTTTTTTTTTTTTTTTTTTAATATCAGTCAATTTACAGTCAAATTTAACATGAGGATATAGGGGAATACCCATAATGCTACACAAGTAATGTAAAGGAGATTTCAGGTTTGGGTTGGGTTACCCAGTTTACCTCAAAATTAATATAGCTATTATATTTTGTTATATATTATTATCAACAAATAGAGGAGGCTGTAGCGCCAAACACTCGTCCGAAAGTCCAGTAGGCCAATAATATACAGTGCGTAGATCCAAAAAATATGAAGATTAATAGACCAAGAAGATCTGCACTCATCCAAATAGCCCAAAAAGGCTTATCATGTATTACTCAGGTCATAAAAAGTACAAAAAAGTGCAAAGGTGCAACAGTGCAAAACGTTTTCGGGTATTACCCCTTCCTCAGTGCCATGTGCTACCAGGCACACACCTGGGTTCATTAAACATATTATGCCATATATAGTTTATGCCAAATATATTATTATGCCATATATAGTTATGTAGTGTGTGTGTGTGTGTGTGTGTGTGTGTGTGGTGTGTGTGTGCGCGTGTATATATATATTACCATTTCAGTAAGTAAATAATAATAATAACAACAACATGTTGTTAAATATTCCATTAACAATTATTACATAACAAAGTAATTAAAAATAGATATTGAGGATATTGTACTATAAAATAAAAAAAATGAGTGTCTTATTATTATTATTTCAAGTGCATGTTATAAGTGACTCAAACTCACAGCACTTGCAGAGACGGAGTTTGTGTGAAGCAGCATTTACTGCAAACAGAGCCACTTTGAGCCAATGAGGAAAAAAAAAAAAAAACACAGACACGCTGCTTGCATGTAAAATAACAGTGCTGCTCTTCAAGCACCAAAACATGGAGTTTTTTTTGTTTTTTTTTTGATAATTCAGAAGGCATTGTTTAATTTCATTCTCTACGACGCCATTGCAGAGGCAGAGCAATCATGTAATTCAATCATAGTTATAACTACTGAATAGGGGCATTTGTGGCCTAATGGTTAGAGTGTCGGATTAGTTAGACCCGATTAGACGTACCGGCAGGGATTGTTGGTGGGGGGAGTGAATGACCAGCGCTCTCTTCCATCTTCAATTCCACGTCTGAGGTAAGACCCTTGAGCAAAGCACCAAACCCCCAACTGCTCCCCGGGCATCGCAGCAGAAATGGCTGCCCACTGCTCCGGGTGTGTGTGTCTGTTCACTACTCACTGCTGTGTGTGTGCACTTGGATGGGTGAAACGCAGAGAACAGATTCAGCGAATGGGTCACCATAATTGGCCATATATCACATCATTTCCTTTCCTTAATAATTTCAATTTCACTAATCAGACATTTTTTTTTAGTTTCGATAGTCGATAGAATCAAAATTTAATTTTATAATAATGCAGATATAATAATTCTATTTTATAGTATGATAATTACAGATAATGTATGTAGTAAGTATACAGTCCAAAATTAGCTTATTTTGGCAGCCTCTTTTTGTCATGGGTTGCTGGGGGAAGAAGCTCGAAGGAGGCAGATAGTCAAAACGAACAGAGTCTTTAATAAATCCACATTGCAGATCACGTGACCCTTCGACAGTGATGCACGTGTAGTCCTTCGCTCTGCTCACTCTGTCAAATGTTATATAATCCTGTCAGTAAATTTCAAACCACTCTATATTTAACCCATCATGAATACTTCAACAGTCAAAGACAATCGGAAAAGAGAGATTGAGCAATCGCCAATAAAGAAAAAAATCAAAGATTCCACCATCTCCAGAGAGGATCTCAACGGTGCTATCGCTAACGGTATCAAGCTAGCACTTAAAGAGCAGCAAAGTACTTTGGATTCGGTTGCGGCCTCGACAGTAAGAGATGTGGTAGACTCTGTACTGACCCCAGCATTGTGTGACCTGTGTGCAGACATACAAGCGACCAACCAATTCTGTTAAAAAGCTAAGAGAGGAGCTTGAGGGACTAGCTAGCACGGTGAAGCAGACACGTGACCGGGTCGATTCCGTTCAAGCAGCTGCACGTGAGGATAGGAGGACAGTCACACACTTAAAAAAAAAAATCAGCTGGAGCAACTCACTGAGAAGATGATGGACATTAAAGATAGGAGCAGGAGAAATGACGTACGACTGGTGGGGTTGCCGGAGGGGGCGGAGGGCTCCGATGCAGCTGGCTTCTTCAAAGCTAATCTTTCCAAGTGGATCCCTTCACTGAAGACAGTGACATCGAGACTAACTGGGCCCATTGCGTGTATGATGGAAGGAAAAACTCAGATCGGCCGAGTACTCTTATCTTCCGTGTACTAAGATGGCATGACAGATCGGCGATCCTGAAGGGTGCTCGGCAGGCATATCCGGTGAAATACACGTAGGACAATGTCACGCTACTATTTTTTCCTGACATTAGTCTAGCCACAACTACCAAGAGAAAGAGCTTGATTCCAGTCTTGAAGAAGATGACAGCACTTGGTCTCCAGCCCTTTCTCTCCTATCCGGCTGTAATTAAACTACGACACAAAGGTGAGCAGATTATGTTCGATTTTAACAGCTCACTGTCACAGAAGAATACATATGCTGCAGGTCTACAAAGCAATGGGAAAACAGCGGCCACCATCTCCATCTCTTCCGCCCAGTGAGAAGAACTTAATGACCGGGATGGAGGTGATTCCATCTGCCCAGGAGAGGATAATAACAAGGTGGACATGGACACTCATTAAATCTCTATTTTTTTTTTCTTCTTCTTCTTTTCTCTCTCTCTCTCTCTCTCTTTCCTCCTGGGATATTGTTCCTACTTATCCAGCACAACTGTCTCTTTACTGGTAAGACTAACACTCTTTTTTTTGGAGGGGTCTATTGGAGAGTAGGTTTAATTACAATAAGTTTTGACTATGTGGGTCTTTCGGGGAGATGTCTTGCGTTGAAGTGGACTGGTCACGTATCATCACCATTTTTTGTTGCTCAATCAGACCTACATTCTTGTTAATGGGCAGTCTGAGTTGTTTCTTTTTTATAGTTGTTTGTTGTTCTTGTTTCTGTGTTGCTTTTATTTTTTTTACCTTATTTCTAAAAGGATTTTTCATCTAGGTGGTTGGGTATCTAGAATGAACACCAGCATTTACATGTTACTTACAGAATAGGAGTGCTTTTGCTTTTCTTCATTTACTGAATACAATTTTGGGATTATGAATACTCAATGCATACTCTAAATATTTTATCATTGAATGTGAATGGCCTAAATTCTGCTGTGAAACGTACTCGTGTAGAATACTTACACCGTAAATTGATTTCCTGTGCGCTGATACAAGAGACACATTTAAAGCAATCTGATGTGGCACGTTTCCAGAATAAGTATTATAAATTGGTAGCCTTCTCCTGCGCTCTTAATAAAACTAAGGGGTTGCTTATCCTTGTTAACAGGAAGTTACATTTAACAATTGAACATATTCACAGACAGCAAAGACACACGGAGTCTGTGGAAAGCCATTCAGACCATCACAGACTACAAGCCCCGGTAACACTTTATTTTGATGGTCCCTTTTGAACATTCTGGTGACACTAAGTAATGTTGCAACTACATGTCAACAAACTCTCATAAGAGTATTAGTAGACTGTCTGCTTCATATCTACTAACTCCTTATTGTGTTGGTCTCCCAACAGATATTCTACTGACTATAAGTAACTTTGCAAGAACATGTCAACTTAATCTAACCCTAACCCTACCAGTAAACTAATACACTACTAACACTCTAATGAGAGTCAGTAGAAATGTAGGTGCAACATTACTTATCGTCAATAGAATGTGTTAAAGGGACCATCAAAATAAAGTGAAACCCAAGCCCCTGCCACAGGCCTGTGATGATGACACATCCCTCCCAGATACACTCAACCACTTTTATTCATGGTTTGAAATGCAGAATGACACACCTGCACAAAAACTGCCCACACCTCCCAACGACCAGGCGCTCTGTCTCCAGCCGACGTAAGGAAGACCCTATCTAGGATCAACCCACGCAAGGCTGCGGGTCCCAACAACATACCTGGCCGTGTACTGAAAGACTGTGCTGTACAGCTGACAGATGTCCTAACAGATATCCTCAACACCTCGCTGAGCCAGGCAGTCGTCCCCACAAGTCTCAAATCCACAACAATCATACCGGTACCAAAAAAATCACCTGTGTCCTGTCTAAATGACTACCGTCCCATAGCACTGACTCCAATCATAAGGAAGTGCTTTGAGAGGTTAGTCATGCACAACATCAAAACCAGCCTCCCCAACACACTCGACCCGCTCCAGTTTGCATACCGTCCAAACCGCTCTACAGACGATGCAATCTCCTCCACCCTCTACCTGGCTCTTACCCACCTAGAAAACAAAGACTCTTATGTTAGAATGCTGTTCATTGACTTCAGCTCAGCATTCAACACAATAATTCCACAACAGCTCATAAATAAACTAAACCTGCTGGGCCTTAACAACTCCCTCTGTAATTGGATTTTGGACTTTCTAACCGGAAGACCTCAGTCAGTCCTTGTCGGCCACAACACCTCGAGCACTACCACACTGAGCACAGGTGCCCCACAAGGCTGTGTGCTCAGCCCGCTACTCTTCACACTGCTGACCCACGACTGCACTGCCAAGTCCAGCTCCAACCACATCATCAAGTTTGCTGACGACACAACAGTGGTAGGTCTCATCAGCAACAATGATGAAACGCACTACAGAGAGGAAGTGGCACAGCTGGCTGAATGGTGTGGCGCTAACAACCTGTCCCTCAATGTGAGTAAGACAAAGGAGGTTGTGATGGACTTCAGAAGGAACTCCGGTGATCACCCCCCACTGACCATCGACAGCTCGCCTGTGGAGAGAGTCAGCATCACTAAATTCCTGGGGGTGCACATCACAGAGGATCTCACCTGGACCACCAACACCATGTCACTCTCCAAGAAGGCACAACAGCGCCTACACTTCCTCCGCCGACTGAAAAGAGCAAGTCTCCCTCCACCCATCCTCACCACTTTCTACAGGGGCACCATTGAGAGTGTGCTGAGTGTGTCTGGTATGGGAACTGTACCACAGCAGACCGCAAGACCCTCCAGCGGACAGTGAACACAGCTGCAAGGATCATCGGTGCCCCTCTCCCCTCCATCCTGGACATTTTCCTTACACAATGCTCCAGCAAAGCAAATAGTATCGTGAAGGACTCCACACATCCCTCCCACAGTCTCTTCCAGCTCCTACCATCAGGAAGACGGTACCGGAGCATCAGAGCCCACTCTGCCAGACTGCTCAACAGCTTCTTCCCCCAGGCTGTGAGAGCCCTGAACTCAAATCACCCCGCCCCTCTCTGAACCCCCATACAAACCCCCTACCTCCTGAAACATGGAACATCTGAAACTTATGGAACTTTTTTTTTGTGCAATCGAGGTGTGCTACACACAGGTGAGTGGGCCTGTACAAACCACCTGTAGTAGCACACTCTCCTCCTCTATGCGCACTAGTCACTTTTCATGCACACTGCTGTGTGTATACAAATCCCACAAAAAGACTCAGTAATATACATATGTTTACATGCTCATGCACTACAAATCATCCTGCACTATTCCCCAGCCAGCTGCTGACTCACAATGTTTCTCTTCGCACATGTACAGTATTTATCTGAAGCACTCGTATAGTTTGTATTGTTTGTATTTATTTAATTTATGTACAGGTAAAAAATTATTTTATATATAGCATATTTATAGTCAAATCTATCAGTAGGATAGTTGTGTATAGGTAGTTGTGTATAGGTTTATATTGTTTTACTGCACTGCTGCATTCCTGTATTTATGTAGCACCGTGGTCCTGTGAGGCACGACATTTTGTTCCACCGTATGCCCCCGCATGTAGCGGAATGACAATAAAGCTCAACTTGACTTGACTTGACTTGATATCGGAAGTGATGAGGATGGTAGATTTGTTTTTATCCATTGCAAGATATATAATAATAGGTTAGCATTGGTCTCTATTTACAGTCTGAATGAGACAGACAGTGATTTCCTTACAAATATTTCCAAAACACTACTTGAGCATACTGATTGCCCATTAGTGGTGGGTGGTGATTTTAATGCTGTCGTAAATCCTGCTTTGGATAAATCACAATCTGATACAACAGTCCATCCATCTTCTAAATTACTGAATACATTTATCACTGAGTTTAATCAATCTTTGGAGAATTCAGAATACTAAATCTAAGGACTTCACTTTTTTTTTTTCTAATAGACATAAGACTTTCTCTAGGATAGGCTACATATTTCTCAGCCCATCTTTAATTTTGTCTAATTCCTCCATCTCTATATTACCAATTTTGTTATCTGATCATGCTGCTGTGTTATGCAATATTCCTCTTTCCGATATTAAAGCCAAATCCCCTAGATGGTGCTTTAACATATCATTATTAACTAATCAGA
Source organism: Acrossocheilus fasciatus (assembly GCA_036784905.1). NCBI lineage: Eukaryota > Metazoa > Chordata > Actinopteri > Cypriniformes > Cyprinidae > Acrossocheilus > Acrossocheilus fasciatus. Next base: position 5,274,598 of record CM071953.1, read on the forward strand.
CCTTCATTACTTCTCTGAAAGAATAAATGGTCTCACTTTATATTAGGTGGCCTTAACAACTATGTACTTACATTTAAATGAATCGTGTGATACAATGCACTTATTGTGTACATACATGTTTTTACATTGTACTTATATTTTTAAAAATACATATGTAATTACATCTGTAATTAATTTCTGCAATTCAATTTATAATTACACTGTTGACCCATCCCTTACAACTTAACCCACCCTTAAACCTACCCATACCACCAAACCTGTCCCTAACCTCACCCGTATCCTACCTCAACAGCAACACAATATGACCACAGTAAGTACATTGCACTTATTGTTTGATGTAAGTACAAACAGTAGTAGTTAAGGCCACCTAATATAAAGTGTGACTGAAAATATAAAGACATTTCTTGGAATTAATATGCCCTCTGATGTGTATCCTCAAATACTGTGGGAAACGACTAAGTGTACCATACAAGGATTATGTATATCTTTCTCTTCTACTCTTGCCAAAGTGAAAATTCACCAGTCTTTTAAAGAGGAATATGATTTACTTTCACACTCAAAGGCAGAATTTATCTTACATAGGGCTAGCAAAAATATTATTTCGAATCAGAGAGACCTAGTCACCTATTGGCCCTTAGGCTGAAAGAATGTGAGTCTAAGGCATATATTAGCGCAATAAAATCATCGGATGGTCAGGTCACTACGAACCCTGTGGCGATTAACGACATATTTAAAGGTTTTTACACAAATCTGTATAAACTAATTTGTATAAACTAATTTGTAAGCAGTATTTAGGTAAATTGGAATTGCCTCGGATCTCACAGGTGGATAAAGAATCTTTGGAGGCCCCATTAAGTTTGGAGGAGCTCCACGTCTCTCTAAAAAGCCTTCAAAAGGGCAAATCGCCGAGTCAGGATGGTCTCCCCCCTGAATTATATTTGGACATTTGGGATTTGGTAGGGACACTTATGCTTAATTCATATAATTTTGCAATTGAACTTGGTGTATTTCATAGAGATCAAAAAACATCATTGATATTATTACTTCTTAAAAAAGGGAAATATCCATTAGTGTTACATGTTGACCTAGTTTCCTTAGTTCTCCTGATTGATTAATTAATTAGCTCCACACCTGTTTTGTGTTCCTCTCTGATTATGTTCAGTATTTAAGCCTGTGTTCATCATTGTTTCTTTGTCTGATATTGTTTTGATCTATGTGTTTTGCTACTGAGCCCACTGCGACTGAGCCTATCATCTCCACAGAGCCTGAGCCTCAAACACCGTCTGACCAAGTGCTTAAGCCGGCAACATCGTCCATCCTCGAGGGAGTTTTGGTGGTGCTCGAGGGCTTGGAGGGAAGCCCGCCCACACTCCCGCGACTGAGGGTGAGCTGCATCTAGTTTCAGGGAGCTATAAAGAGGAACTCATGGACATTTTCAAGATGGACCTTATAGACTGGTTTGGAGAAGTATTAACCTGTGCTCCTCAATCTCCTGCATCTCTGCTGGTTCCGTCCAGCCCTGAATCTCCTGCATCTCCGCTGGTTCCGTCCAGCTCATGTCCTCCTGTGTTCACTCCCAACCTCCCTCTCCCGCCTCCTCTCAAACCAGCTAGTTCCTCACCTCCATCTTTGCTGATGCCTGTCAGTCCCTGTCAGACAAAACCTGTAAGTTTTGATCTATGTGTTTTGCTACCCCTCGCTCCTGGACTATCTCTGTTTCTTGTTTGGATTCTCATTAAAAGACTCTGTTTTGTTTATACTCCTTCACCGTGCACTTTATTAGCAAAGCAACGTAACAATTAGATTGTTCCAGCTACAGACCGATATCACTTATCCCACGTGATCTAAAAATCTATGCTAAAGATTTTGCTTCTCGTATGGAGAATGTAATTCATAGTTTGATCAAGGAGGACCAAACCGATTTTATCAAGGGGCACAATGCATCTGACAATATGCGTCAACTCTTTCATATTCTTGACTCTCATCCGAGCCCTTGTGCTCAACCTCTTTACACGACGTAGACAAAAAAACTGAGGAAAGGCAGGGCTATAATTACTAAACCAAATGAGGGGCTAATGAGTAAATTAACAAGACACAGGTGACCAGAATGACGCCATCAGGAAACAGGAAAACAGTGTCAGAACTCACCCTCCTGCAAGGCGTGCACCCTGGAGGCTGATGCAAGGCATGAACAGGGCAGAGATAAGGAAGGCCCCCAAGGCAGACCAGGGAGTTCAAGAGGCTATGGAGGATGGGCCTTCATGGCCTTGTCTAGGTTGCCTGACTCGGCCCCTATAGCCCCTATATAACCCCCCACCCCCACCCAAAAAAAATATTCTTGGGGGATATTAGGTTATAGGCCAGGTTGGATTCAGGTGAGCGCTCTGGAGGAGTAGAGCTGGCTGACGAAGGAGACCTGGACAGGACCAGCAGAGACTAAGGAGGGCTGGGCTCCCTTTTGAGCTCCACACCATGTGTGGGCTCCCTGTTGAGCTCTGGAGAGCATTCTGGAGTGGACTCTGGAGAGAGGATAGGGGCTGAGAACTCTGGAGGAAGCGCAATATCAATAAATTCAGGGCCATGCACTGGAGCAGACTAAGGAGGACATGCTGGAGCACTGTAGCGGAACCATTGGAGCGGTATGTGGAGGGTGCTGGCTTATGGTGAGCCGAAGCACCCACATGCTTCCGGATGGGAACAGGACAATTATCCTCCACATCAACAAAGAAATCAGAGCCATTTAAATCGAGGATGTAATTAATAAAGTCTGCTACGGGTCTGTAACAATTGCCAGGAGACAGGAATCGAAACTAATTATCATTGTCAAGTCCTATCCGGAAGCAAGCATTAACAGTGTGTTTGCTCCAGCTCACCAGATGTAAAACACTCAGGCACGAAGGAGCATGAAGGAGGCAGATAGTCAAAACAAACATAATCTTTAATAAATTCACAGGAGAATAGGAAAACACAACTTCTTTACACAACATAGGCAAGACAAAGAAACTAAGGAAAGGCAGGGCTATAAGTACTAAACCAAACAAGGGACTAATGAGTAAATTAACACAGGTGAACAGAATGACATCATCAGGAAACAGGAAAAGTTGGCCAAATGATAAAGGCAAACTGAAAACACAATAAGAAGACTATGAGACTAAAACAGATTAAAAAAAAATACACACGGAACATGACACTTTATTTATTTGGTCCACCTCGGACCCAACAGGCAACAGTTGAACTTCAATTTATGTAAGTAATAACTGACAACAGGCTGTTGAATTCTTAGAAAATAATGCACACCCGAGGTGGTGATGCACACCTCGGGAGTGCGTTATTTTCTAAGAATTCAACCAACCAAAGTCAATTATTCCGCTTATACTATATGGTTACCACACCACAAGACATCGATCAGATGATACTGTATATTTGTCCACAAGGCATTTGTCCATTTTTTTTCTACTTATTCTTTTTCTACTTAACCCTATTGTGATTAATTATTTCTTCCGCATCTCATCAAACGCCTCCGTTGCTAATTCCAAAACATAATTTTAGACCTAGTAATGGAGGCTAGAGCCGTTGATAGCAGACTAATGCAGACTAATGCAGTAAGTCATGAGAGAGAGATTACCTCTGTGAGTCTGTGCGTCTCTCAAAAGTGTTCGACAGCAATGTTTCTAGTAATTGTGAAACTTTAAGTTTCTACAGTTTCTTGAAAAAAATATCTCAAGGTTATGTATGTATCCCTAGTTCCCCCGAGGGAATGAGACGCTGCGTCGGAACGCTTCGGGAGAGCCTTCAGCATGACCACGCTCTGAATCACATGTGTAATCAGATCAATGGATGGGTGAGACATCACGGGCAGGGTGACGTAGAGACCAGGATGCATAAAAGCATGTGCGATGGAACTGGTTCAGTTTCTAGGAATGAAGCAAGTGCTTGCAGGAGTGGCTAAAGTAGGTGGGGACCGTGTCCCGAAGGCCAACTTCTGAAGAGTAAGGCTTGACCCCCAAGGAGAGGGGAGATCAGAGGACTCTAGGCTATGGAATAGCATCCTAATCCACCACTTAGCATGAGCTTCTCTGGCCTGTGGCCTCATCCTCAGCGCACCGTGGAGGAAACGTGTGACTAGGGGGTGTCTGCCCACTGATCGGCCATCACGAGGGGTGTGGTAGGCCACAATGGCTGCCATGTAGATCTTTAGGTTGGAGTGGGTCAACCCTGCGGAGAAACGGGCCTGCAGGAACTCCAGAACTGTACCAACTGGGCAGTTGACTGGGTTGCTGGCGGTCTCCACACCAAGAAATGAAAGTTTCCACTTCAAGGCATGCAGTTTCCTCGTAGAGGGAGCTCTGGGTTGGAGGATGGTCTCAACAACCTGGGTTGAGAGACCAGAAGCTACAAGATGTGCCCCCTCAGGGGTCACATCCATAACTTCCACAGCTCCGAGCGGGGGTGAAGATTGTACCCTCCGCCTGAAAGAGGAGATCCCTCCTGACCGAAATCTCCACAGAGAGCCGTCGAGAAGGGAAATCAGGTCCGAGCGTACTCGACCCGGCCAGAACAGGGCTCGTTTGCCCGTCTGGCACACTCTCTGCAGAACTCCCGTGAGCAGAGCGATCGGGGAAAGATGTACAGGCGAAGCCTTGGTCGCGTCAGTACCATGGCATCCAGCCCCCGTGGAGCTGAATGAGTCAGAGAGAATCAGAGGGGACAGTGCAATGTCTCTCGAGTCGCAAACAGGTCCACCTGAGCCTGGCCAAACTCTCAAAGTCTGCTTCACCACCTCAGGGTGAAGTCGCCATTCCCCGGGCCTCGGCCCCTGCCTCGACAGGATGTCTGCTCCCATCTTGAGATGCCCAGGAATATGAACTGTTCTCAGTGAGACGAGTTTGCCCTGGGACTACACAAGGATCTAGCGCGCCAGCCTGCACAAGGGGCGCGAACGTAGACCTCCTTGGTGGTTGATATAAGAGACCACCACTGTGTTGTTGATACGCACCAACACATGGCGATCTCTTAAGTCCGGGAGAAAGTGTTTTAATGCTACAAGCTCGGCCAGCATCTCCAGGCAGTTGATGTGCCACGTGAGATGGCGACCACTCCACAGATCGTAGGCCTAGTGGCCACTCATGACCGCTCCCCAACCGGTGAGGGACGCATCCGTTGCTAACATACGCAGCGACCAGGAGCTCCCAGAACCGGTCCCTGAGATAAGAACCAAGGTTTCCTCCACATGTCTAAGGCAGGAAGGCAGCACCGCTTGATCTTGAGCATCCGAAGCGGGTTTCCCTCGGGGAGAACCCCTTGGTCTTGAGCCACCACTGTAGGGGTCTCATGTACAGCAGGCCAAAAGTAACCACATTGGACGCAGCTCCCATAAGACCCAGCAGTCTCTGAAACTGCTTGGCAGTGAGTGATCGGCCTTCTTCCACCCTCTTGACTGTCATGAGGATCGACTGGATATGTATATATCCAGTGGTGTGAAAAAGTGTTGGACCCCTTCCTGATTTTTTAAATTTTTTGCATGTTTGTCACACTTTAATGTTTCAGATCATCAAACAAATTTAAATATTAATCAAAGATAACACAAGTAAACGCAATATGCAGTTTTTTAAATTAAGTTTTTTTATTATGAAGGGAAAACAAAATCCAAACCCACATAGCCCTGTGTGAAAAAGTGCTTGCCCCCTCCTATTAAATCATGAAAGAACTGTGATTAACCACATTATTTTAGAAAGCTCAGTTAAATTTCACTAGCCAAACCCAGGCCTGATTACTGCCAGACCTGTTGAATCAAGAAATCACTTAAATAGAACCTGTCTGACAAAGTGAAGCATGTTTAAAGAGCAACACATCATTCCGCAATCTTAAGAAATGACTAAACAGAAGAGAAACAAAATACTTTACATGTATCAGTCTGGAAAGGGTTATAAAGCTATTTCTAAGGCTTCGGGACTCCAGAAAACCATGGTCAGAGCCATTATCCACAAATGGAGAAAACTTGGAACAGTGGTGAACCTTCCCAGGAGTGGCTGGCCTACCAAAATAACTCCAAGAGCACAAAGACAACTCATCCAGGAGGTCATAAATGAACCCAGAACAACATCTAAAGAACTGCAGGCCTCACTTGCCTCAATTAAGGTCAGTGTTCATGATTCAACAATAAGAAAGAGACTGGGCAAAAACAGCATCCATGGGAGAGTTCTGAGGCAAAAGCCATTGCTGACCAAAAAGAGCACAAAGGCTTGTCTCACATTTACCAAAAAATATCTTGATTATCCCCAAGACTTTTGAGCAAATATTCTGTGGACTGATGAGACAAAAGTTGAACTTTTTGGAAGGTGTGTGTCCCGTTACATCTGGCGTAAAACCAACACAGCATTTCATAAAAAGAACATCATGCCAATAGTCAAACATGGTGGTGGTAGTGTGATGGTCTGAGGCTGCTTTGCAGCTTCAGGACCTGGACGACTTGCCATAATTGATGGAACCATGAATTCTGCACTCTATCAGAAAGTCCTGAAGGAGAATGTCTGGCCATCAGTTTGTGACCTCAAGCTCAAGTGCACTTTGGTTAAGCAGCAGGACAATGATCTCAAACACAGCAGTAAGTCCACCTCTGAATGTCTCAAGAAAAACAAAATTAGGGTTTTGGAGTGGCCAAATCAAAGTCTGGACTTAAATCCAATTGAAATGCTGTGGCATGACCTTAAACAGTCCATTCATGCTCAAAAACCCTCCAATGTGGCTGAATTAAAACAATTCTGCAAAGAAGAGTGGGCCAAAATTCCTCCACAGCGATGTGAAAGACTCATTGCCAGTTATCGCAAACGCTTCATTGCAGTTGTGGCTGCAAAGGGTGGCACAACCAGCTATTAGGTTTAGGGGGCAAGCACTTTTTCACACAGGGCCATGTGGGTTTGGATTTTGTTTTCCCTTCATAATAAAAAACTTCATTTAAAAACTGAATGTTGTGTTTACTTGTGTTATCTTTGATTCATATTTACATTTGTTTGATGATCTGAAACATTAAAGTGTGACAAACATGCAAAAAAATAAAAAATCAGGAAGGGGGCCAACACTTTTTCACACAACTGTATATATATACTGAACAAAATTATAAACGCAACACACTTGTTTTTGCCCCCATTTTTAATGAGCTGAACTCAAAGATCTAAGACTTTTTCTATGTACACAAAAGGCCTATTTCTTTCAAATATTGTTCACAAATCTGTCTAAATCTGTGATCAGCCCCCTTGAGAGCTGACTGCGCGAGCTCCACTCCCCAGAAATACTGCTCATAATGAATTCATTCATAATATGCTCATCGACGTCCTCCACGTCCACCTCTTCAGAGAAAGACAGGCGGAGCGTCAAGCCGCTGGATCTTGTGGCGAAGGAAGAAGATAGGGAATCGCTCGTTTCCATTCCCTCCACCAAATCTGTCTGCGATTTCTGCGAGCGCAGCAAAAGCGGGGCTGGCACCGCGAGGAACGCTGGTGAAAGCTCCCTCCTCAAAGAGAGCACTCCAAGAACAAAACATACGCAGTGACAAACGCTTCGTAATATCTCCCTCGAGAGCTGACTCTGCGTGTTTTGCTCTCAAGCAGACAACACACAAACTGTGTGTATCCCCACCCATAATGTAAAGCGGGCAGGGAAGAACACACAGCCTGAGATGCTGGCTGCTCTCGCCTATGTTTGTCTTCACTTCTACTGGTAAAATAAAGAGTGATAATGGACAGCCAACACCAAATAAGACTGACACACACAGAACGCTTGCTGAATGACAAAAAGCTGACGCAGGTTCTACCGCACGTGCTTTTATGCTTCCTGGTCTCTACGTCACCCCACCTGTGACGTCTCACCCATCCATTGGTCTGATTACACACGTGATTCAGAGCGTGGTCACGCTGAAGGCGTTCCCGAAACATTTCGAAGCAGCTTGACTTCCTGAAGAGGAACTACTTTTTCTTCATGAACAGCGCTGTTGTTGTTGTTACCTCGCTTGTGAGAAGTCATGTAGCTTTTAAGTTGTTAAACTATATGTTACTGATAAAATTGCCAGTGTAGCGCTAACAACATTAGCACGTATGTTAACGTGCAAACTGTATGTGCGTGTGAGGGAGAGAGAGATGAGGGAGAGAGAGATGGAAATGATCTGTGTTTTTATCCTATTATTTACTATATTCATTTGTTTGACCAGTGTCATTGTGGGTTTTGACTCTTTTGCTGTTTTAGGCTGTAAGGACCTTTGAAATAACTAAAATCATTTGGCAAAGTGATATGGACATGTAATGTGGTCAAGACCCACCTGGAACTATAGTGCTTTCATTCCATATCATAATAACCGTAATTACGCAATACCAACTTGTAAAAAGCGTTCATGTCCTTGTATAACTCGTAATTTCAACTTGTGAACTCGGAGATTTCTGAAAGGCTTGTACCCTGCTTGTACTACGTGACCACTGCACCTCTATATTACTGCTCTAAAAATGAGGAAAAATTTATGCGTATATACAGTATATATATACATGCTATAATGTACTATAATTAAAAAAAAATAAATAAATAAAAACATATCATGTAAGTTGCTATAGAAACGGATAATCCCCAGTCCGAGGACGTGAACAGCACCGAGTTGAAAATCACCATTGCTGCTGTCAATGCTGTTCTCCCAACAACTACATCCCTTTGTCTTGTCGCTAAAGTAGTGTATTTATAGGCTAGATATGAATACACTACTTTAGCGACAAGACAAGACTTTGCATGATCGTTCATATTTATAGGCTAGATATGAACGTTCATGCGAAACAAATTGTATGTTTTATAAGCAGTGATATAAGCATGTATTTGGGCAAAATTCCAGAATTGATAGCAAACTGTATGTATAGTGCGGTGAATGTTTATATGGTTGTCAACCAATGGGATGCTACATTTTATTCTTTCCGACATTAAAGCACTTGAATACGACAAGCTCGTACTCAGGACTTCATAAGTGGGAAATATGAAATTTCCGATAGCACGTGAAGGCAGCATAAGTTCACCATGCGTTTCCCTGAAAATAATTGCACACCTTAGAACGTTCATCAGCCAATCAGATTAAAGCATTCAACGGCCCTGTAGTATAATAGTGTGATGACCCATGCTTTACGTGCGTCATCCCTGGGTTGAATTGTGTAATTGCGCCACCTTCCAACTGATTGTTATTGGATGGGTTCACCGGGGACACCTGCTGTTGATTTCCTGTCTTGCCTTTTAAAATGCAGTATGACAACTGGCCAGGCCTGAGCTGCACTTTGGACTTGGTTTCTTTGGTTTCTGTTTTATCTTGTTTTACTTTGTACATCCAACATTACTACAGACCATTACACTTTCATGCATTCACTTAACTTTACACCGCTGATTCCTGACTGTTTCATATTACAATGTTTTTGTTGTTGTTGTTGTTTGTTTGTTTTTTCTGTATAGTTATTTTATTAATCAATTTTGTGTACTATTTGCTCTTTCTTGTGTGTCCCTGTTTTTGTTAGGTACTTTTCGAGCCATGGGGCGTAACAAAAAAATAAATAAAACAATAATTCAACTCAAATATTCTTATGAATTCTTCTGATTGAGCATCTGTAAGAGGTTTTGCTAGTGTTGCCATTTCTCAAAAGCTTTCATCTTGAGTGACTCTTGAGTACTTCCATCATACTTCTGCTTGGAAAGTGTGAGCTTTCTTGAATCTGTGCCATTGAGAGTGTAACGCTCCAATACAACACTCAAAGTCTAGCTCCAGAACGCACAGTAAAGAATGATTAAAGCAGGCTTTTAAATTCTCAAATGCTCTGCTCATTGAATCTTCATAGAATGTCCCCTCATGTGTTGTCAAATTGGTTTGGAAAATTGGATGATTGTGCCCACATCTCTGCAAACAGTTTCAGCCTGTAGTGCTTAATTCAGTCCTCCTGATAGAGACTCATCATTTCAGTCATTTTGAGCCATGAGGCTTCCAAAATTAAGGAAATTATCAGCTGCCATTTCCTTTCAATGGTTTTGGAATTTTAGCAGTTTATTGATTTCTTTATTGATTCCTCTGTATATCAAACATCCCACGGTTGAAGTTTGAATAAAGCAGTTGACCAGTCTTTAGAGTATACAGTGCCCTCCATTAATATTGGCACCCTTGGTAAATATGAGCAAAGGCGGCTGTGAAAATAAATCTGCATTGTTTATCCTTTTGATCTTTCATTCAAAAAAATGCACAAAATTCTAATTTGTCATTTTGCCAAAATGACAGCTCCGAGCCTTCTCCAAACTCATTAGGCATTACAGGAGAACACCTAAGAGGAGATCAGAGACCATTGTTCTATACAGAATCTCTCCAGACCCTTCATATTCCCAGCTCTCCTCTTCATTTCACCCCACTTATTTTCTATAGGGTTCAGGTGAGGGAACTGGAATGGCCATGTCAGAAACTTTGTTTTGTGCTCAATGACACATTTTTGTTTTGATGTTTGTTTTTGAATCATGGTCCTGTTGGAAGATCAAACCATGGCCCATTATAAGGTTTTTAACAGGGACAGTCAGTTTTTTTTATTATTATTTTTTTTTATCTGTTGGTATTTTATAAAACTCATGATGCCATACATGAACCAGATATCCAAGATGTCTGGTAGAAAAATAGGCCCACAACATTAAATATACAGCAGTATGTTTCATTCTGACAGACACACATGGGGTGCTTTTCAAATGTATGCACCAAGCCCATCTTGAGTGTTTGCTGCCAAAAAGGTATTTTTTGTTTCATCTGACCATATAACCCAGGCTTTCTGACCCTGAGACTCAACTATTTTATGCAATTATCCAGCTGTGATCCTTGAAGAGTCTTTGGCCACTCAAACTCTTCTTATCGCCTTGCTTTAAGACAATATAGGCACACGTCCTGTTCCAGGCACATTTGTGTAATTTTCTGTTGATTGAAAATTCTTAATTATTGCCCTGATGGTGAAAATGGGAAAAAAAGTAAATGCTTTAGCTTGATTAATTTCTCAATTATTTTGCTGCACATTAGAACTGTATTCTTTGGTTTTACTCATATGTATACTTTGGTTTTTGGCCTTTGTGTTCCTCATATTTATTTTGAGGGAGCTATGGGTGTATATATATATATATATATATATATATATATATATATATATATATATATATACACACATACCCATAGCTCCCTCAAAATATATATAAATAAGCTTGATTTAAATTTAAACCATCTCGCATGATTAGGGATGGTAAGAAAATAATTACAGACCTCTATAGAAAACCTACTGATCGAAACACTTTTGCATGGACAGAACTACCATCCTACAACGTTGAAACGTAGCTTGTCTATTAGTCAATTTAATCGGATACATCGAATTTGTAGTACTGAACAGTCATATACACATCAAAGTACTGATTTGATTAACAGATTTAGGCAGAGGGGTCATAACGAAGATTGGAGTACCCAGGAGAGGTGGTGATGTCAATAAGATTTTATTAAAAAGAGAAGCTTATTATATTTACACGCTGATCACTCTTTCTCCTAAGGGTTTGAATTTGAAACTTGATTTTAATTCATGTTTCTAAGTGATATTCTTTGTGTTGAAAGGCGAACTTTGTTGATATAGCTTCGTTTGTACCTTTATATATGTTGTATGGCTATGGGTTGTTTGTCTTTGGGACGGGCAATTGTGAATTGTAAAGGAAATGGGTGATGTTCTATGACTGTTTGGATATTTCCTGACTTTGTGTTTGTATTCAAATTCTTGCCTTAATGTGGTTGTCTTGTTTTAATCATGATACAGCTGTTCACATGATTGACCTTGATTACCAACAGGTGTAATCAATTGGAATGCTGCTTGAGTCTTAGCTCTTGAGTCTAAGACTGTTGCTTTTGCTTGTATGTGTTTGCCTGACGAAGGTCTTTGGACCGAAACGTTTTTTTTTTTTTTTTATTAAATAAACGGAATAACAGTGTGCAGATCTTTTTTAAACTTTTTAAAATTTAAACCATACCAGATTTAAACCAGGATTTTTTAATTGATCGGTATAAAAATACCCTTTAAATAAATACCATGGTTCCCTATCTGTCGGTCACTACGAGTTATGTCGTGACGACATTAGGGGATTCACTTGGGAGCCCCAATCATCTCTGACTTTAAGAGAAAATTCCAATGAATATTGGCTAGTGGATTTTGCATACCTGAGCCACTCCCCGTGCATACGGGTATAAATAGACGACAGGTGCATCCACTCATCAGATTTTTGCTTCGGAGCCGAGTGGATGAACGTGTTGATTTCCACAAAGCCATTCATCATCTGTCTGGAAGCTGTTCTGGTTGGCGTCACGGTGCAAACAGCGGTGTCCCTGTCTGCAGCGATTCCCCTGAGCACTTCAACTAAAAGAGCTGATTTCCTAAAAGAGCAAATCATGGTCGGTTCGCATCTTTTTAAAGATGCTGTTCCAGCCGTGTCCTCTTGGTTGCGGTCGTTTCCTATCCTCCGTCGACAGCCATGATCGTTGTCTTCAGTGTCTGGGCATCCAGCACACTGAAGCTGCGCTCGTGTATGGTTTATGCATTGGTTTTGAGCATGTAACCATGGCAGCGCTGCGATTGCACCTCTCTCTCTCCTCACAGGGATGGGAGGGGCTCCCTCTGTCACTAGCCGTGCTGGCTTCTTTGCCAAGAGCAGAGAACCATCGGCTAGTGCTCTGGGTGATCTGAGGGTTACAGTGAGAGCTTTCCGCCGGGCCAGTCCCCACGGACTTTTTACTCCTCCCGCAGCAGCTGTTCTGTGCAGCTCCCCGGTGATTCTGCTGGTGTGCCCAGTGTTTAATTTGGCGCCCCAATAGAGGATTAGATGTCGATCACAGCATCAGATGATGGGCAATCGTCCTCTGAGGATGAAGATTCGGCAGGGCTGCCCACCTCGGGTGTTGCGGGATGATGGGCCTCTTGGCACAGGCCGTGGCTCACAACCACGCCCTGCCCTGCCCTGCCCTGCCCTGCTTACTTTCTTCCCAAAAGTGCACGATGTGCTGATGAAGTTGCCGCAGGGAAAGCCCCAGTCTGCTTGTCACTGTGGGCGCCCTCCTGTGTCCTCCAGAGCTGCTCCTCCCCGTGCTGAATTGTCACCTAGGCTGGCGCATCGAGCCTCTTAGAGATATTGTAACCTTGAGATGTGGGATGCTGCTCGATCTCAGAAGATGGCGAGGACAGCGCAGCTCCTTCCCCCGAAGGAGGGCAGGGAGATAATCATTTCATTCTGTTCTGTCGCTGGCTCAAGGGCCAGCAGTAACCACATTGTCAAAGAAATAACTATTTCCCTTTCCTCCGAGTTCTCAGGCTCGCGGGCTGACAGTGTGCCAGCAGCCAAGAGATTGCGGTTGGGAGACACGATGCCTCTCCACGCATCTCTGGTCAGTCCCCCTGGGGACCTGGGGAGTTCGGCGGGGATGTGTCAGAACGCGACGCCTTCTGTACCTTCCACCTCTGCTCCCCTCCGCTGCACCACCGCGGGTATGTCGATTGTCCCTTTGGTGCCACTCACACGGAGTTTGGGGGCGTGACTTGCACTGCCCAACCCGTCCTGCTGGCTCATTCGCACAATCCGACTTGGCTATGCGATTCAGTTTGCCAGGTGACCTCCCAAGCTCAGCGGCGCTCTCGAGACTTCGGTGGCAGTCCGAGACGCACTTGTCTTGTGCGAGGAGATTGCTGTCTTCCTGGCAAAGGATGGAATCGACCCGATCCCTCCAGCTGAGATGAGATGAGGGGTTTTACAGCCCTTACGTCATCGTACCTAAGAAAGGCGGTGGCCTTCGACCAATCCTGGATCTGCGAATCTCGAATCAGGCCCTTCTCAAGCTCCCATTCATGATGTTGACACAGAAGCACATCATCAGATGCATCCAACCCCAGGATTGGTTTGCAGCAGTTGACCTGAAGGATGCTTAGTTTCATGTCTCCATTCGCCCTCGACACAGGCCTTTCCTATGGGTTGTGTTCGAGGGTCGGGCATGGCAGTACAGGGTCCTCCCCTTCGGGCTCTCCCTGTCCCCTCATGTCTTTACGTAAGTCACGGAGGGTGCCCTTGCTCCATTACGGGAAGTGGGCATCAGGATCCTTAACTGTCTTGAGCATGGCCCAAGCGTGAGAACAGTTGTGCAATCACAGGGACCTGATGCTCCGGCACATCAGCCAGCTCGCCCCCGTGCAGAGAAACTCTTTTCTCAGTTTGGAGTTAGACTTGTGGTGACACATCTCACCAATGAGCTTGCCCAGTCCATGCTGACCTGCCTGAGTTCCTTCAGAGGCAGGATGGTGTAACCACTGCAAAACTTTCAGAGGTTCCTGGGGCATATGGCATCCGGCATCCACAGCCACAGTCTCGCCGCTTGGATTGCTTCATAAGGGACCACTTCAGCACAGGTTACACTCCTGAGTCCCAAGATGGGCATGTCGCCGCGGTACAGTTCACGTGACCGTCACGCCAACTCGTTACCACTCATTCAGCCCCTGGACGGACCTTGTCTTTTTACGGGTCTAAGTACCCTTAGAACAAGTGTCTCAGAATGTCGTTGTCACGATGGATGGCTCCAGTGCGGGCTGGTGCGCTACATGCAACGGGCAGGCAGTCTCGGGGTTCTGGATAGGGCCTCGATTGCTTTGGCACATCAACTGCCTCGAGTTGCTTGCAGTGATACTAGCCTTGCAGCGATACGGCTAGCACGTGTTGGTCTGCATGGACAACACTGTGGCTGTCTCATACATCAACTGGCAGGGTTGATGTATGTTAGCCGACGATCGACCACGCCTGTTTAGGATACTTCTCTTGCCTTGCCCTCTATATACCCATTTGCCATTGTCAGAAACTTGCCTGTTTAACGACCACGTCTCTGAATAAATCTTTGTAGATGGATCCAAATGCTTCCTCTGTTCCTTCAGTAACACCCCATGCCACAATCTTGAACCATCGCTGGGTGCCAGGGACAAGTTCTCAGCTCCTCAGCGGAAAACCTGATGAGTGGATGCACCTGTCGCCTATTTATACTCATATGCACGAGGAGTGGCTCAGGTATGCAAAATCCACAAGCCAATATTCATTGGGGTTTTCTCTTAAAGTCAGAGATGATTGGGGCTCCCAAGTGAACCCCTAATGTTGTCACGACATACGTAACCGAGACGTTATTTCACTATTCAGTGCATGATCTCTCAAATATTAACAACTCTCTTGAGGAAAACCTTTCTGCCAGTGTCAAGTTTTAAACAGTGGCTTTATCGAGGTTTTTTTTTTTTTTTTTTGGTGTGTGTCCTTTTGTAAGAATGACTAAATCTTATTGATTTGCAACAATGTTATCATGAGGGCACTCAGATAAGTGATGTTGAAGGTAAAGGGGAAAATCAATCTAACAGCATTTTAGACCAAATTAAACCTTGAAAAGTGGAAATCCCTCAAATTAGGTGGGTTTTGATACAGACATTTAGTTGTCCTTCTACAAAATGCATTGTAACCTTGACTCAACCAGCATTTCCACAGCTGTCTGTAACAAAGGATCAATGTAGAGCAAAGATGATGAGGAAAGATACCCCTTCCCCTCACCCATAAGAGCATAAAGACTGAAAAAAAAAAAAAAAAAAAAATCTCCATTAAACCCATTTACTTTCATTTTCTGTGGGCACGTGCAAAGATGATTGGGAATCTGGACTTCCCACACGTGCAGGGAAGATAAGAGGCTGTGTCTACTCTTCTCGTTTACAGATTATAGGCCCAATTATGAAAGAGAGATACAGAATGGACATCATCTGCATATAAATGAAATGGAGAACCTAAAGGATTCGACCTCACAGGCCAGTAATGGATCTGATCCCGTCACTGCAATCTAATGAGAGAAAGACCTACAGTAGTATACAACAATACAGTTTTTATAAAACATTTTTTTACATTTGAACACCTTAAAAATAGGAAGAGGTAAGTGTTTAAGGTTCTCAAAGGCTTCAGAACACTTTGATAATCTAGTAGAGAATGTTATCAAAGGATCTAAATGACCGAATAGAATTCTGGCTAATAAAAACCACCTGACATGCTGGCCATTCACTGATAAGACACCCTAAATCCACAGGTATTTCAGCATTTTTAAAACTGGCCTGCTGGCAGATCTCTTACAGACCAACCAAAACCCTATCATATGCCTTCAGAACACTTATACTGCATACATACCGAACAAGTCACAGAGTTTCATGCTTTCACCGTTTTGCATGCTTTTTAAAGCTTGAAGCTGGTTACCTACCATAGACATTATACTGTACAATGAGCATAAACATTTTCTTTTAAAATTTCTCCTTTTGTGGGCCAAAACAGAAAGAAGGACAGGGTGAGTAAATAATGACACTTTTTTAAATTGAGGCACAGCTCAATGACAAGAGGTGAAATTTTGCTTTGTATACTCAATACCATATAGGTGTAAAAAGAGAATAATCTACAGCTACATCAAACAAACCCTTCTTCTGACAGGTTTTTATTTATTTTTTTTACAATATACTTTATTACTAATTTGTTTAATTAGACTAATTAGCATTGCATGTTACTAATTATGAATGCATGTTCAATGTGTTGCATATTGTTTTGTTATAAATAGTTGATTTTGTTTGATGCCACCATTATGGTGATTAGTGTTGCTGTGTTGGTGAACCTTGATTAATATTTATTTTTCCTACTTTTTTGCAGAAACTGGCTTTTGTTATATTTTATGTATGTCATATTCTGTAGTTTTGATCATATAATGTAACAATAGAATAATTTAGTGGATAAGGACTTGTTCAATTTTATACATCACTACAATAGTTTCACCTCCTTACCTACATTTTATTTATTTATTTATTTTTTTTTTTTGCTATATCATTGCTTATTGACCCAAGTAGAAAGAACTCACTCTCAAGTCGCAGTGATCTTATGTATGAGACCCAGTGGTCTTTAGAGTGCAGTTTACCTTGAAAACCAGTAATGCAAATTTAACATTGATTTTAATGCAAGAGTTCAAACAAGTAGTTAATATTAAGTGACTTACATTTTAGACAAATTCAATACTGACTGCTTGTGTTAGATTTAACGGAAATAGTTACAAACTAATATCACAGCATTAGTCGCATATGTCTGAGCAACAAACACGGTGTTTCATTACCAAATGATTTAGTGTATTGAATGAATCAAGGATTCAATAACCCATTCATAAAGACAGGCACTTGGTTCATTCTTACATTTACATTTATTCATTTAGCAGTTGCTTTTATCGAAAGCGACTTACAAATGAGGACAATGGAAGTTTAAAAATTAAAAAAAGAGCAATGATATGCAAATGCTATAACAAGTCTCAAGTTGGCATAACGCAGTACACGTAGAACGTTTTTTTATATATACAATAAATAAAAAAGAAAACAGAAAGAATAGAAAAAGAGCAAGCTAGTAGAGATGCACGGATGAGCTCAAATGTCACCCAAATCCGCTGCTTCAAATAAATTACCCACCCGCACCTATATTTTTCTCTGATATAAATAACCAACCCGACCCACACCCAATCGTCACTTTACAATGATTCTAATTAGACTAATTCTTATTTTTGCACGATGATATGATGAATGGATGGTTAATTTTTAACAGCAGATTCAGTGATGTGAGAGCTGATCTGCGCACCACGTCTGCCGCGAATTGCGGCCACCGGAGCTGATCACGTTCGCTCTAGTCAAGTCAATGCTTGTGTTTATACCCATAGACAGTGGCGCCTGCAGGTGTACAGCTGTATGCACTGTGCGTACCATGAACACTCAGACTGACCTGAGATTTGCCCCGCAAACATTTCAGCACTAAATTAGGCCCGTGTATGGGAATACAACGAATTCATGACAATGTTTCACATTCAAGCTACCCTTAAAATTTATAGTTAAAAGTTCTTTAAAATCATCTGGAATGTAAAAAAGTAATTTTAAAAGCTGTTTTTAAAGCATTTTCTGCATGGATTAAAAAACAGGCTAATAAATAATTCACATATCAGACAAAATTGTTTGCAGAAAATCCTTTAAATTTTAAGGAATTCAGAGCAGAGCAACATAAAAATCTGAAAAAATATAATCGGGCCTGTTTTAGGCTTTTCCTTATTTTTATATTTTAGATGGTGATGAAAAATGACTTGCCATCTCCTCATTGGACGTGCCTTAAAAGAGAAGTGCATCTTTAAGGATTACATAATGAAAGAGTTTTTGTTTTCAATTTGAATTATTTCGTTTTAAAGTAGTAATTTAAAGCTTTCTATAGATATATTTATCATGTTTGTAACTCAATTCGTTGAGTTTCGGTTCAGCATTATGAAGCGCCCCTATTCAAGACCAGACGGCAAGCGCATCCTCTGTTTTCCTATTTATTTTATAAAAGCACAACGTTTTGTTGATATTGTGAATGCACACAAATAAAAGTAGACCCTTTACAGTTCTGAATGATGTATTACTCTTACCTTTTATGAGCAAAACAGCGTATTTTAAGTTGTTTCCACTATCAAGAAAAAATTAAAGTGACCGCTCTGGCGTCTCCATGTCCTGCAAAGTGCGCTTCAGCTTCCACTCTTCACACACACGATTATATATGCACCTAGCGCATTTATATAGTTCAAACATTTAAACTAACATTGTGATATGCTTGAACTGTTTATATGTATAGATTTTATTTTAGGCAAGTTGTGATGATTTGAGAAGGCTAACTTGATCGAACATAGGCTATGATCAGCTCACTGTCTGCCGCTGGCCGCTTGGTCGTTACTTAAAAAAATAAAAAAAATAAAACTTACATTTAACAAACAAAAAGTCCTCCAAACGTTTTCAATAATTAACTTTATAAAAAACGAAACTAAATAATATCACTTTACCATTACATACATATGGAACAAAACATCGTCGGAGCTGTAAGGGATAACGGTAACAGGCTAATACAATGATAATAGGCTGCTTTTAAATGAACATTTAATTAAAAAACAGTTTTTTATTTTCTCTCTCTTTTTTCTTGAATGAATCAGCAGTTTGAATGAATGACTCAATGACTCACTCAATAAGGCAGTCACTTGCTGCCAACTGCTAGCGGTTTACTTTCTTATTTAAAACTATTTCATATTTGTGTATATATATATATATATATATATATATATATATATATATATATATATATATAATTAATAAATAAATAAAACTTTTAATTTAAAACATAACATTATTTATGCAGTTGTAATTTTGCAGCATAAATGCATTCATGGCATGCTACATTTGAGCTTCATTGCATTTGTCTTTGTAAAAATGCATCTATGCTTCACTTTATTCTTCAGTTGGAAGATCTGTGTTGTTGATTCTGATTTCATCTAATTGGTAACAGTCCTATAGTGTCTCATTATATTAACTGTAATTGAACGTTCGCAAAGAGCTTGATAGTAGACAGGCGATCTGACCAATCAGAGCGCGGATATTATGTGCCGCCGCTGCTATCAGACATCTATGGCCGGTCTCCATTGAAATCATCGTTAAAACAAGGTTAAAAAGATAGACTGAATTGAAACATATATATATATATATATATATATATATATATATATATATATATATATATATAAATAAATAAATAAATGTGTGTGTGTGTGTATATATACAAACACATATATATTATTACTATTATTTATTTTTATTTTTTGTGGACATCAATTGAGTTTCATGCATGAGAATTTGGTTACGTATGTGTGCATCGTGTCTTTTTCATGAATTATTATTGAGACTAATCCGTTTTGCTATTGGAGCAAATAGGAAGGCAAAAATCATATTTTCTGTAGTCTCCTGTTCTACACAATAAGTTTCCCCAACTAGCCAATGATGACTATCATTCGAGAACCCTGGAAATGTGAAAAAGGGATCATGTTTATTGTATTATTCTACACAGTATAATGCTGTGTAGAACAGCAAAAAAAAAAAACGAGCAAAAATGACCATACATTTTATAAACGTCCAAACTAACAATTGATTTACATACATATATCTTAAATTATTCCTGTCTGACTGATAAGGTCATTCGCCGCCCTTCACCAGGCTCCCGACGGGAGTGGGTGGGTGAGAGAGGAGGGGCGTGGAAACAGCGAGGGCTGACAGCGTGTGATGAGGCACACCTGAACCGAATGGAGCCTCATCACCATCGCTGTTTAAATGCAGAGCGCTCCTCGCCTTGAGAGACCAATCTCTTCCCCCGTGCATGCACGCTCGTGTCCTCGTGGGTTCAGGAAGGGAGCGTGGAGGGAGTTCCGTGCCGCCAGAGACATGAGCTGCCGCACCCGTGTTAAGGCCGTCAGGCCAGGATGCCAGGCCGACCAAGTCTCGCCGAACGGCATGGGCCAAGAGGAAGAGCCGCCACTATGATGAAGCCGCCGCCACCGTCGCCCCTCGCGCTTGCACAGCACTTACCCGCTGGCCTCTGCTACACTCACCCCCCCTAAACCTCACTCCCATCCGGGTCACGGCACCAATGTGACCTTTTTGTTTTTTTATCTGACCCGGTTTGTCCCACCCTTCATCAGCACTCACACTCTGGACATGAATGATGTTAGAATTTATTTGATGCCTGCACACAGAGCAGGAGACAAATGGAAGAGTTCAGTCACGTTATAGTTCCACCCACAGCAGTTCTCCATAACTCTGCTGCACTTAATAGAACAGTAAACAGTAAGGTGTTCTAAACAAAACAGACAAAAATAATACAGGAATCTGAAATATCAATTTCTCCATGACAATGAAACAGAAGGAAAATACAACATTGAATTGTTTAGGAAAAATGTCTGTCTTTTTCTTATTAAACTTATTACGTTGTGATCGTATAAAGACATTTTAAATCAAGCCGGAATAACATGAATAGAAAAAACTAAATATAAAGTAATGGATAATATGAGGTACATAAATTACACAGCTTACATCATCCATTTTATGAGAACTCTGTATGTACAAGAAGTTAATGAAACTATGAAATTTCTTAGTAAAACCATGAATTAAGTGCTTTACAAAACACAGTTAGCACAAAATACAATACAGAAAATGCACAACTGAATAAACAGAGTAAATACGTCAACTTTATACGATAAAGAAATAATTACCTGCACACAGAGCAGAAGGAGACAAATGGAAGAGTTCAGTCACGTTATAGTTCCACCTATTCAGAATACGTTTCACTTGATTAGCACAAGGCAAAATGGCGCACGTGGAAAAAGAGTACATCAAAACGGAAATAAAAGTACCAATAGAACACACATATAAAAAGAAGTACAAATCAATCAATGTCTATAATGTTCAATACTTTTCAACCAGTGTCTAACATTTCACATGAAACGATATTTTTAACTTTTAGTGTCGAGCTACAACAAAAACGACTCACCCACAGCAGTTCTCCATAACTCTGCTGCAGACTCTTCGAACTCATTGGGCAATAGCGCCACCTACGCAAACAATAGGAAGCACGATCTCATTAATGCTGGATTTAATTAAAGAACCTAGGAACTGATATTTATATTTATATAACATTTATCTCGTTACACACACACACACACACACACATATATATATATATATATATATATATATATATATATTTTTTTTTTTTTTTTTTTTTTATTGTTTTTATTATTATTATTAATGTAACTCCAGAAGTTCATGTACATGTGCTCTTAATGGGACAAAGGTTTTAAAAAAGTGCCTGTATAAAATTACATTTTGTTTAATCCGGTCCTGACTTTGAGATTACTAAAACAATACTGTTGTTCAGTAAATATAATTAAGATAACATGAAAAATGATCAGACATTTTTCTAATCTTTTGCTGAGTAAATTGTCCCTCTGAAATGACAACTATACCACAGGTTTTATCTGAATACTGTCCCAGCAACACTGTGCAGTAGAAGGCACTATTTATAAAGAAAATAACAGACTAAAATTACTGTCTCTAACATGTTTCTCTAATGTGTCGTTTAATCAGCTTTGAAAGAATACAAAAAGCACATTACAGTGGGTCAACTGAACTTGTTCATCTCAAAAACCAATATGTCTACAGACCATGATTGTGTCTCTACAAACTAGTCTATGTCACATTAAGCGAAGCTGTGCACTCTGCCTCTTTTCTAACTTAATGTTGTTTCCCTTGCTTTTGTCATTTCCATGCTTCATTAGCATAATGTGGAAAGGATGTTTGATGACTCCCTAATGACAGGAAGATACCCTTATAGCACAAATTTACATATTAACAAGCTTTTACCTATAATGGCAACTGAAATGGAAAAGCGTAGTTCTAACCGTACTTATGAAGTGGATATACCTTGATCTCTGTATCCTTCCACCATATTAAAACCAGTCTGTGGATAGTTAATCAGAGAAGAGACTGCAATGACTGAAAATAAGGTTCTCTCTTAAAACTTTAGTGAGGGTTATAAAGTGATTGAGCAAAATGGAATAATGATGCACACTCTGGTAAATGGCTACTGAAAGTCTAACCGTGGCTGAGGTCATAAAAACAACTGATAGAAATCCATGATGCAACAGAAAAGTGTTATAAGCCCTTTAGCTTCTAAATGTTGTAAACTTCACTTCACTGCCTTACAGAATTTGTACTGGCTGAGTGCTGCAATTTTGCAGGTTATAAATGTCTAAGCAATGTTAGGCACAGATTTTATTTATTTTATCTGTCTGTCTGTCCATATCTATCTATCTATCTATCTATCTATCTATCTATCTATCTATAACCCAAATTCCGGAAATGTTGGGACATTTTTTAAAATTTGAATAAAATGAAAACTAAAATATAATTTAAAATCACATGAGCCAACATTTTATTCACAATAGAACATAGATAACATAAATGTTTAAACTGAGAAATTTTACAATTTTATGCACAAAATGAGCTCATTTTAAATTTGATGCCTGCTACAGGTCTCAAAATAGTTGGGACGGGGGCATATTTACCATGGTGTAGCATCTCCTCTTCTTTTCAAAACAGTTTGAAGACATCTGGGCATCGAGGTTATGAGTTTCTGGAGTACTGGTGTTGGAATTTGGTCCCATTCTTGCCTGATATAGTTTTCCAGCTGCTGAAGAATTTGTGGTCATCTTTGACGTATTTTTTGTTTAAAGGAACACTCCACTTTTTTTGGAAATAGGCTCATTCTCCAACTCCCCCAGAGTTAATAAGTTGAGTTTTACCATTTTTGAATCCATTCAGCCGATCTCCGGTTCTGGCGATAACACTTTTAGCATAGCTTAGCATAGATCATTGAATCCTATTAGACCAGTAGCATCGCGTTCAAAAACAATGCCGTAACATGGCCGCAGCAGGCGCAGTGATATTACGTAGCGCCTGAAAGTAGTCCCCAGCTATATTATAACTAGTTACCTAGCTGGGGACTACTTTCAGGCGCTGCGTAATATCACTACGCCTGCTGCGGCCATGTTACGGCAGCAAAGTTCCTTGATTATTACACCGGAATGAGAGTATAGTTCCTAGCCAAACAGGACTAGAAAATCGCAACTTTTCATTTTCCGCCGGTCTTAGTACATGATATAACTACAGAAGAGTCCAGTTTTAAATAGGAAAACTATCGAAACTCTTTAATCGTTTTTGAACGCAATGCTACTGATCTAATAGGATTCAATGATCTATGCTAAGCTATGCTAAAAGTGCTATCGCCAGACCCGGAGATCGGCTGAATGGATTCAAAAACGGTAAAACTCAACTTATTAACTCTGGGGGAGTTGGAGAATGAGCCTATTTCCAAAAAAAGTGGAGTGTTCTTTAATGATGCGCCAAATGTTCTCTATAGGTGAAAGAGGACACGGCGTCCATGATTTCCAACAAGAATGTCAAATTTGGACTTGTCTGACCATAGAACACTTTTCCACTTTGAAACAGTCCATTTTAAATGAGCCTTTGCCCTTCTTTTTTGGATGATAGAGCTTTAGTTGTCATCTGCAGAAGGCACGGCGGATTGTGTTTCTGGAAGTATTCCTGGGCCCATTTAGTAATGTCAATGACAGAATCATGCCGATGAGTGATGCAGTGTCGTCTGAGGGTCTGAAGACCACGGGCATCCAACAAAGGTCTTCGGGCTAGTTCCTTATGCACAGAGATTTCTCCAGTTTCTCTGAATCTTTTGATGATGTTATGCACTGTAGTTGATGAGATTTGCAAAGCCTTTGCAATTTGACGTTGAGGAATGTTGTTTTTAAAGTATTCCAAATGTTTTTTTACGCACTCTTTCACAGATTGGAGAGCCTCTGCCCATCTTTACTTCTGAGAGACTCTGCCTCTCTAAGACATCCCTTTTATAGCTAATCATGTTACAGACCTGATGTAACTTAATTAGTTGCTATATGTTCTCCAAGTTGAATCTTTTCAAAATGTCTTGCTTTTTCAGTCCTTTGTTGCCCCCGTGCCAACTTTTTTGAGACCTATAGCAGGCATTAAATTTGAAATGAGCTCATTTAGTGGATAAAAGTGTAAAATTTATCTGTTTAAACATTTCTTATATTATCTATGTTCTATTGTAAATAAAATATTGGCTCATGTGATTTGAAAGTCTTTTAGTTTTCATTTTATTCATATTTAAAAAATGTCCCAACATTTCCGGAATTCGGGTTGTAATTTTATGACTGTCATAGCCTATCTGCTTTTAAAGGTCACCCAAAAATGACAATTTGCAGAAAATGTTCTCATCTTTCTCATGTGATCAAAGATGTAGATTAGTTTGTTTCTTCAAATTTGGAGAAATATAGCATTACATGACTTGCTCTCCAATGGATCTTGTGAAGTGAATGGGTGCCATCAGTGAGAGTCCAAACAGCTGATAAAAACATCACAATAATCCACAAGCAATCCACATGACTCCAGTCCATCAATTAACATTTTGTGAGACCGAAAGCTGCATGTTTGTAAGCAACAAATCCATTTAGCTTCTAACAATTCCTCTATCCTCATCCTTGAGTCTGAATCAGTAGAGAAATATGCACAGATCAGGCACAGTTTACAGGTGAAAAAAAAATATGTCAGTGGATTTTGATGTGAGAGGACAACAGGGGATGGGATTTTTCCACTGGAGAAAGTGTTATCATGGATCATGGACTGGTATTGTAGCAGGAAGCTTTACTTACAAACATGCACATTTCTTACAAACATGCAACTTTTTGCTTCACAAGGCATTAATAGGCTGGACTTTATTTGTTTGCATTGTGAGTATTTGTAGTGTATTTCTTTGTTTGAATTGTGACTATTTGCAGCTCGTTTCTGTTTTTGCAGCACGTTTATTTGTTTGTGTTGTGAGTATTTGCAGTAGAGGTCTTCATGGAGGACCCGGGACCCGGGACCCGTACGGGTTCGGGTCTATATTTTAAATGGTCAGCTGTCCCGGGTCTGTTTAACATTTTGTGTAATAGCCTACCAGGGCCGGAGTGGGATCCATTTTCAGCCCAGGATTGTAATGCTCAAGACCAGCCCACCACCGATCCCCATCCAACCCCCTCCCACCGTGGTGGAATCTGGATAAATGAAGTGACAAATCTGTTCTTACTATCCTGTTATATTTATTTTTGGCATGTTTCAATAAAAAATATGAATCATGTAAATATGGCCATAAATATCAATAACAAATCACATACTGAGTTTTCTGCAACAAAGAGTCCAACTGTTACATTATGAAAAAATGGTTTGCATTCAAACAAAAATAGTGCAGTAAGAAATATACTTTTTGCACTATTGTTTTTATATATATATATATATATATCCATGTCAATGTAATCAATAAAATATATGAAACATTTCTGCTACAAAACATACAACTGTAACATTATATAAAAAAAAGTTAAATTCAAAATTGAAAGTTGCCATCAATAACTAAATGGAAAATCAGTAAGCATCTCGAAAGAAAGAAAGAAAAAGAGAGAAAGGCCTTCTACCATTCTTCACAAGTTTTGGTTTACACTCAGAACTGAAAATGGCAAAGCCCTTACAGCATCAACAACCGCCTAAGCAGTGCACTGGTTTCTGAACTGAATAAAACAAATTCCTTCAATGTAAGTAACTTTGGATAAAAGCGTTTGCCAAATGCATAGGCTAACTGTAAATGTTGCTAGTCACTGTACCTTGAGTCGCCAGTTCAGCTCCTCTTTTTCAGCTCCTCCAGGCATCTTTTTTTAATTATCCATTTCGTTCTTACCGCGATTATCGCACTCTCGCTAATAACTCACACCACAACATTAATGGCTTCGGTTTGTCTCCATAGCAACGACCTGGGACACGCGCTAGTGTAGAGGAAGAGAGAGAGCGCGCGCGCTCAGAAAACGTCACATTTTAATGTTAAATTCAAATCTAGTGTTATTAGCTTAGTTATCAGTCACACAGTAACTTAAACACATATACGTTATTCTGTGTATGTAAAAAAATAAAAAATAAATAAATAATATATATTTTTTTTTAAAAAAGCAGGCGAGTCTGCCGGCCCGGGACAGAGCGGCCCACCGGGAATTCTCCCGGTTCTCCCGATGGCCACTCCGGGCTTGTAGCCTACCCAAGTCAATCACAGAACACCGCACCCGCCAGAGATCAGTGTCAGTCAGCATGCGTGTGTTTTGTAACTTGCAGTTTGTAAAATTAGGATGAGAAAATTGTGAGCGGCAAATAAGGTGAAAGAAAAAAACAACAACAACAACAACAAAAAAAAAAAACACGTGTTACCTCAGCCGCCAGAAGCAGAGCGCGGGCGGAGTTAATGTAGCCTACTGCAAGCGGACGGTGATCATGGATTCCTTCATGAGTGATGTGAAAAGAAAAAAAAAAGCTGAAACAAAACTGAAGAAGAGATGCACCTGTTATTGAACACGCACGCAGTAAAGTGTAACGCACTTCTTGTTCTGCACGTTTTTTTGCTAAAAAAGAATTGCTCCGAGTCTTTATTACAGCCAACAAAAAGTATTGTTATTGTTGCGTAAACGCAACAGTTGAAGTTGACTCAAGATAAAAAAAAAAAAAAACTGCAAAGTTGCATTAGTCATCCGTCACTGACCGTGACAGCAAGTAGACTTTTAAAGCAATAATCAGTGGATTAAGAAGGCTCTTTCAGTCGGCAATAAAGAGGAACAGCCTAACATGGATGATTTTTTTTTCTCTCGCAACTTGTTGTTATTTACTTAATAGCAGTTTGCTGTGCAATATGTGCTGATCAGGTGCAATCGGGTCTGTGTCTTCCCAGCCGGGTTCGGGTCCAACTTTCGAATAATGGTCGGGTCCGGGTAGTACATTTAAGGCATTTCTCGGTTCTGCACGGGTTCGGGTCCCACTTTCAAATAAAATGCGGGTCTGAAATTTTTCAGACAAAATACGGGTAAATTTTTATAAATTAATACATTTTTCAGACAAAATACTTTCAAATAAAATACGGGTCTACAAATTTTTGGACCCGTGAAGACCTCTAATTTGCAGCACATTTCTTTATTTGTTTGTGTTGTGAGTACTTGCAGTGCATTTCTGTTTTTGCAGCACATTACTTTATTTGGTTGTGTTGTGACAGGCTCAGTTCTATATATATATATATATAGTGACGGGGTGGAAGAATCACGCGACAATGAGAGCTCAAATAAATACCCCGGAGGGTGGATTTATTTATAAAGAAAGGCGTGCGATGAGTGCAGGGTGCTGGTGGCAGTCGTGCAGTGATTCCGTGAGTGCGGTGAGAGATCCATCCAGGCTGGGTCGGTCAGTCGCTCGCTTCTGGAATGGGAGAAGAGATCACGCATTAGCCTTTATGTGGAAGAAGTTCGTTTCTCACCCTCACCCTGCCACGTCCGGCTTATATGGCCGTGTGGTGATTGGATGCAGGTGTGACCGACCCAGCCGTGATGAGCAGGTGCAGGTGTTTCTCGTTTGTCTCCAGGGCAACGCTGATGAGAGATCGGGACGCTCGTCACACTATATACTGTATGTGTGTGTATAGATATATAGATATATAGATATATAGATAGATAGATAGATAGATAGATAGATAGATAGATAGCATCCTGGATATATCCAGGATGGCTTCACACCGGCCTTAAAAACTATGCAGTCTGAGTTACCTGGTTTGTGGTGGTACACAATTTGCACCAATCCACTTATAAAAAAAACGTTGTAGGCATCTAATGAACGGTAGTTTTTCATAGTTGTATGATCATGGATTTCTAACAAAAGGTAAGACGATTAACAAACAATCAGCTTTATGCCAGCTCTTCTCATGCCAAACTTTGGTAACACTTTAATTTGATGGTCCCTTTTGAACATTCTGTTGACACTAAGTAATGTTGCAACTACATGTCAACAAACTCTCATAAGTAGACTATCTACTAACTCCTTATTGTGTTGGTCTCCCAACAGATATTCTACTGACTATAAGTAACTTTGCAAGAACGTGTCAACTTAATCAACCCCTAACCCTACCAGTCAACTAATACACTATTAACACTCTAATGCGAGTTAGTAGAAATGTAGGTGCAACATTACTTATAGTCAATAGAATGTGTTAAAGGGACCATCAAAATAAAGTGAAACCCAAACTTTTAGTAGATATTTTAATAGGGATATAACTTTCATAAAGCTAAGGCTATGTCTCTTGATTATTAATCAAGAAGTTGTAAGCTAAAGCTAAGCTAACTATCCAAGACTTGCTTTTGATATTTGTTGGGTTAAATGATGTTCCTACCAGGTGATTAGAAACAAATATTTGTAAATATCAAAATTTTATCAAATAGTTAATATTTAGTAGTAAATATCAAATTAGACGAATGCTAATTGGCCCAAGCTACAGCTTGCTAACACATAGATAAGCTTTCTAATAGCTAACTTGTCCCATCATTTTAGTAATCAACTGCACCCCTGTTTCCCTCTAACTTTCATAAAGCTGCGGCTATGTGCTGTGATTATTATAACATAAGTTAAGGGTTGAAGCTATCTAAGCTATCTATGCATTTTGATCTTTGTTAGGTAGATTAAATGATGCTTTTACTTGGTGATTCGATCAAATAGTTGGAGATGTCAGGGCCATTCATTTGGATCATTTCTCCAACAAAAGGAACACAGGGACACAGACCAATAAAATATAGTATCTCAATATATATCCTCGCAGGTTCACATAGGGTAGTGAAATAATCCTTTGACATGGTTAAAAATAATGAATGTGTCCTGATGCCGATTATGTTTCACTCCAGTGCACATAGTTCTCAGCATAATATGACACGTTGCTCTACTTTTGTGTCCTCAAACGCTCGTTTTTTGGGGGGTTGACAGATTATAAAAACATAGTTCTGGGATTTTTAAGCTTGTTTACTGTACACCTTGTCACATAGCAGCTTTTAGACATTGTTCTGTTTTTTGTTATAAGTCAGAAATGACAAGAAGGCAGCTTCCTGCAATACAAAGTCAATGGAGAGGGTTGGATTGTTTTCCCTGCCGGTGGGCGTGGTTTTCAGACTATGACAAGTGTTGCTCTGTCTCATTAAGCAGTATCTTGTCTTTCTGTTCCATGTTTCTAGCAGATCTGCTTGATAGAACCCATTTGATTTATTTTTAGAACAATATTGTGTTTATTAATTAGCCAAAACACACAAATAATAATAATAATAATAATAATAGTAATAATTTTTATTTATTTAGCGCCTTTCTAGCACTCAAGGTCACTTTACAAATTAGGCTTAAGGAACAGAGACAATAGACATCAATACCAAGAAACAAAAACCAAAAACTAAGAATAATATACAGAAACCACTTACAAGATTAGATTAGAGATACAGAAAGAATGAAGATAAACATCCATAAAAGGGTACAGTTCACAGACTATGTCTTGAAAAGTAATGGTCAGAAAAAAAAGGGTTTTTAAAGGAGAGAATGGAGGATGCCTGACGGATGGTTTGGGGAAGAGCATTCCACAATCTGGGAGCAACAACACTGAAGGCCCTAGCTCCCATAGTCACCAGACGAAACTTAGGGGTGACTAACAATCCCTCACTAGAAGATCTTAATGAGCGGGCAGGTACATATGGTAGAAGTGAATCAGATAAATAAGAAGGAAGAATTTTATGGTGGGCTTTATAAGTGAGAATTAGTAATAATAGTTTGAATACAGACTGCCATTTGATGAATTTAGTAATATCATGACAAAACACAAGTTTTGTATGTATGTGCAATTTTCTGCTGTTTTAGCTGAACTTACGAGATGTGTCATTTACAGTAGATGCATTGTATATGTGTTTTCTGTTTGAATGACTCTAGATCAACATTTGTTACAATTTGCAGAATAATAGGTTTACCTGAACTAGTGAGTTCAGGTTGTATTTCTTGCAATATGTTGTAGGTCATGTGGCGATGGGTATGATGTGTTGAATTTATAAGCATTAGGTTCATGAAGGGCGAACACCTCCGAAGGACAAGAATAACTCAAAGACAAGTAGGAGGCCTACACCATTGTTTGTCACCTATTTACAATTCACTGGTAGTCTCGCCTAAGTTGACAGCAATCTTGATTCATACAACCAGAAAGGGAAATCTTTGGCCCCATTTACACCTGGCATTAACATCCATCATGGGTGATTTGATTACAAGTGGTCACCTGAGACATATTATTTTTCATACATTAAATTAACATGCGTCTTAAACGGGTCGCCAGTGAGCACTTGTGATTAGATGTCATTGATGGGAGGGTCTTTCTTTACAATTTATCACTGTCTGTTTCAGACTGTTGATGCATGTTAATGTCAGACCTGTTTTGTGAAGTATTGTATATGGGTCTATTTAGTTACGATAGTTTTCTTTTAACAGTTGCAAAGTTCAAAACCCTTGTTTTCTTCAGTGTTGTTCAGGACACGTCAGGACACATTACTGTTTACACTACAAATCAATGTGGCCATATGTGTCCCTGATAATCTCTGAATGTGATTTAAGTAATCAAATAACATGACTCACTTTTACGTAGTGCTAATTGGATTGCCTGAGGTGGGTGTTAATACTAGGTTTAAATGGGGTTCTTACGTCAAGTTTACACTGCTCCTATAGTGCAGGGGTTTTGAAAATGGGGTCCGCGGACCCTTGGGGGTCTGTGACGCAAAGCCAGGTGGTCTGCAAAATAATTTGCTATACCGTATTTTCCGGACTGCAACTTGTGTTTCTTTATCTTCTGAAACGTTCTATGATTTATATTCCAAAGTGACTTATATTATGCATTAAAGGGATACTCCACCCCAAAATAAAAATTTTGTCATTAATCACTTACCCCCATGTCGTTCCAAACCCATAAAAGCTTTGTTCGTCCTCGGAACACAATTTAAGATATTTTGGATGAAAAAAAAACATCGCCAAAATAGTCCATCTGCCATCAGTGGTTCAATTTGAATTTTATGAAGCGACGAGAGCACTTTGTACACAAAGAAAATGAAAATAACATTTATTTAACAATTCGTCGTAGGATTATGAATAGATAAGTCAGACAGATATACAGGAGTTAACCCATTCAGAGCTTTAAAAATCAGCAGCAGGACTTTAAAATCAATTCTAGAACGAATTGGGAGCCAGTGCAAAGATATTAATACTGAAGTAATGTGCTCTCGCTTATGCACTCCAGTAAGGAGCCTAGCAGCAGCATGTTGTACCATTTGAAGTCGATTAAGAGGAATATAAGGAATCCAAAGTGTTCGTGCTAGCGCCTCGCGCATGCACACAACATGTCAGTTCTAGCATTGCAACATGACAACGCAGCCTCATCATCAGCAAACTAAATGAAACATTATCTTTCTGCCAATGGGTGCAAAAAATTAGCTTTTTTCATATACAACATATTTTCACCGCTGTAGATGAAAATCCTGATTGTCTCTTGAACCAAACACATTACAACAAAATGCAACAAGTACTTTCTATAAAAAAGGCTGAAAGAAAAGGAACGTCAATTGAAAGAGGCGAGATTTGGCAAGAGACCACAGCACTAAGAGGTTGCTTGTGTTAACTGAACGATCCATGTAGGAAGATGAGAGCTGCAGCAGGCGTAAGAGGATCATTTTCTGTGTCTGTGCATATAACCCTGGCCCTGCAGGGGAAGTGTACCGTCTGTCATGCTACCAACCACATGAGTTAAATAACACAAGGAAAACCTTCTACCAAGCTTGTTTACTTTCAATTAATCAGACACAATATTTGTTAATATATTGTTTTATGGTGCTAAATTTCCTACACCTTCTACCTTATTTTATTTATCCTCAGGTTAAGTAAAAAAAGTCAAATCTGTTCTATCTCATAAGCATCTAAGTTCATACTTACAAAACAGGTAACAGAAGACTTCTCCATGGTCTGTTCTGTCTTAGCTATAAATCAATGCCAGGGAGGCAGACTTGTGTTATATAAAGACAAGTCAGTTTATTATTGCAATTAGTAAGTAAGCAATACAAATATTTTACAACTACTGTATATAAGTATTAAAAAAAAATTATAAATATGAAAAAGTTATTTGCTCAAAGCAATATCAGTGATGGTTCTGGTGCTGGAGAGCTCTTCAGGTGGTCTCGAAGCAGCATCTGATTTCATCATCACACTTCAGTCTCTTATAGAGAGCAGGTGGATCCCAATGTCTTATGGCATCATACTGGAAATCCCCTAAGAAGGTGTTTATAAAAGGCCTTGCATCTTCTCATTTTTCTTCTTCGGGATTTCTCTGCTCTGCTGTCTTGTACTCTTCATCTGAAACACACCAGCTGAGGTACTGTCCACTTTATTTTTTTTTCAATGCTCTTGCTAATGCATGTCATAAACATTTTCTCAATAAAGGCTTAAAACAATAGCGTGTGGTGTCTTTGTTAATAAACTACTTTATCAATAAAACAAATACAATAACGTGTGGTGTCTTTGTTAATAAACCACTTTCTTATTACAATGAATACAATAACGTGTATCAGTTACAGAATTGCCCATCCAGGAAATGTATGTACATACTTTAAAAAAATTCAGACCTCCCCAAATCAAAATTTTCTAGTGACTGATTACATCTAATTTTTTTCCATTGGCCCAACTGAATTTCTGCAAATTGATTTTTTTTTTTTTTTTTTTTTTTCATTTGTGGCAACAGTCTGTTAACCCTTTTGATAGCATATGATAAATTATTTCACATCATTTTTTGGTTTATTTGGGAACATTTTATTGATAAAACATTTTTTTGACCACCCATCACCCCCCCCCCCCATCCCAAAATATTTTTTCTTTGCATTACGTTATACAACAAAAGTGCAAAATCACGAAGGAAATTCTCCATTCACATATCATAGGACAATGCAGAGAGCAATACAAAATCACAAATATGTAAAAAAAAAAAAATGTCAAGAAATCAATAAGTGAAAAGGGAAAAACACTTGAAATGCATTGATGTATTGCATTTGATACAGATGTAGTTTTGTATCGTAGTGCGGGGCTGGGAAACTTCGGTCCTGGAGGGCCACTGGCCTGCAGAGTTTAGCTCCAACCCTAATTAAACACACCTGCCTGTAGCTTTTAAGTGATCTTAAAATACATTCATTAGCTGGTTCTGATGCAGTGTTTGAATTGTGTCAAAGCTCTTGGGGGGTCCCCCTAACTAGACCCCCCCCCCCCCCCCCCCCAAATATATTTCATTCATATTTTTATCTTGTCCTTTTTAATCATTGAGAAAATCTAATTCTAAGATAAAAGCGTATTTTACGATGATCAGTGAATTATGTGCAAACAATCAGCAAAGAAGAATTAAATATCTATCTTAGGGGTGAGCAATATAGACAAAAATTATATCTTTTGGGTATATATAGATAGTTTCTGGGATTTTATCGATAACATATTACATTTTACTGAGTGTGTTGCGCTGCAGGACTGCAGTGGGCAGCTGACTCCTAAAGTTTTTGATATTCTTCATATTCTGCGTGGTCTTTTCACAGCAGTGATAGATATTTATTTTTTAAAACGAGTTTAAAGTGATTTTTACCCTTTATGGGGGTTGCCTTAAAGTGGTTTTCATCTTATCTACATGGAAGATCCTTTGCGGTGGAGCTTGGAAACTTTATATCATCTCCACAGTCTATTCTCTCGGGGGTTCCACAGGGCTCATGTCTGGGTCCTGTGTTGTTTTCTCTATATATGCTCCCTTTGGGTATAATTTGTCAAAAATTTAATGTGGCTTATCATTGTTATGCTGATGATATCCAAATGTATGTGCCCCTAAGATGTAACAATGACACCAATATATCAATTTTGTTGGAATGTTTGGATGAAATAAGGGCTGGGATGGCTTCTAGTTTCCTGCAGCTCAATGAGTCCAAATCAGAAGTGGTGATTTTTGGCCCCCCAAAGTTAGCCAAACAGCTTTCTGTACATCTTGGCCCCTTAGCCAATAATATCAACACCCAAGTAAGAAATCTTGGTGTAACATTTGACTCTGAATTGAAATTTGATAGACAAGTCAGTGCTGTTGTTAAAGGAAGTTTCTTTCAATTGCGTATGATTGCCAAATTGAAGAAAATACTGTCTTTTGATGACATGGAAACTGTGATTCACGCTTTTATTTCATCCAGGTTGGATTATTGCAACTCGCTATATTTAGGGTTGTTGAAGAATCTGCTTTCACGGCTGCAGCTAGTACAAAATGCTGCAGCTAGACTGTTGACTGGCACAAGGAAGTGGTCCAGCATTTCCCCAGTGCTGGCTGCGCTGCATTGGCTACCTGTTGATTTTAGAATCCAGTATAAAGTTTTGATAATGGTTTTTAAAGGATTGTATGGCCTTGCTCCAGAATACATTTCATGCTTGTTGCAGCACTACTGTGTTACCAGACCTTTAAGATCATCTCAGAGTTTGCTTTTATATGTTCCAAGATCACGGTTGAAAACCAAAGGTGATCGAGCTTTTTCTGTGGCAGCCCCATGTCTATGGAATAGCCGTCCATTGGTTATTAGATCTTGTCACTCATTAGACTGTTTTAAATCAATGTTGAAAACACACCTCTACTCTGTGGCATATAGCTGCCCCTAGCTGTTGGGACATTGGTCAGGGATGTTTATTGTTGTGTTTTGTGTCTGTGTTTGATTATTTTATATGTAAAGCGCTTTGGTCAACTGGAGTTGTTTTAAATGTGCTATATAAATAAATGTTGATTGATTGATTGACTGATTTTTACCCTTTATGGGCATTTTTACCATTATAAAGTATTGTTTTCCCCCTAGAATATCATTATTATTAAAATCATTATCAACAATTAATCTTTGCAATGCAGAGAAAACACAGAAGCTGCATTTGAAGTGGCATTCAGATGTATTTACACACTGTTTAATGCAAGACCTGAATGCATTTAACCTGCAGTTACAAATGCATAAATGTTTTGATATTTTAATCCTAAAACATTGAGTACTGATATTTGAAATTATTTAAAAATATATACTTTAAATGTGAAATTAAAACCGCCAATAGATGGCAGTAAGTCACTGTTAATAAGTGAGTCATTGCAATTGAACTGAATCATTTAAACGGTTGATTCATTCAGGAACGAATCGCCATCACGTTGCTCAGAGATGCAAAATGGTCTGAAATGGTACTCTTCGTGTGATATTGATTTACTAGATGAAATTATATAAATATACTTATTTCCTGCCCCATCTTGAATTTTGGGAGCATTCTGCATTTTATTAGACTGAATCATGCAGTGAAAGAATGCACTCAGTCAGTCTAGCTAGTGTTTAAGCTCCTCTTATAATCGGTATGATAAATGAATCTCTTACTTTTATCGTACGTACGTCTGCACTTTTATTGCTTATGATGAGGGAATTCGCAAGTTTCAGTCTGAACAAAATTCAGCGATGACTAATCTGACCGCCTCTGATTGGCCACTGTATTCCTAAGCTCAACAGAATCGTGTGTGATTGATTATAATGAGCAACGGTGTACAAACGCTTAAAAATAAAGTACGATGTAACATGAGCAGGTCTAAATTTAATACAGCCATCGAATCTTTTCATTTAATTTTAATTTTCACTAGTTCAATGTTTCAAGTATTATAGCTTTATTGAAAAACCAGGGGACCCCCCAAGTATATATTTTTGGGTGTTATGGGGGGTCCCTTAATGCTTATGGGAGGTCCGGGACCCCCCCAGCCCCCCCTCAATTCGAACACTGTTCTGATGTGTTTGATTAGGGTTGGAGCTAACTCTGCAGGACAGTGGCCCTCCAGGACCGAAGTTTTCCAACCCTGATGTAGTGTGTCGTGTCATATCATGTACTTCATGGAATGAGATTTTACTCTGTGTTAAACTTAAAGAAGCACTTCTTCTCTGCGGTGAAACAGAGGTGCATGTTACACTTTTTGCACATCACTTTGGGTGTTCTTGTGCACCCACGAAACCTGCATCTTCCCTTTTTGTCACACATTATTTGCCCGTATGTATTGTCAATGGGAAATCCTGCTTAGGGATGGGAGCTGTGGACCCCTACTTATTTACCCTTTACTGCACAACGTTGCCCTGAGGCAACGCAAAGAAAAAGTGAATTTCTGAACATGCAAAATAATATAAAAATCATAAAACCTGACAAAAGTCTTCTCTACACCTTCATACACACACATATTTTTTTGTGTCATTTTAAATAAGATTACTAAAGCAAATAATCTTGCCTTTTTCTCACACCATGTGTGCCTGTGACCATGTGTCAGCACAGGATGCCCCCCCTCCCCCACACTCAAAAAAATGGTTTTGTGCCACTGTCCGTTTTATTCAGATATTTTTTGTTAAAACAACACAAATATATTTCATTTTCAGCCAAAACACTATTGTATTGTGTTTAATTAACTTAAACTGTTTAATTTTCCATTTTACTTAATTATCAATTGTTAAACTAACCTAAAGGGTTTAATTTCGCCATTCAAAAAAAAACAACAAAAAAAAAACGGATATGACGATTTCGAATGCCTTTGATGAAGACGGCGCGAAGGATGTGCATCATGGCTTCCAGAAATACAAGTCAGATAAGAAAGTTTTCTTTGTGTTAAGCCAAAGTCTTTCAGTTGTTAGTGTTTTCAGTATGCTTTTAGTGTTTTGTTTTGCAGTCGAGCAGTTATTGTGTAACTGTTTACCACGCCGTTATGATTTCGTGCGGTTGGGAGATGTGAAAGCGCGTGTCTGTCTGTTTGGACTGTAACGTTAGTGTGTTTGTGGAACAGACGATGGGGCGATTTTTTTTTTTTTTTAATTCAGATGGTTTTCCGTCTTATTAATGATATATGAGCAGTTAAATAAAACCTCCCTGTGCTCTTTCTATTCTACTCAATCAGCTAAAGCACGGAAGCAAGTACAAATAATGCCACAGTCGACTTCTGCATACATTTTAACATTTTATCTGCTATTCTTCTTTTGTAACGGCATGCATTTGATCACTGTTTTCTTACTTCATGGCTGCCTGATTAAGGAATGTAACAACTTTACTGAAGGAGGAGAAAACAGTTTTGGCCAAAGTAAGTGAAGTGCTGTATGCATTTTTATCATTTATAAACCGAAATAAGAATGATTACACTGAATAAACATGAGCGATGCAAGTCCCGTGCAGCGCTGTTTTGTGTATTGCCGTTACCGGGGAAACCGTTATATTATGCGGTCTAGAAGCGCCACCTGTTGGCAGAAAATCATTATTTTGCTTTTTCAGTTATTATTAGAGCAATGTGAAAACTAGCAGTTTGCCAAATGTAATCAGTTTTATTTTTTTGGATTCAACTTAGACTAATCTACATTTTTATGTAACTGAATTAAAAAAAAATTATGACTAGTCTTAAAAAAAAAAGCTAACTTTTAAGACTAGTCCTAACCTTTTATGCAACAGCCCCCAGGTCTTAAAAATGTCTTTATAAGTTTTAAATTTGATTTTAAAAATCCTGCAGATACTATGTAATAATATTTTGTTGACTTTTGTTACAATTCACGGCTTAGCCTATTTGAAGTTTTGGTTATGAACATGGAGAACGCTCATACAATGACTTCAAACAGGACAGTACTCTGAGCTGTTCACATTATACATAATATGTAATCATGTCCAGCCTTTTGGAATGATAAACATATTCATTACTCACGCAAATAAATCATTGATTTGTTCTTGATCATTGAATTTGTCTTTGCTGTTAAACTGTATGGGTGTTCCTGTAACAAATTGCACTTCATTTATTTACAGATTTGTGCAGAACTTGAGACGGACAGAATTATTTTTAATTCATTTAAATAGTGCTGTAAAAATTGCTGTTAAAGAGCGAATACATAAGGGATAATGCACAGCTAGCCAACCTGTTCTGGCTGTGCAATTAATGATTTTAATGCACGACGTGAAGGCAAGGACCACCTGACACAAAGTTTGTTAGCACGAACATTCTGCCCGCTTCAGAGATGAACTAGTGCGGTGAGAGAGAGTGCGTGTGTGAATTAGCCTACCTGCATCTGCGCGTCACTACAAACAATAAAGATTTGAGTTTAGTTATTTAAACAGTCGTTTTACCCCCTCTTTGTTGATTAATATAATGTAGCGATCCAGTATCTAAGCTATTTTATTAATGAAAGTCGCTGGGCAGCGTTGACAACACGTTTCTGTCCTCCTAAATATTTGTGTGGGCAGCTCGATCTCGATCTCACAAACCAAAATAATAGACATGATTTTCTCAGGGCTTATATAAAATCAGATGAATAAAGATTATTAAAATAAGTATGGATGACAGTTGATTACAATAATAGTTTAGTTTATTACCCTAATTAGTAACCGTGTCCTCTGTGGGATAAAGTTAATATTAGTCTTATATTAATAATACTTAATTAATATTGTGATTTTTTTCATCCCTGTTATAGTATTATTCATAAGTCAATTTATTTTTCACCATCTTTCCAAGTTCTGTACCTCAGGTCCAAAAGAAATGTAGAAAGAATGAAATGAAAACACCAAATTCATGTTATTTTCAAAAGGGAAATACTGACATGGATGTTTACAGAGCAGAGGTCACCTTTTTTAATTCCAATAGGAGAGATGGACTTTTTTTTTTCTTTAGTATTATTATTTTGCGCTGTATTATTGGTTACTGTGTTATTTCTGCTTCAAAAGGCAGCAATAAATAACACTTTAATATCTAAAGAGTGTTTAAGTGATTTTATGTTGTGAAATGAATATATGCATACTAATCATAATAATTGTGAAACCGTGATTATTCCTCAGACTATAATCGTACCAACAAAATCAATAATCGTTGCATCCCTACCAGCCACTGAGTTTTAGGGTTATGGGTATTAACCAATAAAACGGATATAATGAGATTAGGTTTATTAATACAATACATACAAAATGTGAGACACGTATTACAAATGCCTCAAAATAAATTGTTTTTGGT
Source organism: Acrossocheilus fasciatus (assembly GCA_036784905.1). Classification (NCBI taxonomy): domain Eukaryota; kingdom Metazoa; phylum Chordata; class Actinopteri; order Cypriniformes; family Cyprinidae; genus Acrossocheilus; species Acrossocheilus fasciatus. The sequence continues at coordinate 5,314,087 of CM071953.1, forward strand.
GGTTAATGCAAGGCGGGCATGTCCAGAAGTGTGTTCTGTAGAGTTTAGCTCCAACACACCTGCCTGGCACTTCTAGTAAGACTTTGTTTTTGTTTGAAAATTCCTAAAAACCTTGATTAGCTGATTCAGGTGTGTTTAAAGGGAGAGTTCACCCAAAAGTGAAAATTCTGTCATTAATTAGTCGCCAAATTGTGGGTTTGGAACGACATGAGGGTGAGTAATTAATTACAGAAGTTTCATTTTTGGGTGAACTCTCCCTTTAATTGGTAATATTGCTGAACTCTGCAGGACAGTGGCTTTCTGTGCTGATCTGGCCCAGTACTGTTAGTTTCATTTTCCACTGAAATGTTTGTTAGAATTACATCTTGACTGCTTGCCTGTATTTCCTGTAAGGAAATGATCAGACAGAATAAAAATTAATGAATTACTATTTTTTTTTTGTTGTTGTAATTTTTAGAAAAAATGTGAAGGCTGAATCTCATAAATTTTGTTGTTTGCATCTTTAGACTAATTACATTGAAGTACCCGATTGAAGACCCTAGCAGTCTTATTATGGAGTATATGGTGAGTAGTGTGTTGTTGTTTTTTTTTGTTGTTTTGTTTCGTATTTTCAAGGATGATAAATGCTATGGTAAAGTTAATCCACAAGAATTTGAGTATTTTTACTTTTAAATATCCTCTCTAGGATACAGATGTTGCCAGCACTCAGGAGGTGATCCAGAAGACTCATGGGAATCTGATATGTCATAAGATTTGAAGGTGCAGACATTGAAGATGTTGGAGGGTTGGAAGATAAAGTTCTTCAGGACCCTAGCAGTATACCCCATGCAAAACCATGTTTCTGGGACTGATATATGGACTGAACTTGAGCAACCCTCCTGACCTCAGGTGCACATTTGGAGTACTGCAGAAGTCATTTCTGGAGCCAGTTCCTGCTCCTGGAATAAGGTTTGATTGGTTGCCTTTAAATGCCAATTAGAAAATGACAGTAGTTTGATATTTCTGCTATTGTGTGTAATTGTGTAATGTGGTTTCAACTGTATTTAACTTTGTTTTGCTCTTGTTTAACAAATACACTTGATCATTTGTGACACATCTTTTCTTTTATGACTTAATACAAGACAATCTCTCACACAAATGCTTTGTTGAAGGGTGTAACTTTAAATAGAAATTTAGTTAAAGTAACTAGAACTAATTGGATGGAACCTCTGTCCATAATTCAAATGAGTTGTTTGAAACAAATGTTCTTAAGTTGATAAAGTGAAACATATTTGACCAGTTTTAATAAACCAAAACATGTTCACTTAACTTAACCAGTTTAAGTTACAGGGAAGTGAATAAATTGAGTTGGTTGGACATTACTATTTCACATAGATTATTCCTCATGCAATTGTGTTCACACAACACACAGAGTTTGCATAGGTTCAAAAAGTTCCATTCTTGTTAATAAAAAAACAATTTGGTTGTGTGGAACCACTGTCCATAATTGAATTAAGTTAGTTTAAAGAATCATTTTTTTGAGTGCACCCCCCCCCTTCAAGTGGTGCTTAATAGTGACTCCCACACCTTATTGGACTGTTCTTTGATACTTTTCAAACATTTTAATTGGTTGCAATCATTTAAAAAAATCATGTACTGAACTTGGGCATAAGAAAAACTTTCCGTTGCCTGAGGGCAACACTATGCAGTAGAGAGTTAAAATTAGCTCTATGAGAAATATTATGCTGAGCCAATTGGACAAAAAAAAAAAAAAAATCTACCAAACCATGTTATTGGCTCAATTAAATATTTTATATAGTAGTAGCATTTTTTTTTTATTTTACCTAATCTAAAAATGTATATTTGAAAATTATATTGCTAAAACAACCTTACTGAATTGTTTATTCCCCATTGTTTTTCATTGTGAAACAGAAAGTGTGCCAGGAGAGCCAGCTAACAACGTTGATTGTCCTTTATTTGTTTTTCTTCTCTAGTCACGTTTGATCTCGCGAGTGTCAGTGAGATCTGATGTCACTGTGAAATCGTTCCTACAATCTTCAAGTGTGTGGTCTTGCGGTCTGGTCTAAAAATCTAGTGTGTTTGTTATTATAAGGCTTAAAATCGGTTGAACAGTCTTGTGGTCTCCCATGGTTTTAAAATCATTTAAGATTTGAAAATTGTCTAGTGTGCAGCCAGCTTAAGTTGCATAGCTTCCTATGGAGGGTCAGAGAGCTCTCAGATTTATCAAAAATATCTTAATATGTGTTCTGAAGGTCTTACGGGTTTGGGTACGACATGAGGGTGAGTAATTAATGACAATTTTCATTTCTGGGTGAACTAACCTTTTAAATCCTTGTTGTACTCCATGTTGAGTGCATACAATAATCCAAAGAATTCAATAAATACATTTACAAAGTCTCCTAAGTTGTGAAGCATCACCTCCTCTTCCAGGACAACGGAGACATTTAGCACACTTGACAGGGCTCTTGAAGTGCAACTGCTGATGCTTACTATTCCAATTTTCATTGCAGTTGTGTGGTTCTCCAATGACTCCAATGAATAAAATAGCAATGTCAATATAATTCTACATATAACTTCAATAACTTTTGCAGCCTGCATTACACAGAGCCACGTCACACAAATTACATCTAAGAGCTAATAGTATTGACACTAATATGGATTAAACATATTCAATAAGAACTCAGCGTTAAATACTCACTGTGAAATTTGTAGTGGTTCCTTTTCTACACTTCTGACTTCTGACTAAATGGTGCCTCGTAAGCTCAGATCTAGCAATGGTGGGTTACACTGAGGGGAACAACAACAAAAAAATGTTATAGCAGAAACGTTTTTCTTGTGTCTCATACATGTAATATAATAATTATAAAGTGAAATAAAAATAATTTAGTTCAATAAGTTGTAACTTCAGGTAACCAATAGATAGTGGTGTGCGATATTGACAAATTATATCTCAATATTTTCTGGGATTTTATTGATAACAATTATTAGACAATATTTTGCTGAGTGTGTTATTGTACTGACATTTTAAGGACTACTGTGGACTCCTAAAGTTTTGATTTTCTGCATATTGTGGTGGTCACTGGTCAGTTCAAAACAGTCATAGAAATTAATATTTTCCAATACGTTTAAATTGAGTTTTACCTTTTTATGGGCATTTTTACCTTTTATAAAGCCATTTTTGTAAAAGTGTGCATAATCTTTTCAGTCAAATTCTACATTTTAGAAGTCAATTAGAATAATACATTTGGGCTGTTACCAAGGAAATGAAATCAATATCAACAAAATTCATCTTTGCAATGCAGCTGAAACACAGAAGCTACATCTGAAGTGGCATTTAGAAGTATACACACTGTTTAATGCAGGACATGAATCAGTTAACCTACAATTACAGCTGCATAAATAATGTTTTGGTATTTTAAACATTAAAACATTGAATACTGATATTTGGAATTATTTAAAAATAAAAATATACTTTAAATGTGAAATTAAAACCGCCAGAAGGTGGCATCAAGTCACTTTTAATAAGTGAGTCATTGCCATTGAACTGAATCATTTAAACGGCTGATTCATTCAGGAATGAAACACCGACATGAAATGGAGCAAAAACAGGCAATATTGTCTCTAAAACGGTTGTCTATAAAATATTAAGTCCCTTAATATTACCATCTTGTTTATTGAACTGTTGTATACAATCAGTATCACATTTGTAATCATGTTGCTTTGTGGAAGAAAAAATGTCACTCTTCGTGTGACATTGATTAAAGGGGTCAAATGATGCGATTTCAAGTTTTCCTTTCTCTTTGTAGTGTTACAAGCTGATTGTGCATAGATGAAATCCCTGAAGTTGCAAAGAGTAGTCTCGAAACCAAAGAGAGATTCTTTATCAAAGTTAAGACTCTCCCTAAACTCCACCCTAAAACGGCTCATTCAAACACGCCCCCACATGTCTACGTTGGATGTGGCAATATTTGCATAATGCCGCACAAATGTTCACGCAAAGAAAGAAGGCGTGGTTTCAGTAACCGCAGTAGTGTTGAAGCAGCCATGTCAGGGAGACGTTGTGTGTTTCTAGCTGAAAGCAAAATCACTTTATTTGGCCTTCTGAAAGTAGATGCAGTTATTAATCATTAAGATTATTTACAACAGAACAGCACAATCCAGATGTTATCACAAAGCATTTTATGGACGACCATTTCGCGAAGCTAGGAGAGGATGTAATTCTCACTTTGCTACGACAATCTGGCTCTTCTGGATCAGTGACTGCAAGTATGTTTTGTTATTAGTTTGTTATAAGTATTTGCTATAGGGGATGGGGGCGTGACGTCACTGCTCTAGCGCCGCGGTGGCTGATGGGAAAAATCGCCATTTTGTGAGGCCACTTGTTGCGACGCGCTGAGGAAGTTATAATATGAACGTGTTTTAAATAGGACACAGAAATTTAATAAAGTGTAAATCAACATATTAAAGTTATTCAACAAAACATTATTTAGTCAAGAGCAGTGATGGATTTCTTCTGTCTTTTGTTGTTTGATTAACATTAATGACAGACGGCACAGTTTTATTAGGCTGCTGTCAAGACCTGTTTCACGGATCCAATACTTATTCATATGCGTTTCCTTTCGCAACTTAAGACAAAACCGACAATGCTTATGAGGAATACTCGTCAGCGCGACCATTTTGACATTATTTTGTGTGTATTTGGCCACTTAATCGCAACCAGCTGTGTTTGTTTGTTCGCAGCGCACGGAAAAGCACCTCTGGAGCACACCAGTACCTAAAGACTTAAAAGAAGTGCAAATAATACATTTCTGTGACGATGCAACAACGACCGATTAGGCAATTGACAATTCTGTCAACTGTACCGAAATGCAAGCTAAAGTCTTGTATCGCAGCATGCAGCAGATGTGAAGAGAAGGTCAAAGAGAGAGGACGCAGTGCAGCTGAATCACTCACGCTGTTTTCAAATGACTGGTTGTGCGAATTTATTTACTCATCTAACCTACACGCTATATTGAATAAATGTTTTGCAGGAATTTCCCTCATTTTAAAGTCGAAAGCTGCGGGAATATATGCGCAATCCCACACCAAAATTCGGGACCTGATTAAGCATAATTCTACTGTACATAGAATTGTGAAACTTCCAAAACTTTCTGGGTTTATTTATTTTTCCAAAACTTTACAGGCCTGGAAATTGCTGTTTTAAAATTCCACGACTTTTCCAGGTTTTTCATGACCTTAAATGAACCCTGGATGTGACGATCGGGTGCGTTTATCTAAATCAAAATCAGGCACAAATATAGGTGCGGGTGGTTGGCCATCTTTTCCAGGTACCGTTTTCTTGCGTCCGTTAGAAGTTTGTCTCTGTATAGTACATTTTGTTCTTTTAATCGACTTTTCAACATTGTTTTTCATGTGGTTGTTTTAAGTCTCGCCCGATGTGGCCTCACAATATGGCGGCGCCCTCTTGTTTACGTCCCAGAATGCACTGCGCAGTGACGTCGGTTGCCAAGGTCTATTGACTGTTCAAATGCGGAATTTTGCACGTTGTGTGTGTGTGTGTGTGTGTGAGAGAGGGAGACATGGTCACACAACCGGTGTCTCGTGTACTGCAAACACATAGGAGCTTCATCACTGTGTCTGTCACACGACTCTGTTCCCCTCTCTGGCTTGAACTGATGGTAAAACTAAGGAAGTTACATTTCCGACTTGTGCTTGTGGTGTTCGGCCATTCAAAATGCACTGTGTCAGCTGGCCAATCAGAGCAGACTGTGCTTGTTGGAAGGAGGGACTTTGTAGAAAACGAAGCGTTTGAGAGAGGCGGGGCATAGAAGACTTACAATAATGTACAGTATTTGAAAAATAATGTGTTTTTTGAACATTAAATCATGTCAACATATTCTGTTACACCAAATACACAAAATAATGATCTTTAAAAAAAAGCATCATATGACCCCTTTAACTATTTAAAATGATATAAATATATAGTCGTGGCCTAATGGTTAGAGAGTCGGACTCGTAATCCAAAGGTTGCGAGTTCGAGTCTCGGGCTGGCAGGAATTGAAGGTGGGGGGAGTGAAAGTACAGCTCTCTCTCCACCTCAATACCACGACTGAGGTGCCCTTGAGCAAGGCACCGAACCCCCAACTGCTCCCCGGGCGCCGCAGCATAAATGGCTGCCCACTGCTCCGGGTGTGTGTTCACTGCTGTGTGTGTGCACTTTGGATGGGTTAAATGCAGAGCACAAATTCTGAGTACGGGTCACCATACTTGGCTGTATGTCACGTCACTTTTCACTTTTCACTTTCATATAAATTTTCTTAGCCTGACTACGTCAGACTTCGTATTTCTGCTCAATTTCATTTCGCTTCTGTACTCAGTCTGATATAGCAAACCATCTCTCAGTTTATCTCTGGCTCCGCAGCAGCCGGGCCAACCAACGAACAGAGGGCAGGCTGTGACGTAGACGCTAAGCTCCAAATTTAAGATTGTAGTTTAGGTGAGGGAAATCTAAAACGACAGCGGAGACACGGGATGCTGTTCGGTCTGTTGTGGAGAATATTCCCGGCATTTGCCAACTGAAGCCCGAACAAGAAGGGTGTTTGGTTCACATTTTGAATGGAGGTGATGTTGTGGCCCTACTCCCGACAGGTTTTGGGAAAAGTTTAATTTATCAACTGTTACCATTCGTCAGCGAGAAACTGGGGAGGCCAAAGTCCGGCAAGGCAATAATTGTGATTGTGTGTGTGTGATGTGATTACTTCACATAATCTGCAAAAGACGTTCACAGCCATCTTCACTCCGGTATTTCGCTCGATGGTTTTGTTTTCGCCGCATACCTGTGTTTACAGCGGAAGTTCGAGGCGGCTGAGCCGTCGAATAACATACATCATAACCAACCGTTTTGATTGAAGTTTAAAATCATTGGTGTACCCGTAAGCCAAACAAGCGCCTGCCCACAAGAAAGTAATCACTTGTCAATTATGTCCTTCCAGACTCTGTCTACGAAGCAAAGCTTTTTGCTCCAAAGCTTGTTGGGCAAACACAGATTTTTCGCTTCTGCTTGATACATTGGCTAAACACAATTTAATATGTTTGGTGAATATATATTTTTAATTTTAACTTCAGACCTTCAGCTAAAATTACTACAATGCATTTTTTTTGCTTGGGGGTAGTTATTGGGAAGCAATTTGTTGAGTCAATTTCCACAATTTTTCAAAATGTATTTTTTTTTTATACAGTATATATTTTTTTTTACTAGCATTGTGCCACAAAGAATTTATGTCTGACACACGTTATTGCGTGGATAACTGTAAGGCCTCTAGTACTTCTCTCATTTAATAATGTATCACTGTAAATATTTCAAGTATAATTTCAAATAAAGTTTGTCAGTGAACTGGAAAGGCTGTGGCATAATTTCTTATCTTGTTAAATTGAAATCCATCTCCAGTGCGTTGTTGCTTGTTGTGCAACAAATTTTTAACTATAGATTGTAAAACTAATTATTTTGCGTATTGATATATCGGTCCCACTTTACATTAGGTGGCCTTAACTACTATGTACTTACATTTAAATTAATAATTTGGTACAATGCACTTATTGTGTACATGTTTTTACATTGTACTTATATTTTTAAAAATACCTATATGTAGTTACATCTGTTATTAAATTCTGTAAATACATTTATAATTACACTGTTGACCCATCCCTTACACCTTAACCCACCCTTAAACTTACCCATACCACTTAACCTGTCCCTAACCTTACCCGTATCCCTCCTCAATAGCAGCAAAAGCGTTTTTGCAATACAATATGAACACAATAATTACATTGTACTTATTTTTTGATGCAAGTACATAGCCCACAGCCATATCACCCTGCAGCCCAAGACCGGTTGCCCATGGAAGCCAAGCAGGGCTGAGCCTGGTCAGTACCTGGATGGGAGACCTCCTGGGAAAACTAGGTAGCTGTTGGTAGAGGTGTTAGTGAGACCAGCAGGGGGTGCTCACCCTGTGGTCTGTGTGGGTCCTAATGCCCCGGTATAGTGATGGGGACACTATACTGTCAAAAGAGCACCGTCTTTCGGATGAGACGTTAAACCGAGGTCCTGACTCTCTGTGGTCATTAAAAATCCCATGACACTCATCGTAAAGAGTAGGGGTGTAACCCCGGTGTCCTGGCCAAATTCCCGCGACTGGCCCTTGTCAATCATGGCCTCCTAATAATCCCCATCCACTTGATTGGCTCTATGACTCTCTCTCCTCTCCACCTGTAGCTGGTGTGTGGTGAGCGCACTGGCACCGTTGTCCTGTGGCTGTCGTCGCATCATCCAAGTGGATGCTGCACACTGGTGGTGATTGAGGAGAGACCCCCCACATGATTGTAAAGCGCTTTGGGTGTATAGCAATACACAATAAAAGCGCTATATAAATGCTTCATTCCTTCCTTCCTTCCTAGTTAAGGCCACCTAATATAAAGTGTGACCGATATATTTATACAATTATGTTAGTGGTGAACATTTACTTTTGCTTCACTACATTCCAAAGCATAATAGCACATTTTTGCCTCTATTACCTTTCATAAAACATAAAATATGTCATATAAACTTATAAACATTGATGCGACAAGCTTTTGCTCATCAACATCTGGCAATTATATGCAATTCTTCTCCTCGCCTCTTTACCTCACAACCTCTGTCAGGTTAGATGGGGGCAGATGCACATTTTCAGGTTTCTCCAGAAATATTTGACTGGGTTTCAATCCCAGGCTGTGGCTGAGCCACTCTTGCTGTGTGTTTAGGGTCATTGTCCTGTTGGAAGGTGAACCTTCTGCCCAGTCTGAGATTCTGAATGCTCTGGACTAGGTTTTCATTAAGACTATCTCAATATTTTGGTGCACTGAGCTTTTCTTCTAGTCTGACGAGTCCCTCAGCCCCTGCCGCTGAAAAACAGCCCCACAGCATTGCAGTAAGCAGTGTCTGGTTTCCTTCAAACATGACACTTGAATTAGAGGTTCATCAGACCAGAGAATCTTATTTCGCAAAGTCTGAGGGTCCTTTAGGTGCTTTTTTTTTTTTTTTTTTTTTGCAAATTCCAAGTGTGTTTTCATGTGTCTTCACTGAGGAGAGGATTGAGTTAAAAAAGGGTTGCAGTGGAGTGTTGCAGTGATGTTTGTCCTTCTGTAGATTTCTCCTATCTCCACATATGATCATGAAGCTCAACTAGAGTGGCCATCAGGTTATTGGTCACCAGTCTAGACAAGGCCCTTCTCCGTCAATTGCTCAGTTTGGCCAGGAAGCCAGATCTAGGAAGAGTCCTGGTTGTTTCAAACTTCCTCAATTAAGGGTTACTACATGCTTCTGTGAACCTTCAATGAAGCAGATTTTTTTTGCTTTGAACTCTTCCGCAGATGTGTGGCTTGACACAAACCTGTTTCTGAGCTCTACAGGCAGTTCTTTTGACCTCAGAGCTTGGTTTTTGCTCTGATATGCATTATCAGATGTTAGATCTTTTATTAAGACGTGTGTCCCTTTCCAAATCATACCCATGCAACTGAATTTGCCACAGGTTAACTTCAAGTGTAGTAACATCTACAAACAATATGAATGCTCCTGATCTATATCTCTACTGTCCCAATCCCATCATTGCATTAAATATTATTTGTTTTTCCTCATTACATATTAAATGTAATCTTTCTTATCAGTTCTGAATGATGACTGACTGGTGCTAAAAAAAAATAGTAAGCATGGATCATCAATCATTACTTTCACTTTTAATACTCAAGTACATTAAAAATCAAGTACTTTTACTGAATTAAAATTGATAATGAGTACTTACGCTTTTACTGGAGTAACATTTTTTTAGGGTATATGTACTTATACTCAAGTACATGATTTGTGTACTCTCTTGGATGGATATTCACTCTTGTGGAAGAGTGGAAGCCGAGTGGAGAGAAGAGTTGTGCGAGTTTGTCTGCAGAGAGGAGTAGGCAAATGACAAATGAAAAAACCCACTGTAGAACTGAAGACAAGTGACTACAGAACGCTGTGAGCGGTGGTGGGGAAATCTCTGTCACTGTTCCAGAATTAGTTTCATTCTGCATTGCTTGATGACTTCTTTCGGAACTATTCTTTTTGTGAGTGAAGAAATACACAAACTGACTGGCCATTTTTTATCTGAAACATAAGTTACTCAATACAAGATATTTGTTAATGAACTGTTGTATAAAAGCAATATCATAATGCAGTTCAACATCTTATGGGTTGGTTGTGAGAGCTACTACAGTTTGGGAAGGACAAAGTAGCTTATCTGGCATACATTACTGCGTCTTTACTGCATCAGTCCACAAATCTATGCATGCATGTCAATCATCTCTTTAAAATTCTGAAAGTGCACTACCACACCAAGCATTTGGATATCTGCCCAGTTATAATTCTCTTCTCCATCAGTTGCTACAATGACTGCTAAAAAAAAAAAAAAAGAGAAGGAAAAAAAAAAAAAAAAAACTACACAAACATCTCTTTTAATTGAAAATTAACTATTTGCTTTTTGTGGGCAATAACGGTGGCAGGCACCATGAATGTAGTATTTTTACTAATTATAGCCTATATAGAATACGTGGAGCTGTGCTGAAAAGAATTAGTAGTTTTTTTTTGTTTTTTTTTTTATTATTATTATTTAATTAATCATGGCTCATCAGTTTTAGTGCATTTAGAACCTGTTGAAATTGTATAAGATATTTGTAGCCTACAAATGTGACAATTTTAGTGAATTAACCTCCTATATATTTCAAAATGTGCTGAAGGGAAGTCATAGAGGATGTCATTGATGTTTCTTGAGAAAATGAACCTGCCTTTATAGAACACCAGATGATGAGTGTCTTTAATTTGTGCGCCTCTGATTGTGCTGTTGTGATTAATATTCATCAGACAGGGACATGTTTCAGATTAAATGGATATTTCCTGATTCTCTTTCCATGCTTCCTGGTAATTCTGACAATGACTTTACATTCTCTGCTTCAAATATTGGTTCTTATTTTAGAATTGTGGTTTAAGGTTGTTGAAAATAAATGAAAAGGTTTGTGTAATGAACGAATTAAGGGAAACGACCTAGTTAGCTTAAGACACTGTTTGGCAGTAAGATGATTTTGGGGATTTCTTGTCTAAGAGCAATTGAATTGAAAGGATTCCAGCATGTTTACAGATTAGGAGGATTATTTAAAAAAAAAAAAAAAAAAGAAGATCTATCTTCTTACACAGTAATAATCCAAGATGTTCTTTTGATGCCTCTTAGTGGAATGATGAGCAAGATTGTGCTGGAAAAATGCAGCTCGCAAGAATACTCTAAAACTTGGTTTCTTTGTCTGCAAATAAAATGCGGCGTTGGCAAAGTTAAGCTTGTGAATGAGGATATGTCCCTTTCATGTTTGAGGATAAATGCCGTAATGCAAAAGCAGATTAATCTCCACTATTTCAGCACTACACCACTGCTATCTGAAACTTAGCATACACACAGTTTACCTTTCATCTGTTTACAGGTACTTTTCTGTGGATATTACTAGAGAAATGTAGGCCTACTTCACAAATTCCCTAAACATAGTGACAAATGTGCATATAATAGTTGTCACATGGGGAAATTGTCAGTTTTTGTCTGCGAAGTAGCTTATTATATCAACTATAACATTTAGAACCAAAAGTCTTATTACATTTTTATCCGTTGTTGTATGTTGGTTTCAAATGCTAGTAAAAATGACCTCAAACTAATTTCCAAAATAAACCTTGCAAATTCCAGTATCATCATAGCCATCTTTAGCAAGTGAGTATTATATATATATATATATATATATATATATATATATATATATATATATATATATATATATATATATATATATATATATATATATATATATATATATATATATATATTTTTTTTTTTTTTTTTTTTTTTTTCCTCCTTCTTCCTTTGGTTGGCCAAAATAATGGTTTGAGATTGTCAAGGTTTCCAGGTATTTATTTTATTTATTTATTTATTTTTCAGCTCTGCCTAAACTTGAAAATGGCTTTCAAACTCTGAAGGACGCACGAGTACAACTCATCGAACTTTACTGTTTTTTATTTTACTTCTGTTTGCAGAGGTATTGGCAGGATTAACAGTAGAAACAGCAGTAGAGTATCTGTGGTACGTTGAAAACCTTTAAAAGGTTGATACAACGAAAACAAATTATGTAAAATAAAGGTATTATTTAAACTAACATTTCAAATCTCATTCAATATCAACATATTAACTGTATTCAACTAAATCAGATCAAATAAATAAGTTTCATGCCTTGACCATAAACTATAATGCTGACAAACCTAAAACACACCTTTCAAAATCAAATAATAGGCTAGTTATCAAAGTTCAACATAAATCAAACAAAACGTAGCATCAATCAGTACTGTAACAAATCCCATCAAACAATTAAAGTTCACACAATTTAAAAACTATAGGCCTACTGAAATTGTACAACTTCAAAGCTGATATTTTACATTAAAGGGGACGGTAACACTTTATTTCGATAGTCCACTTTAGACATTCTACTAACAGTAAGTAACTTTGCAACTACATGTCAACTAGCAGTCATTAGAGTATTAGTAGACTGTCTGCTTAATATCCTCTAACACTTTATTTTGATGGGTCCACAACATACAACATACTGACTATGAGAAACTTTGCAAGTATATGTCAACTTATTCTACTAACCCTAAACCTACCCTACTGAGAGTTAGTAGACATGTAGTTTCAAATTAATGAGAATTAGTTGACATGTAGTTACAAAGTTACTTATAGTTAGTAGAATGTCTAAAGTGGACTATCGAAATAAAGTGTAACCAAGGGGACCAATTATGCCCCTTTTTACAAGCTATAAAATAAGTCTCCGATGTCCCCAGAGTGTATGTGAAGTTTTAGCTCAAAATACCCCACAGATATATATATTTTTTTATAGCTTGTTAAAATTGCCACTTTTAGGGTATGAGCCAGAATGCGCTGTTTTGAGTATGTTGCTTTAAATGCAAATGAGCTGTTGCTCCTGGAGAAGAGCTTCAAGAGCTCAAGCCCCAGCATTAGCAGTGCTAGCTTTTGTGTCCTCGGCTCAGATGGGGGGAGTTTATGGAGACTCCTATGTTCATAGGTGCATCCGAAAATACAACACTTGTAATGCCTCTTTGGCGCTGACATTAGCTGTGTCCCAAAGCTAAGTGTAGACACTTCGGAGTGCGCATTTTAAGTGCGAATGCATCACACCGACACTACAGAGACTGTCTCAATGTGAAGTGTACACACTCCGAAGTCCGTATTTGAAGTGCGATTGGGTCACAGCGTCAGGACGTAAGCTGTCCCGCTTTTAAATATCTAAAAAAATACTTTAATGTCTTTAAAGCATTAATAGATTTTTTTTATTTTGTTTAGCCTACATGTAGGCAAATCTAGAAAAGATGATGCTGGCTGTGACGCACAGCGGGTTACCATCTCTTCCTTTTTTTTTTCTTTTTGTGTAAAGAAAACACTGTACTTTATTATTATAGGCAAAGACAATTAAAACATTTTTTGTAAAAAAATAAGGATATTAACCGTTATTTTTTCTACTCGAACCGGTTTCGGAACGGTAATAATAGAAGAACGCAGGAACAGAAACATTAAAATATGATTCTGCTCTGAGTGAACCAATTTATTTTTTTATTTTTTTATTTATTTATTTTTTTTCAGGCCCTGCTGTCAGGGCCTCCCCACTCAGACCAAAACCATTAAAAACGTGTCCAGCGCTGGCACATTTATCCTGCAGTACAGGGTCTGGTCTGATTTAGGGAAAGAATAAACATGGTTCAGAGCTATGACAAAGTAATTAGTAAAATAAATATTGAGGTACTTTAGTGAACTACATTGGGGGAAAACCACTAGTCATATTTAAATCCTTAGTCAAAGGGATAGGCTAGTTCACCCAAAAATGAAACTGTCTTATGAGGACAAAAAAAAACAAAAACGTATTACTTCACATTTGTACGAGAATACCTGTACTTCCTTACAGTCCACCACTGATTATTTTGAAAATGAAAATAACATTTCTTGACAGAAAATTGACAAATTGTTACAAACTATATCAAAGGATGCATGTGAAGAAATCGGACCGGCCACACAGGGCACTGTTCAGCTGTCGCTGAACAATGCATAATTTGTTTTTTATTTATTCAGTTTTATTTTTATGTTTACTTAATTGCCTAAAATCAGGGTTGCAAACCTTTCAAAATATGTTCACCATGATCAAGACAATAAACTATTATAAAATCGCACATTGGTAACACATCAGTCAGCATTTGAACTGCTATAGGCTATATGCATGTGCATGATTTTGTATTTTTTCATATGTATCATTTACATTATTCAAGTGAGTTCAAACGCAATGCCTGCATTAAAAGTTGTAATCCAGCAAGGACGCAGCAAAACAATCAAATGTACCCGGCCATGGTCTTGGCTAAGCCTGAGGTACATCACCCGGGTGAAACATTCCCACCATCTCCTCCAGTAAAATATAAACTATATAAACATATGTGCAATGCTGGCTCCATAACTTTTTTTAAACGACCTGTCAGGATGGCAGCTCTTGTCTCGCACCGTTGCTACGCGACAGGAGCCGCAATCGGGAACACCTGCAAATAGGAAAATCCTGCTAAGGCGGAGCGTCTCATGCACTTTGGAGTGTCCTTCGGAGGCGTGGCCTTTGGGACACAGCTATTGTATCTCCAGCAGCTAATTTACAGCAAGAGAACAGTAATGGCGGCCCGCAGCTTCTCACTCAGGGCTGTGATTATGCTAATAGGGCAGAGAGCATCACAAATAGGCGGGACTTTTTCCCCTCGGTGACATGAACAGAGGGAGAATCTGAAATAGCACGTTTGGAGCGACTGTTCATGATTTATAGAAATTATTTAAAAACAAAATGAGTGGGTGGATTTTTAACAATATAGGTTGATTGTTTTCACACACTCCAGCCACACAACTGTGTTCAAACATCTTAAAAAGTGATTTTTGCATAATAGGCCCTTTAACATAACTGGATCGATTAACAATGTTCATACCAGTTGCACCTTCAGGCTTGAATTTGAGCTGAATGAATGAAAGTCCTCTGTTTGTCAGTGAAAATACCTTCTCCAAACTTTTCCAACTGCATGTGCTCTGAGGTGCACCATTATACTGTTCCCCCTAGAAACACACCTAACAGGTTCCAGTTCAGTCACCATGCTGCACTGCCTTTGCCAGGAATTTATTAACACAGAGGAACTTGAAGTGAATGCTCACTTTTTCATGATGCAACAGAGATTTTGTATGCTCCCCTTTACACTTTTTGCTCTTTCATTGTTTCACTGTATACATTTTTCTAAAAAGCCTATAATTGACTATTTAATGGCATATTCCATTGTAACAACCTACTCCATATCCAAAAGTGTGACAGTATGACACTGTATCTGTCATTTAATGTTCAATAGCTTTTGTAGTTTATACAGAAATGTACTTTCAAAATAAACATATCTTGAGAAATAGTCACTGGAGTAAAATCTGTAACCTAAACACATTTTACAGTTAAATTTGTTCTTTAATAACTTTGTCATTCACAATGGTATAAATTCTTTGTGAAGGAGAAGAGACCATTTTTAAAGTGTTCAAGTGGTTGGTACATACTCAGACATCTAATTCAGCATACAGCCTTCCCTGCGGTCTAATCTCTCTATCGACCAAGTTGAGAGTTTGTGTGTTTAACTGCTTCTGCAAAATTGATTGGTCAATCTGTCTGCTATCTCCTCCATGCAGATGCACATTTGTGCTGAATAACAACATCTCTCGCTGTCTCACACCTTCATCTGTACTGGTGTACGAGGGAATTTCACGGCTAACTACAAACTTGATAATTGTATTGAGCTGAGGAGTTTGAGGAGTAAGTACAACTGCTCTCTGAGAATTTGATGGTAGCTCCATCAGAATCTCTAAGACGAGACCAATGGTGATTAATTTAAGACTGCATGGGAAGCACAAGTTCATCTATAATTAATTTAAAATGTATCGGTGTGTATTTATTTACATATAATCTATATATGTAGGCCCCAAACAAGTATTTAGAACCATGTGGACACACTAAGACACTTAAGACTATCTCAGTACCATCTACCTCACCTTTCTGAGCCTTTCTGCAATTATTTCTGACTGACTGCCCACAAAGCTATGGCTCCAACGTAAAGATGATTTTAGTGGATTAGTATGCATGTCAAACTTAGCTCAAGGAGTGCCATTGTCCTGGAGAGTTTAGCTCCACCTCACACATACCTGGAAGTCTCTAGAACTCCTAAAGGCTTTGATTAGCTGAATGAGGTGTGTTTAATTAGGGTTAGAGTTAAGCTCAGCAGGACAGTGGCCCTCAAGGAGCAGAGTTTGGCACTACTGGATTAGTATGAAGACTAGGGCATTAAAGTAAACCACAAGGCAACTACTGGAAACTGCTGCCAGTGCTCTCTCTTCGAGCTTCTCAAAAGTGGTTGGTGCATTTGCAGAGGCCAAGTGGCATTACTTGAACTTCCACAGCCAGTGGCAAAAGCATTTGGCATACAGCTCCTGAGTGTGGCCTACCTGTCTGACCGAACAGCATCATGCTTGTCATGTGACACACCACAGACACAATAGCTGTGAATGAGTGATGTATCGCTTTTATTTCATTTTTCCTATTCCCTGTATGTTTCATTCAAAATATTCACAAACATGTTAATCATATTATGAATTATCTAATATTCCGATTTTCACATATGTGTAAGTAAATATATTTGGTAGTTTAAACACTTTTATAATGACAATAACTGCATCCCAAATGACACACTATATAGTGTGCACTTATACACTATGTACTTACGCACTATGTACTCAACCATGTAGTGTATGAATTATATAAGGTTATTTTGTCATTAATAATCAGAGTCTGATAGCAAAAGAAGAAATACGTCATGTTTACAACTGTGACAACAAGCGCTTATCAGGATCAACTAAATGCTGGATTTTCAAAAGTATGTGAAATATTTCAAATTCGTGGCATAGAATCTTTAAAATACGTCCGAGAGTTTTATAGTCTGTTATTGTGGTGACATTTCCACGCCCCAAAACGTGACGCTGAATGAAACAAACTGTGATTGGTTGTTTGACGTGTCGGTAAAAAGGCCTCATCAGCGGGCCTTAGCCAATGAAAGCCATGGATTCCAGACCTTCAGCCATCAGTCTGAAGGTCTGACTACGCTACACTAGTATCTAACAAACTATAAATGTATATTTTGTTAGTGCTTATGTGTATTTAAATGTCTGAAACATAATAAGCATTATGTGGTTGAAAACACTAAATAGTTGTGATAATATGCCAGCTCAGCGTGTCCGATCTGGCTCAGTGCCAGGAAAAGCACAAAATCAGATTTGAATTCAGTAGTTGATCATGTGACACGCTGAATGTTCTGATCACACCAGTGTGATCATACGCTCCAGGGACCAGCCTAGAGTGATTACACCGGTGTGATCATATGTGTTAAAGGGTTAACTCTGTTTTTCATTGTGCATGCAGCAAGCAACCCCAGAATCTCAACCTTCTTTTGAATCAGCTCATCTTGATTTTTTCCACCTCTGCTGCAGTAAGAGTACAGTAGCCCTGCTGCTTCACCAGAGTGAGGTAAAGTTGAACCAGAAGCTCTGGACTCTCAATCACCAGCACCATGTGGACTATAGTGTCTTCTAGGCTCCATCCAGCTCACCAGGCTGCTAGCCACACATGGGCAAAGTAAGGCTCCGGAGGCACAGGCCCATCATACCAATGCAGCTTCACATTAACCCTTGCACTTTCTTGACGACTGCAACGGACAAGACATGCTGGGCATTCACTGTTACAGCACCATCATCCACAACAAGCTGAACACAACACGACAACAGCTGCAGGACTTACATGTCTGTGTTTGAAATTTTAAAAACACTTTGAAAACATTGCTGTTATTTACTGTGCTGTGCTCAACAGTATAGCCTGCAGTGCATATTCATTTAGTAGCCATTATAATCTTGTCTTTTACTATTAGTCTAGGTCAGGGGTGAGAATGCATTTAAAATATATACTAAGCTTGTTATTTTTTTGTAAATTCACTGTTTAATAAAAAGTTTTATAGGAGGGAAGCTTAGAAATATAAATGAATAAAAACCTTGCCAATCTCATATGCAATGGGGGAGGTGAGAGTTTTTAAAGACTTCATATGGTTCTGTTGAGTATTAATAACTTCACAAGGATTTATTGGATTCCTTATTAAATTAGCAACTGCAGAAAGCAGTTCAGTAACCCCTAGAGCAGAGCGTACCATATATGATTTAAAAGGCATGTCATTTTGTGTTATCTGTACATATGTGGAGGTGCATTTTTATGCATGAATTAATCTGCCCGAGTAAGACTTTGCCCACACACTTAAGAATAGTTATCCTCTCCTATTACTGAGCTGCAATCTGGTCACAATAGTTTGAATTTCTTTGCTTGTATGTGTGTATGACAGTTATTTATTTATTTATTTTATGTGAATCCTTTAAGTCAGTGCATTTTCTGCTCCCCTCTTAATAATGTAGCTGTGATTTTATGGCAAGATTATCGTGCTAAACTTATTTTGCACTCGTTGCAAGGCTGTCATGTTTTGGCAGCTTGTCCTTGTTATAAATAAATGCTAAATCTGTGAAAGCATTTGGCATCCATCTGGGAGAAATTTAAATGTAGCGCACCAGAGTTTGTCGTTTCCTTTAGAAATAAGTGAAAAAAAAAAAAAGTGACAAGATAAAAATGATTTGTTGTAAAGATGGTGCTTAATGAACATGTGAAACAGATGTATTATAAATGTCTCAAATTGTTATTCCAATCAGGTGGTATGTCTTGACAGCCTGTTTTCTGCCATTTCATTTTTTTATTGTTTGGCAAGATAATGTGGACTGAGGATGAATCAGAATATTATTACTATTATTATTATTATTATTATTATTATTATTAATGTTTCGGAGAAAACAATGCTAGCAGGGCTTGACATTAACACCCGCCAAATGCGGGTGGATTTCAGCTGTGGCAGGTAACACAGTCACCCCTACTAGCCACTCTGGCAGGCTGAATTTTATATACAGTATAACAGATCTCGACATTAATGCTTGTCCGGGAAAAGTAGATTTTTTGAAGGGGCAAATGAAAAGAGAATTTTACTTGCCCGACCGGACAACTAATCTGATTAAAACATTTGAATGCACCAAAATTTCGGCGAGAGTGGTTCTGATTTTCGGTGATTGATAATGGATAATCAGTAACATCAAGGTCGCGCCAGTTGAAGCTCACGCAGCCTATGTGAGAGAATCTCGTGGAGAAATCAAAACAAATGAATGCAACTGCACAAAGAAGAAACATAAAAATGTAAATTTGTTTTTATATTTATAACAGCCTAGTTAACCAACATGACATGACAAAGAGAGGGAAGTTCCCTGAAAACAACGATTGCAAATTTGACATTTTATACAAGAGTTAAAATGAGTAATTAATATACATTTTAGTTCAATATTTGAATTTGAATTTATTGAAAGTATGTATTGTCAACGTTGACTGTTTTTGCTCCATTTGGTTAATGAAAATAGTTCCAAACAAAAGATCACAGCAGCATGTCTGAGCAACACACAGCGGTGTTTTGTTAATGAATGATTCACGTTTTTGAATTTTGAATCATTTGAATCAATGATTCCGTGGTCCATTCATAAGGACAGTCACTTGCTTCATTCTTGAATGAATCAGCTGTATGAACGAATCATTTGAAGGCATGCTTCAATGACTCATTAAGATTTGCTGCCACCTATTGGCGGTTTACTTTCATAGTAGCCTATCTTTGCATTTTTTCCAACATTTTATATTATATATATACACCCCCTGACAAAAGTCTTGTCGCCTATCCAAGTTGTAGGAACAACAAATAATAGCTTGACTTCTAGTTGATCATTTGGAATCAGAAGTGGCTTATATGAAAGGCAAAGGCCTCTAGATTACGCTTATTTTACCAAAATAAAATCTTATCATGCCTTGATTTTTAATTATTTAAATAGAACAGAAAGGTCAGACTTTGCTTAGACAAAAGTCTTGTCACATCTTTAAAGGATTCAACCAATCACAGATTAGAGCGTCAGCTGTGACAAATAATGTAGTTAACACATTCCCAGGGGTGTGTAGAAGAACCCCAGCACACCCAACCTTCATTTGAAATGCATCCTGGCCTCTGACAGCATGCCAAAGATTCAACCACAGACCAAGTGCTGATCATCAAGAGCCTGAAGACCAAGTCTCCTGCTGAGGTGGCAGACATATTTAATGTATCTAAACGTCAAGTGGAGAGGATAAGAAAAAGATTTGAAGAAACTGGTGAAGTTCATGACAAGCCCAGGTCAGGCAGACCTGGTAAGACAACTGTTCCCCGTAAGACAACTGTTCGAGAGGACCGTTTATTGGTTCGGCAGTCCAGGGCCAGCCCTTTTTCAACTGCAGCAGAGCTACATAACAACTGGTCACCAGAAACCCCTGTATCTACAAGAACAGTTTGTCGAATTATCTCATGCAGTGGTCTCAATGGCCGAATTAGTGCTCAGAAACCAGCATTAAACAGAGGACAACTAAAAAATCGTGTTGCATTTGCCAAGGCCCAAAGCTTGTAGGAAGGATGGACTGTGGAAAAGTGGCAGAAGGTTGATTTTTCCGATTAATCATCTATTGAACTGCATCCCAATCGTCGCAAATGTTGCAAAGTGGTTGGCAACATCAACAGCCTGAGTTATCAAGACATTCTTGCTGCCCATTACATTTCAAACCACAGGAGAAGGGCAGATTCTTCAGCAGGATGGCGCTCCTTCTCATACTTAAGCCTCCACATCAAAGTTCCTGAAAGCAAAGAAGGTCAAGGAGCTCCAGGATTGGCCAGCTCAGTCACCAGACATGAACATTATTGAGCATGTCTGGGGTAAGATGAAGGAGGAGGCATTGAAGATGAAACCAAAGAATCTTGATGAACTCTGGTAGTCCTGCAAGGATGCCTTCTTTGCCATTCCAGATGACTTTATTAATAAGTTATTTGAGTCACTGCCGAGACATATGGATGCAGTCCTCCAAGCTCATGGGAGTCATACACAATATTAATTATTTTTCCACTGCACCATGACTTTATGTTCTGTACTCTACATTATTTCTGTTAAGTGACAAGACTTTTGTCTAAGCAAAGTCTGACCTTTCTGTCCTAATTAAATAATTAAAAATCAAGGCATGATAAGATTTTATTTTTGTAAAATAAGTGTAATCTAGAGGCCTTTGCCTTTCATATAAGCCACATCTGATTCCAAATGATCAACTAGAAGTTATTATTTGTTGTTCCTACAACTTGGATAGGCGATAAGACTTTTGTCAAGGGGTGTATATATAATTTAAACATTGAGCTCACAACATTCTTTATGCTGTTATAATTTTGCATGCAGTGTAAATGCATTTGTGCTATATTTCAACTACATTGAACTGTCTGTGTAAATGCACCTGAAATGGCGCTCCATTCAGTCGCTTCTGTTTCTTCTGCAGTGGAAAGATTGATTTTGTAGATACAGATTTCATATGATTGGTATAACAGTCCTATATTATCTTATTATATTAAGTGAAATTATTAATAAAATGTAAGAATTTGATACGAAAGATGATGCATGCATTTAATACAGTTAGGGGGAAATGCTCTTTAAATAGGTCAGAAAGGACCTGGAAATCAATTTAAATACATTTTTGTATGCAGTATTAAGTCATATAATATGTAATTTCCCAACAACAAAATTGTGGCTAGTGAAAATGCTGAGTGGCTAGTAAATTTGGAAAACGACTAGCCACAATGGACGGTGAGGAAAAAAGTTAATGTCAAGCCCTGAATGCTAGGGTTTTATGGGTGGTTGCCAGGAAGTTACAGTGCAATTGTTTGAATGTTTTGTGTAGTTTTTAGCAAGCCATGTGGTGCTGATTTTCACATCCTGGAGATGTGCTTTATTTAATCTACAAAGCCTTTACTGTGCTGTAAATAATTTTATTTTACGCAACATGGCACAGGGATGAGAAGTCAGTCAGCTAAATGTATCAGTCACTATCGATCATTTCATATGACGGAAACCGCTTATACTTAATCTATATATATCTCTATATCTATCTATCTATCTATCTATCTATCTATCTGTCTGTCTGTCTGTCTGTCTGTCTGTATATATATATATATATATATATATATATATATATATATATATATATATATATATATATATATATATATATATATATATATATATATATATATATGATATAGATATAGATATTTTTTTTTTTTTTTTTTTTCTAGGTCTTAAATATGTTCCTCTTAATTGCATATTGTTTGGGCAGGTTATAAGTAGTTCATCACGATGTCTTTTGGTCTGTCGTTTGCAGTTCCCCAACTGAACACAGGCACAGAGAATAAATAACAAATGCTGTTTTCAAATATCTATATTTAAAATCAGTATAAACATAAAAATAAATAAATAAATATATATAGGATTTATAGCATATATATATATATATATATATGCTATAAATCCAAAATAATGCACCCTATAAACACTAATTTTGTAGTAAATGTTAGTTAATTTGAATATAACCTATGTATGGGTGAAAAAAAGAAAAAGACCTATAGTATTCCTGAAAGAAGAAGAAAAAAGGATTTTAAAATGTAAATACTGTATATGCTATGTATGTATATAGTCATGTATGTATGTGGGTAGTTGACAAATAAAAATTGGACTGTCCTCTGGTGTGACATAGCAAAAATGTAGGGAAAAAAATTAACATACAAATAACATGAGAAAAATGTATCTTCATACTTACAGTTACAAATAGCATGAGAGGTTTATCTTCAATGTTAGAGGTTATTTTATTTAATTTTTTTTTTACATTTTTCCGTCAAACCATAGGACACATTGATATGTCAACTACCCATGTATGTGTGTATGTACAGTATGCATGTATTTATTTATTTCCTGTTCATTAGGAGTTAAACAATACAGCACACCTGACTATACAGTGTGTATATATATATATATATATATATATATATATATATATATATATACACACATACATACATACATACACACACACACACCCCCAAATACATTTATTTGTTGTACTTTAACAAGATTTATATATTATTAAGAATATTTTATTTTAATTTCCTTACCTTTATTACATTAATTTGGTTGGCAATTTGGTACACCAGCTGCTTTTTATCTACTTTGCTTTATCATATATAAGCTGCACAGACAGCTTTTTGTTAAAAAAAAAATAAAAATCCTAATCATTCTTCATAAGGCACACATTTGTCCAGTCTAGATTATCTACCATCAGCCACCTTTGAATGTCTATCACCATCTAGAAACTAAAAATGTCCTTTTCATGTCTTATTAACACAAAGCAGAATAGATTAGCTTTTTTGTAAAGAAATCAAAGATATTTAGCCATTTTAAATTACAAAATATAAACAATGTGAAACTTCTGCACACTCCTAAAGGGATGTATTCCCATAATGATGCAATTTTCTTTATAGCACTATGGCTAGGTCTTGCTAAATAAATCAATTTTAGAGTATGTACTTCTGGAAGAAATGTTGCAGAGAATAGGTTATGCTGATCTAAAATAATATTGCAGATGTCAGTATGTGGTTTCAGGGCCATTTTAATTAGCTCCAGTATCCTGAAACGCTTGGAAGCCTAGCAGAGGGAATATTGATCATTGTTTTAGCAACCTATGGCAAGTGTGATGCATGAAGGTGTATGAAGTTTTAAATATACCTAACTTCTGTTCTTTTCCCTACAGATAGCAGTTAAGAAAAATTGTATTTTCAGAGTTTGAGACATTGATGCATGCTCTGAATGATGGCCATTTAGAAAGGATAAGACAGACAACTTTTGCTCACAAGTTATCAAACTAAAAGACCAAAGGAGCCCTAATGCTACTATTTAAATTGGGATTGAAATTTTGCAGAGAACAAAACTATAGGATTAAAATTCCACCATGTGAGCAAAGTATCCTAATTTGAGATAGCCATTTCATACAGTATCTTCAGGAATATTGTGTGACAAACAAGCAATAATATAGTTTGAACACCAAAACATTAACAATGAAACACTGTCTCTCAACTGTCAATTATTTATCAGTAATTACCAGTGGTGGCTCGTGGGTTTTAAAATAGAGGAGGCACACTAATTGTAGTGGTCTGTACTGGCCGATTACCGTATTGACCCGAATACAAGACAATGTTTTTTTCTTGGAAATACATCTGAAAAACGCGGTCGTCTTTAGGGTCTAGACTTTGACATGTCAATAATACACCCACAACAATAGGTGGCGTCAAAAACGCATAAAACGAGTGTGCCATAAAATATGTAATGTATGTGTGTTGTAAAGATTGCAAGTGAAAACAAAAGAAAAAGAAAAGCTTACAGCGGCACGAGTCGTGACTGCCATGCTAGCCTGATGGGACCAAACTTCCTCTGTAAGTGATTTTAAAACAGAAGACAGTACCCAGATTTGAAGACTACAATAATATTTCACTTCTACTGATAATAAAATATTGGTAGGCTACTATGAGATGGATAGCTTAAATGTATAATTCATATGGACTACCTGTTATTTTTATGGTATATCAAAAAGTGTATATTTTTAAATGTCATTGTTGATAATGGTACATTTTATCGTCTTATATTCAGGTCAATACGGTATTATTATTATTATTATTATTATTATTATTATTATTAGCTTAACCACTTTAACATGTTTTTTTTTGGTTGCTTTTAGTCAGAAAACGTAAATAAAACGACACACATGCAAAATTCCCTTGGATGCTTCAACAGTTGTGATATGACGTCATGCTCTGTTGTGTCTTTTTAAAAAGTTAAATTCAACATGACAAATAATAATACATCTAAAATGTAAAAACAAACAATCTACTATACTTTCCTGCAGCGTTGCCGTTTTAAATTTATGTTCTTTTATTTTATTTATTTATTTTTTTTTATTGCAGAAAAGGGTAACATTCAAATAATAACAATACAAAATATAAACAAATAAAGACAACAACAAAAAAGTCATAATAATAATAATAATAAAATAAAGAAAGAAAGAAGAAAGAAAAAAATAAAAGCATAGCATATTCAATTTTAACAAATAAGGATATTACAAAGAACCAGGGGGATTGAAGAGTGTATCATAATTTAAACATTTCACAGACTTTTTTTTTTGTTTTTTTAATAGTCTTATTGAAGAAATATAAAAGTCAAAGTCAGAACAAAACAAATTTAACATAGGAGATTAATTTAGATTTTTTTTTTTTGTCTGTGAAATTTTGCTAATAAGATAAAAATGTTAACAATAAATTCTAGATCCTTATTGCTTTTATTTTCATAATACAAGATAACATCCTTTAAAGTAAAGCAATAATTAATATTCATTAAATTAAATATAAAATCTGCCAAATCAATCCAAAACTTGTTTACGACATTACAGTCAAAAAACAAGTGAGTCAGCATCTCTTTCTCATTATTACAAAAACAGCATATATCATCAATATCAGAGAATCTTGATATTAAAGATTTAGAAGGGTAAATAGTATGTAGAATTTTGAAGTGTATTTATTTTATTTTATTATTAATACTATATTTAAAAGGAATTAACCAAGCTCTTCTCCAGACAATATTCTCAATTTTAGAGTTCCAAAAAAACCTTCCCGCTAGGAGATATTTTATTTTGTTTTTGGAAAATATTGCAAATATGTTTGTTATTGTATTTTTTATCAGTTAGCTCAACACCTTCTAAAATGAATTTTGGGTTTGTCACAAGTAAAGAATTATAACAAATATGACTTTTGACAAGTTGACGAGGTGTTACAGGAATAGCTTTAATAACTGAATTAAATTCCCTAAACCGTATGGGAAAAAGTTGACATGAATTGTTCGTAAGTTAAAAGATTACCAGAATTGTCAACATTTTTATAAGATGATTAATGTCTCTGTTGAACCAATTTGTTAAAAATAAAGATTTATTTGAAGCAGTTATATTTCCATTATTCCAAATGAAAGAGGAGTGAGGAGAGAAATTGTGACAGTAACAAATGTTCCAAGCGAGAAGAGCTTGCTGATGAAATTTGGATAATTTAAGGGGAATTTTAGAAATATTATAATCACATGTTAACAGAAATTTCAAGCCACCAATTTGATTAAAGAGACTATGAGGAATATGGTTCCAAAGAGAATTAGGGGTGATCAAACATCTCTTAAACCAGTAAATCTTAAAGGTCTTTTTTACGTCCTCAAAATAAAGCATCTCCAGACCTCCTTCAGCCTTCTTGTTATTGAGAACACTTTATTTAAGGGTTTGGGATTTATTTTTCCAAATAAAAGAGAAGAACAAATTATTAATGCAGTTAGAATCTTTAACCTGCAGTGATAAAGCAGGATAAACAAACCGAGATAAGCCTTCCGCTTTGGATAATAAGGCATGACCATAAATGGAAAGATCACATTGTAACCAGCGATTTAACACTGTTTTTGTCTTCTTTAATCTAGAGGAAAAATTTAGGTTTTGCCTTTCAAGAACATTTATTGTAACAAAAATTCCTAAGTATTTAACAGATGATTTTACTGGAACGTTCATTATATATTTATCATTTAAAGATTTCACATTTAGATAAATTTAAAGTTAAGCCAGAAGCCCTTTAAAAATGATTGATGAAGGAAATAGCATTGGGAATAAAATATACGTTCTTTAAAAATAGAGTAATCTGCCAATTGGGATATCTTAAGTACATTATCAAAAATGTTAAGACCTTGGATTTCATCATTATTGACAATACCGATTGATAATAATTCAACTACTAACAAAAATAAAAAAGGGGAAATTGGGCAACCTTGACGCACCCCGTGATTAACATTGAATCTTTTAGTGGTGGAGGTATTAAGAATCACAGAGCTACTAATATCAGTGTAAAACATCTTAACAATATTAAGAAAATTATTCCCAAAGCCAAAAAGTGCTATAGTTTTAAACAAGAATTTGTGTTCAACTGAGTCGAACGCCTTAAAAAAATCCCCCAAAAAGAACAATCACAGCATCTTCTATATTCTCAGCATTGTCCAAAAGGTCAAGCACTAGCCTAATATTATTAGTTATGTGACGACCTTTTAGAAAGCCTGTTTGATATTCACTGATTATGTTATTTAACCCTTTCCGTAATCTGTTAGCAAATAACGAAGTAAATAGGTTATAATCAATTGTTAGAAGGGAGATCGGCCTCCAATTTTCTTATAGATGTGGGTCTTTATCAGGTTTAGAAATTAACGAAATGACTCCCTGTCTCATGGTAGTAGACATTTCACCACTATTAATACATTAAATGAACATATCATAAAGAGGATTTTCAATTTGTTCCCAAAAATGTAAATACAATTCTACTGTCAGCCCATCTTTACCAGGTGCTTTCCTTTTTTTTCATTCTAAGAAGGGCATCTTTAACCTCAAGATGGGTTATGTTTGAATCATATAAATCATGAAATTCTTTATCAATAGTAGTAATGTTCTGATGAATTATTTTAATGAAATTTTCACAATTAAACAGATCAAATTTAGAGTTATATAAATTAATTAAGCAATATTTTTAACACAAACATTAAATATATCATCTTTAAGAAGATTGTTCTTAAATTTCCAGTACCCTCGAAGACTAGAGATCCTTTTTGTGCCTGTAAGAGTTAAATAAGTTTATGATCTGTGGGGCATAACTATGAACAGTTTCCTTAGCATGTTGTGAAGCTGAGTTAGAAATTAGGAACAAGTCAATTCTAGACTGCAAAGATTTGTTTTTGTTAGATCATGTGTACTTTAACTTCCCAGGGTTATAGAAACGCCAAGTGTCATCAAGCAATAAATTGGCACAGAGAGATGCCACACTGGACTGAACAGCATGTCGAGAGGTGCGAGGAGGGTATCTATCAATCAAATCATTCATGCATTCATTAAAATCACCTGAACATATAAACATATGAAGCCTGGAAATTACTAAATTTACACTGAACAACATTAGAAACTTTGGCATTCAGGGTCTTATTTAACACACGGGAATTATGACCGTAAATATTACAAAGTATAAATGTCATGTTGTCCAATTTAACAGTTAAGACTATCCATCTTCCATTTTCATCTGCAACAGAATTAAGTTAAATTGATGCAACAAAACCATAACTCCTGCTGACTGTGAAGTTCCATGACCGAAATAGATAGCATTTCCCCATTGAGATTTCCAAAATTTCACATCCAAGTCTATAGAATGTGTCTCCTGACAGAAAATAATGTCAGCATCACTCCTTTTAAAGTAAAGAAATAAAGCCTTTCGCTTCGTGATTTCGCAAATACCCCTTACATTCAAAGATGCTATGCTTAAAGAATAAATCTTAAAAATCCATTAGAAAAAAGCAAAAAAATAAATAAATCAACAAGAAAAATGAACAATGAAGATCACGTCACAAAACACCAGACTCCAAGACCTATTGTTGTTATGTGTGCTATGCTAATAAAACGCAAGACAAAGGCGTATTCTAAATAATAGTCCTTTTAATTATAAGAAACAGAATGAATTTCAGAAGCATGGTGTAGCATAATACAAACGTTAACTGGGGAGAACTCAGGACTTAAGAACACAGGAACTAATTGGATAATTAATGAAACAACAGGTGATAACGATGAACTTAACAAGACAGGCAAAAACTAGGTCAGAAAAGAAACTCAAAACACAGTCATGTCAATTGTCTTGAAGCTGCAATTAACTTATCTAACTATGAACCAGGGGCCTGTACCATGATGGTAGATGAACAAATTCAGAGTTATAGGATAAGTTTTGAGTTGACAAAACCAAACCACTCCAATCTGGCTTTGTTGGTACCATGAAGCTGATCATCAACTTTTTCTGTCAACCCAGGCTTGATCCTGAGTTAATGGAGCGCGTGCACATGAATGTGTGACATCAGCAGCGGACAGCCAATTACAACACAGAGCAAGTGTGATTCACTTCTCGCGAGAGAGCCAGCGAGATTCAAAACTCTTTTGTTAAAGGTTAAGATATTAAAGAATATGAGGAATTTAAACACATTTGCACTGAAGTACTTGTCCATGAAAGAGGACAAATAAAGGAAATGATCTTGCTCTATCAGTGCAGTCACAAGTGAAACTTGTGAAGTTAGTTTATATAGTTATATAGATAATATATAGCGATAGAGACTCTAACACGTAAGGTCACATGTAGCCATTTTTTAAGTGTTATCTATTTATTCTACCACTTATTTATATTACATATGATCTGTTTATATTAATATTCATTTAAAATAAATGCTTTATAATAATTGTTCAATTAAAAGTGCTTGTGTGTTATGGAGTAATAATAATATAAATCATATTATAATTAAATAAATCATATGTAAATTGTAATTATCATTAACGCCAGACAATTTTGTTGTGTGTGTGTGTGTGTGTGTGTGTATATATATATATATATATATATATATATATATATTTTTTTTTTTTTTTTTTTTTTTTTTAAGGTACTTCATAGTGAGCTTTAATTTGTATGAAGAGAGACTGGGGGAGTGACTTTTTTGTGTCAGACATGTGTCACTTTGCTCACATCTGATTGGTCCAATTTCAGTTTGAGTTTTCTAACCCAGAACATAACCTGCCCCGGAGCAGGTTAGCTGTGCAGTGTAAGTTACTATGGCAATGAACGCAGCTAAAAGCCAAGCCACTTTCATGGTACCTAAAACCCAGGATTGGTGCAAACTAAACTGAAACTTACCTGGCTAGCCAGCTAAACCAGCTTCATGGTACAGGCCCCAGGGGAAGCAGCAGCCAATAGACCTTTGTGAAACAGGCATTTTTAGTCATTCGGAGCAGCCTCTTTTAATTTAGGCTATTATTCAGTCATGTTTCATTGGAGTCAATTCTTTTCCCCTCAATGTACGCAAACAGACCGCGGAACACAGCCCTTCTACCTTCCTCCTGAGCCTTCTTCACCCTCGGGCACAGTTTCTCTCTTGCTGCTTTATCTTCAGGTGACAGTAATTCGGAGATGCAAAGGTTGTTATCCAGTAAGAACTTGGAATTTCTGGCTGCTCTCCAGACCTCGTCATGGTAAATGTGCATCAAGAAGAGAATGACAATGGCCCGCTTAGGATTCGTGTTTGACGGTGATGATTGCGTCCAATACGATGAACTACATCCACCACCCGATCAAGCTGGTCTTGTATTTTCGGAGCAACTTTAGCAAGAGCATCGATAGTTATCCGTCTAACGTCTTCTCCATCAGTCTCTTTGAAGCAATGCATTTTGAGTGACCATCTTCGACTGTAACGTTGCGCCTCGGCTATATTTGCCCT
Source organism: Acrossocheilus fasciatus (assembly GCA_036784905.1). Classification (NCBI taxonomy): domain Eukaryota; kingdom Metazoa; phylum Chordata; class Actinopteri; order Cypriniformes; family Cyprinidae; genus Acrossocheilus; species Acrossocheilus fasciatus. Next base: position 5,344,653 of record CM071953.1, read on the forward strand.
CAAAGATACATTTTCAGCCTTTAAAGCTCGCATTCCCTTCTCCATCACGGACAGCCGTTCATCATGAGTTTTAACATCAGCAATGAGTTGTTGCACAGAAGTTGCCAAACTGTCCACCTTAGCCGAAGTAAGCTCCGTAGTCTTTTCGATCGTTGAAATCTTTGAAAGTGTACAATCAAGTTTCAAACTAAGCGCCTGAATGGCTTCAAGCACTTCAGGAGTATTCTCATGGTCCATTTTCGAACCGACTTTGTTCCTTTTTTTAGCAGGAGAGTCACTTTTTTGAGGTATATTAGGCAGACTTGGATAATCAGTGAGGCATCGGGGTTCTAAGGCGGGCTCGCAAGAAAGATCCATCTCGTCTGCTTCAACATTGAGAAGCGCGGACTGCTGTTTCCCATTTCTTTGTTTGCCCATTCAAAGATTAGGCTATATATCCACCCCAGTTAAAATGTAAGTGGCATCTGCATGTTAAGATGTAGCCTAGTTGTCAGCTGCAAACCCCCAATTTACCTGCGACACACAAACAGCACATCTAACTAGACAGACGCCATCTTGGCCTCTCCAATTTATGTTCTTTTAACTCAGCTACGAAATCACGTTGTGACGTTATCGATCTGCTGTTGGTCACACGGTGTCACATGATGTGAATTCGCAGGCCAGAGTTCACTGAGCTTGAACTTTGGAACGCAGTGATTGCTTGCGTTTTCCGGTCTGATCCATTCACATATGTATGAATGGAAGTCAATGGAGCGAAAAGTGCAGTGTGACCGCACCTTAAGTCTGTGTTAAAAGAGAGCTGCATAGCGAATCTTTTCTGGCCCAGTTCCGGGCCACACAATTACTTTTCCCTTGGTCCAAGTCCCGCAAAGAATGACGGCCCTGAATTGGCCCAGAACTGGATTAAAGACAAGGGCCACACATGGGCCATAACCGGCCCGAATCTCAGCCAGTAATCAGCCTTAACTGGCCCTGAACTGGCCGAAAACATGTTTTATTATTGGTACCAATTCTCAGCCTTAAGTAAACCAGAATCCCCAAATCTGAGTCACACCTGAGCCTTATATAGCCCAGACCCAATACAGAATATTAATATTTGATATTATTGTATTGTGTATTACTATAATCGCCATTATTCATTTTGTGAAATGTTTTGGTAATGTACACACAAACTATGCCAATTAAACTGAATAGAAAATCAGCCTTAAAATCCACAGGTCATGTAACTGTGCAATAAAAAACGGATTGCATTGAAAATGTTTTATTTCTATAAAGAACAAATCAACCAATAAAGAGTGAGTGTATAATGTACACAGTCTATAAGAGAAACGTAACAGACATGTGCAATCAAGAATTTATTGCACAAATGTCAAAGAGTAGTACCACAGAAGTCCAAATGATGATACATTGCAGTCGTAGTCCTTTCTGGCAGGATATAATAGTTAAGTGCTAGGAGCAGGGCATAATTAAAGTTGTTAAACACTGAAAACACTATCGATCCACTCCGTGAGGGCATGCGTTTCTTATTCAAAACACACGTCACTGGAAACACGGCATGTCGCAATCTATGACAAAACTGGCGAGAGCCAATGAGCGTTTGATATCGCTGCATCAAAACTTGTTATAAACTTCCTAAAGGCAAGTTTTTAAATTGTTATTATAGTTACAGAGGAAGGAGATACATATTGCTGATGAATGGTTTGAATTTGGATCTGTTCCTCATACAAAGCATCACATGGATACTGAGGATTTTAATAAAAATAAAATACTTTTATGATCATTTTATTTAATGTTTGTGCATGACAGCATATTAATAAAATTGTGCCCCATGGTAAACCAAATATATATTGCATGATAATGGTTAAATGATCTCTCTCTCTCTCTCTCTTTCTCTCTCTCTCTCTCTCTCTAAGAATTCTAAGATTATTTGTACTGAGAATAATAATATAAAATATAATCAAATTATAATTAAGTGCAGTTTAATGCAGTTGACTGATTTACTGATTTGCTTAATTTTGAAATTATAATTTTTAATTCTGTTTTGACTTGCCATTTCAAAGATTAAATTTAAACAATACTACACTTCATTAAAATTTCTGTGATAATTTTATCATATTTTATTTATCTTGTTTTTCATGGGTCACATAATATGCTGTCAGGTCACTCTCTGATTTGGGCCACATCCCAGACAGCAACATAGTTTTGGCCCAGATTCCGCCCACATCCGGCTCGTGTGAAATCCATGTGGGCCAGATGTGGGCCGGATCTGGGCCGACACTACTTGCTGGCTGGGATGATCACTGGACTGATTGGGCCACACTCCTCCCACCAACAATCGGCCCTCATATTAGGCTTGTTTGAGATGCACATCGCCTCGCCTGAAATGTAGGTGAGAGTAGGCGGCTGCAGTGAGGGGAGGAATGAAATAAGTGCAGTCAAGATGGACAGTTCTGCCCTCTCGAAGTGGAACAGATACCTACGAGATCAAAGGCAGATATCGCGTTATTCTCACTCATATGCTGTGCTGCTGATAAACATGATATAATTTCAGTTCTGTTGCTTTCATATGAATATAAATATGATGAATAAGACACTCAAAGTGCTTGCTATTTAATTCCATACGAAAGGCATATTTATAATCCATTTTTATTTTAATTCAAACAAGTATTTTAGATTTTTATAGAAAATATGACAACAATCACATATCTCACACAGAGATCGCACTGTCATAGTGTTTGGGAATATTCATACACAATTTAAATACATAATAGCATGAAATCAAATAAAAAAAATAAATAAAACATTTTAGAAGAGAAAGCAGCATCACGGTTGTCTGAACCAATGAACAGCTGTGTCGTCAATCAGTTGTTTCCCATCATGCTTTTGATCAGCGCAGTCGTGTGTAGTCAGTATGTAGTGTGTGTGTGTGTATAGAATCTATACATAATTCACGTGTTAATTATATCTATCATAGATAGATGGATATAATTAACACGGTGAAGACTAATTAATTGACACAATGTATGTAGCGTTTCTTATTTATTGTAGTTTTTGTCCTATTGCTTGCAATTAATTTCTTATAATTATTTCATCACTGACTGTTTATTTATTTTCAGTGAGCTTGACTTTTTTTTTTTTTTTGTCTATTTATAGGCTCCTATTAGTTTGATTTTGACATTGGTGACAAGGATTATGAAAATTCTATGGTATCAAAGATTTTAATATTATAAAAAAACTTTCAAAAAAATTACTATGTCGAGATATATATCGTTATCGTGATATAAAATTAGTCATATCAAGTCAAGTCAAGTTGAGCTTTATTGTCATTCTGCTACATGTGTGGACATATAGTGGAACGAAATGTCGTGTCTCGCAGGACCACGGTGCTACATACTAGTTAGACATGAGATACACATACAGCAATGCAAATATAGGGACAAAAATAAAAATAAATAAAATAAAATAAAATAAAATAAACACAATAGGGCTATACAACAGTTTAACCATCTGACTATACATATACTATAAATACTATAACTACTATACCTAGTTGACTACACATACACAAACTGAGATTGTACAAGAACTTTACATAAATACTGTACATGAAATAGTGCTAAAGAGATATTTGTACATGAAATTGTGCAGGAAATATATATTTTTACATTAAATTGTTCAGAAGAGAGATTTTGTGGGAAGCAGCGCATAGTGCAAAAGAGTTAGTGGTGCAATGCTCCAGTAAACATTATTTTGTAGTGCAATATTCAAGTAAACATATATTATTTTTTTGAGTCTTTGTTGCAGGGAGTGTTTATAGAAAGTGTCTAGTGTGCATATAGTGGGACGAGTGCGTTACTACAGGTGGTTTGTATAGCCCACTCACCTGTGTGTAGCACACCCAGAATTGTACTTAGGAGAAATTAGTCAGTAGTTATTTATAGTTGGGGGGCTGAGGTGTTCATGCTTTCAGAGGGGGGACAGGGAGACTGGAGTTAAGAGCTCTCACAGCCTGGGGAAAGAAGCTGTTGAGCAATCTGACAGAACGAGCTTTGATACTCCGGTACCTTTTTCCTGATGGCAGGAGCTGGAAGAGGTTGTGGGAGGGGTGGGTGGGGTTTTTCACGATGCTGGAGGCCTTGCTGGAGCATCGTGCAAGGAAAATGTCCAGGATGGAGGGAAGAGGGGCACCGATGATCTTTGCGGCAGTGTTCACTGTCCGTTGTAGGGTCTTGCGGTCAGCAGCACTGCAGTTCCCATACCAGACAGTGATGCAGCTGGTCAGCAGACTCTCAATGGTGCCCCTGTAAAAGGTGGTGAGGATGGGTGGAGGGAGACTTGCCCTTTTCAGCCGACGGAGAAAGTAGAGGCGCTGTTGTCCCTTCTTGTTGAGGGACGTGACGTTGGTGGTCCAGGTGAGATCCTTTGTGATGTGCACCCCCAGGAATTTAGTGCTACCGACTCTCTCCACGGTTGAGCCGTCGATGGTCAGTGGGGGGTGGTCAACAGAGTTTCTCCTGAAGTCCATCACAACCTCTTTTGTCTTACCCACATTGAGGGACAGGTTGTTAGCACCACACCATTCAGCCAGCTGTGCCACTTCCTCTCTGTAGTGCGTTTCATCGTTGTTGCTGATGAGGCCTACCACAGTTGTGTCATCAGCAAACTTGATGATGTGGTTGGAGCTGGACTTGGCAGTGCAGTCGTGGGTCAGCAGCGTGAAGAGCAGCGGGCTGAGCACACAGCCTTGTGGGGCACCTGTGCTCAGTGGGGTAGTGCTCGAGGTGTTGCGGCCGATACGGACTGACTGAGGTCTTGCAGTTAAAAAGTCGTGATATATCGTGATATAAGCTTTTGGTCATATTGCCCACCCCTATTATAAATCACCATAAAGTTTTGTGCACTATATTCCAAGTGTTATGAAGCTGTTCCATAGTTCAGTGTGAGGTACAGATGAGTATTTAAGTCACTAAATTCAAGTTCATGTAAACTCTTCTCTGCGCTGCGGCTGTCTGTCATCCTCCATTCAGCATTCAAACTGCGTGTCACATTCGGTTACTACAGTCAAAACAATGAAACTCTCTTCAAGAGTACACAATAACTGAGATTTTAAACTGTTAAAAGAAAAGGCTCAAACTATCATGCAGATTTAATACACTACACACCAATATTTCTTTCCTTTGTGCTTTGAACATTTCTATGTGTAGCGCTGCGCGCTGTGACTCAGTGTTGCTTCAAGCACATCATTCTGGGCACGGATTGTAAATTTGTGCCGCTACACATGACATATGAAAGCAAATAGACATATGATTATAACAATATATTTTCTGTATGTGTTTTATATACAGCTCATGGTATTTTTATAACAATAAATGACATACAACGAGTCTGCCTAATCCTTGCATCTTATTGCACCTTGCACCTGGATCTTGAAACCCATCTCTACTCGTAATAGTTGTCTTGTTGCTGCTGCCCAGACTGTCTCTCCACCTGATGATTAAAAAAAAAAAAAAAAAAAAAAAAAAACTTAAGTGTTACAGCAATGAATAAAACATCTGTAAGGCTGTAACAAATGAGCATCTTTTCTTATAAGCAACTCACTGAATCATTGACTCAACTGGTGGCAGTCAGGACCTAAAAAAATGAACCATTTGTTTATTAAAGATTTGTTGAAACTAAAGTATCAGATCTATTTGAGAATTAAACTAGCATAAAAAAGCATGCATGTAAAAAACACCATTAACGAGCAGACGACACAATTTACAGGCCTGTCAATTGAGGGGGAAAGGCAGAAATTATTAATCCCACAGACACTGAACATGATTTCGGCAGCCTCGGTCTAATTAAACTTTATACAGCGGATTATATTCAAGTTTACAGTATGGCTAGGATGAGCATCATCAACTAGTGCGAACGGCAGGCAGTCAAACAAACTAATTAACTTTACTACAGTTAAAGTTTAAAGAATTTGAAAGTGAATACTGTACAGTGTATCATGTTAAATTTCAAATAACTAAAAGAAAGGTATGAAATTTTATCTCAAGGTTTTAACGGTTAACGTTACCTCAGACCGCCTCATGAGACTGCTCGTGAGCTAATTAACCGAACAGGGCATTTATTTATTAAATTAAATTGGAAAACCTACAAAAAATACAAAACACTACTCATCTTTGGTGACATCTAACGTTACCCAGCAAACAATGACCTGGCGGTCCACCAGCCTTTTTTTGGGTGGCACAAATTCAGTGGCTATACGGTCGGACCACCATCGGCGAGCCGACCAATCTAAAAACTTTGTCGGTCAGCCGGTGATTTTTGAGTAGCTGGGCCTCCATTGGTACGCCAGTGACAAGCGGAGGGTCTGTGTTTCCACTGGGCTCTTACATGACATCTTTGTTTTATAAATATATATATATATATATATTTACATTTATGTTTTACATTACATTTTTAGTTTTACAGTTAAAAGCACTGAATAAAAATAGTGAGAGTTATAATTATTAACAAAAGTTTAGTATAAAAATACTGCAAGCACATTTTTAAATGAAATAAATAATTTTAATGCTCGTAAAAGCAATACAAAATCTTATAAAAATAACAATAAAATAAAAATCTATAAAAATAAAATAAAAATAAAAGTGCTACTTTGTCCCACTATCACCTGCGGGTTTGCATTTTACATCTATGTATGAATGGGTGATAGAACTACAAAACGATTAAAATTCCAAATTTAATTTATATATTTTTAAGTTGTTTATGTGTTTATTTACATGCGCTGCCTGACTGTGATGTGTTTTGATGCGCGGCACACGCTGAGTCTCATCATTCAACCATGGAAACGGGGCACACACTCCAACTGATAGCTGCAACGCATCTTGCTGTTGTTTTCACCGTTCAGGTGAGTTTAGTCCCTAAAAATCACACAAATATTGCATACAACTGTTCTTGATACTTTTCTTACTTGCAATTGACATGCCTCTGTTGAATATTTACTTCATAAAGACGGTTTAGTGTCTTCGTAAAAGTCCGTTAGCATCATAGAGGAGGTATGCTAACTCTCTCTTATTCATCAAAGTTTTGACCTCTAATTACGTTTATGTGTAGATGGGAGGTTTTTATAGTTTTGTAAAGGTTTTGTCAATGGATTACTGGAATTAGACTAATTTATTTAGCCTAAAATATGCGCTGTACTGTTAAATCGCTGACATAACTTAACTGAATTTAGTTAAAACGTGATTTGATATTTAATGGCAAACAATTATTGATCAAAATTGTGGGAAACATAGGTAAGCTGAGTCACTTCATATGCATTTTTCACTACATATTTTCATACATCACCATTCATCTGTTACACTTCTTTATTAAAGTTATTTTAAGAAGGTTTTGACATCCAAACATGAGTGAGTGATGTTAAAATGTATTTTATTTCTGTGATCAAAGCTGGATTTTCAGCATCATTACTCTTCAGTTTTACATGATGATTATTCAGAAATTATTCTAATATGCTGATTTGCTGCTCAGGAAATATTCACTTGGGTAAAGTTTGTTTTATATTCGCACATTCACACATTTCCGTGTTCAATAGCTTTCTAATTATATGTGCAATAAAGTTTTTTTTTTTTTTTTTGCAAATTCTAATCCACGACATCATTGTCAACCTACTACATTGTTTTTCACAATCAATCAAATTGGACAATTGTTTTAATGGCATACTTACTGATTATTTAAACCCTTTGTCTTCCCTTGTCCTACGTCCAGGATTGAATGTCATCCTTGTGTGTCTTGCATATGTTCCTTGCTTTTTGAGTCATTAAAGACTATTATATTTGAAGCTGATTTCCGCATCTCCTTATTCCGTGCTTCTGAGTAATGTAAAAATATGCTGATTTGATGCTCGGGAAATATTCATGATTCGTATTTTGTTTTGTGTTTTGTGTTTTGTGTGTGTGTGTGTGTGTGTGTGTGTGTGTGTGTGTTTTCTTCAGGATTCCTAGATGAACAAAGTTTAAAATGAACTGTGTTTATTTGAAACAAAAATATTTACTCTCACTTCTCATCAATTTAATGCATCCTTGCTGAATAAAAATATGAATTTCTTAAAAAACCTCACTGACTGCAAATTTTTGAACAGTATTGTACAATACCATTTAAAGTCTATTTAACAATGAATCCTGAAAAAAATAAATAGTTTAGACTAAAATGTTTATCAGCACATCTGTTTTTTATATTGATAAAAATCAGCAATGTTTCTTGAGCAGAAAATCAACATATCAGATTTATTTTTGAAGGATCATGTGACACTGAAGACGACTGGAGTAATGATGTTGAAAATTCAGCTTTGATCACAGCAATGAATTACAATTTTAACATTCAAATAAAAAACAGTTATCTTGAACTGAAATATCATTTCAAAATGTTATAGTTTCACTGTTTTTTTTTTTTTTTTTGGTTGAGTTTTTTTTTTTTTACAATAAATGGAGCTGTGGTGAGAATAAGATGCAAAAAATCCTACTGACCTCGGACCTTTGAACAGTTGTGTAAATTACAATTATGATGTTCCTCCCACTTCAATAAAACTGTGGCATATGAAGACTGTGTCTGTTCCCTGAATACTGAGGACAAATTATATGCTTACTAAGGGATATAGAGTAATATCGGATTGCGATTTAACCAAATTTTAGCAAAGCTAAATAATGTCACAAAACTCTGGACTATTGATAGTACCCAGAATATCAAAGTCCAGTAAAGGAGGCAGAGCTTTTTCACATTTTACTCTCGAGTAGCCTTCCTGATAATGTTTGGGGCTCAGACACACTCTCTCTGTTCAAATCTAGATTAAAAATACATCTTTTTACTCAAGCATTCACATAACACATCTCATAACCTTGTACTCTAGTAATAAATGCACAATCAACTTTTGCCTGAAATACTATGAACAGCATCTATGCTAATCCTTCTCCTTTTGTTTTCCTGTTTCTATCTCTCAGTTTTCCCATCCCAGTGTTACAGCTTGGATCCAGCCTCACTTGATGTTACTTCAGATGATGGCAACTACAGATGAACATACCAACCTGACAAATATTATGTATTGTAATCATTGCCTTAAATCATACATTGAGTGATTTTCAACCCACTTTGTATTGTTACTATGATGGTAATATATGTGAATGAACAATGTTTAATCTTTCTCTGAGTTCCATGAAATATCCCCATTTATTTGTCAGCCAAATAATGTTTTGCATTATCCGAATATTGTTTATTTACATATTACATACTTTGTGACAGTATAACGTAGATTTAAATTCACCAAACTTACCCTTTAATGTTTATCTGTTTAACTGAACATCACTTTGAACACATAACTTGTATAGAGTGGGGGGTACTATGACGTCACTTTGTAGGTGTATCGGCGGTTAGCATGAAACTGGTTCCTCGACAAAAAGCCAATAGGATTTTTCCATAGGCTTTTGGATTATCGCAAAAAATAAGCTCTGTGTTCAATCATAGATCCTGAAAATTACATGGTTTGTCCATCAAGATAATCTTCACAAAATAATATAATGTTGATGAATTTTGAAGCCTAAATAAAAGCGCCAGAACCAGAGGTGGACAGTAACGAAGTAAATTTACTTGAGTATTGTACTTAAGTACACTTTTTGAGTATCTGTACTTTACTCGAGTATTATTTTTTCTGGAAACTTGCGACTTTAACTTCACTACATTTGAAAGACAAATATCGTACTTTTTACTCAACTACATTTATATCAAGGTCCCCAAGTAGAAAGTCGTTATGTAGCAGTTTTTACAATGAGTGCATTTTCAGATTCACTGAATCATTTTTTTCTGCGAAAATCCGACCTGCGATCTGCCGGGACCTTCCTGTGTTGCCAAGTCTTACAGTATTTCTAAGCCTGCAGTTTTCCACCTAGCTTTGAATGGACATTTGGCTGATATTTTTTACGCAAATCTGGCAACCTCGGGTTCTTCCCCACTAAACTAATGTAAACGTCCGCGCTACTGCACTCTAAAAGCGCTCTGAAAAGGCATGTGTTAACTCATTAAAGCCCTTTGGAAAATTAACCATGTTTTTACTATAGTAACCATAACTATGGTATTTGCAGTAAAATCACAGTATCCACAAATTTACTATTATCTCACTATAGAAACCTAGCCTATAGTTTGTTTTCTTTTCAATGTTTGATTTGTTTACCTAAAACCATATCCATATCATAGACTTCAATATCTCTTTGAAAAAGAACTTTGTAACTTTTAAACAAGTATTAAAATGAGTTCAATGTAGCTGTAGGAGTGTTAGATAAAAATAAAGATGATTATCTTCATTCAGTTGTTCCCTTTTAATATGTTTTGTAACATAAAAGCTCTGAATTCTAAAGATAATACAAGCTAATCAGTGTATTCAGTAGGTTGCATTAGTGGCATATGGTATTGTAAATATACAACAATACGACAATGCATTTACTTTTTACTTTTGATACTTAAGTACTTTTAAAAACATGTACTTCCGTACTTTCACTTAAGTGAAAATTTGTCTTTACAACTTTCACTTGTAGTGGAGTAGTATTTGACCAGTAGTATCTGTACTTTCACTCAAGTAAGGAAACTGTGTACTTTGTCCGCCTCTGTTCAGAACTGAAAAGCTAAACTTAGGCTATAAACGAACTACAGCACCACGGTCGCTCGCCTTCAGTGTCACCACCACCACAATACCGACAACTGTTTCAAACTTATTTTTAACATTCAGTGAAAAGGATTTACTCTGTATATGAATTTTAATCCACACTACATGAACCTTTTCATATAAACTAGAATAAATACAAAACTAGAGCCAAAATAAAACTGAAATGAGATCACATGCATTTATTACTAGAGTACAAGGTTATGAGTTGTTATGTGAACGCTTGGCTAAAAGATGTATTTTTAATCTAGATTTAAACAGAGAGTGTGTCTGAGCCCCAAACATTATCAGAAGGCTATTTGAGAATTTAAGAGTAAAATGCGAAAAAGCTCTGCCTCCTTTACTGGACTTTGATATTCTGGGTACTATACTGGGTACTTTGTGACATTATTTAGCTTACTTTGCTATAATTTGGTTAAATCACAATCTGATTTCATTGTATTTCCTTTAGTAAGCATATAATTTGTCCTCAGTATTCAGGGAACAGACACAGTCTACACTCTAAAAAGTAGTTGTATAGTCCATTCAAATAAAATGTTTTAATTGGTCAAACGTTTAGAAGACTACAGCAAGTTATGTCATTTAAAATTTAACCATTTACTCCATGTGTTTTATATGTTACCTCAACTAACATTTATTATTTGGGCATCATAAGAAATTGCGGGGGAACTAAAACATATTTTTATAATTTAACAAAATTATTAAAAATGATTAACTGGTGTTTATCAATCACTAAAAACACACTATTTACAACACATAATAGCCATTATTTGATAACAATCTCCATTTATAACATTTGTCACACAGACTAAACATACAGGCTTAAAGAAAAAAAAAGTCACCTACATCTCGGATGGCCTAAGGGTCAGTAAATTAACACCAAATTTTCATTTTTGAGTGAACTATCCCTTTAAAGCTCCAGCTGACAAACATTACATCTGTAATATAACTGCAAAATTCAGTTTAAACTTTAATGAACTAAGAAAAACCTAAACAAGCTAAACAAAATGTTAGCAAACAAACATTTACAAATATTACTACTGTTCACAATCTTTAAAATGAGGCAGAAGTCACAAAAAAAAAAAAAAAAAAAATGAACCAGGTATTACAGTAGTCTGGGTGGTATATTGAGTTTGTACGATATATCGATATAATCTTTATAAGCGATACAGTATGAAGCAATACCGTTAATATCGATATAAGTAGTTTGATACGAGCGCATCTGAAAACAATATCTAGGGAGGACACAGACTGAACTGCTGCGGAGAAAGTGCATAATACAATTTGTTCTACATGTATCAGGCTTTATATGAAAGGCTTCTGAAAAAAAAAAATCACAAGATATAGTAGCCTATAGTTTATAGTTTCAGTTTAAAGTGGCTTTTTACATCTTTGAAAGAAGTCTCTTATACTCACAACTCAAAAAACATAGTGGAATGATATTACAATTCAAGAGAACTGTTTTTTTATTATTATTATTATTTGAATATGTTAAAATTGTAATGTATCGTTGTGATCAAAGCTGAATTTAACATCATTACTCCAGTATTCAGTGTCACATGATATTTAAAAAAAAAAATCTGATTTGCTGCTCAAGAAACATTTCTGATTATTAACAATATTTAAAAAAGATGTGCTGATAAACATTTTAGTGTAAACATTTTTTTTTTCCCTCAGTATTCATTGTTAAATAGACTCCAGACCTTTAAATGGTATTGTACAATACTGTTCAAAAGTTTGCAGTCAGTGAGGTTTTTCAATAAATTCATTTTTATTCAGCAAGGATGTATTAAATTGATGAAAAGTGAGAGTAAATATTTTGTTTCAAACACTGTTCATTTTAAACTTTGCTCATTAAGGAATCCTGAATAATACACACAAAACAAAATATGAATCAGGAATATTTCCTGAGCGGCAAATCAGCATATTAGAATGATTTCTGAATAATCATCATGTAAAACTGAAGAGTAATGATGCTGAAAATTCATCTTTGATCACAGAAATAAAATACATTTTAACATCACTCACTCATTTTTGGATGTCAAAACCTTCTTAAAATAACTTTAATAAAGAACTGTAAAAGATGCATGGTAATATGCATATTTTCACTACATATGAAGTGATTTAATGAGCTTTCTCATGCAGCTTACCTATCTCTGTCAGCAGCTTCCTTAGGAAATTTAGATATCTTGGAGCTTCTGTTGCAGAAGTGTTACTCCTGAAACCACAGAACAATTTTTATCAATAATTGTTTGCTATTAAATATCAAATCACGTTTTAACTAGATTCAGTTTATACATGCTCCTTTAAGTGATGTCACCGATTAAGTTAACAGTAAAGTTACAGCACATATTTTAGGCTAAATAAATTTGTCTAATTCCAATAACATTTACATTTACATTTACATTTAGCCATTTTGCAGACGCTTTTATCCAAAGCGACTTACAATAACCCATTAACAAAACTTTTAAAAAGCTATTAAAATCTCCCAACTACACATAAATCTGATGAAGTCAAAACTTTGATAAATCAGAGCTCAATATACAGAGTTAGCATACAATATCTGAAAACAGTTGAGATGCTAATGGACTTTTTCGAAGACACTAAACCGTCTTTATGAAGTAAATATTCAACAGAAGCGTATCAATTACAAGAAAGAAAAGTGTCAGGAACAGTTGTATGTAATATGTGTGTGATTTTAGGGACTAAACTCACCTGAAAACGGTGAAAACAGCAGCGAGAGAAGCAGTGTTGCAGCTATCAGTTGGAGAGTTGCCGCCCCATGGTAACTCCCTCGCTGCAGCGTTTGAATGAGACTCAGAGCGCACGTCCATCAAAACACGTCACAGTCACACACTATTTAAATAAACATATACAGGTGCTGGTCATATAATTAGAATATCATCAAAAAGTTGATTTATTTCACTAATTCCATTCAAAAAGTAAAACTTGTATATTATATTCATTCATTACACACAGACTGATATATTTCAAATGTTTATTTCTTTTAATTTTGATGATTATTACTGACAACTAAGGAAAATCCCAAATTCAGTATCTCAGAAAATTATAATATTTACATTTGAGTTTCAATTAATGGCCATCCCTACAGTATAAATTCCGGGTATCTCTTGTTCTTTGAAACCACAATAATGGAGAAGTCTGCTGACTTGGCAATGATCCAGAAGACGAACATTGACGCCCTCCACAAAAGGGTAAGTCACAGAGTGGTGTTTACAGAGTGCTGTATCAAAGCATATTAAATGCAAAGTTGACTGGAAGGAAGAATTTGGGTAGGAAAAGGTGGATGACTGCAAGCTTGAGAATACTGTCAAGCAAAGCTGATTCAAACACTTGTGAGAGCTTCACAAGGAGAGAACTGAAGCTGGAGTCAGTGCATCAAGAGTCACCAAGCTCAGACATCTTCAGGAAAAGGGCTACCAAGCCACTTCTGAACCAAAGACAACGTCAGAAGAGTCTTACCTGGGCTGTGGAGAAAAAAGAACTGGACTGTTGCTCAGTGGTCCAAAGTCCTCTTTTCAGATGAAAGTAAATTTTGCATTTCATTTGGAAATCAAGGTCAAGTCTGGAGGAAGAGAGGAGAGGCACAGAATCCATGTTGCTTGAAGTCCAGTGTGAAGTTTCCACAGTCAGTGATGATTTGGGCTGCCATGTCATCTGCTGGTGTTGGTCCACTGTGTTTTCTGAAGTCCACAGTCAACACAGCCCTCTACCAGGAAATTGTAGAGCACTTCGAGCTTCCTTCTGCTGACAAGCTTTATGGAGATGCTGATTTCATTTTCCAGCAGGACTTGGCAAATTCAAAATACATAGGTGTAAACTGCAACCCGCACGTGATAGTGGGACAAAGTAGCACTTTTATTTTTATAGATTTTTTATTTTTTTTTTAGCTATTTTTTTATTAGATTTGGTATTGTTGTTTTTACGATCATTCAAACTATTTATTTCATTTAAAAATGTGCTTGCAGTTTTTATACTAAACTTTTGTTAATAATTATAACTCTCACTATTTTTATTCAGTGCTTCAGACTCCTTTTAACAATGACTCCTACACACACACACACACACACATACCTCCAGCATTCTTTTTTTTTCATATATATATATATATATATATATATATATATGTGTGTGTGTGTGTGTGTGTGTGTGTGTGTGTGTGTGTGTGTGTGTGTAAATATACACACACACACACACACACACACACACACAGTCATGGCCAAAAATATAGCCACCCTTTGTAAATATGACCAAAGAAGGCTGTGAAAATTAATCTGCATTGTTAATACTTGTGATCTTTTATTTAAAAAGTGTACTAAAATCTAACCTTTTCATTGGATAATAAGAATTTAAAATATGAGGGAAATATCATTATGAAATAAATGTTTTTATCTAATACACATTAGCCATAATTAACGGTACCCTTTTATTCAATACTTTTTGTATAACCTCCATTTGCCAGTTTAACAGCTCTAAATTTTCTCCTATAATGCCTGATGAGGTTAGAAAACACCTGACAAGAGATCAGAGACCATTCCTTCATCCAGAATCACTCCAGACTCTTTAGATTCCCAGCTCCATGATGATGCTTCTTCTCTTCAGTTCACCACTCATTTTCTATAGGGTTCAGGTCAGATGACTGGAATGGCCAGCAGAAGCTTGGTTTTGTGCTCAGTGACCCATTTTTGTGTTGTTTTTGAGGTTTGTGTTTGGATTATTGTACGTTTGGAAGATCCAAACATGGACCATTATACGATTTCGAACAGAGTCAGTCACTTGTTGATTTTTTATCTGTTGGTATTTGATAGAATCCATGATGCCATGCGTCTAAACAAGATGTCCAGGACCCGCAGCAGAAATATAGGCCCACTACATCAAAAATACAGCAGTATATTTCATTGTACACATTGGGCACTTTTATCTATCACTTTTATTTTTCAGTGTTCACCAAACCCATCTTGAGTGTTTGCTGCTAAAAAGCTCATTTCTTTTTAAGTTTCACCTAACCATAGAAGCCCATCCCATTTGAAGTTCCAGTCATGTCCGGATAACCGAATATGCTGGAGTTTGTTTTTGGATGAGTGAGGAGAATTTTTCTTGAAACCCTCCCAAACAACATGTGGTGATGTAGGTGCTGTTTGATCTTTTTTTTTTTTTTTTAAGGTTTTCTGACCCCGAGACTCAACTATTTTCTGCAATTCTCCAGCTGTGGTCCTTGGAGAGTCTTTAGTCACTCAAACTCTCCTTCTCGCCATGCATTAGGACGATATAGACATACATCCTCTTCCAGGGAGTTTCGTATCATTTTATGTTAATTAGAAATTCTTAATTATTGCCCTGATGGTGGAAATGGGAATTTTCACTGCTCTAGCTCTTTTCTTAAAGCCACTTCACTAATTTGTGAAGCTCAATTATCTTTTGCTGCACATAAGAAATATATTCTTTGGTTTTCCTCATTGTGATGGATGATTAAATGAATTTGGGCTTTGTTTCCCCCTCCTATTTATATTTCTGTGAAACAGAAAGCCATGGCTGGATAATTTCATTTTCATAATCACCCTGGAGTACTCAAAATTGTGAATATGAATGGGAATATACTTTACAGATATTTTACTCATAAGAATTTCTAGGGGTGCCAATAATTGTGTCCAACGTGTATTGGAGAAAAAACATTTATTTCATAATGGTATTTCCCCCAACTTAAATTCTTATTTTCCAATGAAATTTTTTAAAATAAAAGATCAAAAGGATTAACAATGCAGATTAATTTTCACAGCCTTCTTTGTTCATATTTACCAAGGGTGCCAATATTTTTAGCCATGACTGTAAGTATGTATGTATATATATATATATATATATATATATATATATAATTCATTATTGTCCCTTAGACTAATGGAGGAAATAGCTGCTGAACTTGCCAAACAAACTGAACATTTTTCTATGAAGGAGAATGTCTGAAGCTGAGATTAAAATACACAGTAAAGTTGTATACACTATATATATATATATATATATATATTAAATGCCTTTGACATTTGAAGCTGTCCTATAGTATGACTCACAGTGGGAATTGCAAATAAGAGGTAACTGAGATATTCTCCTCTCTAATGCCAACTACACAAGTGAGTAGTTTACCCATGCTTTTTCTTGAATATATATTTGTGTGTGTGTGTGTGTGTGTGTGTGTGTGTGTGTGTGTGTGTAAAACATTGACTCAATGGAACTATGGTGGTGACCTGACAGAAACATTCTATTACTAAAGATAAGAAATGAGAGACCCAGGTCCTAAGAAGTGGTGGAAGTTAAAACTAGTGCAAAAAAGTAGGTCATGAATTTCAAAAGTGGAGATTACCATTTCCATGCCTCTTCCCATTAATCAACACTTCGCTTTTGAGTCCCACCAGAGACAACAATGTATAAGGACGTTACCCAGAAATTATTCTATTAATCAAATGACGCATGAAAAAGTACCTGCGCTCACGGTGTCTAATGATAAACTTCATCGTGCCTGGAGGCTCTGGAGGTTGCACAGGGACTACACTCATAGAGCACAAGGAAGCTTGGGATATGTTCTTCTTGCCACTGTGGGAATCATCTCTACTTTACTGTGCATAGGTGTTAACTTAATTTAGGTTTGTCAGGTAATAGATAATGGTTAACTTTACAGTCGTTGGGTTGTTGGGCTTTGAACCCTATTCTAAACATCATAGTGTTTATTTTTTTCAATATAAAACATTATGTAAATGTTTCTTTTGTTAGTTTTTTTCCCCATGGGAACAGATCTTGAGAAATTTAGCATTACATCACTTGCTCACCAATGGATCCTCTTCAGTGAATGGGTGCTGTCAGAATGAGAGTCCAAAAAGTTTATAAAAACATCACACTAATCCACATGACTCTAGTTCATCAGTTAATGTTTTGTGAAGTGATAATCTGCACATTTGTAAGAAGATGCTATAATTAAGAAGCTTTTAATTAAAAAAAAAACTGTTGCTTCCAGTTAAATGATGATAATATTAATTTCTCTAGTGAAACAAGAATGACGACATAAATACTGTATTCACAGATCAAGTGTCTATAATCCCAAAACAGTTCTAAACAAATACTGTATGTGGGTGGATTTTGATGTGAGAGGACAACATGGACGTTTTCACTAGATGAAGCCTTATTGTGGATTATGGACGCATATTTTGGGCAAAAGTGACAGTTTATTGATGGCTTTGTTGCTTAAAAACATGCAGCTTTTCACTTCACAAGACGTTAACTGATGTACTGGAGTGATGTGGATTAGTGTGATGTTTTTTTTTATCAGCTGTTTGGACTCTTATTCTGACGGCACCCATTCACTGCAGAGGATTCACTGGTGAGCAATTTTTGGTGCAGCTGACCAAATATAGTATCAGAGTTTGTTGACTCTTCCCAATTCCCTGAAACTGTGGATCTGGTGAGAGAAACTTTTAGTCAAGACACGAACCTGTGTTCCTCTGATTTGCTAGCACTCAACTGTCAGCACCCAAAAGAGAATGATCACCCCATTACCAGCTGATTGTTGTTCAGTTCGGTTCTGTACACTTATGCAGATTTTATATAAATGTGATTGTCACTACCTGAGAAATTACCAATCTCTGTGTGTACAGAACAAGATTAAGCTTGAAGCAGGAGTGACAATCATATTAGACACTTGTGTACGTGGGCAAAGACACAGTGGGCGCAAAGGAGCCAAAAGACATGCTGTTTCTTATTTAATCCTTATCCACTGGTGTCGCTATTGGACAGTTTTACTTAATAAAAACATGTGATTAATATATGATGTATTATTTGTCATCATAGTAATATTTGTTTTGTTTTTCTTATTGTACTGTCAATTATTTTTTCATCAGATATTCACATAGAAAATGCCTTTCTTGCTTCTTCAGAGAAAACGCCTCTATTTCACACATTTTAAAATGTTGTGTTTGTTGTTTTGTTAAGACTGTCTTTATTTGTTTACTTGTTATTATGACATTTAATGAGCCATTTAATGAGCACACTGAGCCAATAGTTTTCCCTCTAAACAGTTTTCCACGTACTAATGACTACTAATTTCAGTGACTAACATAATTTAGCTAAAGCTAGATAGTACACTTATAACAGGTTCTGCTCTACTGGGGTATCCTGAGGTCAAGTTTTTTGATCAGCAACACAATATTAAAAGTTTCTTGGTTGTCACTTGTGGGTTTGAACCGGGTGTGTCTCACTCGTCCTTAAAAGTGAAGCTGCGGGCTGTATGATCGCCCCCTGGTGGCTGGCTGCAGTACAGGTCATAAACCCCGCCCTCTCCATGTAAACGAATGGGACTCCAGTCCAAATAAAAAAATTAATTACACTTCCAATACAGTTTTCCGAAATATGGTTTTGGTCATTTAAGGTAATTGTTATCACGCTGATATATGTTCAATTGTTCATTTTTGTGATACGTTTGATTTTAGCTAGTAATTTGATGCTATAAAAACGGGGCGTGTCGTTATGGTTGATTGGGTCTGCGGGAGTTTGGGCGGGAGTTTGATTCCGCGGCTCCACCTCTCGACTCTACTGCGCAGACTCGGGCTCCAAACGAATCTCTACTGCGCAGACTCGGGCTCCAAATGACGTCATTTACTCAAGATGGCAGCGGCCATACTGAGATGTATTCGCTTCACTTTTCTATAGTGGATGGAAGCGGAGATGCGTCGTCCATCTTTTTTACAGTCTATGGTTTGAACCTGCCCCATAATGTAATGTATATCATAAAGATGTAATACACATTCCCTAAGAATTACCCATTCAAGAAAAAAAAAAAAAAAAAAAGTTTACTGTTTTTTCCTCAAACGACCCACCCTCTTTATTCCTCTCTTTATATTTAATGACAGATAGGAGTTAACAAGACTGACATTCTCCTTTAGTGTATTATAAGGCGATGAATATTTAGGCAGTTCAGTTTAGTAAGATAATTGAAAGTATATTGGAGTATATCATAAAGTCTCAATAAAAATCACACAGCTGAAAATCAGCTCTCTAGATTAAAGATGTGACTCCATCTACGTTTCTTGTGCTCTTAAATTTTGAATTCAATCTAGAATTTATTTGTGCTTTTTGGTAATTGTAAATGTTTAGATTTGTAAATAACATATACACTTACAGAAATACTCATGTTAATGTGGGAAACCAAATGGACCTAAATGGTACTCTGTTTCAGCTGTATTCAGTTTTGAGAAATACAATAAATTTGTTGTTACTTATAAGAAAACTACAGGAGCCAGAATGTGTTATTCTTCTGGGAAATAAGATATTTCTACCATAGAGTATATAAATAAGAAAGTACATAAAAATCAATTCACTGTTGTTGGCAAGTATCTTTTTTTTTTCATAGTTAAATAACTCTGCTGTAATAAGGTTATAAAGCTGCAATAGATTATAATATTTTAACACATTCTTTATCACACATTTATGAGATATGACATGGTGTAAGTTTGATCCTGTGAACTGCACACAGCTTTAAAGTGGATGTTGGTTCTTAAAAAATTCAACTGTCTCTTCAGGAAGAAAATTTGACACACAGCATAGGTGTCACAAATCTGGGTTATGAATTTCTGTTCACTCACCACCAGGGGGTCACCCGCTCACCACATGGACTGTTGGACTACACTGTACTTCCCCCCGGACTACAGTTCCCATCATCCATTGCACTGATGACACACACACACACACACACACACACACACAGCTGAATGCACTGATTACACAGCTGATTCCCATCAGACATGCTACTTAAAGGAACCCGCCACCATTTTTTCATATTCCACTATGTTCTTCCCTCAACTTAGACGAGTTGATATGTACCTCTCCCGTCTCAGTGCGTGCACTCAATCGCTGTAGCGTGCAGCGCCAATATGGTAGCATTTAGCTTAGCACCATTAATTCGTTAGGATCCAAACAGGGATGAATTTAGACGCTACCAAACACTTCCATGTTTTCCCTATTTAAAGACGGTTACATGAGTAGTTACACTAGTAAGTATGGTGGCGCAAAATTAACAGTGGCGATTTTCTAAGCGGATAAAAATGATAACTATAATGTATGGCGGAAGAGCACTTCGCATTTTCTAAGTGGATAAAAATGATAACTATAATGTATGGCAGAAGAGCACTCCCCCTTCTCCTCTCCCTCCCCCTCTAACTTCTGTTAATAGAACCAACGTGACTTTCACTTCTACCTGTGCTGTCGAGAATGGGACCAGGTGTTGCCATCAATGGTAGGGGTCAATGTAGACCCAGAAGACCCTGGACAAATCGCCTGTGTCGCGGCAACCAATGAGTTTACATCAACGATTCACCCGGCAGTCCTTGACTTTTTTTTCCGACGTGAGAAAATGAATTGGAAGAAATGACCCAGGCTGAGTGGACCTGATTGGCAGCTATCCCCAGAGTAAGTGCTAACTGAAATCATTGAAATAGGCCTAGGTTATACCGTTTTCCTATATTTATGCCTGTACTTAGCCTGTTGCTGTCTTCTCAGTCAAAATAGGTTGGTGTCCTATCGAATAGTCCTGGAGTGGGCCCTACAGGGTGAAACTTTGGGCAGAGGGCATCGGAAACCACTGCCATCATGTGTGGTTGGGGCTATTCGACAAAGATATCCATCTGAATGTTGGGATTCCAAGTGGTAAATGACGCTGTAACGAGGTCGCCTTAGGCGGGACACGAACCCAGGTCTCTGCTGTTCAAAGTGGGTTGT
This sequence comes from Acrossocheilus fasciatus, assembly GCA_036784905.1. Taxonomy (NCBI): domain Eukaryota; kingdom Metazoa; phylum Chordata; class Actinopteri; order Cypriniformes; family Cyprinidae; genus Acrossocheilus; species Acrossocheilus fasciatus. The sequence goes on from CM071953.1 coordinate 5,366,122, forward strand.
GTTTCTTACTGAGCTAACTTCCAAGTATTGAAACCCAAGAGCAGAAGAGTAATGAGCCAGGAGACTTGAGTCTTCCAAAAATAAAAATATTATCTTTACTCAAGAAACCAAGGTAACAAAGTACAAATAAACTAGGATAGCCGAGCTTCCACAAACAGAGAAATAAAAATAGACACAAGGGTCAAAAAGATATAATAAGGCACAGACTTAGCTTGAGAGCTGGTGACTGGAGGACATAGGCTCAAGACTGAACACAATAGCAGGGACCAAACACACTTATAAAGGGTAAAACACAGGTGAAGGGAATCAGGGCTAATGGGGAGAGTACTGAGCAGGAATAGGTACAATGGTGCCATCTGCAGGTTTGGAGGGAGCATAACCAGTAGGCTTAAGGAGAGCGTCCCCTGCAGGTCAGGAGTGGAACAGCAGTGCAGAGGTGAGATCTTTACAGGAGCCCCTCCCCTAGGAACGGCCCCTGACGTTCTTCTGACTGTTCCCTTGGCCTCGGCGAAACTCTGAGATGAGAGTTGGGTCTAAAATATCTCGAGCAGGAACCCAGGACCGCTCCTCTGGGCCAAAGCCCTCCCAGTCCACAAGATATTGAACCCTACCACGGACCCTTCGAGAATCCAGCAGCCTTCGGACAGTGTAAGCTGGCTGGCCATCAATGATGCGAGGTAGTGGAGGGGGTTTCCTAGCTGAAGACAGAGTAGAGCAAACAACAGGTTTTAAACGGGAAACATGAAAAGTGGGATGAATCTTCATAGACCTGGGCAGGAGGAGTCGATACGAAACTGGATTAATCTTTTTGAGGATCTTGAAAGGACCAATGTATCGAGGGGCCAGCTTGCGGGATTCCACCCGCAATGGAAGGTCTCTAGTTGAGAGCCATACCCTTTGTCCTAGACGAAGCGTGGGTCCTGCCCTCCGGTGACGGTTTGCCTGCCTTTGCTGTTGTCGGGTAGCCCTCAATAGAGCAACACGAGCTCTTTGCCAGGAACGTCGGCACCGTCGGAACAGCTTTGTGGCCGCTGGAACATCCACCTCTGACTCTTGTCCAGGAAATAGAGGGGGAGGGAAACCATACTGACATTCAAAAGGGGACATGCCTATGGATGAATGGTAAAGGGTGTTATGTGCAAATTCAGCCCATATTAGGTGAGAGCTCCATGTTGATTGGTTGTCTGCAACCAGGCACCTTAGGGTCTTCTCAATCTCTTGATTTACCCTCTCAGTTTGGCCATTTGACTGGGGGTGGAAGCCGGAGGACAGGCTGATGGAGGATCCAATGAGTCTGCCAAATGCCTTCCAGAACCGGGAAGTAAACTGTGGGCCCCGATCAGAAACCATATCCTGTGGAAAACCGTGGATCCTGAACACGTGCCTCATCAATAGTTCCGCAGTTTGGCTGGCTGTGGGGAGCTTGGACAAAGGTAGGAGGTGACAAGCCTTTGAAAATCTGTCTACCACCACTAGGATTACCGTATTTCCTTGAGACTGTGGCAAGCCTGTGATGAAGTCCATGGAAATGTGGGACCAAGGGCGTCTTGGAATGGGCAGCGGGTGCAGAAGGCCATAAGGGTGGGTCCTTGGCTCCTTGTTCTGGGCACAGACCGAGCAAGCGGCAACAAAGTCCCGGACGTCCCTCTGCAATCTAGGCCACCAGAACTTCCTCTGGATGAGCTTGCATGTTTTCGTAGTTCCAGGGTGTCCGGAAGGGAGAGAACCATGAGCCCATTGCAAAACCTCAGAACGTAGAGGGTTAGGAACAAAGAGGCGCCCTGGAGGGCCATTACCTGGACCTGGCTGCTGCAGTTGGGCCCTCTTAACGGCAGATTCAACATCCCATTGAATGGGAGCAACTACTTTAGAAGTGGGGAGAATGGGTTCTGGACAGGACTCCGCTTCTGGTGGCTCAAACTGCCTCGAGAGTGCATCTGGCTTGAGATTCTTAGAACCTGGGCGATAGGAGAGAGTAAAGTTAAAACGGTTAAAAAAGAGGGCCCAACGGGCTTGTCGGGCATTCAGTCTCTTTGCCTCCTGGATGTAAGTGAGATTCTTGTGGTCAGTCCAGATGAGGAATGGGTGTTTGGCCCCCTCCAGCCAGTGCCTCCACTCCTCCAAAGCCATCTTAACAGCCAGCAGCTCCCGGTTTCCAATATCATAATTCCTCTGCGTTGGGGTAAGCTGACGGGAGAAGAAGGCACATGGGTGAATCTTGTTATCGCTCTTACTTCTCTGTGACAAGACGGCTCCCACTCCCACGTCTGAGGCATCCACCTCCAACACAAAAGGCAGCTCTGAATCAGGGAGGGTTAGAATTGGGGTAGACGTAAAGAGTTGCTTAAGTTTGTTGAAGGCTTGATCTGCTCTGTAGGTCCACACAAATGGCTTAGCTGACTTCCTGGTCAATGCAGAAAGAGGCTGGGCAACAGAGCTGAAGTTTCTAATGAATCTCCTATAAAAATTGGAAAAGCCCAGAAAGCGCTGTACCTGTTTTACTGAAGTTGGTCGAGGCCAGTCTAAGACTGCTTGTATCTTGCCAGGATCCATCTGAAGGCTGCCCTTTGATACCCTGAAACCAAGGAAGGAAACTTCTGGAACATGAAACTCGCTCTTTTCCAACTTCACATAAAGTCTATTTTTCAGTAGCTGGGCCAGGACCTGCCGGACATGCTGAACATGCTCTGGGTAATTGCGAGAGAATATCAAAATGTCATCCAGATAAACAAACACAAATTTATTTAACATTTCTCTGAGAACATCATTAATAAAGGCTTGGAAGACGGCTGGGGCATTGACTAGGCCAAATGGCATTACCTGGTATTCGTAGTGGCCTGTTGGGGTGTTGAAGGCCGTTTTCCATTCATCCCCCTCACGGATTCTAACTAAATAGTAAGCGTTCCGCAAATCAAGTTTAGTGAAGACAGTAGCCCCTTGCAGGATCTCGAAAGCCGTGGTCATAAGAGGGAGAGGGTATCGGTTTTTGACGGTAATACGGTTTAAACCGCGATAGTCTATGCAGGGTCGGAGACCCCCATCCTTCTTTTCAACAAAGAAAAAACCCGCCCCCGCAGGTGAAGTGGATGGACGTATGAATCCATTGTCCAGGGCTTCTTTGAGATATTCATCCATTGCCAGTCTCTCAGGGCTGGAGAGGGAATAGAGCCTTCCACGTGGTGGGCAAGTACCAGGAACCAATTCAATAGCACAGTCATAAGACCTATGAGGTGGTAAGGTGGCAGCTTTGGCTTTACTAAAGACTTCATGGAGGTCAGCATACTCCTGGGGAACTCGGGATAACTCGGGACAATGAGCTAGAGACTTGGTTGTGTCTGGCTCCATTTCAGGAACAGCCATGATTTCCGTGGATTGGGTCTCAGAAAAAAATGCAGATATTCTCCTGGAGATGTCAACTGAGGGTTTTGGGAAAGTCTCTAATAGCTTGGAAGAATGGCAGAAGGTATTATCAGAAACTTGGCAGTTTGTTCCCCAGGTTCTAACAACCCCTTGTGACCAATCAATATGTGGGTTGTGTAAAGTCAGCCAGGGAAAGCCGAGGATTAGAGGAAGCTTAGGAGAATGAATTAGAAAGAACTGTATCTGTTCCTGGTGTTGCCCGACCTGTAGCTGGAGAGGTGGAGTACATTGACTGACTTCTCCTGTTCCCAGAGGACTGCCATCAACTGCCGTGATATTTAAGGGTTTCCGGAGGGTAACTGGCTGAATGTCAAGTTTCTTGGCCATCTCATAATCCATAAAACTCCCCGCAGCCCCAGAGTCAACAAAGGCAAATACTTGGTGAAGTTGGTTGCCCTGGACGATGGTAGTTAAGATCGTTAAACCTGAGGTTGCTGAGCAGGGGATGGTTCCTATTCTCGCCCCGGCCCCCCTCCTCCTGGACGAGAGTTGACTTTTCCCGACAACTCAGGACATGTAAAGCGAAAGTGACCTGGTTTGCCGCAGTAGAGACAGCATTTCTCTCTCATCCGTCGGTTGCGCTCGGCTTGGGAAATTCTAGTTCCACCCAGTTGCATGGGTTCCTCAGGGGTACTAAAAGATGGGGGCAACTTAACAGGGCTGGCAGACTCAAGAAGTCTAGTCTCCTGCTGTCGCTCCTGCTGACGTTCCCTGAGGCGAAGGTCTACCCGGATAGCCACATCAATGAGGGACTCAAGGTCTGGTGCTGGGTCTCGGAAAGCTAACTCATCTTTGATCTCAGGAGACAAGGCATGGTGAAAGGTAGCCCTCAGGGCTCGTTGATCCCACCCACTCTCGGTGGCAAGAGTGCGAAACTCTATAGCAAACTCTGCTGCACTCCGAGAACCTTGAGTGAGGTGGAGCAGACGGTGATCTATATCCCCCCTACTGGCTGGATGGTGGAAAACTCTTTTCATCTCAGAAATGAAGTTATGGCAGTTGGTTGTTAGTGGAGACCTCTGATCCCACAAAGCAGAGGCCCAGTCCAAAGCCTTGCCCGTTAGAAGGGTAATAATGTAAGCCACCTTACTACTCTCAGTAGGAAAGCTGCTGGGTTGGAGCTGGAAGACCAGGGTACACTGAGTAATGAAACCTCTGCATCTCTCGGGACTGCCATCAAACCTCTCTGGTGCCGGTAACTTGGGCTCTGACGGAAGGGCTAACAGGGTTCTGTTAGAATACTCAGAAGGAGATTGAGGTTCTTGGGATGAGGAGGCTTGAGACCGTTGATTTAAAAGATGAAGGATCTCAGACAGTGCCTGATCATGCCGCTGTATGGTTACTGCTTGATCCGTGAGGGCTGCCAAAATACGTTCCACATTAGATGGTGGTGAAGCTCCTTCTGCTGGGTTTTCTTCCATGGTTCAGTCTTGCTGTAACGAGGTCGCCTTAGGCGGGACACGAACCCAGGTCTCTGCTGTTCAAAGTGGGTTGTGTTTCTTACTGAGCTAACTTCCAAGTATTGAAACCCAAGAGCAGAAGAGTAATGAGCCAGGAGACTTGAGTCTTCCAAAAATAAAAATATTATCTTTACTCAAGAAACCAAGGTAACAAAGTACAAATAAACTAGGATAGCCGAGCTTCCACAAACAGAGAAATAAAAATAGACACAAGGGTCAAAAAGATATAATAAGGCACAGACTTAGCTTGAGAGCTGGTGACTGGAGGACATAGGCTCAAGACTGAACACAATAGCAGGGACCAAACACACTTATAAAGGGTAAAACACAGGTGAAGGGAATCAGGGCTAATGGGGAGAGTACTGAGCAGGAATAGGTACAATGGTGCCATCTGCAGGTTTGGAGGGAGCATAACCAGTAGGCTTAAGGAGAGCGTCCCCTGCAGGTCAGGAGTGGAACAGCAGTGCAGAGGTGAGATCTTTACAGACGCACTGGATATACTGTAATTGAACTATATGTGCTGGGCAGTCAGATCCAGATTCTTTGGCTCCTTATGTTTACATGTTCCACGGACATCTGCGGGACAATTTCATTGCAGCTTATGTCAGAATAGGAGGCTACCTGATTGTATTTATTTTTCTATATTACTACACAGTTAAAAAAATAAAATAAAAATAAAAATAAAAATTGAGCCAACTTAAAATTTTAAGGCAACCAGCTTCAGCAGATTTTTGAGTTTTCTCAACTTGTCGTTTTAAGTTTATACAACAAAAATTTGAGAATATCCCACAAAAATAAGTTGAGCAAACTCAAAAATCTGCTGAAGCTGGTTGCCTTAAAATTTTAAGTTGACTCAACTTTTTTTTTTTTTTAGTGATCCATTATTTAGATGTCTCATTGTAACTACTTATTTTCAATTTCACCGTTTGTACGTGTCCACATTGCAGATCATCACTAGCCTGAGTCTGTATATTGTCTTACACTCTGAACAGATGTGGGATTTATATCTTTGATGTAAATAAATAAAGCTTTGTACCCACAACATCTCGAGTGATACCTTTATCTTGTTTGCTAAATTAAACAGCTTCTGATATTATCAGTCATGCAACATCCAGGATCTTTATTATATTTTAGTTTAGCTTCAATTGCATAGTAAATATGTGATAAAACGTGGCCTGACGGATTTGTTCAAACATAAGTGAAATCACAAACTGAAAAAACATGTAATATATTTCAAAGTATAAAAACAAAAAGGTTGCCCTCCTATGACAACAAGTGTAGAAGGCACATGTCAGTTATTACACTGCACAATGTGGAACAAAAATGTTGCCCTCTTATGACATTATAACAGGCATGGAAGGCACTTGAAGTGACACATTCGTCTGCACTCCTATTCATGCACACACAAAGTTCCCTTCTGTAGTTTGTGAAGGACACAGGTTCCTCCCCAGACAGCAAGCAGTGTCGGCCCAGATCCGGCCCACATGGATTTCACGCGGGCCAGATGCGGGCTGGATCTGGGCCAACACTGTGTTGCTGTCTGGGTTGCCTTCATTGCTGGGTATTGAAAGTGAAGTCACTTTGGACAGTACTTCAAAAGGGCATTGTGGAACACCAAGTTCTCCTGGAAAACAAAACAAAACAAAACAAAACCTTTACAGTGGAAAAACATTTGGACGAAAAGTTGTGTTACTGTTCTTTAGAAGCATTGTGTCATGAATGGGATGCACTGTACTATTTGTCTTGTCTGGTGTAACATTTCCCCCTCATACAGACTTACTGCAAATTATTTTCTCAGAACTTATTCTTACTGACACAGACTTGAACCATATCACTAGTTTGCATGTCAAACTCTTTGATACACATACCTGTATGTTTGAACAATGTCATCTTTGCAGTCTGTTCTATTGGATGCTGCAACTAGTTTATTTTCCAATCCTGAATTATGAGAGAAAATGATTACAATGGGTGTGCACTTATGTCCTGTGGTAAATGTAATACACAAAGAACAACAGACAACAAAGCAGATGAGATATCAGGGGGTTGTGCTCTATTGCTCTATAGCATAGACTAACGGTAGACTAACCTTTGGTCACATGCCACAGATCAAACTGATGAATTATATGAGGGTATTCCTCTCTCATAATTTTTCTTATGGAGGGATGCCGGTCTGTGGTGACCACTTTCACATCAATGCCCTCATCCAGGATCTTCTCCAAGCCTTTCCTGAAGCCCAGTGGTTCCATTGCAATAGAACTGGATGCCTGGGACACCTAGAGAGGAAAAATGTATGGATGATGTAATTTAAGAAAATGTAAGAGAAATTATTTTAGCTGTGTGAAAAAAAAAGACAATTTTTACTCAAAGCAGCTCAAACATCACAATCTGGTTAGTGGAGTCATCCATCTCCACATATACTGAACAAAATTATAAACGCAACACTTTTGTTTTTACCCCATTTTTCATGAGCTGAACTCAAAGATCTAAGACTTTTTCTATGTACACAAAAGGCCTATTTCTCTCAAATAGTGTTCACAAATCTGTCTAAATCTGTGTTAGTGAGCACTTCTCCTTTGCCGAGATAACCCATCCACCTCACAGGTGTGGCATATCAAGATGCTGATTAGACAGCATGATTATTGCACAGGTCTGCTTTAGGTTGGCCACAATAAAAGGCCACTCTAAAATGTGCAGTTTTACTGTATTGGGGGGGTCCGAAAACCAGTCAGTACCTGGTGTGACCACCATTTGCCTCACGCAGTGCAACACATCTCCTTCGCATAGAGTTGATCAGGTTGTTGATTGTGGCCTGTGGAATGTTGATCCACTCCTCTACAGTGGCTGTGCGAAGTTGCTGGATATTGGCAGGAACTGGAACACGCTGTCGTATACGCCGATCCAGAGCATCCCAAACATGCTCAGTGGGTGACATGTCGGGGGAGTATGCTGGCCATGCAAGAACTGGGATGTTTTCAGCTTGCAGGAATTGTGTACAGATCCTTGCAACATGGGGCCGTGCATTATCATGCTGCAACATGAGGTGATGGTCGTGGATGAATGGCACAACAATGGGCCTCAGGATCTCGTCGTGGTATCTCTGTGCATTCAAAATTCCATCAATAAAATGCACCTGTGTTCGTTGTCCATAACATACGCTCGCCCATACCATAACCTCACCGCCACCATGGGCCACTCGATCCACAACGTTGACATCAGCAAACCGCTCACCCACACGACGTCATACACACTGTCTGCCATCTGCCCTGTACAGTGAAAACCAGGATTCATCCGTGAAGAGAACACCTCTCCAAAGTGCTACACGCCATCGAATGTGAGCATTTGCACACTCAAGTCGGTTACGACGAACTGCAGTCAGGTCAAGACCCCGATGAGGATGACGAGCATGCAGATGAGCTGACAGTTTGTGCAGAAATTATTTGGTTATGCAAACCGATTGTTGCAGCAGCTGTCCAGGTGGATGGTCTCAGACGATCTTGGAGGTGAAGATGCTGGATGTGGAGGTCCTGGGCTGGTGTGGTTACACGTGGTCTTCGGTTGCGAGGCCGTTGCCAAATTCTCTGAAACGCCTTTGGAGACGGCTTATGGTAGAGAAATGAACATTCACTTCACAGGCAACAGCTCTGGTGGACATTCCTGCAGTCAGCATGCCAATTGCATGCTCCCTCAAAACTTGTGACATCTGTGGCATTGTGATGTGTGATAAAACTGCACATTTTAGATTGACCTTTTATTGTGGCCAGCCTAAGGCACACCTGTGAAATAATCATGCTGACTAATCAGCATCTTGATATGCCACACCTGTGAGGTGGATGGAGTATCTCGGCAAAGGAGAAGTACTCACTAACACAGATTTAGACAGATTTGTGAACAATATTTGAGAAATAGGCCTTTTGTGTACATAAAAAAAGTCTTGGCTCTTTGAGTTCAACTTATGAAAAATGGGGGCAAAAACAGTGTAGCTGCACTCCCTCACCATCTTCAGTTTTTTATTTATTTATTTATTTTTTTATCTATCTATAATTAAGCTAACCTTGATTGTGGTCTCCTGCTCTGTATATGCTTCCTCAATCACTGGGAGAAGATAGCTTGCCTGTATGTTAAAGAAAGTTGTTTACTGGGGCAACTGCAAGTTAAAAAGCCCAGTCCAGTCAGCTATGTCTGGGTATGTGGAGCCAGTGAAGAGGGTGGTAGCTGCTGCCAGAAGGTTATTTTCTGCCATTCCACGTATATTGGGACATGACTCCCATTGTCCCGTATAGCCATTGTTGCACTGCCAGTTTATATTGCTTCTACTGCTGAACTGTGTTATTGTTTTATTCAGGTTCACAGCACCACAGGTTGTACATTTCTGAAAGAGTTCCATGAGTTTGGACTCATTTACAATCCATTTCCTGTCCTTCCATCCTCTGGGTTGTCCAGAGAGGCTTGAGGTACTCCCTGTGGTGGTGGTGGTGGAGGGGCTTGAATATTGCAAAAAGCTGGTGTCTGCGGGATCGACAGCAGGCTCTGAGGGCATGCTGACATCAAACACTGAGGTTGCACTAAGATCCATCACAGTAGATTCCAAGTGGTGTGGTTCCTGTTGTTGACAATCAACATAAAAATATGTTTTTATTTGTTTTGCATACCAGTGCCCCATAAAGCAGATTTTGACTAAACAATTACCCAACTTGACAGGAAAAAAAGTGTAATGATTTCCATAAATTGTATTATGGATCACAGATAACAAACATATAAGTTGGCCACCCGCATCAAATACGAAACTTTTTCTCGGACTACAGGTGGCCATCATTGTGGATGAAGATGCAGTGTCCTAGAGATTAAATAGATTTCAGGTAAATGTAGGTCATATTCCATTCAGAGCTCAGTAGGAAACTAACATGAAGATTAATTAGCCTACCAATTGACTTGTCCATGTGGGAGCCAGGGCAACAGCTGGTTTGCTGGATCGTGCAGGACTGGTTAGCTGTACAGACAAGGGCACTTTGAATTCTGCAGCAGACACTTCAGCTCTGTGGGGTTGAATGAGGTATACCGACAAAAAAGGAATCCTCTTGTTCGGCCAGATCTTGCTGTACATCACTCAACTCATCCTGTAATAATATAATTGTATCCTGTTGTGACGGGGTGGAAGAATCATGCGACAAGGAGAGCTCAAATAAATACCCCGGAGGGCGGATTTATTAACAATAAGGTGGCCTGAAAGGTGCAGAGTGGCCGGTGGCTGTGGTGCGGTGCTCTCCGTGCGTGAATGGCGCCGTGCGGTGACAATCCTGGGCTCCGTTCTTCGGGGCTAGGTCAGTCGGTCAGTCGCTGGCTTCTGCAAAGAGAGAGAAAGTGCGCACATTAAGCCTTCATAAGACGGAAGTCCGTCGTCTGCAATGGGTATCTGGACCTACTCATGTTCAAGGACATACTTTGGACTTGATTTTATCCCGTGGTGTGTCAGTGCTGGATATAAAAATTGATGTCGCTGGCATATCTGATCATCTACCCATATGTTTTTCTGTGTCTCTTGATGGAAATACTCCAAGCCAATCATCTTTGCCATGCTGGACTCGTATATTTACAGAATGCTCAAGTAAAGAATTTGCTTCTAAGTATGAATTATTAGGTGCTACTCAGGATATGAATACTCTCACCGGTCACCTGGATGTTAACAAGCATCTTAGTGTTTTTAATAATAATTGCTCCAATATCTTAAACACTATTGCTCCATTAAAGATGAAAAAACACAAACATAATTCAATACCTTGGCATAATGATACCACTCGTTCCCTTAGGAAGACTTGTAGAAGTGCGGAACGTAAATGGAAAAAAGACAGGCTTCAAGTCTCATATGAAATCTTACGTGACTCTCTCTCTGCATTTCAGCGAGCTGCCAAGGCTGCAAAGTGTAGATATTTTTCAGAGTTAATTACACAAAACAGCCATAAGCCAAATATTTTATTCTCTACTATTGAATCTGCACTCCATCCAGCTGTCAACATTTTTTCTGAGGTATCTGTCTCTCTGTGTGAGAAGTTTGCTAATTATTTTAATGACAAGATCTCTCGAATCCTGTCTGCTTTATCAATGCCGTCATATAAATTGGTTGATGTCCTATACTCCGGTTCTACTTGGTCTCTCTTCGAGTCTGTTAACCTGAATACCCTAATCAAAACTCTGTCTAGCCTGAAACCCACAATGTGTCCTCAGGACGTTATTCCAACACGTCTTCTTAGACAGATCATTGACACTATTGGTCCTGATTTGTTGTCTATTATCAATAAATGTCTCCAAACTGGGACTGTCCCCCACGACTTCAAACTTGCCACAGTGCGACCACATCTTAAAAAAACAAATTTGGACTCGACATTGCTGGTTAATTTTCGTCCGATTTCAAATTTGCCTTTTTTATCAAAAATATTAGAGAAAATTGTCTCAAATCAACTCCAATCTTATTTGTCTCACAATTCTATTTATGAAAAATTTCAGTCTGGTTTTAAATCTTGTCACAGCACTGAGTCTGCCCTCTTAAGAGTTTTAAATGACATCATGTTGACTATGGATTCTGGCCAGTTTACAGCTCTGGTTTTGTTAGACCTTAGCTCTGCCTTTGATCTGGTCAACCATGATATTCTTATATCTCGTCTTGAGGCATGTGTTGGTTTACGGGGCACAGTATTACAGTGGTTTAAGTCATATCTTACCAATAGGAGATATGTCGTCAACATTGGGCACCATTTCTCCTCTGAGATGCATTTAAAATCTGGTGTACCTCAAGGATCGATTCTTGGCCCAGTATTGTTCTCACTCTATATGCTTCCTTTAGGGCTTATTTTTAACAAGTACGGGGTCTCTTTCCATCTATATGCAGATGACACCCAAATCTACATCCCCTTAAAGCGTGGCAATAAACATGGCATTAAGTCCATTTTGGATTGCCTGGAAGAACTGAAACTTTGGCTTGCAACAAATTTTCTATGCCTCAATGAGAGTAAAACTGAATTCATCATGTTTGGTCCCAATGACAAAAGTGTATATGATCTCGAAACTACTTCTCTGTCACCTTACAGTACTACTTGTGTCAGAAACTTGGGTGTTTGGTTTGACAATAACCTCAAATTTGATAAGCAGATAAGTTCTGTTGTTAAGTCCTGCTTTTATCATATCAGGCTTCTCTCCAAAGTAAAATCGTTTCTATCATCACGGATGTTTGAAATCATAATGCACGCATTTGTTACATCTAGGCTTGACTACTGTAATTCTCTGTACATCGGTGTTTCTCAGTCCTGTGTCTCTCGTCTGCAGTTAGTCCAGAACGCAGCAGCGCGGCTTCTTACTGGAAAGCACAAATACGATAGTATTACACCGGTTTTAATTTCACTTCATTGGCTTCCTGTAAAGTACAGAATTGATTTTAAAGTTCTATTGTTCGTCTTTAAATCTCTTCACAATCTGGCCCCACCGTACTTAACTGAGTTGTTACAGCCTCATACTTTGTCGAGATCCCTCAGATCCACTAATTCTGATCTATTGCACCGTGCCTTTTCTGTTGTCGGCCCAAAACTTTGGAATAGTCTCCCCTCTCATATCAGAACTGCTCCAACCTTGTCGGTTTTTAAATCCACATTAAAGACCTATTTTTTTTCTTTGGCGTTTGATATCCCATGATAAATTGTCTTTGTCCTTGTGTTTGGAGTGCCACACACTGTTATAGCCTGTGTATTTTTCTGTGAATATCTGAGTTTTATAGCTGTATTTAAATTCTGCTTATAGTCTGTATAGTGTTGTAAAGCACTTTGGTCAACTTCGGTTGTTTTTAAACTGTGCTATATAAATACTATTGTATTGTATTGTATTGTATTGTCTCTGTCTCTCACCCAGCCGTGTCCAGCTTATATAATGGGACCTGATTAGCTTCAGGTGCGACCGGCCCAGCCCTGATGATGCGGTGCAGGTTTTCTGCCTTCGTCTCCAGGGCAACGCTGATGAGAGACCGGGATACTCGTCACACCTGTGTATATAACTTTTACAAAGTGCATAGATGCAGCTCTTTCCCCTCTGAGACAGATGGGAATTCGCATTCTCAACTACCTCGACGACTGGCTCATTCTTGCCCAGTCAGAGGTGGAACTGCCATCGCATAGGTCCCTCCTTCTCAGCCACTTAGAGTGCCTGGGACTCAGGGTCAACTTTTCCAAGAGCGCACTGTCCCCCAGTCAACGAATATCATTCCTGGGAACAGTTTTCGACTCAGCCCAAATGAGGGCGGTGGTCATGCCAAAGCGCGCTCTGGCCATACAGTGTCTCACAGCCTCCTTCGCAACAGGAGCCTTTCGCCCCCTCAAAGCGTTTCAGAAGATGCTTGGCCTCATGGCCTCTGCGTCTCCAGTACTACAGCTGGGCCTGCTTCGTATGTGGCCCCTTCACCGCTGGCTGAAACCGAGGGTTCCATCCGACACCTGGCGTCACGGATGCCTGCGAATCAAGGTGTCATCAGTGGATGGAACAGGGTGTGCCCTAGGAAATGGCCTGCAGGAGAAAGGTGGTCTCGACAGATGCATCCAACAGGGGTTGGGGAGCTCTGTGCGAGGGCCGACCGGCCTTTGGCCTGCGGATGGCGGAGCAAGGAAGTCTCAGGGGTTAAAGCAAAAAAAATACAAATCTTTTGACTGAAATTTTTTCCTCGGCCAAACCCTATTCCACAGCCATACCTGTCACACACCCAGTTTAACAGCCATGTTTTTCTTCTTGTAATTTGGAGCGCTTGTCCTCCTAATTAAAAAATAAAAATAAAAATAGGAGCACCTTCTAATCAATAATAAAAACTTCTGATCAAAAATGTGCCTTCTTAATACGAGGTGATATTTGACTCAAAGTGATTTACAGGGGAATTTTCTTTTTACCTTTGTAAATGCATTTTTCTAATTTTATTAAATGTTTGCAGTGTTTCCTCTAGGATTTATTCCAGTTGTGGTGGCAGGACTATTTCCCATGGACCATGCCCCCTCCCCACCCAACAATCACCTGCACTCAGAATCAAATTTATTTTAACTAAATAAGACAAGTAAATAGTGAATAATAAAATAAGAACAAATAAATTAATGACAATCAATAGTACAAACAAAAACAATAACAAGATACAAATTAAATTATCAGTACTTAATATTTTTCAGTCAGGTCTAACTATAATCTATTCAACTGTAAAATAACACTGGATAGTCTTCACTGTATAATAAAAGACAGCAGCAGGTTTATTTAGGCTGCTGTCTCTTTAAGACCTCATGCACGGATCTAATATGTTACACATGGCTCTATGCTTACTTTTCTTATTACGAGGCTTGTCCTCCTAATTAAAAAAAAAAAAAAAAAAAAAAGGAGCTCCTTCTGATCAATAACCAAAAATTCTGATCAAAAATTAGCCTACCTAATACGAGGTGACATTAGACTCCTTAAAGTGGCTTACAGGGGTATTATTATTTTTTTTTTTGCAATGGCATCATTTTCATCTAAAAATGTATGTTTATAAGCTTTTTAACATTTCTATTTAAAACAATACAATAAGTAGTAGAATAAGACAAATAAGTTACCAATCATGAAATTACTATTAATATAAAATTAATTTGTACTACAAAGGTGGCACAGAAGAACACAAAAGTGGTTTGTACATTTCAGATGTTTAATAAGGCTCAGAGGTGGCATGAGTGCAATTAAATTCATAGATTCATGTGGAGATTAACCTTTTAAATATAACATTTTGAATACAGTAATATTAAATGATTTAAATAACTGAAATTACACGCAAAAAGTGAAACTGAAACCGCCAGCAGGTGGCAGCAAGTCAATGATTCCTTCACTGAATTCAATTGATTCGTTCGAACGGATGATTCATTCAGGAATGAAGCAAGTGACTGCAGGCCCGGAGTGGCCATCGGGAGAACCGGGAGAATTCCCGGTGGGCCGCTCTGCCACGATCATAAATTGGGCCGGCAGACTCGCCTGCTTTTTTTTATTATTATTTAATTTTTTTTTACATACACAGAATAACGTCTATGTGTTTAAGTTACAGTGTGGCTGATAACTAAGCTAATATCACTAGATTTGAATTTAACATTAAAATGTGACGTTTTCTGTTGTCAGAGCGCGCGCGCTCTCTCTCTTCCTCTACACAAGCGCGTGTCCCAGGTCGTTGCCATGGAGACAAACCGAAACTGCTGTGGTGTGAGTTAGCGAGAGTGCGCTAATCGCGGGAAGAATAAAATTGATAGTAAAAAAAAAAAAATAAAACAATAAAAAAAAACAGGTTAAAAAAAACTGGCCAAACTGACACATATTTTTTCAAGAAGATAAACGAGCACACGTGAACTGGCGACTCATGGCACTGTGACTAGCAGCATTTACAGGTATGCATTTGGCAAAGGCTTTTATCCAAAGTGACTTACATTGAAGGAATTTTTTTTTCAGTTTAGTTTTTTTTTTTCTATTGATTGTCTGTTTCAATTAAATGTAAGTGATTTTAGCCTGTTCTTTCTTTCTTTCTTTCTCTCTTTCGTTTTCTTTCTTTCTTTCTTTCTTTCTTTCGAGATGCTTACTGATTTTCCATTTAGTTACTGATGACTGCATGGCAGCTTTTTTATGTTACAGTTGTATGTTTTGTAGCAGAAATGTTTCATCTAATTTATTTCATTATTTTATTTATTACATTGACGTGGATATAAAAAAACAGTGCAAAAAGTATATTTCTTACTGCACTACTTTATTTTCGTTTGAATGCAAACGAAAAGGGGGTTGGATGGGGATCGGTGGTGGGCTGGTCTTGAGCATTACACTCCCGGGCTGAAAATGGATCCCACTCCGGCCCTGAGTGACTGTCTTTATGAATGGGGAATCATGAATCACTGACTCACTAGATTCGTTCAAAAACACACGCCTTTTCCCCTCACCAACTAATGGAGTGAACACGGAGCAGTTTTTCCGTGAGCGGGTGCAGAAATCCCGGAGTGGATCCACAGCGGAGTGAATACAGAACTCTTAGAGCAGAGAGAGGAACGTGCTTTCACTCCACTCCAGGCTTTGATCACATCCCCCTCAGCAGGCTGAATACACCTCGTCTTTCCCTAATTTAAGACCTATTCAAGCTAAAATTAAGACATTTATTACACTGTTTGAGAAATGTAAGCCTATTTACGGCCTTAAAATGATGAAAAGTGAGTTTAAGACATTAAGGACAGGCGGGAACCCTGCAATTGACGGAAATCCGTCGTAGACTCTCTGTAATTAACGGAAATCCGTTGTAGCAACGGAGAACTTTAATCCCTGAAGTCTCCACATCAACTGCCTGGAAATGCTGGTAGTGTGTCAAGCACTGCATACCAGTGGTGGGGGTAACGAATTACAACTACTCACGTTACTGTAATTGAGTAGTTTTTTCAGGTACTTGTACTTTTTTGAGTATATTTTTAAAGCTGTAGCCTACTTTTACTTGTACTTAAATACAAATTAAGCAAAATAATCTACTTCATTACTTTTAAAATCATATTTCGTTACTGAGTACGCCCACAATTTGAATTGATATTCAAACCTTTCACGAAACTTCAGTAGCCAATAAAGATATCCGATCGTAAACGGACCAATAAAAGCCCTGATATCTAAACCGGGTCCCGGGAAAAGCCGCAGCTGCAGCAGGTGAAGAGCAGCTGATCGGACAGTGAGGGAGCTCAGCGTGATTTATGGACTCAAAGTTTGGAGAAACAAACTACATGGTAGCGTTATCATAAATATCTATATTTTGATATCGATATTTAACTATCTGACACGGTTCCATTACTCATTCTCCACAGTATCTACCGTATACACCGATACACATCCTCTCAGACAGCGAGTTTGACACGCATCAGCCTCCTGTCAGTTACAGAGTGAATATCCGCGTGGGATTGCATGCAAAGGTATTCTGCATAGTTTTAATCATTTCCACGCAAATGTGGCGAGCGCTTTATTGTAACATGAGAACAGTCATGTAGTCACAGAAAACTGGATGCGAGCATTCAAATAGGCCTAATTTATACAAATGAACTGCTTGTCCTCTTACTCCGATATTGTGCGCAGGCTGTGTGCTATCGCGATCTCTCCATGGTTTTAAAGTAGAAATTATTTCTCTTTGCTCCTAGATTAAACTTTGTCGAAAGTTATCAACCATTCAGAATAGATCCACGCCTGACCGATGGAAATGCTACTGGAGATTTTATTGTCTGTACATGAAATGCACCAGAAAGTCTTCCAACAATCAAAGATGGACCTTTAATTTCTTTACAGTGTAAGTTTATGGAATGGGATATTTGTCTGATTTGTACATATAAATATCCTAGTCTGTCTAACTGCATCACTACATTGTACAGACATTATAGGTCAAAGCCATCTGATGTTCCATTTATCTAGCCTAAATAAATAGGCCTAAAATATATGGCTCTATCACTGCTTATAAAAATTTTATGTTGTCATATTTCGAATACCTCAACTGAATTGAGGTCATTTGTTTTATAGTTTTATTACTGACTGTACTTATAATTTTTTTTGTAAATTCAATTCAGTTTGAAATTAAATTTGAAATCAAGTGTCCATGTGTTGTAAGCTTTTGCAACAAAGTTACCCTATTTTAAAGACACAAATACACAGAATGAGCAAATGTTTAAGATTTAAATTTTTGTAATGGTAATTGATCAATATTTATATGTATGTACATGAAGGCCTATATAAAAGCTGTTCATCATATAAAGCAAATGTGTCTTTTTAGAAGACTTGGATTAAACCAGTTTCAAAACTTGAAATAATGATTGCCTTGAACAAAATGGATGGACAATTATTATTATTTTTTTAAATATTAAAATATCTATATGGCAGTATACAGTATGTTGTAGTTTTGCCAATGGTATTGAAAATGATTAGTTGTCATGAAACAACTTTTTAATGCACATTACTAGTCTTGTGGGGAACAATTAAACCGTGCAATACACTGGGAAAAAAATTGTCTGCAGTCGTAATCTTTCATCAAAAACTGAAAAATTTGCTTCCATTCTGGAATGGCGTTCTCGCTCTGATGACATTAGTTTGACGGCTTGGGGAGAATCCTCTTGTTAAGTCATGACGTTAGGACTGCTGTTTCCGGGTCCATGCCTCTACTTATTTCACTTGAGAATACTATCTCAACAACCATTTATGAGCACTATTTAATTAATATTACATATTTAAGCTAAGCATTTAAAAATTTTCTGTGCACGCTACAGTCTCTGTGCTCACAGTGTCCCAGACACTAATGTTTTAGCTGAATCACTGTCTGGCCATCTGGGATTTCAGTATGGAAATAAAGGTTAGGGTTATAATTTTTCAGTATTACATGACATCGTGTGTGTATATTAGCACAGTTTGGTGTTTTTTGGGGGTCTGGCAGAGCGTTAGGACCCAGAATTGGTGAAGCGTGATGTCAGATGTAACAAACAGATAGTCTTAGCCACTCCTATCCAAACGTGAATCCACTATGAGCAAGAGGTGGAGTATTTAATATTCAATATTGAATTTCAATCAATAAGATAAAAGTGGATTTTGTTCAAAGTAGCTATTATCCAAATAGATCTTTGATATGAATGAATATTTTTTTTTCATTAAATATCACCAGCTAAAAAGTAACTAGTAACTAGTACTCTGAGTAGTTTTTGAGACGAGTACTTTGTACTTTTACTTAAGTACTATTTTGGCATCAGTATTTTTACTTGTAATTGAGTATTATTTCAGGAATGTAACAGTACTTGCACTTGAGTACAAATTTTCAGTACTCTTTCCACCACTGCTGCATACCTTCTTATCAGACCTAAAGGGGCACCACGGTCTGGTCCGTTTGGACAGCATGACTGTGGTAGCCTATGTAGGGTTTGATACATAAATATAATTTAATTTAGCTCAAAGGAAATCATTTATGATTTTATAAGGAATTTGAACAGAATCACTGTTTTGCGGCTGATCACTGAGTCGGCAGCGATTCACTGAACGAGCCGTATAACATTACTTCTGCACTGGATATTACAATCCAAAATATAGTGAAAACACTATTAATAAGCACAGTAACAAGATCAGCAGATTAAGACATTAACTTGTAAGCACAAAACACAAGATACTTCTCTTTTAAATATAAATAAGACTTTATTTATATAAACCTAAGACATAAACTAATCTAACATGAACACACGCATTCACACATTCACACGTTGCAGAAAGAGAGAAAGGATGAGTTTAGAGAATGAGAATGTGAAATCCCATGTTTACAGCAATATGTGCTATTGCATAGACCTGAACAACCATCAATCACTTAATTAACCCTCGCGTTGAGTTTCTCAATGAGGCTAAAATTTATATTAAATGCACCAATTCAGTTAGACCTGGAGGTACTTGCTTGCGTTGCCTTTGTGTTACAGGGATTCCCTTCTCTCGTCGTCGTTGCAGGAAAGGGGTTTTCCCGAGTTGGTGATTGGCTGGAAGTTGAGTAGTCTTTGAAGTGATGTCTTGGGAAGCCAATGGTTGGGCGTTGGCTGAGGATGGTTTTGGAGTCCGTTGCTGTTGAAGTTTGAAGCGGGTGCAGTCGCTGGACTTTGCGGCAAACTTAACTTTTGAACACGAGACTCAACGGAAAGAAAAGAAGCTAAAGTGAAAGAATAAAATGAGTAACGAGACTAGGTGGTTTTTCTTCTCATCGTGGTGTTAAGTAGCAACTGGCCTGTAGGCCAGAGCCCGCTCAAAGAGCGCTAAAAGCAGCCTCAAAACGCGGTGGCGAGAAGAAGGGACGAGAGACGAAAGAGAGAGAAGACAAAGATTTGATGGTGTCCTGAGTTCTTAAACTCGGCTTTGGGACACATCCCATTTGGTGTCTTGACCAATTAGATAGGCTATTATCTTAGCTAGGGTTGTTCCTTCCATCATAAATCAGCATGTTATCAGTCACATGGTCTGAATTTGACACACTCTTGCAAAGTATACTTCTTGGACATGATTTCTATAACCAGAATATGATACATTTGACACAGGATTAATTGAAAGAAATGTTTCAAGCTAGAAATGTCAAACTCATACATACCAAACACGACTAACCTTAAAGTCATTCAATAGTTATTAGAAAGACATACATAATATGTGCTTAAAACATGATAGTCTAATATGTGGTTACATACATAATATAGTGTTATGCTTAGCATTGTCCTTTTAGGATGGTTTTATGTGCATATGAAAAAGAAAGTCTCTGTGTAGTTCTGTGGGGACCAAAAGACATGTTCTTTGGACAGGAATTTCAGTCTGGTTCTTTGTCTTCTATGTGTGGGGGAGAAGTCAATCTAAAGAAGCTCGTGATTTCTCTTGTTGAACGCCATGTGGTGGCCATCTCTTTGATCATTAATCTTGACTATTTACCCCAAATTTGACGATCTCCTTCCTGCGTAGAACACTTATCAATAAGTGTTCTTTTGTCTTAATGTTGCGAGCTGTTCTGTGAAAGAGGCTTGTTAGTTAGGCTTGCTCCAGAAGTCGGAGATAGGAATCTTTACGACGTTGTCCTGTTCTCCTGGAATTTCAGCTCCTCATGTTTCGATGTTCTGACTGAATCTTAGTTTTGTCTGACTCGTTCTGACGCTACACCTACATAAATCACCAAGGGGGGCTCTCCTTGAGGCGCCTCCTCCTTCTAGTGGAGCGCCTCTTGGTATGGTCTCAGCACAACTTGCGTTCGCTGAGAGCAACGCATGTGCCAGGCAGACTGAACCAGGGTGCAGACATGCTGTCAACGGAGCAACGTCCCCTCAGAGCAAGGCAGAGGTCAAGGCTACTGTTCTGAGGGCCCTCCCTTTGAGCCGCTACAGTCTGTCGACCTCCGACCCTTGTCGCTAAAGACTGCTCTGCTACTGGCGCTAGCTTCAGTCAAGCGAATGGGAGATTTTCAGGCGCTCTCTGTGAGCCCTACCTGCCTTCAATTTGGGCCTAACAACTCCAAGGTCATCCTAAAGCCAAGGCACGGTTATGTATCAAAGGTGCTCGCCACTCCATTCAGAGCACAGGTCATTTCGCTCTCTGCGCTTCCTCCCTCAGACGAGGACCAGGAGCTCAATTTACTCTGCCCCGGACACTGAGAATCTACCTGGAGCGTTCCACCCCATTTTGGCAGATGGAACAGCTCTTTGTTTGCTTCTGTGACCGCACTAAAGGGCATCCGGTCACGAAGCAGAGACTTTCGAGGTGGATAGTTTTCGCTATTACGCTAGCCTACTCTTCCTTGGGCCTGCATTGCCCCCTGGAGTACGAGCACACTCCACAAGAGGCCTTGCCTTGTCATGGATGTGGTCTAGCAGAGTGTCCATTGCAGAAATTGCATTGCAGTGCGGCGGCCAGCTGGGCCTTGCCATCCACATTTGCTGGGTTTTATAACCTGGAAGTCCCTGCCTTACAAGCACGGGTCCTTTCTGCTTGAATGGACGTGAACCTTAACAGGTGGGACCAGCACTGTGCAGAGCTCGGCCGTAGCACGCCCGACTTGACAGTATTGCTTACTTGTGCGCTCTCAGCCCCCCAGGGTGCCGAGGCTGTATAGGTCCCCCTTGGGACGATTACCCGGGCCAGGCGCGACCTCAATGAGTTCGACCCACTGCTTCCAGGGCTTCTACTACTTGTCCCCTGGGCCCTTCGGTGCCCATGGCAAGTTAGTTATTCAGTTGTTCCCCTACCATAGCATGGCGTGGGTGTACTGTTTCCCCATATGCGTCTAGTAAGACGCAGTATGAGTGAAGTATCGGTAAGGGAACGTACTCGGTTCCCTGAGATATGGGAATGAGTACTGCGTTCCTTGCCATGCTATGGTGCTGTACAACTCAGTCGTCGCTTCAGTCGATGTAAACCTGAGGATCCTATGGCGATGCGGCTGCTTATATAGCCAGATGCCCGCCCATTCTGGCGGGCTTTGGGGTGATCCGCTGCCGAGCCATTGGTTCGTCTTTAAAGCACTGCATGAACCAATAGCCTTGCAGTAACACTGCGTTATTAAAAATGGCTTCAGTTATCGGAGAAAAATTAGTTTTCCCCATATGCGTCTAGTAAGATGCAGTACTCATTCGTTTAATTTACTCCCCAGTTGGTATGCCCTGTAGGAGGGGCATCAGCCTATAAATGATTGTGAAATGGTTCTGATTGTGGATTGAGCAGTATTGCATACTTGGGCTATTTGGTTTAGCCAAATTAAGCACATTGTTGCTGGGTTTTTTTATTTTTTTACAGTCTTAATTTATTTTTGTTTTCTCATGCAATAAACCACCAATTTTTGATTATTGCACCATTTTGTACAGGACGTCATTTCCTTTGCCACTCCAACTGGTTGGCCTCCTACATGTTCCTTTTAGCTTTGTTTGAAAACTGAACATGGCTGAGATTCCATTTGATGCAAGCATGTCTTTGAAGATTTCTTCTAATTTTTTTTAGGAGTAGTTTAATAAAGATCGCATACAATGTACAGTGTCATAGTTTATATACATTTATTTTTTTCATAGTTATCATATATACAGACAAATTCTCATGTGGCTAGAAATGCACAGACCCAAATTTAATGTGAGCACCCTGACAACACTGTAGAACCCACAAAGCCTAAGCTAGAGTGCATTTTGTTTACTAAGGAGCTTAAAAAAAATACAAGTAAGGGTTCTCACACAAACTCTGGCCATCATTATCGCATCATTTTTCCTCTCAGACTTTTGGTGTGTCTTGAAGGCATGAAACTTTAGTATTAGACAAAATAGCCTAAGGGAAATAAATACATAAATAAATGAATTACTTCTAAAATGACAAACCAAGTACAGTAGTAGTCTACTTTGGGGCGGGGGGGGGGGGGGGGGGGGGTGCACTGCACTTTTTGGGGGCAGAGGACATATATCTTTTGTTATTTTCCATGTTTATGTCAGCATAAAACCTCTATTTTTTTGTAGTTACTTGAACTGACAGAACTTTGTATGGGGTTACAGTCACATCTGTGAGCACAGGGCATTCAATTGTAGTGAGTAGGTTTTCATGTTGACATTGGTTGAACATTTTCATTATGAAGTGATGTTCAAGTGTGCATTCTGTAGTTGGGGGCGTGGATGGTAGTGGTTTTCAGTGCCTTCAGCGTGACCATGCTTTGAAACGTGTGTAATCCGATCAATGGATGGGCGCGACGTCACGGACGGAGTGACATGTGACCAGGAAGCTATAAAAGCACGTGCAGTGGAGACAGCAACATATTCTGTCATTCAGCAAAGCGCTCTGTGTGTGTATGTCTTATTTACTGTTGTCTGTCACTTTTACCAACGATAAGACCATGCCAAAGTCAGGATGCAGGATGCCATTTGTAGAGACATTCCAAATGAAAGTGATCAACTGACCCTTCCACAAGTGTGTTGGTGAAGGGAACATGTATTTGTCACTTTGCGCATGTAAGTTTTCTTTTATGATTGTGACCCAGGGTGGCAAGTCCTTGCAATTCAAGAAATGGGCACTGCAGTCGTAATTCAAAACATTAGAGAGAGTTGTCTCTCCCACCCCCTCCTCCTCAGACATGATGCTCACGGGGGTTGCCAACTTGAGGACACAACAGGAATGAGTGCAACTGACAACAGACGATGAGCATTACACTGTAAAATGCTGAGGTGTTTTAGGACAGATAGAATCTGTGATCTCTTACCAAATTAGTTTGCTGGCTTCCATGGTTGAATTATGCTGTATTTTCCACCAACTGGCAATCCAGGGTGTTGAAATCATATTGGTTGAATTGGCACTGGGCAAAATCACACAGACCAAAAGAAAAACAGACATTCTGACATGGCTGCAAAAGCAGAGAAACAAGGATGCAAGCCATATTTCAGAGAAACAAGGATATTAACTTAGGGTTAGGTAAACTTAGGCATGTTTCCTAAATATCTGCAAACATATTATGGTATGTTTATGGTTTTGTCCAAATAAATAAACAACTAAATAAATATTACATACAGCGCATTTAAAGCTAGAGGGTAGGAGAGTTAATGCATAAACAGAATAATTTAAGTTGTTTTGTGATATATTTTCATAATGCATTGCATTATTAAAACTTCATTATAAAATGTGTATTTATTTGCAGTAACAAGAGATTCCAGAATACAGGGGTGATGGATGCCACAGTGGAAATAGAATTGTCTTTTATTGCTACCTTTGCCAAGTTGTTCCAAATGGTTACATTATGACAAACAAGTGCCCTGCTCCCTCCAAACTGCCCACTTCAAGGGCTCTGACCTTTGGAGTGAGTAGAGCATAGGGATGCTCACTTATGTTTGAAATCCACCCAGACAGATATATTTGCAGTGTTTGGCTGGTTAGCATGTCCCTGTTAGTTCATTCTGGTGGACACACATCACCCCACACAACTGCCTTCAACTACTGAGGTGAATGGGAATGTTAAAAAGATAGCTCTTTCCAGGCAGACTACACCTCTTTGGATCACACACAGAGGCAACAAAGATATACCGTATGCAACAAAGATATACTGTATGCAACAGAGGCTCAACAGAAGACACAGCACACACAGTCACATTGTCTGATCTCCTTTGTGGAAGGAAGACTCATACTTAAGCGAATGGCTTACCTGTGATCATTACTGTCTCTCCTGTTCTGCTTCGTCTACCCTTATGTGTTCTTGTGTTTGTCTGAAACTACTTACCAGCTCCGGTCATTGGAAACAGGCACCTGCATGTTCACTCTCACTCTGTGTTCCAAAACCTAGTAAAAGGGAACAATCTTATCAGTATCGTCATTATATCTGCCAAAGACTCTATATCTGCCAATACTCACCTGTCATTGCTGATATCTAATAAGTTGTTCAATAAACACATCTGTTTGGTTCATAATCAGAATCAGAAAGAGCTTTACTGCCAAGTATGCTTGCGCATACAAGGAATTTGTTTTAGTGACATAAGCGTCCAGTACACAGAGACAAGGACACACAGACAATAAAAATAAGATGAGAATAAAAAAAAATACACATATGTAAATATAAATAGACAAAATTTGAAAAATAAATAAATTGTATGTTGTGCTATAGATGATAGAATGGAATAGAATAGAATGAGATGCAGGGTGTGCTAGGGTGGAGGTGGTAACAAATAAATATAAGGTTATTGCACATTTTTATTGCATAATGTGGGGAACATTTAACTGTTCATAAGGTAGATTGCCAGGGGGAAGAAACTGTTCTTGTGCCTGGCTGATGACACACACACAGCTGAATGCACTGATTACACTGCTGATTCCCATCAGACATGCTACATAAACCATGGACTTCCTCTTTATCACTGCCGAGTATTGTTAGCATTATCACTGTCTTCGCGCAGCTACACTACGGAGCCTGTTCGTTAGCCTTTGCTTATTTTCTAGTCCTAGTCTCAGTCTAGTTCCTTTTTTGGATTACCTGTGTTTTGATTATTGGCTGTTTATTTTGGATTGCTCTTTTGTCTTGCCGTTTGGACTCTGTTTGCTCCTGCATGAAACATTGCTCGTGTTTATGGATTATATCTCTTGTTTTGCTCCCTGGATTATGTTCGCCAATCGAAGACCCACGCTTGCCCTAGGTTTACTCTTGTGTCTTGCCCATGCCATACCCGTTTGCTGTTGTTCGACCCTGCCTGTGTTTTGACCAGTGTTGGGCACGTTACTTTAAAAAAAGTAATTAGTTATAGTTACTAGTTACTTCTCACAAATAGTAACTGAGTTAGAAACTGAGTTACATCCTTATAAAAGTAACTAATTACCAGGGAAAGTAACTATTGCGTTACTTTTAAAAAAATGTTCAAATGTAAAATAACTTTGGATGCCCCCCAATATTAAATATGTTAAATTAATGAAATGGACACTAAAAAGAATAAATTATTATTATAAAACATTGTACATTTATCTACACTATTTATCTAATGACACTTAGTATCAGTCAGTCAAGCATTATAATATAATATTATGATAATTTAATATTATATGATGATAGAACTTTAGTAATTAGAATAACCAAGTATGAATGCATATTTGTCATCAAAATAAAATGCACTAAGGATTAATGAGCTGCTGGGTTCATGAATATTAATCACGTTGTCTGCGTTCGCTCAAATTGATTTGCTGAAATCAAAACAGGGACTATAGGTGAGCGCCGGCCAATGAGATTGTCATTTGCGCATTAAAACCGCCTGTTTTTAAAATCTGAAGAATTCCAAAGGAAGTCCTTTATTTTGGCAGGAAAATACAACAAAGAATATCGTTTACATGTAGCGCGTCAATTCTGCATATTATGAAAGACTCTCTTGCTCTGTATCTTTCTTTCTTTGTATGTGAGAGAAAGCGACGGCGAGACGTGCACCTTCACACACGAGTTTATGGTACGTCAAATACAGCTGTGCATCTATTCAGATGAACTGAAAAATAAAATTCTAATAATATAATATAGTAACACCACATTTTATTGTCAGTAATGGTAACGGCGTTGTAACGGGGGAAACAGTAATTCGTTTGATTACTAGTTATTCAAATTGTCTTTATATGTGGAAGACCAGACAGAACACTACTGGATAAGCTGGAAATAACATTAGAAATTATTTTTTTCATTTGCCCTGGCAAACAAGATTAATCATCTGTATTTTGTTCCATTTTCCAGGGGAATGAAATGTGTATTATGTTAAATGTACATCTGCATATCTTATAGCATACATAAACCTCAGATTCTAAAACTAAAATCTTTTTTCTGTATTAAAAAATACAAAAGGATTATTGTGCATCATCAAAAATCTGATTTTGATAGCATCAGGTAAAAAAGCAAAGGGAATTTAAAAACATCCCTAAAACAATGCACAAAATACTCAGTGTGAATATCCTGCTGAAATTAAGCCATTCTTGAGCCTGTTAAAAAACAATAAATAAATAAATAAATAACAGAAATCTGCCATCTGCTTTCATCAACATGACAGTTTGTGTGCATGCACCAAATGGATCTCACTGCTTGACTGTTCTAATGTTAATGCTGTGCCATTACAATCTAAGACACTGGAGTGTATTTGTGGAGATGAGATGGGTGCACCTAAATTAAAACATTGTGAATACAGATTATAGCTTCCCTAACATCAGATTACGGATTAAATTCAAGTGCCTAAACTTCTCCAGAATGCATGACATTATTATTATTATTATTTTTAAAACAAGAAATATAGCCTAAGGATGGTTGGTTTACGTCACACAATGAGAGTTGCATTTATTTAGCACTTTTTAAATGTCATTTCAACAATTTTGTGTGGATTGTGTCTTTGTTACATTACTGACCAGAGAGGTAGGGAGAGATGCCATTTCTTCAAAGCTACATGAAAAACGGAAGTGCCAGATCATTAGTCATGTTGTGCATTTGACTTTTAACTGAATTGTAGACAAAACTCACCTCGATACTGTTAAGACTTTATATTAAGGTTATTTGCAACCTTTTTGATGTAATTTGAAGTACCCACACTAAAAAAAAAAAAAAAAAAAAAAAAAAAAAAAAAACACTGTAGATTTACATTTTCTTCCGTACCATAAACGGAGAACCCATTATGCAGAAAAAAATAAATAAATAAATAGAATTAGAATCTAGAAATTAGAATCTTTAGCAGCAAATAAATCCAGCACAATATATACAAATTGAGCATACTTAATTTTTACCTCATGTAAACATTCTTAATAGTGCATTCAGTAGTTTTATTTGCCTTTAACAGGTGAAGACATAAAAATATTATGACATCAGTTAATTTAACAATGTGTAAAGCACCACTGAAAATGCTTGTATTGTTGAAAACGTTTTAGTTTTAAACAGCAACAGGCAGAAAAAAGAAAACCTGAACAAGTGCCTGCTCAATATTGGTGTTGCACCAAATAGTGGTCACAAAGAAACTTCAGTGTGAAAGTCAAGATTCAAATCATTTTCAGATACATGGGAAAAAATGTATACAAAGACAGGGCTGCCATTAATAACAATTGCTATAGACTTGGTCAATAGTCAAGTGAAATGTTATTTAAAAGGACAGTTCACCCAAAAATGTGAATTGTGTCATCTACAACTGACATGGTACTGAAAAAAAAATATATATATATATAAAAATAATAAATAAATAATAAAAAAAAAAACTTTGCACAGCATTTGAAAATAAAGAACAAAGATTCATGCACTCATGCCTGACATTTCAACGTGAAACTAAGAGAACTATACAATCTAAATTAACAGCAGGGCTCCAAGTGTTTGTGTGCTCTTAGTATCTCTTGTCATGTGCCAGCTTGGGGAAACTACTTTTTTATTTTTATTTTGCTGCATGTTCAGTCCAAGTTCCATGTTGAGATTTGAAAAAAACTCAAATTGTACATGGATTCTCAAAGTTGTTCATACATGAGTCTTGGAAGGGTAGGTTCCCTTCATCTGAACCTTTGATCCTCGTTCAGGATTTCTTCACAGGAAGACTGGAAACGATAAGAAATGAAATGAATGAAAGTGAAGTACACAGTAACGTTCAGAACAGGTTGAGATTCAATTATCAAGTTCCAGTTCAAACATTCTTTATAAAATGCTAAACTTGCATTTCTAGTGGTCTCCAATTGCATCTGTCATGTGATATGGTCAACAATGTTTTATGATATACTTAAAGGATTACTCCCCCAAAATGAAAATTTGGTCATTAATCACTTACGCCCATGTCGTTCCAAACCCATAAAAGCTTTGTTCGTCCTCAGAACACAATTTAAGATATTTTGGATGAAAACCGGGAGGTTTGTGTCAGTCCCATTGACTGCCAAGTAAATAACACTGTCAAGGCCTAGAAAAGTATGAAAAGCATCGTCTAAATAGTCTTTCTGCCATCAGTGGTTCAATCTGAACTTTATGAAGTGGCGAGAATACTTTTTGTACGCAAAGAAAGTAAAAATAGCGACTTTATTCAACAATTCGTCACATCTGCATCACAGTAGCACCATTTTGGAGAATATCTGTTCTGTGTCAGCTGCACCACACGGATGCACTGTTTTTGTTAAATAACATCTTGTTGAATAAAGTCGTTATTTTTGTTTTCTTTGCGTACAAAAAGTATTCCCGTTGCTTCAAAGTTCAGATTGAACCACTTATTTGCAGATGGACTGTTTTAACAATGTCCTTATACTATGTTTTTGTGCCTTGATCATGTAAGGACCCTTGCAGTCTATGGAGGGTTGGGTTCCGTCTTACGGTTTTGGAACAACATGAGGGTGAGTAATTAATGACAGAATTTTCATTTTTGAGTTAACTAACCCTTTGATTATTTTCAGCTAAACAGCAATACAACAAAATGCTTTATACAGTTTCATTATTATGTTACTTACATTTGTATGAATTCCAGCATAGGTGCCATCTCCTCTGGATGTTTTATGTTTCAAATAAAATGAAGAGAATGTGTAGCTCAGCCACAATGGGGGAGGAAATGATAAGTTCTTGAATGAAAGCAATCTGGAATCACCAATAACAATAAACAAATAAGAAATTATAAACAACACATTGTATATTCAAAAAGCCACTCCAAACATTAAATCTTTCCTACACAAACAACTTCAATAACAAAGTCAACTGAATAAACGGCTCAATGACTAATTTTGTGTCAGTATTGAACATCCCTAAAGGTAAATAAAAATGGAAGCATATGGGTAGCAAAATTCAATTCGAAATGTTCAATTTGAAATATGCAAAATGGCAATGTATTGCAATACATAAAATGGCAATGTAGTTCTGTATTTTAATTTACATTTTGCCATACATGTGTCCAAAATTTAGTGCAAAATGAAAATTCAGTTATATAATTTACATTTGCCATTTTCTACACTAGTTTTAATATGCAAATTAAAAACACACTTTAACACTTCATAAGTTGCAAAATTAAAATGAAAATGTATTACACAAATTGATTAGATATATTTAATGTGTCCAAGCAAAAACTGTAGCAAAATTATTATTTAAATGCTGTTTTTACTAAATGCATTTAGACTTAGGGGTAGAACACTTGGGATTGCATTTTCATCATAATACAGCATGATAATTGCAGCCAAATGCAGTGAGAATTTGAGGATGCATTCTGAGCCAAAAGTGCAGCAAAAGGGTAACACAATGGAGATTATAATTTTACTACCATCTTGGCTTGGACATATTAAACATATCTAATCAATTTTAATTTTGCAACTTATGAAGCGTTAAAATATGTTTTAATTTTGCATATTAAAACTTGTGTAGGAAATGGCAAATGTAAATTATATAACTGAATCTTAATTTTGCACTAAATATTGCACATATGTATGGGAAAATGTCAATTTAAATACAAAAATGCATTGCCATTTTATTTATTTCCATAAATAAAAACTGTTAATAAATAAATGATAAGAATGCAGGGGGTGATTGGGATGCACAGTACAGCAGCAATAATGACCTGTCATTAGAAAAGAAAACAAAAGAAACACCCTGAATGTCATGAACTGTGGTCCCTTTAAAACATGACTCACATCTGACACGTCCCGACTATTTACATCAGTCAAGACATTTTTACTTATTTAAGACTGTCACTCACCAAAAATGGTCATTTTTACATTATTTTGTGTGTTTTTGTCCGTGTAACTGCAAGAGAAAACTCGATGCGCTACTGGCTCGCACATGCGAGTGAGTTCACAGACAGCATGCCAGTAAGGTTCCCGAATTAACTTCTCGTGTGTGTGTGTGTGTGTGTGTGTGTGTGTGTGTGTGTGTGTGTGTGTGTGTGTGTGTGTGTTTAACATAAACAAGACAATAAAAGGTGTAAACCTACCTCGTTTGGCAGAAAAGGTGCATTATCCTTGAAGAATTCCGCGATGTCAGATCTTCACCTAGTCGTATAATCTCTTTTAAAGAATTTTTAAAAAGTCGTTATGGTATCTTTTCTTTACAGTTTCTCTGCCAGCTCCTGTTGAAGGCATACAGCGCTCTAAACACAGGTGTACCGCACTTTAGATTTAACATTATCACAGCTGCTTAACATCACCTCGGCAACGTTACCGGATGCTTTACTACACGCTCAGTAACAAATACACCGCATCAACAACAATTAAAAGTTAATAAACTATTATTTATAAAACTGAAAGTGAGCACACTGTAACGCGTAACTTACCTCTAACGTTATGTCGAGTAAGATGTGACGGTGAGCTGAAAATGTTGAATGCAACGGCTCCGACATTCATTTGCCAAACAAGGCAGACCGCAACGTTACAGTTTGTTACATCTGACAAAAAAAATAAAAATAATAATAATAATAATTTACCACGGAAGTGTAACAACGATTCCCCAAACCCGAAATATGACTTTAAAATTAAATTTTGACCGAGACTGAATGGCGTCTGCTCAAGCACTGTTTTCGCGACGATAATGGACTGACCCTCTTCCCACAATGCAAAGCCTAATAAAAAAAATAAAAATAAAAACACGGAAAAACACCTGTAAAAACCAAATACGGAAAATTCCTTCAAATTATTACGGTTGTACTGTATTTTTACGGACTTTTTTTTTTCCAGTGCAGGCATAGAGTAAAAATTATTCTATATATTATTGTGTTTGAGTGAAATATTTGTGTGATATAAAAAATAAAATAAAAAAATAAAGTTTTGTTAAAAGTTATTTGATTAAATTTTGGTTCATAATGAGAGTTTGACTACTACACTGGATTCTTCATCGTTGCCGCGGGTTTGCCACACAATTTGTTGCCAGTATGTTCAACAAAATGTGTGCCAGTTGCGGCAGATAAATGACAAATGTTTGCCAAAAACTGTTTGCCAGTAGAGACAAACTGTTCAGTTTTGCCAAAGGTTTGCTGCAGGTTACTACTACCACTGACAATTTTATGACACATGGATATGCAAGTTTGCCAGATGTTTGTAGCTCTTCAATGTTCATGTTTTCTGTAGGTCTATAATAAGCCCATCCCATATTATAGTTTAACATTTTAACATGCTTGATGAGTACTACAGTAATATGTGTTTATTGGGCTGGCCATTTCTTTTTTTTTTTGTTTGTGTATATTTTGTTAAGATTCCATGTGTATGAAGTTATTATTAACCATTCAGCACAGGATCATAATTCAACCAAATCACACTTTTACTGGTCTGTTTCTTCAAATGACTAGGATGTAATATAATGCTCCTCTTTTTCTCCATAAAGTGAATCTAGACTACATATAGTATAGGAACTCCATTGACAGTAGTTTTCTTGTTAAAGCAATACCAGCCTCAGACATAGCCATTAGTACAGACATTTTACACAAGTCTGGTAATGTATGAGCTCTGTTTCCCCACCACAGTAACAAGACACTCTGGCCGTCTTTTATCTCTATCAGCTGCGGTGATAAATAGACAGTGTGTAGGAAGCTTGTGGAAAGCGAAACTGAGGCATTCATTTTTCATGATCTCACTCAGCATACTAGAAATTTCCTTGAATTTGGTGGCATCTGCAGTCTGGGGAAAAAGAAACAAACTGCTGCCTTACAACTTAGACCAGCTTTAGTCAGCTTCAAGATGAATTGCTATATTACAACCCTTGATTTGAAGAATAATGGTGGATGAGGTGGCGCTGGCGACCACCACATTGGTGCAGGTGGGGCTGAAGACCACCACAGTGGCATTGTAGACCACCAAGCCAATTTGTGACAAGGCTCTGAACTGGCGACCATCTTGTGAAGAGGCACCACATGAGACGGAACCTCTTGTTGCAGAGCTGACTGCCTCCCACTGACTATTCAAAATCTGTATCGGTCCATCTCAGGTAATTTTATTTAATTTTTTACACAATTATTAAGTGGAAGATGGATGCATTTTTCTCAGTCCTCTTACCAAAACTCTAATGTCTTTTAAAAAGCATGTTTTAAAAATATGCCAACAAATTCCTTCTTTTCCCCCTCAGGCAGGTGTTTATTTTAAAGAAAAAGTCACTATTTATCTACACAAGGTGTATTTTTCTAAACTACAGAAACCCATTTTTTTCATTTTAAAGGCGATTCAAACCTCAATCTTATCAATTTTCTATGATGCAATTTATTAAACAGTAGGATAAATTATGGGCCAAACTTAATTTAAAAAATAGTGGTTTAACTTTATTTTTTAAAGAAAAAACTATTTAGTAACAGGAATGAAACTGGTAACAGGAAGGAATATTCATTATATTAGTATACAGGTTTGACTACACACGTGAGGTATCAATGCCTGCACCGATATAGTGAAAGTGTTGAACATTGACTTGTGAGCTGACCTCGCTGCTAAAAAAGGCCAAATCATGTTTCTATTTAAATCTAGTGGTCTGCAGAGGTTTTTGTTAGGGTTATGTTTAGGGGTAGAGGACAGGTTATAAAATAATATATAAATAGCTAAAATATAATAAATATTAAATTAAAATTAATATTAAAAATAATAAACTAATATCTTTTCAGTTTTTTTGTGGATATTGTTTTCTTATAGCGCAGCTCACACTTAAACACCATATAACACTAATACATAATTGTCACAGGACAGAAATCATACATTTATACTTATATATTTTTTTTAAAATACCTATATGTAATTACATCTGTAATTAATTTCTGTAATTACATTTATAATTACACTGTTGACCCATCCCTTACACCTTAACCCACCCTTAAACCTACCCATACCACCAAACCTGTCCCTAACCTTACCCGTATCCCACCTCAATTGCAGCAAAAATGTTTTGCAATACAGTATGAACACAATAAGTACATTGTACTTATTTTTTGATGTAAGTACATAGTAGTTAAGGCCACCTAATATAAAGTGTAACCGTTTTTTTTTTATTAATGCCATTAATGTGTTTGTTAATACAGCGTATAACACTAGTCAACTAAATGAATGTAACATGGCAAAGATGAATTCACTGGAAGTTGAATGTAAGGGAAATGTAATTTTGGAATTTCTGTGGTCTAATGTGATATTGTTGTTCATGTTCTTGTTCGTGATGAAATTATTTCATTTTATCCTTTTAGTTTCCTTTACATATTGATTCAATGGATTGCATTTGAAAAAAAAAAAGTGTCATGGATTTTTTTGCATTCGTATCTTTTCATAATAAATCTTTGAAAATCAAAATCTGGATTTGAATATTTAATGTTATTTTAACCTAAAGATGGTATGTGAAAGTTTGAAATAGAAAATAGTGGTTTTCATATTGCCACTTTCTTGGTAAAAAAAACACAATTTTTACTCAAATTAATCAAAATGGATTCATAGCGTTTTGGAACCAAACTCTTCATATTGTCTTTTGTCACGTTGCATCGCCCGGGGATGAACCCGCGAGAGTGGAAAAGTTCCAGAGAACATATGGGCTGTGTATCTATGCACCTTACAAGAGAATAAGACCAGCAAGCATGGTAAAGGTGGTGGCCACGGTTTGGACCCATGGGTTTTGCAGATGGCTATGTTTTTTTGTTTTTTTTCCCCCATTATGTTTCTGTTGCCTAAAGATTCTTTTTGAGGATAAATCCAGAGGATACAACATAATGCACTGCACAATGTCCTAAGACATGAGAAATGGTGAAGATGCAGTGTTCCTGCATTGGCAGACTGTATTTTTAAGTGTTATACATGCAAAGTTTTAAATAAAGAATTTTATATTTTGGAATTATTGTGTCTGTTTTAATTGAATGTCTGTAGTACCTATGTAGGATAAATATAAAATGAATTCTATATAAAAATTATAAAATCAAATGATGATTTGATTATGAAATCTATATTAAAATCAATTAATTACAGTAGTATACTGATGAATTTGACTTTGTTTACAGTAATTTACAGTAAAGTACAGTTTGTTACTGTAAATCAAATCAGTTTTCTACTGTAAACAACAGCTACTGTAACTTACTGTAAAAACCCTTTGGAATATCTAACAGTGTACAGAAGGTGAGTGTTGCGTCTCACCTTCCTCCAAAGAAAGGAATCAGTCTGATTATAAGGGTTGTAAAAGATGTTTTTAAATGCACTTTTTAAATGCTGGACCAATGGCACATATCACTTATTATACATGATCTGCTTTCTGATTCTTCAGTATGGGACTTGTGAGTAAGCTGTGTAGCATACTCCGGTAGTGTACAATACACAAGTTGAGGATGTTTGCTAGGAATAATGTTCCTCCTCAATTCTATTACTACTCTAACAGGTGGCATAAATCTAGCAGACTAGATGAGTACACAAGGTTGATGCTGCCTCCCCCAGGAAATTGGGGTTCTCTAAGCAGAATGACTACCGGTCACACTTTATATTAGGTGACCTTAACTACTATGTACTTACATCAGAAAATAAATACAATGCACTTATTGTATTGCAAAACACGTTTACTGCTAGTGTGATATGCGTAAGGTTAGGGGTAGATTTGGTGGTATGGGTAAGTTTTTAGGGTGGGTTAAGGTGCAAGGGGTGGGTCAACTGTGTAATTATAAATATAATTACAGAAATTAAATACAGATGTAACTACATATAGTTATTTCTAAAAAATAAAGTACAATGTAAAAACATGTACAGTATGTACACAATAAGTGCATTGCATCAAATGATTAATTAAATGTAAGTACATTGTAGTTAAGGCCACCTAATATAAAATGGGACCTGACTCCCTTACAGCTCTTTTATGAGGACAGCAGTATTGTGTGGTTGTAGCTAGCACTTAGCGGGTCGCTAGCACCCTTGGAAAGCGAGCCCCATGCATTGAGTATAGTCCTCTGCTCTGTGTGAGAGCTTTTGTCTGATCTCTGTGGCTTTGCCTCAAATGTTTGCACCCCTTCTTGATTCATGGCACCTTTGGGAGTGCTGGACATAAGATCATGTACATGTCCCTTTAAGGTAAAACAAATACCTTCCTCCATTGCTGAGGGTCTCAAAGTAGGGTCCTTGGCTTCCCTAGAACCCAATGAGAAGTGGCTTTTAACTCAAAGTTTGCATCCCTTTTCATTTTGTCATGTACTTTTGAAAGTGCTGGATTCTTGTGATTCTGGAGAGTTTTTCTATTGAGGTAGAAAGGCTGTAGCTCCCCTGGGGGTGTCCTAGGGGTAGAATTTACAAGATCTTGCTCCCCCTAGAGGTAGTGACCAGCTAAGGGAACTAAAATGCTTTCCCAGGGCTAGAATTCCCAGGGAATATGCTAGGTGGTGTCTAGTGTTAAGGGCTGACATAACCAGACCTTTGAGCTCTGCCCTCGGGCCAAACACCACTGCCTCTGCTTTTTTCTTTTCTTTTTACTCTGGTAGTTACGGTAGTGTTATGGTATGCCCATTACTGCAGTGCTTAGCTGGTGTGGCAGACGTTCCCCTCAACATGGTGGAGTGGGTATCTGTTTCCCATAGTGTTAGGTAACGCAGTGCATTTCCCATTCGAAATGGAACGTCTCAGGTTATGAGTGTAACCATGGTTCTCTGAATCATTGCATCTCATTGCCATGCTTCGGGCCTGCCTGCAAATGTCTCCTTCAGACAAAGAATTTGATGATGTGTACTACAGGTGCCCTCTTATACTAATTGGCACACCAGTAGTGACGTTACAGACTGTCATGTTTAAAGCTCAATTTATACTTCTGTGTCAGACCTACACCGTAGCCTACGCAGAGACGCACAGGCCTGCGCCGTAACCTACGCCTTACCTGACGTGCACCTCTCCAAAAATCTAACAGTGCGTCAATTCTACGCGGACTGCAAGCACTGTGATTGGTCTGCTAGAACCCCTCCCTCCATATGCACTTGAGTTATGTGTGCGTTTATGAGCACTGTAATAGTTTAATGTTACACCTTCTTATTTAAAATAAAACAAAGCAAAGAACAAGTGTCTTATCATTTATTATACTATAGCATTACATCAGTAGTTGTCCGCGACAATGTTGATCTGCCGTGGTAGTACAGTATTTAAATAGCATAACAGTAGTAAATGTATCTGTCTTTCACGTGTCCCGCATTGTCCCGCAAAATCACATCTACTGTCCCGCAACAGATCTATTGCCAGGTGGTCACCCTACGTGGTACGCGTGGTACGGAGATTGAAAGAATGACATCTTCTCCTGTTCCGTTGTTGTCCCCTTTTTGTAGTTTTAAATAATGATTTAACGAAATGATTTGATATTTAATTGCCGCTGTCACGGCTTCTCCAACGAGCCGCTTCTTCTTCGGCTTTGTCCATGATACTGTGGGTTACACCAGCAACATGCCCGTGGACACTGCGGACTAGCGGGCCGCATGTGTACTACACGTCGACGTGGACGTCCACGCAGAAGTATAAATTAAAACCGACGCACAGCTTACAGCGTAGAGGCTACAGCGTAGGTCCGACGCAGAAGTATAAATTGGGCTTAAGACACATACTTCAGATACCAATCACACTGAGGGTGTTCCCCATACATCAGTAGTCACAGTGTCTCATTCCCCTTCTCAGGAACCAGTTCTTGAGAAGTAGAGATGTTCATGCTTTCAGCAACTAATAATTCAATGCACCACCGCCACAGCCATATCACCCTGCAGCTGGTTGCCCACTGAAGCTAAGCAGGGTTGAGTCTGGTTAGTACCTAGATGGGAGACCTCCTTGGAAAACTGGGTTGCTGCTGAAAAGAGGTGTTAGTGAGGCCAGCAGGGGGTGCTCGCCCTGTGGTCTGTAACAGGGACACTATACTGTCAAAACCGACTTTCAGATGAGATGTTAAACTGAGGTCCTGACTGTCGTCATGAAAAATCCCATGGCACTTCTCGTTGTCCTGGCCAAATTCCCTCCACTGGCCCTTGTCAATCATGGTCTCCTAATAATAATCCCCATCCACTTGATTGGCTCTATCACTCTCTCTTCTCCACCTTTACCTGGTGTGTTGTGAGCGCACTGGCGCCATTGTACTGTGGCTGCTGTCGCATCGTCCAAGTGGATGCTGCACACTAGGGGTGGTTGAGGAGAGAACCCCCCTCCCCCCATGATTGTAAAGTGCTTTGGGTGTACAGCTATACACAATAAAGCACTATATAAATGCCTCATTCATTCATCCATCCAACCTTGCAAGGCATGACAAGTAAGACACTGAATTAAGCGTGAAGTACTGAAATAAATAAACTGGAAATACTGATATAGTATTTTCTTGTAAAACATATTCCAGTAATCTTCATTTTATTTATAACTTCGAAAAAATAATTTTACATTGTAGCATTTAATTATTTGCATTTAGTATAGTTGTTTTCCCCTTATTGTCCTCAAAACTATCAGAAGAGGTCTTCAACCCATTATTCAGTTGTGAACCACCCGTTAAAAAACACTGCTCTGTAATGTTTGCAGCTCCTGCAACCTGTCTCTTTCTCTCAGCACTCAACTCTGTCCGTCTGCTTACTCTAAGGAGCTCATCGTACCGTAGATGTGTTTATTTGTCTTTGAGTTTCTAAACACATGACAAACACATTCGCATACAAATATCCCCTTCCTTTTGGTTTTTCCTGTAGTTTCTTCTTCATATCACCATTGCTGACAGAGCAATAGATTAACAAGACTGAAATCTCAGGGGTAAATTCGATGTCATCTCATTGTGGCTGAAGCTCTGTAGGAACAGCACGCTAACAAGGTGGATTCAGCTGGAACGAGAGACAGTGGGAGGGAAGAAAAGAAACTCTTGGCTCAGTCCTCCTCTAATATTTATGAATTGCGTCTTTGTTGTTGTGGAGCTGATAGGCGAGCCACATCCATCCCTGGAGCTTGAAGGTATTTGAATGCTGAAAAATGCATGAGTCTCTTTATTGATGGAAGTACCGATTCGCATATGATAGATCATCAATGATAGCAAAAAGAGCGCAGGAATGGCACTATGTGAAGACAGTGTAAGCTGCAGGAAGTGTATTCGGTATTATTTGTAATGCTGAATGACTGTATTTGAATTATCCCTACCATGGAGACGCCATCACTACAGGGATTTGACAATGTACAAAATTATAACATAAATTAGTGCATGAAAATCAACGGATACAGAATTGCCCTAGTGTCTGGAGTGCCTGAATCATGCTGGATTTGCCTTACTAACTGCTGAACACCGCAGCTAAATGCATTATATTCAATATGTTACACCAAGTAACTGTTACAGTAACATCATTTTACAAACTAAAATTATATGTGTATAATCAAATGTAAATTCAGAAATGCCTAGATGTCTAGCTTGAGTGGGCAGAAGTCTCTTCAGTTGCAGTGTTGTGTAGATGCTGTGTCATGCTGCATTATAGTTTCAAATATTTAATTCATTACTGCTTCTGAAATTTGGCTTGTTAAAAAAAGTGTCACTAATGTCAACTATGCAGTAATGAAATTGATTTTATCTGGTTTATCAAGCAATACATTGCTATTTGCACAAATCATATGTTGATAAACTAGTCAAGAATGTGCATTTCAAGACATGAAATATGCAGTATTGTACATGCAATACATATTTAGTGTGACATACTGCTGTAAGTATGCAGTATTTTGACTTGTCTATACACATAAGTCTATACACTTGTGCACTTATCTCTATACACACAAGTTGCTCATGCATATATGTATAATAATTGTACATTAAAATGTTAATATATACATCAGCACCACTTGAATTTAAACAGCACCATTTGAATAAAGCTTTTAAATACACGGTCATTAAGAGGTGATCAGTAAACTTTTTTTTTTTTAACTCTTGATATCTTTAGTTCAAACTCATATGACTTTTTTTCCTTCTATGCAACACACCAGAAAGGTAATTCCGAAGACTTTTTTTTTTGCATGCAGTTACAAGCTTTGTGAACACACCATTCAGTCCTTGTTTAGTAAACAATATCAACCAATCCATTGAAAGAATACACCCAAAGAATAATGATCTGTTTTGTCACATAATGTGTCATATGGCTTCAGAAAACTTGCAATAAAGAGCAACGGTTTCACTTTATTTTGATGGTCCTTTAACACATTCTATTGACTATAAGTAATGTTGCACCTACATTTCTCCTGACTCTCATCAGAGTGTTAGTAGTGTATTAGTTGACTGGTAGGGTTAGGGTTAGATTGTTGACACGTTCTTGCAAAGTTACTTATAGTCAGTAGAATATCTGTTGGGAGACCAACACAATAAGGAGTTAGTAGATATGAAGCAGAAAGTCTACTAATACTCTAATGAGAGTTTGTTGACATGTAGTTGCAACATTACATAGTGTCAACAGAATGTTCAAAAGGGACCATCAAAATAAAGTGTTACCAGAGCAACTTTTTTCCTTTTTCTTTTATAGTGCTTGTGCATCCTTTTTCAAGTTTGAAAGCAGTCTTTATTAATGGTAATTGCACGAAAATTGTCTTCACATTTTCCCTTTTTGTGTATCCTATTAATCTTATTTCTACCTGATCTGAGCCTTGAAATTACTTTTGTTGGTGTAACCCAATACAATCAAGTTAATATTTATGTCTTAAAAGACAAAGAAATGAAGAACACTTGAAGCACACTTAAGTGTAAATTTACAGTGTAGAGTAAACAATAGTTTCTGAACGACTGTATATGTAATACGCATGTATTGATTCACACTTTCTCAGTATGACTTCTATTATTTGCCTTGTCCTCTAAAGCAACAGCATAGAAATGATCTATGGCCAGATTTGATTCTGAGACTTACAACCTCCCTGTTTTAGTACCATCATAATATGCAGGAAGAGCTAGACTTGTCAGCCCAGCCATGGTTGACTGACTGCTGCTTAGCAACAGTACTGATGGACATCGTGTGCTCTGTCTGTTTTTTTCCCCTTCTTTCTTTTTCAGGTCTTGCATAATTTGATACTGTCATCTTGGATTTTTCAAGAAAGCCTCAAGATATGTAGTACCTCTACAAGATTAAGTCAAGATTAAGTACTCCATCTCAGACACAGAGCTCACATTAGAGACAAAAAAAAAAAAAAAAAAAAACTGCACATTAGAAATACCCTGTCACCACTGTATTGCACTTATAGTAGGTGCTGGTTATTTTCATAATAAACTCAATAAGACCACTGGAAAAAGTTTAAACATTTAAATATGTAAATTATAAAAATTGATTGGGGCGGCATGCTTACAGGGTGGCTGACAGCTCCCAGTCAGGCCTTTCTGTGTGGAGTTTGCATGTTGTCACCATGCTGGCGAGGGTTTCCTCTGGTTGCTCCAAACTGTCTGTAGGAATGAGTGAGATTGTGAATGTGTGTCTGTGTGTTTGCCCCGTGTTGGACTGGCCATCTGTCCAGGGTGTGTCCCTGCCTGTGACTAGAGATGATGGGAAAGGCTCCAGCACCCATGATAAGTGGCTTGGAAAATGAATGAATGGATAGAAGGTGACAAGTGAAAGTGAACTTGCTCCAATTATATCGGATTTAATATACATATGGATATGTATATTAAAGTTATATATAAAGTGGGCCCCACAAATGTTTACACCCTTGGTAAATATTAGCAAGACTGATTGTTAGTCTTTCTCTTACTCTTACCCAGTGTTCGAAATCAAATACTTATCTACTATATACTGCAGTAGGCAAAAAAACAAACAAACAAAAAAAAACAGTATGCCAAAAGAGCAGTATGTCAGAATTTATATTATTCGAAAAAATGGTAAGCGGAAAGTACCCAGATGACCTAGTACTACAGATTCGATGGACACTTTCTTATCCCAGTGAAGTGACGCAACTGATGCTGGTAAGTCATAATTTCACTCACAACAGTATACAATTTCTGATGCACTGTTAGTCTTTCAATGAAAAATATTCACAAAAATCTATACTTTATATTTGCTTCATATCTTTTCAATCTATACTTTATATCTTCAAAATATGTATGCCAAAATTGTCAGCCCAATCTAATGAGTAAAAACTTAACTGAAGAATGTTCCGTTTCATATTTTATGTTTGTAAGTTCACCTCAATGATTAGGACTGTTGGATGAGGAACAAGAATAAGTGGTAAGCCATGAGTTCCCATTGTAAATACAAACCAAATTTATATAGCCATGGGAAAAATTTCCATAACTATGGGAAACACCTAAGAATACAGTAATATATATATATATATATTTTATTTTTATTTTTTTTTTGAGCTGGACAAATCAGGAAACGGTGATAGGAAAAAAAAAAGTTAGATGGTTAAAATATTGGAGATGTTAACAACTTGGCTGGAAGAGGACATATGTCTCCACAGACCCCACAGATTGTGAGAAGGATTATTTGACACATCAAACAAACTGTAAGGGTCACAGATGTAGAATTACAGAAGCTAGTTGGGTCTTGTGGTCAGAAAGTCTCTAAAAGTCTGATTAGACTTCACCTAGTACATAACCACAACTTATTTGGAAAGTTTGCCGCAAAGAAGGACATTGGTGTCATGACACAAACTCATGCACTTACAAATTAATGCACCAGATGTTACTGTAATTTTTTACTACACTGTAAAAAACTGCTGTAAAATTTACAGTAACTTACTGGCAATTTTGGTTGCCAGTAAGACTGTAAATTTACAAGAGTACTGCAAATCAATAATTACAATTGTACTGTAAAAAATACAGCAAACTCTTGCATGCTGTAAAATTGTTGTGATGGTGTAAACATTTGGTAAACTTATTTCATTTGATTCTACTAAAAAGGAACATTTCTTAATATAAAACTGCAAACACTTAATTTGTAATAGTAAAGTTACTAAAAACATGACTTTAACTCAAATCATTGCAGTTTGTCATCAGCTATAGCACACACGCATGTGGTAAAGCACTTAACAAAGAGATCATCACTGTATCAGCAACTCTACAGTTATTGTCTTTAAATAAAACAGAAGATCATCAATGTTTGTGGCTCATCATTGACTGAAGCACAGGCTCTACTCTCCACCACAATGGTGATCCACAAAACTAAATTAAACTAACAGATCTCTCTTGTGCAAAATAATACAGTTCAGTTAAATATTTACTCTCCTTATAGATAACACCTGCTGTTAACAAGCAGAATCACTGAATGAAAGACAAACAAGAACTACAACTGACTTCAGCCACAGCCTTAGATGAATTCAACTGAAATACAAAACACCATTAAATCTCTCAAGATCTGATTAAACAACTCCACAAACAGCATTACCAGCTTCACACATTTATTTCTGACATATGTCTATAAAAATTATTTGAGAATTAACAGAAGTTTAGTTGTTTTATTGAAAACATTTAGTTTGAGCTCACCATTGTGGCGATCAGGGTTTGCTTTAGTTGGGCTCTTGACCATCAAATTTTCAACTTAGTTTATTTTCTGGCTGCTGTAACTGTATTTGTAGAGCACATTTGTTATAGCATGAAAAGCCAGGAAAATGTGTGATTATGTGCTTTTGATTGACTATTGATAATGGTGTAATTATTATCTAGTGGCTTGATTCACTGATCTTTAAAGACATGGTGTGGATTTGTTTTATTTGTTAGTTTGGTGTTGTTTACAGCTGCTATTTCACCCTGAATAAGATAACAAACTGCTACTGAAAAAATTTAAAAATGTCTTACGCACAAAACTTTCAGTGCTATGGCAGTATTTAGACACACACAAACATCAAGAATCAGCGTATGAATCTTAACAACGGTGACAATCAAAAGCTTAATGCTGCAATTCATGCTGGGTACCAGCACAGTACAAAACTCACCCATGAATCCCAGCATGCATTGCGGCATGAATAAATTATGCCGCTGAATTGTCCACTTATTGTCTTTAATTCTTACTATGTGCTTTTTTTGTGTGTGTGTTGAGTTTTAGTAGCATGTTTTGTGATGTTCAGAATTGATCTATTTATTTTGTTGATTGTCACCGTTGTTGAGATTCATACACTGATACTTGTTGTCCGTGTGTGTCTAATTGTTGCCATAGTTCTAAAAGTTTTGTGCATAAGACATTTTTTAAATTTTTCAGTAGCAGTTTGTCATCTCATTCAGGGTCATATAGCGATCATAAACAATACAACAACAACAAAAAAAGATATCCACACCATGTCTTTAAAGATCAGCCTCTGAATGAGATCAGTGAATCAGGCCACTAGATAATGATTATATCATTATCAATAATCA
Organism: Acrossocheilus fasciatus; assembly: GCA_036784905.1. NCBI lineage: Eukaryota > Metazoa > Chordata > Actinopteri > Cypriniformes > Cyprinidae > Acrossocheilus > Acrossocheilus fasciatus. Next base: position 5,410,183 of record CM071953.1, read on the forward strand.
ATCAAAAGCACGTAATCACAATTTTTTCTGAGGTTTCTTGCTATAACAAATGTGGTTTACAAACACAATTATAGCAGTAAAAAAGACTAAGATTAAAATTTGATGGTCAAGAGCCCAACTAAAGCAAACCCTGATCGCCACAATGGTGAGCTCAAACTAAACGTTTTCAATAAAACAACTAAACTTCTGTTAATTCTCAAATAATTTTTATAGACATATGCCAGAAATAAATGTGTGAAGCTGGTAATGCTGTTTCTGGAGTTGTTTAATCAGATCTTGAGAGATTTAATGATGTCTTGTATTTCAGTTGAGTTCATCTAAGGCTGTGGCTGAAGTCAGTTGTAGTTCTTGTTTGTCTTTCATTCAGTGATTCTGCTTGTTAACAGCAGGTGTTATCTATAAGGAGAGTAAATATTTAACTGAACTGTATTATTTTGCACAAGAGATATCTATTAGTTTCATTTAGTTTTGTGGATCACCATTGTGGTGGAGAGTAGAGCCTGTGCTTCAGTCAATGATGAGCCACAAACATTGATGATCTTCTGTTTTATTTAAAGACAATAACTGTAGAGTTGCTGATACAGTGATGCTCTCTTTGTTAAGTGCTTTACCACATGCGTGTGTGCTATAGCTGATGACAAACTGCAATGATTTCAGTTAAAGTCATGTTTTTAGTAACTTTACTATTACAAATTAAGTGTTTGCAGTTTTATATTAAGAAATGTTCCTTCTTAGTAGAATCAAATGAAATAAGTTTACCAAATGTTTACACCATCACAACAATTTTACAGCATGCAAGAGTTTGCTGTATTTTTTACAGTACAATTGTAATTATTGATTTGCAGTACTCTTGTAAATTTACAGTCTTACTGGCAACCAAAATTGCCAGTAAGTTACTGTAAATTTTACAGCAGTTTTTTACAGTGTAAGTTTTATGGTCAGATGAGACAAAATTAGTTTTTTTTTTTTTTTTTTGGAAATAACCTTAGAGGTGAGTTTGGCATAGACAAAGATAGCCATAGAAAACTACTACCTCCTTATTGTTAAGTATGGTGGTGGATATTTAATGCTATGGGGCTAATTGTCTTGCAAAGGCTTTGAATAACTTGTTCGGATACATGATATCATAAACAACAAATGCCAGCTGTACTGTAAACAACTGTAAATTACTGTAAACTAACACCTGAATGAGCCAGGAAGGAAACTTAAACCAGGCCATAGTTGGGTCCTCCTATCGTAGCAGGATAATTAGCAAAAGCACACATCAAAATCAGCAAAAAAAACTGTTAACTGCCCACAAAATGAAGCTTTTGTCATGGTCATAGCAGTTCCCCAACCCAAACCCCATATAAAACCTGTGGAATGAGCTGAAGAACAAGCATGGACCTTTGAATCTGTAAGATCCACATGGAGTAATGGTCTAATGGAAGTGACAGTTGTAGCTGCAATATTTAAAATAACTGCCCGATATATAGATGATAGATGATATGAACACACACACACACACACACACACACACACAGACACAGACACAGACACAGACACAGAAACAGAACTATTAATTTTCAGAACAAAGATCTGTTTGCTGGCTGCCTTAGTTTCTCCACAATGGCTTTTATCTCACATACCTTTTGGAATAGTGTTTCAGTACTGGCTCTTTTCTGACAGACTCAATATTTTCCTCCTGGTTTCATGGTGTGCGCTTTCCAGGTGGCACAGGAAGCTGGCAGTTTCAAAACCCAGTCCATCCCACAAACTTCAAACCAACACTTTCATTTCAGGTAAAACGTTCATTAAAGATTTACCTCTACTCTCTGTGCACTTGATTTGAATCTCTATGATGAGTCCTACAAAATATTTAATAATGAAATGTTATTACTCCACCTCTTATGTCCATAAGAGAAGGCCCTGCAATGAAACCAGTCTAATATATCACTGGTTTCCAGCTACCCTTCATAAAGGACAGCAAGAACAAACATTGCCTTCATAGAGCAAGAAGTATCACTTCTGTTTACTCCTGTCTGATATGAAAGACCTGGAAGTCTCTGTTTTCACACCAGCAGACTCAGGAATAGCTTTTCCCCCTCAGCAGTAAAGCTGCTCAAGGCCTACTTTATAATTGTGGGCATATCGTTGGGCATATATTGATTGATGAATTTTTTACCCTTTCTGTCTACATCCTTCATTTGACAGTCATATTTATCTTCAAATAATGTAAAGCTAATAAAGTCCATTGACTCTGGAAAATAGGTTTTTGTTCAAAATTCAGCTCAGTGTTTATCCTCCTATAGATGCAATGTTGTCCAAGTTTGTTTGACTTTTGTCTAATATTGACAGCAAATCTACAAGCAAGACTGTTTACTTTATTTTCAAAATGAGGTCATAGCACATACATTGATCATTTTTATATGACGCTATTAAAAATGATTAGACTAACCTAACACAAACCCCACCTTTAAATTTAGATGTTCCCAAATATAGGTTTTTGTAGATTTGGTTAACTTCTGCGTACCCACAAAAAAGGAAAGAACAGATTCACAGGAATGAAAGTGTATGTAGTATTTTTGGGCCAGCAACCATTTTGCTTGTTCATTGATGGCAGCTGAAAGGGAAACAGATCACTTAAATGGTCCTCTAATGACGAAAAACATGCTCTTACCAGTGATGATAGCACTTCCCTGAGGATAAGCATAGATCTACTTAAAAAGCAGCAGACATTAATGCTGACGCTGCCTTTATTCACTTCATAAAAATCTATTCAAATCAGATGCCAGAAGCCCTAGAGCAATCAACAAACTAAGGCCTGTGTCAGGGTCTTGATCTTGATAGCAAGATGTAACAAGGATAACAGCTTTGACAGTTAACAGAGAGCGAGAGAGAAAGAAAGAGGGCCTTTTGATTTACAGGGACATAGGCAGTGTCCTCATAAACTACCTTCAAATTGTAATACCTCTGTCATACCCATGTCATTATACAAATTTTGTCCCCGTAAACCACAAAAACCAGTACACACACACACAAACACAGTATTTAATGAAATACTGTATGTGCATTACACATTTGTCTCGATTTCATTATTTATTTGTTTGTTTGTTTGTTTTGTATAGTATCAGCTGTGGAAAAACTTATTCAGCTATGAATAAATAAATAAATAATGCATTTTCTTATTTCAGTTTGATAACTGAAGTTTGATAATTGACTACAGCTTCATAACTGATAAGGGTAGACAATATTTATGTTACTGGAATCGATCTGGAGTTGTAAATCATTGAGAAATGTATTTTGTGAACACACAGCATTCAAATTCTCCTAGATGGCCACTTCAATAACTTGCTTTTTTTCAACTCATTAATAAATTAATGATTCAAGAGAATATGTGGAAGTGATGTATTTAAAGACATTTTAAATAAAGGTTTTTTTAAATTCTTCATCATGAGTTGAATGATGAAGAATAAGTTGCCCATTTTATCATGCACAATTATTCCCAAAACCTACCAATTTAAGATATAATTTCTCACAACTCCTTTACTATTTATTTCTAGTGAAGTGGAATACAGTTTAAATTAATCAATTAAAATTCCTGAATGACAAATTTGATTTCCCATGCTTATCATAATGAAATATGCCCTAGTCAATAAAAAGCTGAGCTCATATTGAAAGTGTCCTCCTGTGTGGTACAGAACCATTATTGAACTTAAATTAATCTTCATTGAGTCTAGGGGTATGGGCTTTGTACTGTATAATGCACCAGATTGCTCAAATGCTTTAATCCAGTTTAATATATCATCCTGTGTCTATAATATGAATAAGACACTGCTGAGTTCTACCTAAAATCTCCACAACTGAAAAACCCTCAATGATTTCCAATGATGTTTTGTTAATGTGCACCGAAATGAATGCCTATGAGATACAAACTGTGTTGATATGCACTAATTTTTAACTATTGCCAGTTTTGTCGCCGTGACAATACAGTTAAATTTATGCAAGATTTGTGAGCATAAGTTTGCTATAAGGTCATTTAAGGTTGGGTATATAGTTATTCAGGATAATAAAATAAGGTTTCTGAGCTTAGACAGACAGACTAAACACCAATTCAGTGATAAATTATCATTAGACTTTGTGTATATCTGTTTGATCTGCTAAACCTTTCTGACTCTCTCTTAAGCTAAAACAACAAAACTTTTAGGGCAGTTGCAAAAGCCCCCCCCCCCCCCCCCCCCCCCCCTTCTAAATTTGCATTGATGCATATACATTGGCTAAATTAAATTGTTTAGACAGTCTAGGAGAAAAATGGCAAAAGATGTCCTTACAACCGACAGGTGTCAAAATTGCCTTACTTCATTCTTGCCTGCTATCAGCACAACCCATAGGAAAAATGTATTGCTCAGTGGTTGTTTTTCCTAAGCTCAGATGACTTAGATGAAATTCTCATATATCTCTCATTTTAGTATCAACAGCATTTCAGATGTTTCTCCTAAAATTCCTGAGGAGAAATAGAAGTAGACACAAATGAGACATGAGAAATATTTGAGAAAAAAGAGTCAAAACTGAGAATGTGGTGGAAGAAACAGAATTTCTCTTTATTGTCTTTCTGCAATCTCTATCAAAACTCCAGTGTAGAAATATGTTATTGCTCATTGGTTGCTCTTTCTAAGCTCATGAGACTTAGTTGTGATTCTTGTGTCTTTCTCTTTTTAGTCTCAACAATGTCTCAGATGTTTCTCCTAAAAATCCTTAGGAGAAATAAAAGTATACTCAACTGAGACATGAGAAAGTTCTGAAAGAAAGGAATCCAAATTGACAATGGGAGAGAAACATGTGAGAAACATGGGAGGTATCTTGCAAGACTTCATTATAAAAATGTTTTACTGCTCAGAGGTAGCTTTTTTTTATTTTTGCAATGTTTTTTTTATTTTTATTTTTCTCCCCCACCTTTAATGGTTGGGACAGTAGGAGTGGAGACAGGAAACAATTGGAGAGGTGAGAACTGAACAGGAGCAGGAAAGTAACTTTAGCTGGGATTCGAACCCATGCTGTCTGAGGTGCAGTTGTGTCTTCACATCGATGTACTACCCACAAGGCTATGGCTCTGACAGAAGTTACTCTACACTCAGGATACTAAGGGGGTGATTATCTTATATGTGTCATTGAGATATCAGCTTTGTCTTAAGATGTCTTCAGTTTAATTTTATGAGAAACATTAAACTTTTACTAATATTGTAAATACTAAAACTATTTCAGTTGCATTAAAAAATTCAGAATATCAAGGGTTAGTAGTTTAAATGTTTAAATTTATCTTCAGTGTCCAGCATTGTGTATATATAGTACACCACATTTTCCAAACACACTAGAAAGGACTTAAAAGTTCAAGATGCTTAGTATAAGAGCAATACAGCAATACAATATTAACAAATGTAACACTAGTGTACTAGTGTTTGTTTCTTCTTTTTTTTTAATTTTAATTTTTTTTGTTTAGTAACATTAAAATTTTGTCTTGTACAACCCATTTTTGCATGTATATAAATATAGGTTACGGTTTCCTCTGTTAAATCATTGTCTAATAAAACACTTTCTACATAAAACAACTTCGGATATGACAATGAATGCACTGTCTTTGACTGAAATTGTAACAAAGCTGATGAGACGAGATGCAAGCGGATCCAAGTGCAATGATTTTATTAATAAACTTGGTCGAAATACAGGCAAGGTCGAACAAATGGCAAACAGGTATATAGAGGGCTAGACAAGAGAGGTAAACCAAACCGTGAGCAATAATCCAGGCAGGGACGAACGGAGTCCAAACTGAAAGACGAAGGGTTAATCCAATATACACAGGCAGGAGTCAGGGAACAGGAAAACAAGGCAACGCGAGAAGACAAGACTAACATGAAATGGAGACTAGACTCAGTAAAGCAGCTATCACTCGGTGACTGATAAAAACAGAACAATACTGGAGATAAACAGAAACACAGAAAGGCACGGTAAGGCAGCTAATACTAGAAGAGAGCTATACGCAGATCAATACTCGGCAGTGACTGAGAGGAAGTCCATGGCTTAAGTAAGGTGTGTAATCAGTGCAATCAGCTGTGTGTGTGGTCAGTGCAATGGATGATGGGAATTGTAGTTTGAGGTGATATGCAACAGTTTGTGTAGTGCAAGAGTCAATGTGGTGAGCGAGTGACCTCTGATGGTGAATGAACGGAAGTGCATGGACAGGATTCGTGGGTGAAAGGGTGTGGATAAATGACATTGAAGCTAACCAGAGGGGAGAAAAAAAAAAAAAATCAAATATTTCGGTCACACTTTATATTAAGTGGTCTTAACTACTATGTACTTACATCAAAAAATAAGTTCAATGTACGTATTGTGTTCATACTGTACTGCAAAACACTATTGCTGCTATTGAGGTGGGATAGGGGTAAGGTTAGGGACAGGTTAGGTGGTATGGGTAGGTTTAAGGGTGGGTTAAGGTGTAAGGGATGGGTCAACAGTGTAATTATAAATGTAATTACAGAAATTTATTACAGATGTGATTACATATAGGTATTTTTAAAAATATAAGTACAAAGTAATAAACATGTATGTACACAATGAGTGCAATGTGCCAAATTATTAATTAAAATGTAAGTACATAGTAGTTAAGGCCACCAAATATAAAGTGGGACCAATATTTCTCCTAGACAGAAATGAGGTTACTTTAAGATTGAATGGAAACTTTTGCTGGAGTCTCCTGCTTCTCAAACTTGTCTCCAGAGGCAACAAATCTAACACTCTCACAATGGTCTCCTTTTAAGCTTTAGAAGAGATCTAAACAACTTTACACATTGTGCTCAGATATTTATCCTAGTCTAAAGATTCTGGTGGTCTCATATTTGTCTCCTCCAAAGTTTCAAACAATATCTCAACAACATCACACACTGTGCTCAGATTTTTCTCTTCAGTTAGAGATGCAGGATCTCTCATATTTGTCTCCTCAAAAGTTTAGAAGAGATCTCAACAACATTACACACTGTGCTATTTTTTTTTCTCTGTAACACTTTATTTTAAGGTGTCCATAATACAGAGTAATTACTTAGTTAAGTACTTAGTAGTAGCAGTTGTATTTACATGAAATAAAATGTACTTACCATGTAACTAAGTTATGGAACAGCCTGTACTTACAGTTTGTAATTATGTAGATGTAATAGGCAGCTACTGTTACACATATGTAACAGACCGAGTCTGTTATACAGCTACTTATGTAACCAAAAGATTATTAAATATGTGTTGCAGACTTTATACAACATAATTATAAATGTAAGTTGTTACGTCCCTGGATGTAAAGTTGTTATTTGTATTTGTTCTGTTATCTGTTACATAACTGTCACGAATCTGGTCTACGAACGTCCGTTAACCCTCCACCAGAGGTCGCTCGCTCACCACGTGGACTCTTACACTGCACAGATCGTTACACTTACACTGAACTTCAGTTCCCACAATCCATTGCACTCATTACACTCAGCTGCAGCCAATCACATTGCTTACACCCGAGTCTGATCACACAGCTGATTCCCATTTCACCCCTTACATAAACCATGGACTTCCTCTTGCCCTCTGCCGAGTATTGTATGCGCTTATTGCTCCACTAGCCTTAGCTACTCTACAGAGCCCTTGATAGTTTTTCTAGTCTTGCCTTGCCTTGCCTTGCCTGTTTTGGATTGTGTTTTCCCCTGCCTGGACTTTTGCTTCGTTTTCAGATTACCTCTCTCATCAAGCCCCTTTGGATACTGTTCGCTGTCGACCGACCCAGGCCCGTTTTGGATTACTCTTTGCCTTGCCTATGATATACCTGTTTGCCACTGTTCGACCCTGCCTGTTATGACCATGTCTCTTCTCAATAAAAGCTTGGAAATGGATCCGCACACCTGTCGTCTCGTTGGTCCCGTTACAATAACTTAGTTACATGGTATGTACATTTTATTTCATGTAAGTACGATGGCTACTACTAAGTACTTTATAAGGTAATTACTCTGTATTATGACACCTTAAAATAAATTGTTACTTGTTTCTCTTTAGCTAGAGACTAGGCATCTCTCACATTTGTCTCCTCCAAAATTTAGAAAAGATGTCAACAAAATCACACACTGTTCTCAGATTTGTCTCCACAGCTACAGACGCTGAATCTCTCACATGTCTCCTCAAAAGTTTAGAAAAGATCTCAACAACATCACCGTCAGTCCTCTGTCGTGTGTGTCGTGTGTTCCCGCCTCTTTTTTCCTTATTTGGTCATGTTCCTGTCCTTGTTCAGTGTGATTATTAGTTAAGTCTTGTCCAGCTGTGTTTGTCTAATTATCAGTAATTATCATGTGTATTTAGTTCATGCCTGTTCAGTTAGTTTTTGTCTGGTCTACTCATTACTCCCCGGTGGTCCTGTCTGTGTCAAGACCTTGCCTGGTCTTGCCCTGCTTTGTTGGATTCATTAAATACTATTATTTGAGTTTATCCTCATCTCCTCGTTCCTCCCTGCTCTGTTCACCGTGACAGAAGACCAGACCAAACAGTAATTGGTGCCCCTTCACCTCGTTTTATTTTGTTTTTTGGAAAGTGTTTATTTTGGTTCCTGTTTGTGTGTCCCGTGGCAAGGAAGTCGGCGCTCATCATCTCGCCGTAGCCCACTGCAAGTCGGCATGGGAGTTTGGCGGGATCGTCGCGAGTGCTGCGAGTCCGTTGGCCGCGGCTCAACCAAGCCCGCCTGGAGTGCATGTGGCAAGCCTGCCAGCTGCCGCTGACTCCTTCCCAGGTCCTGTGGATCCAGTTCCTCAGTTTCGGGCCAGGAGTGCCGTTTTTAAGTCTTGTTGTGTCCACAGGAGCAGTTTTAACCTTGTCATGTTGGTCTTGTCCACGGAGACTCATCGAGGGCAGGTGGCTCCTCTAGTCATGGGCGTGGAGGCCATTCCCAGCCGCTTGCCCCCCCGTCGTGGAAGTGGAAGCGGTTGCTGAGGGGCCCTGTGAGGGCCCCTGACTCCTTGTCATGCCAGAAGAAGCCTCAGCTTCCAAGCTAGCCCAGGAGGGCTTCCTGTTCCGATGGGCTGTCCTGTTCCTGTGTGTTGAGCCCTGGTGGGCAGTCCTGTCCTGTCCGTTTGGCCCCGGAGTGCTCCTGATACCCCCTCTCTGCCCCATGGAATTTTTTTTTGGGGGTAGAAACGTTCTGGCTGAGTGGCCGGGCCGAGGGAGGAGGCCACAGCCACAAAGACCACCTGCCATGGGCCTCCAAAGCTCCCAGCTCCGCCTTGGCCCGTTCTGTCTGTTCCACTCTGGAGGTGTGGTACTGTTGAGGGGGGAGTCATGTCAGTCCTCTGTCGTGTGTGTCATGTGTTCCCGCCACTTGTTTCCTTATTTGGTCATGTTCCTGTTCAGTTAGTTTTCATCTGGTCTACTCGTTACTCCCCGGTGTTCCTGTCTGTCAACCTTGTCTGGTCTTTCCCTGCCTGGATTCATTAAAGACTATTATTTGAGTTTATCCTCGTTCCTCCCTGCTGTACGCACCATGACAATCACACACTGTGCTCAGATTTTGGTTTCACTTTATTTTGATGGTCCCTTTAACACATTCTATTGACTATAAATAACGTTACACCTACATTTCTACTGACTCTCATTAGAGTGTTAGTAGTGTATTAGTTGACTGGTAGGGTTAGGGTTAGATTAAGTTGACACGTTCTTGCAAAGATACTTATAGTCAGTAGAATATCTGTTGGGAGACCAACACAATAAGGAGTTAGTAGATATGAAGCAGACAGTCTACTAATAGTCTTATGAGAGTTTGTTGACATGTAGCAATATTACTTAATGTCAACAGAATGTTCAAAAGGGACCATCAAAATAAAGTGTTACCCAGATTTTTTTTCTACAGTATAGAATTAAGAGCTCTCACATCTGTCTCCTCTAAATCTCAGTAACTGATCTCAATAAGTGTGCACCGAGTCAAATGCCTCAATATGAGCTCAAACATTTCTACCACATGATATGCATGAATAAACAAATTGGTCAATTAATAATCAAGAGCCATTTATGTGCCTTTCAGCAAAGAAAGCTCTCCAGGGTTACATTTTCTGTAAATCAGTTTTGATTAAGGCATCCGGTACATTACTATTTCCAACAACAAATTGTGTGCCTGAGTACATAAACATTGTCCTATAAAAAGTAACATTATCCTTATTTCTGCATAATTTCTCTCTCAATACAGCCTTTAACTCTGAATGTATTTTCTCCCTTTTATTTAGTGCCTTTCAAGTACTTGACTTGATGCACACTTTGTAATGTTGTTGAGATCTCTTCTAAAGCTTTACAGGAGACAAATATGAGACCCCCAGGTTATTTAGCTAAAGATAAAAATCTGAGCACAGTGAGTGATGTTGTTGATATCCAGAGTCTCTAGCTAAGGATAACACTTTATTTCGATAGTCCACTTTAGACATTCTATTAACAGTAAGTTGCTTGGCAGTGCTTTCTCTTTAATATTCGTGACTAAAGGAGTGACTTTTGTGTTTTTCTTGTCCTTCCCTCTCTCCCTCCCTTTGACTGGACTTTGAGATGTTGAGTATGTGTCTGTTGTTGTTGTTGTTGTTTTTTGTTTGTTTTTTTTGGATGTTATGTATGAAAAATAAAAAATGTTGATAACAAAAAAAAAAATAAAAATAAAAAAACAGTAAGTAATTTTACAACTACATGTCAACTAGCAGTCATTAAAGTATTGGTAGACTGTCTGTTTAATGTCTTCTAACACTTTATTTTGATGGGTCCACAACATACAACATACTGAGTATTAGAAACTTTGCAAGTATATGTCAACTTATTCTACTAACCCTAAACCTACCCTACTGAGAGTTAGTAGACATGTAGTTGCAAATGAATGATAATTAGCTGACATGAAGTTGACATGTAGTTACAAAGTTACTTATAGTTAGTAGAATGTCTAAAGTGGACTATCGAAATAAAGTGTAACCAACAAATGTGAGAAATCCAGAGTCTCTAGCTAAGGAGAAGAATCTGAGCTCATTCTGTGATGTTGTTGAGATCTCTTCTAGAACTTTAAAGGAGACAAATATGAAACCACCAGTCTTTAGACTAGGAGAAATATCAGAGCATAGTGTGTGATGTTGTCGAGATCTCTTTTAAAGCTTTAAAGGAGACCATTGTGAGAGCGTTAGAGTTTGTGTCTCAGGAAACAAGTTGGAGAAGCAGGAGACTCAAGCAAAAATCTTCATTCCATCTCAAAGTAAGCTCATTTCTGTCTAGTAGAAATATTTGAGAGGTTAAAGTGATCTCATTTTTGATTTTTATTTCCTATGGGAAGAGCTCTGTCTGTTTTATATATATATATTTTTTTTTTTTGTTTTGTTTTGTTTGTTATTATTATTTTTTTTACTGTTGTGCATGCATGTCTCTTTTAAAATTGAGCAACCTTTCATTTGTTGAACCTCCTTACAGTATCCACTATTTAACATGTTGCTAGAACTGGCTGAAACCAGTCATCAAGGTCACAAAGCACTGAAGCATTTGTTCCACAAGCACACAAGGAGCGCAAAGAGAAATTGTTTTAAACCATTCACTGATAAATGTAGCAAAATACACATAATTTTCAAAAACAGGCAATTTTCAAAAGAGTTACTACATTGTTTTGACAATATAGCAGGTACACAAACTGAATATTGGAAATTTGATCCAGCATCATACAGTATGTCAATAAACACTCTCCAAACATGTTTTTGATAGTTTGCATTTTTGAAAGAAGCCATTTAGAATACTGGTTCCCAACCTTCTTACCCTGGGGACCTTTTTTCTTATAAGTCATATGTTTTCTGTTTTTTTCTGCACTGTAAAAAAAAATCGTAAAAAAAGGGTCAAATGACTGGCAGCTACGGCTGCCAAACAAAAACCCTAAAATTACAATAAAATACCTTAATTGAAATAAAGTGCAAAAATCATTTTACAGAAATTTTCATTGAAGGTTTTACAGAAAGAAACTGTTATTTTAGAGATTTTTCTTGTTTCAATTACAATATTTCACTTTTAATTTTACGGTTTTTGCTTGGCAGCCGTAGCTGCCAGTCATTTGACCGTTTTTTTTTTACAGTGTAAAACCCTTATTTTACAGATTATTCCTTGTTACAATTCTGATATTTTGCTTTAATTTTATGTTTTTTGCTTGGCAGCCGTAGCTGCCAGTCATTTGACCGTTTTTTTACAGGACTTGTTTACAGTGTAAAACCCTTATTTTACAGATTTTTCCTTGTTACAATTATGATATTTTACTTTTAATTTTACGGTTTTTGCTTGGCAGCCGTAGCTGCCAGTCATTTGACCGTTTTTTTACAGGACTTGTTTACAGTGTAAAAGCCTTATTTTACAGATTTTTCCTGGATTATTACAATGAAAGCACTATATGGTCTACAGAGAAACACTGTTATTTTACCAATTATTACAATCAAAAGCCTTCAATAAAGTGTCAAAGCATGCTCAAGTTGGAAAATTCAGTTTTATTTAGAAGACAAAATACAAAGTCTGTACAGATGCCGTAAGAAATACAGCACAATTACATTTAAAATACTGTACTGGTGAAGAACATAGAACACTTTCATAAAAATGTTGAATTAAATATATTCAAATTAAAGGACAAGTTCACTTCCAGAATAAATATTTCCTGATAATTTACTCACCCCCATGTAATCCAAGATGTTCATGTCTTTCTTTACTCAGTCAAAAAGTAATTAAAGTTTTTGAGAAATTAAAGAATTTTTCTCCATAGTGGACAGTGGGAGTCAACTGGAATGTTTTCCTCAAAAACCTTAATTTCTTAAAATTAAGAAAGACATGAACATCTTGGATGACATGGGGGTGAATAAATTATCAGCAAATCTTCATTCTGGAGTTGAACTAGTCCTTTTAAACTGAAAAAAAAAAAAAAAACTAAAATATATGTATAAGATTGTCAAGCAATTTTATTATTCAGATGTAAAATAACATCATCAATGAATTCTTCATAAACATTTCTTCAGAGCCCCCAGGAGGAATTGAATAGCTAAAAATTGCATTTCTATCTTATCAGTTAGGGTTACTCTCATGATGAGGTCATGAGTACATAACATAAGTCTTACATTAATCCATAATATTCTACTGACTCCTGTGGGCTCCATATACAGTGGTGTCCAAAATGATTAGAACACTAGTATTTTCAGCAGCTAAAAAATAGTTTTAAGTCAGTTATTTCTATCTTTTGCTGTAGTGTTTCAGCAGGAAATATCAGTTTACATTTCCAAACATTAATTTTGCCAATAATCCAGTGAGATTTTTGTTTGCACAAGGAGTCTGACAACAGCCAGTGCTGCACACAGAAATCTGACCTGATCATCATCAGTCTGTCTGGAATGACATGAAGAAACAGAACAAACTGAGACAGACTACATCCAGAAGAACTGTGGCAACGTCTCCAAGACGCTTCAAGAAACCTATCTGAAGAGTTACCTGAAAAACTAACCACAAATGCACCTAGAGCAAAAGCTGCTTTAAACACAAAGGATGGTCACACTAAATGTTGATTTAATTTAGTTATAAAAGTTAATTGATGAAGAAAATTTATTTATGGCATTATTTTTGACAACATCCTCATTTAACAGAATTTTTACACAAGTGCCTAAAACTTTTAGCTTTGCAGGTAGGTTTCTTGAAGCATCTTGGAGACGCTGCCACATGTTCTTCTGGATTTAGACGATGAGATCAGATCTCTGTGGAGTACTGGCTGTTGTCAGACTCCTTGTGCAAACAAAAATCTAAAAAAATTACAATTAATGGCAAAATGAATGCTTGGAAATGTAAACTCATATTTCTTACTGACACTATACAGCAAAAGATAGAAATAACTGACTTAAAACCATTTTTTAACTGGTATAAAATAAATAGTGTTCTAATAATTTTGGGCACCACTGTAGCTCTGGTAATACATGTAGACAAACATATGTATTTTAATTCTACATATGTTAGTTAAAAACTAATAGCTATATTAGTGTAATAAATAAAACCAAAACATACAACAAAAGGTCCATGGCCAGAAGTGACAGACACAGCAGATAAAGAGCAGTCCTCCTCCAAACTGCCAGTAATCAGCTGGATTAGCTGGGGAAAAAGAAAAAAAAAAGAGAAAGAGAAAGAAAAAAAGATTATGTCAGAAGACACCTGTTTTGTCTGGTATTAAAACAAATTAAAAACATGGGAGAAAAATACTGTGAAAATTCATTTAAAATAGGTTATATAATATGTATTAATGTTAGACATGAATACTCACTTCCTCTGAAGATCATATGTTAGAGGATTTTCATTTCCAAACTTCTGGATCATGAGGGGGAAGCGCACACAACACACAACATACACACATTATTATTTGTTTAATAAAACACTGTCTGCTTACTGACAGAGACGTGGGCTTGCAAAAATGTACTCACCAGCTCCATACAAAATCTTCACAGCTGATCCAGAATCCTGGTTTGCATACAGTATTCTTCTCCAAGGAGTCCACGGATCATGCGTTCAGGTCCTCTCTGTCAAATGAGTTAACATGACAGTTTTCTCAGGTTACTCATTTCAAAGTTCTGTCACTTTTTTATTATGGGTTTGATCTTAAAACTAGCTGACAGTTGGGTGGGCGATATGACCATATTATTTCACAATATAGGAAATTTTACTTCACAATAACAATATATCTTATATATCACATGTATAAGATCAAAGTACCAAATTACAAACAATAGGACTAATGCAATAGAACAAAGACCAGTTAAATACATTTTCTCTTTAGTATTTTGTTGTTTGATTAAAATGATGACCGACTGCAGGTAACATTAGGCTAAATTATCCTGCTGTCACTTTAAGACCCAAAAGCACAGATCCAGTATACGGAGAGGTCACCGGGCTTCCACCTGAATGTTTATCTTGACTCCAGGCATTAGCGACTGTGTTTAAGTCAAGTGAATTTTGAGATGACTTTTGAGCATTCAAGTGACGCGCGGTTTTCTGTGTAACATGGTCATATATCGCCCAGCCCTAGCTAACAGTATTAGCTCATGCTAAATACACAGTAACTGGTAGGACATTGAGAAATTATATGTAATCGCGATTAGCATCTCACTTCAATCTTGATGTAACTATAAAACATTAGGCTATACATTAATAAAAGGTACTTACCTTTTGCAGTTTGCTTGTCTGTTAGCTGCTGGTAGAAGTGTCCATATTCGTGTTTATTCGTTCTCAATCGTCATCCCACAACACAAACTCACTCAAAATATGAATTTAACACTCAGATAATACATATAAAAGCCATTACTAGAGGAGCGCCCGGAGCAGACTGCAGAAGCCGAGCAGCAGCGGCACATTGACAGACACTGTTAGTGTATATTCAAATTTGAGCGGGAAAACAGCGCGCTCGCTAGTCATTGGCCAGATTCCTGAGTGACAGTCAGCTTAACCAATCAACTCAAAGCAACACTGAGCAACAGCAAATAGCGTTGCAACTATGGGGAAAAAAAAGATTACAGTTAACTTAATTAAAATAACTTAATTAAAGATTACAAATATGTCTTTTTATATGTTTATTTTTATTTGTAGGCTGTTACATTTAATT
The DNA here is from genome assembly GCA_036784905.1 of Acrossocheilus fasciatus. Taxonomy (NCBI): domain Eukaryota; kingdom Metazoa; phylum Chordata; class Actinopteri; order Cypriniformes; family Cyprinidae; genus Acrossocheilus; species Acrossocheilus fasciatus. Next base: position 5,425,835 of record CM071953.1, read on the forward strand.
AATTGATCAAATGGTGATTTCACATTGCATCTGTGCTATTCAGTGTTCACCACCTGTCATTTCCCTCTGATTTTAGGTTTTGGTTAGGTTTAGGGCCAGAGGGACTATGTTTTCAGACAGGATCAATAAAATATGCTGATTTAGGAACAGGTCTTACTTGGCAAAATCGTGTGTGTGTGTGTGTGTGTGTGTGTGTGTGTGTGTGTGTGTGTGTGTGTGTGTGTGTGTGTGTGTGTACCTGTTTTTCTATTCAGGTGGGGACTTAAACCTGAATACACACAGACTCATGGGGACTCGTGTCACGGTGGGGACCTAAATTGAGGTCCCCACGGGTAAACAAGCTAATAAATTACACAGAATTAAGTTTTTTGAAAATCTAAAAATGCCTGTAGTCTCCTGTAAGGGGTAGGTTTAGGTGTAGGGTTGGTGTAGGGTGATAGCATACGGTCTGCACAGTAGAAAAAGCATTACGCCCATGGAGAGTCCCCACAAGGATAGCAAACCAGATGCACGTGTGTGAGTGTGTGTGTGTGTGTGTGTGTACGTTTGGCTACTTGTGTGTTTATACATGACCAGTAATCACCCTTTTGTATTTTAACAAATCCATGATCTTTCCTTTAGAAGCACCAGTTGTAGAACTACTGTATGGTATTTTCTGTATTTGACCCTTCAGTGTTACACAGCATGTTAATCCTCTGTCCACCATAACACTTATTTAAAAATACTTCCATAATTGCATGCAAGTTACAAAATCTGTCTACATACTTTTATTTAATAGCATGTATACTGACTGCAGTAGGACTTTGTAGCATTTGTGATATGAGACAAGTAAACTGAAAATGTCAAACTTCTCACCATAGAGAGTGACAATCTGTATTTTAGTTATTCAAAAGTAAAGACAATGTATAGGTTGCCCTAAGAGTGATGTTCCATCATGAACAGTGTGGTACTTCCCACATAGCAAGCGATCTTGGCCCAAATGTGGCCTCAAGCTGGCCTCCTGTCGGCAATGTACTCTTTCAGCCAGAGCTGGGCCATGTGTGGCAGTGATGGAATAATATTGCAATAAACATATTACAGATATTTTAATGAAGTGTAGTATTGTTTAAATTTAATCTTTGAAATGGCAAGTCAAAACAGAACGAAACATATAATTTCAAAATTAAGCAAATAAACAAACCAGTCAACTGCATTAGATTAAATTATATTTTATGTTATATATTATTCTCAATACAAATATCTAATTTTAGAATCTTTACACACACACACACACACACACACACACACACACACACACACACACACACATATATATATATATATATATATAGGGAGAGAGAGAGAGAGAGAGAGAGAGAGAGAGAGAACATTTAACTTATCATGCAATATTAATTTGGTTTTAACATGGGGCACATACATTTATTAATATGCTGTCATTCACTAGCATTAAATAAAATTATCATAAAAGTATTTTATTTTTATTCAAATCTTCGGTATCCATGTGATGTTTTGTGTGAGGAACAGATACAAATTCAAACCATTCATAAATGATATGTATCTCCTTCCTCTGTAGCTATAGTAACAGATTCAAAATTTGCCGTTAAGAAGTTTTATAAGAAGTTTTAGGGCAGTGATATCAAACGCTCATTGGCTCTCGCACAGATTGCGACATGCCGTGTTTCCGGTGAAACGCGGCAAAACGCGCGCTCGGTCACGGAGTTGATCGGGAGAGTATTTTCAGCGTTTAACAACTTAAATGATGCCCTGCTCCTCACACTAAACTATTATATTCTGTCAGAGAGGACCGCGACTGCAACGCATCGCCATTTGGACTACTGTACTGTGGTACTGCTTTTTGACATTTCTGCAATAAATTCTTGTGATTACTCATATCTGTCTGTTACCTTTCTCTTATAACGTTAGACTGTACTTTATACACTCACAGATTTTTTTCTTTATAAAAATAAAACATTTTTAATGCAATACATTTTTTATTGCAAGGTTACATGATTTGTGGATTTTAAGGCTGATTTTATATTCTATATAAAATTACAGAGTTTTAATGTAAAAATACACCTAAATATAAAACCAATAGGATTTACTTTAAAATGACAAAAAAGAACATTAATTTGAAAGAATGGACATAAAACTTTAATATAATGAACTACGTACATTTTTTAATTGCAGATTATTTTTGTAATTTTACGTAAATTTGTACATAATTTAAGAAAACTGAAAAAATACTGTATAAATAATCCAATAATGTTTTTGTATAAAAATGAGAATTACTGTAAATTGTCATTAATGGAATAATACTTAAAATAGCAGTCAAGTTGTTAATTTACAGATATTGTTTGTAATTTTACAGAGTTTTGACCATAATTTAAAATAACACAAAAAATACTGTAAAAATAATACAGTAATTTTCCTGTATAAAAAATTAAAAATACTGTAAGTTGTCTTTAATGATATAGTACCTAAAATAACATTCAAGTTGTTAATTTACAGATATTGTTTGTAATTATACTAAGTTTTGAATGTAATTTGAAATAACAGAAAACTACTGTAAAAAAATTAGGGTTATTTTCTGTAAAATTAGGTTTTTTTTTTACAGTGTGGCTTTGTCATTCTGTTATGTCAGGAGTTATTTTAGTGATTGCCATAATTGATGCTGCTGTGTGCCGTTGTTTTGATCAAAATGATTTTCTGAATTCTGAGAACTTTCACAGTGAAAACATAATTTTCTTTGAAACAGAAGCTGTATTCTGTCATGTATTATGATCATTAACAAATTAAAAATACAAATGAATGAATGGATAAAAATAGATACAATAAAATAGTGTGTTAAAACACAACAACATGTACTTCTAAAATATGTTTTGTCTTACTCAAGGGTACAATAGTAATAGCTCATGGTTCGCTTACTACAGAAACCAGCAATGCGGTTCAGACGTGAATAATGGCTTAGCGATTGGCCCGCATTATTGAAAAGTGTGTGTTAAAAGAATAGGTCACCAAAGTAAAAAAACAAAATTCTTTCATTTTTTACTCATATCTTTCCAAGCTGACCTGGCAGATACCACAGCAATTGGTGTTCTAGGGGGAAAAGTACCTTTTTCTGAGACAGCCTCTGTAAACAGCAGAAACATCTCTCATCTCACTGCAGCCGGTACATATTAATCAAACAGAAAACTCTGAGAGACTGTCAGTGGTGTGAGTTTTTGTGCGGATCTGTTTGTTGAACAAAGGAAGATGGAAATTGTCCTTTTGGAAAAGTCATTTTTGCAATTTGGTTTGATGCATAAAGCTTACTGCGACTTTAATATCAGGCAAGAATATTGTTCAGACTGTCATTACATAGTTATCCTGTCGAGGTGTAAAGAGATGTGAATACAGCTTTTGGGGTCTGTGCTGCCATTTGATCATAGCTTTCTGGGTGTTGAATATCAAAAGTTTCCCAGATATAGGGCTCATCATTAAGACAAATAGCTGTTTTCCATAATTTTGGTTGGTACAGAAGCCATAAGTTATCTGTTGCTATGGTAACTTGCCTGAAAATATGAGATCTGAAAACAAACTGTACGCAGTAAGAGCAAACAGAGCCTTCTAAGCTGCATGTTTGTGGTCAAGTCTTGACATTGCCATGACAGTCACAACTACGTTCCCGATCCTGTTTTGTCTGTGGTTCAGATCTTGACTGTTTGAAGATAATTAAAATTTCTTGTATAGTTATTTTCCAGTTAATCGCTGATTGGGGCAATAGTCACCGAGGAGGAGGAAGGGAGCCGAAAAGGATGTCGTAGAAGGTGTGAGAAACATTTTGAATTACTTTCTCTGCATAATACACAGAGATCAATGCCCATTGTAATGCAGTGAAGAGCCTCCACCTTAAGATGACTGGAGGGAATAATTACCTTAGAGGTGCACTCTTGTGAAAGACACTCCAACCAATCGGTGAAAGTTAGATCAAAGCCGCAAGCCTGCCTATTGATATCTCCTGCGTGCAAACATCAAAAAGCCTGTAAATATGGAAAGGGGTGATGTGAAGGCATCGAAATATTTGAAACAACAGCTCTGTGTCAATGAATTCAATTGTCAATACATTAGACTGCAAGAAGTGAGATAAATGTTTCTTAAATGCGTTTCTAAAAACTTATATTTTATACATCAAACTTTCTTCTCACTCAAGATGTTTGCTGTGAACTCTGGAAACCCGAAAGCAATGTAGTTACACAGAAAGAAAGACAGTGGAAATGAAAGCCAATCACCACATCAGTGAGAAGAGAGAGTTTAGTAACACTTTAGATTAGGGAACACTATTCCCTGTTGACTAGTTGCTTCTTAGTATGCATATTACTAGCATACTGGCTGTTTATAAGTAGCCTACTTATAAAGCACATATTATGGCTTATTCTACATGACCTTATTTTAGATCCCTTAACCTTACTGTTACAAACGGAACTCCGGTGTTACCTCCTTCTCGCCACCAGAGGGAACTGTCACCCGAATTCTGATCATTCTGCCCGAACTCAACTTCCCATGATCCCACATACCTGGACTAATCACTCCACCACCTGTTCCTCATTATCTCTCACATATAAGCAGCACTCACACTCTGATCCACGCGAAGTATTGACTGGCCCAGCTATCATTCCAAGCGTTATCTACCCGTGTTTGTTTTCCTGGTTTTGACTCTGTTGCCCACTGACCTTGTGATCGTTCTCCGCCTGCCTCGACTTGGATATTGCATACTGGACTCTGATCTCTGCCGCCTGCCCTGACCCTTGCTTGCTCTGTGACGTTGTCTCTGCCTAGCCTACTCCAGAACTGTTTGCCGGTATTTTGACTCTGTCTGTCTGGTTTCTCAATAAAGCTGCTTATGGATCCCACTCCGTCTGATGTGCCGTTACAGAATACTTCGCCAACTTACGATCCAGCAGCGATTATGCAACTGTCTACCGAGCTCTCTACTCAGGCCTCTCAACTCGCCATGCACCAGCATCAACTCAGCCGACTCACCACGCTAACTGAGGAACTTGTTAGAGCGGTACAGGGACTCCGTCTCCCACAACCCGAGGCAGCTGCTCAACCGCCACCAGCGGTCCCCACGAGCCCACCATCCCTACCGGCTCCGTCCCTAAATCCCCGCCTTGCTCTCCCTGAGAAGTTTAACGGCGAGCCAGCCAGATGTAAGGGATTTCTGATGCAATGCGCTCTGTTCGTTGAACAGCAACCCACTCTTTACCCCACTGATTCTAGTCGCGTTGCATTCGTTTGCTCACTGCTCTCTGGAAAGGCGTTGGACTGGGCTACGGCTCTCTGGAGGGATGATGGATCAGCTTTCCCCACCTTCAACTCCTTCCTCCGGGACTTCAGAGAGGTTTTCGAACACTCCGCTGAGGGCAAGAGTGCGGGTGAGCAACTATTAACTCTCAGTCAAGGAAGGAGATCAGCTGCAGAGTACGCCCTATCATTCAGAACGTTAGCAGCCCAAACAACGTGGGTAGAGGATACTCTCAAACTCCTTTTCAGGAAGGGGTTGAATGCTGAATTACAATCCGAGCTGGCATGCCGCGATGAGGGGAGAGATTTGAGAGAATTCATGGATCTAACCATTCACGTGGATAACCTCATCCGATCACGCCGCCCAGGCCGCTCCACATCCCGTGCCATTCCCGAACCAAGCCCAACCGACGAACCCATGCAGCTGGGATTTACTCACCTGACTCCTCAAGAAAGAGAGCGCCGCATGCAGAACCAGTTATGCCTTTACTGTGGTCAGGCCGGCCATGTTAAGGTTACATGCCCAGTTCGTCCGGCTACCAGGCCAAGATCGGTGAGTACGAATGTCATCACCAGTTCCTTAACCTCAAGTCTCAAATTACCAGTCACTTTAACCACCCAGGCCAAAGTAATTCAGACAACGGCACTTATAGACTCAGGGGCTGCAGGGAATTTCGTCTCTGCTGAATTTGTTCGACAGCACCATTTGAAACTAACCCATTGTAACTCCTCCTTGGCAGTGGAAGCGCTAGACGGACGCCCGCTCGGTGAGGGGAGGATTTGCCGCCTCACCGAAGAAATCAAGATGCAACTTGGAAACCTACACATGGAGACCATTCAGTTTTATGTCATCCAGTCACCCAACCACCCACTTATCCTTGGCCTCCCCTGGCTGCGTACTCACAATCCACAAATCTCCTGGAGAGAAGGGCAAATCACGGAATGGGGGTCAACATGCCAGGAGCGCTGTCTGCTGAAAATAGTTAAACCTTCCTCATCACCGGAACTGAGAACAAAGATCCCAGACTTACCACCCGAATACACAGATCTCGCGGAGGCTTTCAACAAGAGGAGAGCCACACAACTCCCCAGTCACAGACCGGTAGATTGCGCCATTGACCTCATCCCAGGCACTACTCCTCCCAAAGGCAGGATTTTTCCGCTCTCTCAGCCAGAGACTGCCGCCATGAAGCAGTATATTGAAGAGGAGTTGGCCAAAGGATTTATTAGACCGTCGACATCTCCTGCGTCGGCGGGCTTCTTCTTCGTGAAAAAGAAAGATGGAGGATTGCGGCCGTGCATCGATTACCGGGGCCTTAATGACAACACCATCAAGTTCCGTTATCCCTTGCCACTAGTTCCTGCTGCCCTCGAACAACTACGCCAAGCCAAGTTCTACACCAAGTTAGACCTCCGCAACGCTTATAATCTCATCCGTATCAGAAGGGGAGATGAATGGAAGACGGCATTTTCCACCACTAGTGGGCACTATGAATATCGGGTTATGCCGTTCGGCCTTGCAAACAGTCCTTCCATCTTCCAATCATTTATGAATGACATCTTTCGAGACATGCTCGACAAAGGGGTAATCATCTACATCGACGACATCCTGATCTATTCCAGCACGATCAAGGAACACATCCAACACGTTCGAGCAGTTCTTAAACGTCTGATACAACACCAACTCTGCGCCAAGCTAGAGAAATGTGAATTTCACCAGACGAGCACATCATTCCTGGGTTACATAATTAGCCAACATGGGGTGGCAATGGATGAAGGAAAGGTAAAAGCAGTGCTGGATTGGCCACAACCTAAGACAGTAAAGGAAATGCAACGCTTCTTGGGATTCGCCAACTTTTACCGCCGTTTCATTCGGAGTTTCAGTACCATCGCAGCCCCACTAACTACCATGACCAAGCGTGACACTTCCAAGCTCCAATGGTCTCAAGAAGCTCTCCGTGCCTTTCAGGAACTTAAGACCCGCTTCACGTCTGCTCCCATCCTTAAGCATCCAGACCCCGACCGCCAATTCATCGTCGAGGTAGACGCCTCTAACTCTGGGGTTGGGGCAATTCTCTCGCAACGACATGGTGAACCTTCCAAAATGTTCCCCTGTGCTTTCTTTTCCCGAAAATTGTCTGTGGCTGAAAGAAACTATGATGTGGGCAATCGTGAGCTCTTGGCCATGAAACTCGCTCTGGAGGAATGGCGCCACTGGCTGGAGGGCGCTACTCACCCATTTGTGGTGCTAACGGACCACAAGAACTTAGAGTACCTACGTTCCGCCAAGCGACTCAACCCGCGGCAGGCTAGGTGGGCATTGTTCTTCACAAGATTCCGATTCACAGTTACTTACAGGCCGGGCACCAAGAACACAAAGGCCGACGCTCTCTCACGTCAGACAGACCACAGCATTCAAACTAGCACCTGTGATAACATTCTACCCACCAAGTTACTGGTGGCTCCCGTGCAATGGGACTTAATGACCGAAATTGAGCAGATGAACCAACAGATTCAGGTCCCCGCTGAGTGCCCAGTTAATCTCACTTTTGTTCCTGAACCCCTCCGACAAAGAGTGCTCACACAGGTGCATGCCACACCCAGCTCCGGTCACCCTGGCATAACCGCCACTGAACACCTGCTCAGAAACCGCTTCTGGTGGCCCACACTATCGACTGACACCACCCAATTCATCAAACAATGCAATACCTGCATCTCTTCAAAGAGCCCCAGACAACTCCCGGCAGGCCTACTCAAACCACTACCCACACCACAACGACCCTGGTCCCACATCGCGATTGACTTCATCACAGATCTGCCCAACTCACAAGGCAACACCACCATCCTGACGATCATAGATCGATTCTCTAAGGCCTGCCGGCTACTACCACTACCCAAACTGCCTACTGCTTTCGAGACCGCCGAACTGTTGTGCAATCAGGTATTCCGATTGTATGGTCTCCCAGAGGACATAGTGTCAGACCGGGGTCCCCAGTTCACCTCACGGGTCTGGTCTGCTTTCTTCAGGCACCTTAACGTCAATATCAGTCTCACCTCAGGCTACCATCCCCAGTCAAATGGGCAGTCAGAACGCCTAAATCAGGAAGTAATCCGGTTCTTGAGATCCTACTGCCAACAGTGCCAGACCGAGTGGAGTAGATACCTGATGTGGGCGGAATATGCCCAAAATTCCCTAGTAAAACCCGCCACTGGACTGACCCCATTTCAATGTGTTCTGGGCTTCCAACCACCTATGTTCCCATGGTCCGGTGAACCCACCAATCTACCGTCAGTCACGGAATGGTTGCAGAACAGCGAGGCGGTCTGGGATCGTGCACACACGCACCTGTTACGAGCTGTCAGGCGCCAGGAACTACAGGCTAACCGTCATCGTCGCGCCGGTCCCACGTACGCACCAGGTCAGTGGGTCTGGCTATCCACAAGAGATCTGCGTCTACGACTTCCCAGCAAGAAACTCAACCCCAGGTATGTGGGCCCATTCCAAATCATCAGACAAATCACCCCAGTATCATTTCGTCTAGAACTGCCTGCTAACTACCGTATTTCTCCTACCTTCCATGTCTCCTTACTGAAACCCGCTGGTGGACCGAGAGGGACGCCGGAGGAGGAACCCGAGCCACAGATTCCCCCTCCTCTCCTGATTGACGGCGAGGAGGCCTATGAGGTGCACGAGCTGCTAGACTCTCGGCGTCGGGGCAGGACTCTGCAATATCTGGTCGACTGGGAGGGGTTTGGTCCGGAGGAACGTTCCTGGGTCAACGCAGGAGATATCCTGGACCCCACACTCACTGAGGAATTCCATAGGAACCACCCGGAAAGACCAGCTCCCCGACCTCGAGGAAGACCCCGGCGCCGCTTACCTCCTCGCGTCAGGAGCCGCTCGCAGGGGGAGGGCTCTGTTACAAACGGAACTCCGGTGTTACCTCCTTCTCGCCACCAGAGGGAACTGTCACCCGAATTCTGATCATTCTGCCCGAACTCAACTTCCCATGATCCCACATACCTGGACTAATCACTCCACCACCTGTTCCTCATTATCTCTCACATATAAGCAGCACTCACACTCTGATCCACGCGAAGTATTGACTGGCCCAGCTATCATTCCAAGCGTTATCTACCCGTGTTTGTTTTCCTGGTTTTGACTCTGTTGCCCACTGACCTTGTGATCGTTCTCCGCCTGCCTCGACTTGGATATTGCATACTGGACTCTGATCTCTGCCGCCTGCCCTGACCCTTGCTTGCTCTGTGACGTTGTCTCTGCCTAGCCTACTCCAGAACTGTTTGCCGGTATTTTGACTCTGTCTGTCTGGTTTCTCAATAAAGCTGCTTATGGATCCCACTCCGTCTGATGTGCCGTTACACTTACCCTTTACCTAAACATAACTGTTGCAACAACTTTCTAACAATTTACTATCAATAATCAGTCAAATTAGGAATTTATTGATTAATTAATTAATTAATTGTGAATATGTGTTCCCTAATGTAAAGGGTTTACCAAAAGTTGCCAATAATCTCTGGTACTTAGTTGAAACTAAACTAATTCTCTGTATGTCAATGAGGCAAACTTGATCATTCCCAAGTTACTCACTCTTAAAATGACTACTCCAAGGTTCACTAGGGCAAGAGTTTGATTTGAATTGAATCACTCATGCAGCCATTTTATTCTGCAATAAGAGAAGTGAGAGAACTGTTTTATAAAGCACAGGAGCATGAAAGAATGAATCTCATTTTGTGCCCAAGACATTTGTCATTCAGTTTTGAACTGAGAGCAATTACCTCAGCCTTATTGTATTACCACTTTCACAGCATCCCTTCATTCTTCATTTTCAGTGTGGTCCAAAGGCTCCAAAAACTTCCATTAGTACCCTCCACCACTGAGGTGACTACTGTAATTCTCTGTCTGCCCATCTCTCGCGTGCTTTCTCTCTTTGTGTCATTGACCGGGGAAAAATTGCAGTTGGAGCACAATGATGTGATAGGATTGCTGATGATATCCACACTCATTCTGCTCTGAACTGCACTCCAGCGCTAGTGTGCTGCTGTGAGCCCATCAGCATTGTGTCCCAAATAAGCAGCTGGCTTGAAGATGAAATCCTGACCTAGTAATACAAGTCAAAAGCAACGACGCATGTAACAAAGGAATCGTGACATCATGCTGGTCGAAAGTATTGTCAGATCAGATTTATTGATGATGATCAGCCTTTTTTAAGGTACATTTATGGAGGCTTTTATAGGACCTTTCTAGTGCTCTTTGGCTGTTAGTGAAATTTTGTTAGCAAGAAATGTTCTTTTGTTATCAACTTCTTATTTATGTTCAAACACAACATCATAATATCCATTCAAAACAAACAAAACAAAACAACAGACATATAATCAATACTTTAAAAGTCCAGTCGAAAAGGAGAGAGAGAGAGAGGGAGGGGAAAAAACAAACAAACAAGTCATTCCTTTATATAATCGAGTATGTTAAAGAAAAAACCCTGCCAAGCATCAATAGTAGAAGGCTTGGCCCCATTAATTCACACTGATGTACATTCACAAGTCATTATTTTCAGGAGGCTATGGATCCAATATGTTTTTGCACACATGTGCAGTGTAAACCAGTTCTGTATTTTTGTCTTCTTTGCAGCTGTAAAACCAGCAAACGACATTATGTATTACGCTTATACAGAGACCAGGATCATCATTAAGAAGACACAAACTTGGGTTAGCAAAGCAATCAATTTGTAGTAAGCAAGTTTACATGTGTCCATATATTAATGATGATAGGACACTCCCAAAACATATGAAGAAAAAGTACCTGATGATGCAATTTTACATATCTGGCAGTTAAAATTTGAAGATGGTGCAATCCAATCCCGCATAGGATGAGAGGAAATGGGAGATGCTCAAGGATCTCCATAAGCTTTGAGAGCAGAACACAATTGAAGAAAGGAAAAATATGTGGATGCTGATAAACAAAATGTAGTTCTTAATGTCTGAAATGAACAGAGGCCCTGGTTATCATATATATCACCGCACGTGTTTACGCCTAAAGAAGACCAAGAGGGTTGGACAAACGGATGATTTCAGCATACACAATTAAAATTATGCAATAAAGGTGTACCGTTTTCCAGAATTTAATAGAATTAGCCACAACCGGACCAAATTTATAACTATCACCTTTTTTCCCTGTGCCAGTAAATAAAATATCTTGGAGTCTATTTGGTTTAACCTTGTCAGCTTCAATCACTCTCCATGAAACTTTCGATTGAAGATTAACCCAATTATAAAGAGCCTTAAGTTGGAACGACCAATAATACAATTCAATGTGGAGATTCTTCCTTGAAGAGAGACTTTAAGATTCTTCCATCTTTGAATGTCATTTTTGACCTTAACTAGAAACTATTAAAATTGTCTCTGGCAATCGTATGGATGTTTTTATATATGGTAATGCCCAAATAGATGAACAATTCCTTAATAGGGATAAATGAGGGAATAGAATAATTAACTTTAACATTGTTAATTGGCATTAAAGCAGATTTGCTACAATTTATTTTGTATCCTTATAAGCTACTAAAATTATCAAATTCCTTAATTATACTAGAGACAGAAACATCAAAGTGGTCTAAATATAAAATAATATAATCAGCGTACAATGAAATACTATGATTATGATCACGAATCTTAATCAATACTTCAGATTTCCTGATGGCTTGTGCTAAGGGTTGAAGAGATAAGCAAAACAATAAGGGGGACATTGGACATCCCTGCCTCGTTCCTCGCTGTAAAGGGGGGGAAATAATATTACCAGTCAAGACTGATGCTGCAGGTGAGTGGTATAATGTCTTAATCATAGAAATGAAATGTTCACCGAAGCTGAAACATTGCAGAACTGGCCACATATAATTCCACTCTAACCTGTCAAAGGCTTTTTCTGCATCAAGTGAAAGAACCGCACAAGGGCTCGGATGAGAGTCTGCAAAGTCAAGAATATGAAAGAGTCGACACATATTGTCAGACACATTGCACCCCTTGATAAAACTGGTTTGGTCCTCCTGGATCAAACTTTGAATTACCTTCTCTATACGAGAAGCAAAAATTTTAGTATGGATTTTTAGATCACATGGGATAAGTGATATCGGTCTGTAGCTGGAACAAGCTAATGGATCTTTCCCTTTTATGTAATGATTTTTATTATTATTATTTTTTTTTTTATCTCTATGAAATACACCATGTTCAACTGCAAAATTAAATGAATGAGACCATCTAGACCCGGTGATTTGCCCTTTTGAAGGCTTTTTAGAGAGACGTGGAGCTCCTCCAAACTTAATGCAGCCTCCAAAGATTCTTTATCCACCTGTGAGATATGAGGCAATTCCAATTTATCTAAATACTGCTTACAAATTGGTTCACCAAAATATATGTTTCGGCTTTATACAGATTTGTGTAAAAACCTTTAAATATGTCATTAATCATCGCAGGATTTGTAGTGACCTGACCATCCGATGATTTTATTGTGCCAATATATGCCTTAGACTCACATTCTTTCAGCCTAAGGGACAACAGGTGACTAGGTCTCTCTGATTTGAAATAACATTTTGGGCTACTCCTATGTAAGATAAATTCCACCTTTGAGTGTGAAAGTAAATCATATTCTTCTTTTAAAGAGGACAGCTGAGTAGTCTGTTGCTCAGTAAAATGTATTTTTTGAAGGTTTTGTAGTGATTGGATTTTATTTTCTAATTGTGTAAAGTTGTGAATTTTCTCTTTGGCAAGAGTAGAAGAGAAAGATATACAGAATCCTCGTATGGTACACTTAGTCATTTCCCACAGTATTTGAGGATCCACATCAGAGGGCATATTAATTTCAAGAAATTTCTTGATACATTATTTTAGAGAAGTAATGAAGGTCTGATTACTTAATAATAATATGTTAAAGCGCCATCTAGACGATTTGGCTTTAATATTGGAAAGAGGAATATTGCATAACAGCAGAATGATCAGATAACAAAATTGGTAATATAGAGATGGAGGAATTAGACGAAATTAAAGATGGGCTGAGAAATATGTAGTCTATTCTAGAGTCTTATGTCTATTACAAAAAAAGTGAAGTCCTTAGATTTAGTATTCTGAATTCTCCAAAGATCTATGAAGCTAAGTTAAGCAATAAATTCATTCAGTAACTTAGAAGATGAATTGACTGTTGTATCAGATTGAGATTTATTCAAAGCAGGATTTATGACAGCACTAAAATCACCATCCACTAATGGGCAATCAGTATGCTCAAGTAGTGTTTTGGAAATATTTGTAAAGAATTCACTGTCTGTCTCATTCGAACCGTAAACAGAGACCAATGCTAACCTATTATTATGTATCTTGCAATGGATAAAAACAAATCTACCCTCCTCATCACTTTCAGTATGTTCAATTGTTAAATGTAACTTCCTGTTAACAAGTATAAGCACCTCCTTAGTTTTATTAAGAGCGCAGGAGAAGGCTGCCAATTTATAATACTTATTCTGGATTGCTTTAAATGTGTCTCTTGTATCAGCGCACAGGAAATCGATTTACGGTGTAAATATTCGAATACACAATTACACTTCACAGCAGAATTTAGGCCATTCACATTCAATGATAATATATTTAGAGTATGCATTGAGTATTCATAATCCCAAAATTGTATTCAGTAAATGAAGAAAAGCAAAAGCAGTCCCATTCTGTAAGTAACATGTAAACGCTGGTGTGCATTCTAGATACCAAACCACCTAAATGAAAAATCCTTTTAGAAATAAGGTAAAATAAATGAAAGTATGAATGTCTGTTGTAAAAAATAAAAGCAAGACAGAAACAGGAACAACAAGCAACTATAAACAAGAAACAACTCAGACCACACATTACCGAGCACGTACGTCTGATTGAGCAACAAAAAAAGGTGATGATACGTGACCGGTCCACCTCAACGCAAGACCCAAAAGGCCCACATAGTCAAAAATTATTGTAATTAAGCCTACTCTCCATTAGACCCCTCCAAAAAAGGGTGTTAGTCTTACCAGTAAAGAGACAGTTGTGCTGGATAAATAGGAACAATATCCCAGGAGGAGAGAGAGAGAGAGAGAGAGAGAAAGAAAAAAAAATCGATTTAAGAAGTGTCCATGTCCACCTTATTATTATCCTCTCCTGGGCAACTGGAATCACCTCTATCCCGGTCATTAAGTTCTTCTCGCTGGGCTGAAGAGATGGAGATGGTGGCCGCTGTATTCCCGTTGCTTTGTAGAGCTGCGGCATATGTCTTCTTCTGTGACAGTGAGCTGATAAAATCCTCCTCTTTCTGACAAGAGTCGAACATCATCTGCTCACCTTTGTGCCTTAGTTTAATTACCGCCGGATAGGAGAGAAAGGGCTGGAGGCCAAGTGCTGTCATCTTCTTCAAGACTGGATTCAAGCTCTTTCTCTTGGAAGTTGTGGCTGGACTAAAGTCAGGAAAAAATAGTAGCGTGACATTGTCCTGCGTGTATTTCACCGGATATGCTTGTCGAGGCCCTTCAGGATCGCAGATCTGTCATGCCATCATAGTACATGGGAGAGTACGCGGCCGATCGGAGCTTTTCCTTCTGTCATACACGCGATGGTCCGGGTCAATCTCGATGTCACGGCCTTTCAGTGAAGGGATCCACTTGGAAAGATTAGCTCTGAGGAAGCCAGCTGCATTGGAGCCCTCCACTCCCTCTGGTAACCCCACCAGTCCTACGTTATTTCTCCTGCTCCTATCTTCAATGTCTGTCATCTTCTCAGTGAGTTGTTCCAGCTGATTTTCTTAAGTTTGTGACTGTCCTCCTATCCTCACGTGCAGCTGCTTGAACAGAATCGACCCGGTCACGTGTCTGCTTCGCCATGCTAGCTAGTCCCTCATGCTCCGCTCTTAGCTCTTTAACAGAATTGTTGGTTGCTTGCATGTCTGCACGCAGGTCACACAATGCTGGGGTCAGTACAGAGTCTACCACATCTCTTACTGTCGAGGCCACAACCGAGTCCAAAGTACTTTGCAGCTCTTTAAGTGCTAGCTTGATACCGTTAGCGATAGCACCGTCGAGATCCTCTCTGGAGATGGAGGAATCTTTGATTTTTTTTCTTTATTAGCGATTGCTCAATCTCTCTTTTCCGATTGTCTTTGACTGTTGAAGTATTCATGATGGGTTAAATATAGAGTGGTTCGAAATTTACTGACAGGATTATATAATATTTGACAGAGTGAGCATAGCGAAGGACTATGCGAGCATCGCTGTCGAAGGGTCACGTGATCTTTCCAGCAAGAAATATTCTTTGATAAAGATGAATGTTGGTCACTGTCATTGTCATCAAACAAGGAATGAGAATGAAGCTTGGCAGCACTAAATACTTTCAAGGACAAAACCAGACTAAGAAAATTAGAAAACAGCCTGATCTCATTGTTTATATGTAGGTGTTAGTAGGTAACATTTACAGGTACAAAACGTAACTTTTTCTGCATTTGTACGAAACATACAATATGGATGTAGAGACAAAATCTAAAACATAAATGTTATTGAGTATTTACAGCTAAATAAAACGTATACTAAATATATTAACCTGTCGGCGACTCAGAGTCCTGTAGTGTTTTGACTGGAAATGACATTGGTGATGACCTACAGTTAATAAGAGGGCAAGGGAAAGTCAAAGGGGTAGGAATTGTAGACCTGCAACAGAACATCAGCAAGCATGGCTTCTGCAAACAACCATCTCTCCTTCATATTATTATTATTATTATGTTTTTTTTTGTTTGTTTGTTTTTTTGCTACTAAACAGCATACTGACAACTTGTATCACAAGTTTCTTGTGGGCTACAGTTTTTAACAGGAAGTAATTCAGTCTTGCATGAGAACTCCTGTCTCACACATGAAATTATTTTATTTCCTGTATCGCTTTGTGTGTGTGTTTGGTGAAACATTGTTTGTAGACCAGACAGAGTTGTCTGCGATTCTTCCTACTGAAAAGTTGTTTAAACGGGCACACAACAGCAACTAAATGGTACCCCTGACAATCGTGCAGTGTGAGATGAAAGGCGATTTGATGGCTCTGAAAATCCTGAGGTGCGTTTCTGGCCTTACTTGACCCAGCAACCGATCAAGCCACCTTTAAAGTGTGCTCTTTGGTTTTAATGGCACATTGCATTTTTTTTTTTTTTTTTTTTAATAAAACCATAGATGTTACCACTTTTAGTTTACTTTTTATTTGTTTGTTTGCTATATAGCACTGCTGCAACTAAAAGCCTTCTACCAAAATCATCATAGATTCTCCTCCAGAGTTATTTACATGGAGCACATTACTCTGATTAATGTTCCAGTCAGAAAATAATATTGTATGTGGATATCAGCTAAAGGAAACCGCTGACCTAAGACAGAGGAGAGGGGAAAAAAGGTAACCAAGGTAACTGACAAAGTACCTGATCAAGGCTGTGCCAGCAGCTGCACAAAAGGAGAATAACAATAAACAACCTCTTCTAAAGAAACATTCAAACGGTGAGACCTTGCTTCCTACTTAGTACTATGGTTATCGTATTGATTTTTCTAAATCTAATAACATCATCCAAATGGAATGTAGTTTCTCAGAGACCTTTTACCATTGGAAGGTATGCTCCACTAAACATTAAAGTTATTCAAGATATTAATTTATACATGAAGCAATTTTGCAAAGCATAATAAACATGATCTGAGGTCAGGTCTGATTGGGTTAAAGTCATGAAAGGATGTTTATGAGTCAGTATCACATTATTGCTTTCCTTTACAAGAACATATACTTTTTTTCAAGCAATGTCATGTTAACATAATTATCGCCTATTCATTGAATTAGATTTCACTTTTATTTTACATAAGACTGTATGTTTCAGGAAGGACTCTGTCTGAGTCTGATGATTCAGATGAACACAATAAAGACACAGGAGTGGCTCTTGAGAGGCTGGACATCAGACCAAAATAATAAATTATTCTATGAACTATCAAATGGACAGACATATGAGTTTACCTGTTATATGTGGAAAATCTGATATGATAAGTAGGGGTGCACCGATCCGATATTCAGTATTGGTATCGCTCCGATTTTCTGCCAGAAATGTCGGACGAGACCGATCCAAATCTGATATTGTGCGTATACTATTGTGTTATTTTTAAGCCCTACAAAAGCCACAAACACATTATAAAAATTCATAAAGTTTTTGTGCACTATATATCAAGTGTTCTGAAGCCGTTACATAGTTTAATGTGAGGTACAGATGAATATTTATGTCAAGTTGATGTAAACTCTTCTCTCCGCTGCGGCTGTCTGTCATCCTCCATTCAGCGTTCGAACTGCGTGTCGCGTTAGGTTACGAGTCAAGACGATGAAACTCTCTGCAAAATTATTAAATGCACATATTTAATAATTAAAATGCACATAATTCCTAATATTATATTTGATCTGTAAAAAAAAGATAAATGGTTTTGCATAAAATGTATCTTCGTGTCTGTTAGATCACAACACTGGACTAGAGAGCACTATGTTCTTAATGAGCACAGTAACTGAAATTTAAAACTGTTCAAAGAAAAGGCTCAATAAACTATGGCACAAATTTAATACACTACGCATTAATATCTCTTCACTTTGTGCTTTGAACCTTTCTATGTGGACTTGCGGAGCGCTGTGACTCCATGTTGCTTCAAGTGCATCATTCTGCACACAGAATGCTCATAAACGCTTTGTGCCGCTCTGTATTTGGAGCCTTTCGTATCTTAATACTTTTGCGCAATGAAAGCTTATTAATAGCCTTTCTTGTTCGTCTTATCTATCAAATGTTTCTGCCTCATTACTGTGCTATACATTTAAAAGAAATGTCTTTTAATTTTACAGTATATATATATATTTATATATAAATATATTACTTGTTTACATTAATGTATTTTACAACAATACAAAGAGCAATGGATATCATTTTATATTATCATTTTAGTTTTAGTTCTACACTTATTCACTTTTATTTGTTCCCCACTAAATAATGTTTTCTCCCACTAATTTTAGACTTTATATAATTGTGAATGGTTATTCTAGAGTAACTTTTGCTACTGAATTATCCACTAACCTAGTTTATAATAGTATTTTTTGTCATAGATTATAATTATATATGCATGCATTTGTTGTTTTTCTTTACAATAAAGTTGTCTATATTTAGTAGATTGTGTGTAACACAAAAAAGTCATGATCAGGTCACACACATGAGGTATAAAAATTCAACACAGATTAAAAAAAAAAAAAAAAACCTGCCCAGGTATCGGATCGATATCGGTATCGGCAGAATCTCAGAATTTTTGGTATCGGATTGGGATCTCGAGCCACCCCTAATGATAAGCATATTAACCAAACGTTTGTGTGCTAGCCACACCAAGAAACAAATTAAAGGAATAATTCACACCTAAATGAAAATGCTGACCCTCATTACTCACTCTCATTCCAGATCAATAGTCTTGCCTTCAGAGCTCTCAAAATTCCAAAAAACATCAAAAAGATGTGGCTACATCATAGTGCTCATTTTGTCAAAAGTCTCAAAAGATTCACATGGATCATCCATATATTGTGTTTGTATTGTGTTTATTTGGGGTCCTGTTGCAAACCAACAAACTGTATATTGCAAGAAATTGTATTTAGCATTTCTTTTACAGTGACAAACAACCTTTAATACTTAAAAGGGGGAGGAAAGAAGTAGAAGAAGAAAAAAAATATATATATTAATATATTTTGTTATGTTGCTCATTATGAGGCAGCCTTGTTGTTGCCTGCATGAGTAACTGGTTTAAATATTATATTTTTCAGCTTTTAGTGATTCTGCCTGCTGATGCATATATCTGGGCTTCTTGTGGACTTAAGTGGCCTTTAAGATCATATATTCATGTCAAAGAAAACAACATTAATGATAATATTTGGGTGGTAGAAACGATATATGAATTTCAAACATTTATCATCACACAACTGTGACTGAAATGCATTTTTTTTTAGGGTTTGACAGCATATTCCTTTAGCTTTTCTTACCCTTATATTTTGCATGAGTTCATTGCCTGGTTGCTACATGTAACTCCTTTATTGTTCTCAGGGTGTTTTATTCAAGATACCTTCTGTATCCCAGAGGCGATGTGTGTTTGAGATGAAAGGTAGTGGGTATTATATCTGACAGCTGTTTTTGTCTATCAGAATCAATGGGTTGATGTTCCAGAACTTTCTCTCCATGAAATTCTTGGCATATGTGGCTTCCCTCAGAATGTGATATGCTCCACAACAGACTGATTTTAGAGACATTATGGTGATTTATTTTGTGTGCAGACATTCACATATCAAACTGATGTTCTACACAGCACCTGTGCTTAAAAAGGCACTGTCATTTTATGAGGTTTAAATAAATGTTGTTTGTATGTTGTAAAGGATTCAGCTTTCTAAAACGCCAAATGCAAAATATTAAAGAATAGCATGGTAATGCTCATTAAAGTTTAACTGAAATTAGTACTCTTTTGCGGTAGTTTTGGAATCTGGATTAAATTAATCAGGGTGCATTCATTTAAATGTGACCATACTGTTGTAATATGAAGTCCACTGTAGGTGAGTCGAGTAGAGGATCCAAGTGCAGTTTTATTGATTAATAACAAGTAGAACTAGGTACTGCACCTTTAAGGTGGAACACACTCTCTTACTTCCTCACTGATGAGTGGGCAGTTGTTAGAAGGAGCACAAGCTGTGAACATTGCATGTATGCATGTAAAGCCTGTTTACATTTTCTTAGTCTGTTTTATGTCTGTACAGTAACGCAGTTGTTAGTCGAGGGTTTTTGCAAACTACCCCATGTGTGCGTGGGAATTGACAACGCTGGTAATAAAGAACCACTGTGGAATATCAGACAAGTGAGTCTCTGCTTACACTTGGCTACAGCTATTCAGACAAGCTATCCGGCCTCCCTGATTAAAGCGTTACAAGTGGCGCCCGAACATTTTGTCTCTGGTCTCGGATCGACCCGTTGGAAATGCCGCTCGAGGATATTATCTTTTTCGTTTTGGATTTATGGCCATGTTTTTGCTCACGCTGAAGCTGTAAAAGAATCACGCAGATAATTTGTGCACGGACACGTGTGATTCGTTTCGGATTATGAGAGGAGTCATTGGTTCATCAGCGTTACAATAAAATCGTTCAAGTGTTTCAACTGGAACAATTTGTTCTGGTTTTACACAGACTGCAGGATACTGTTTATCTGGTTTTGCGGTTCACCTAGTGACTGATTCATCTGAATCTCACTGGGATTTGAACTGAAATTCCATATTCACAGCATCAACAGAACTGTTCAATAGGTTTGCCATAAAAGTCCACATATATGTTTGATGTTTTAAAATACATTTGAAAACAACAACAACAACAAAAAACAACATATCTGTTATAAGGTTGAAAAGATTATTCAGATTCATTAAGAGAAAAACAAAGTGGTTTATTGTTTTCCCATTGATTTTTCATGCTCTGAGGTTTATGAGCGCAAAGATAATTAAGACAATTTTGTTGAATTGAACTGATTTGTAAACACACATTAGAACGATACAGAGTCACGATTTATTGTACAGACATCACATCAGTCATTGACCTACTGCTACCAATGAAGGAACAAGCATGCAAAATGTACTGCTTTAAATATTCTACACCTGGGTTCACATCCCGGAATTGTCCAAACTGCAGCTTTGTGCCACAAGCAAAGGCATTTCCGTGTGTTGCAAGTAGAGTTTTCAAATGGAAAATGGAACACCAGGTTGTGGTCAGAGTAGCGAGAACCAAAGCAATAACAACAGGGGTGAGCAGGAGGATAAGTTTGACCAGCAGTAGGGAAACTTCAGGGGAGGGAGGACATTTCGCAGAGGCAATCCTCCCTCCAGAAGATAAATATGCCCCAACATTCTCCAGTGTCCAGACTTGAACCACTCTTCCTGAGTCATGTGGAAGACCTGGCTTCTTCATTCTGGAACACCCCAGTCATTGTCAAAGTTAACCTCTACAATAAAGCAGTTGACGCAGCTCTAGATACAGGTGATTCTCTCTCCGCGATTTGGAGTAATATTATATCTGGCATGCAAAAACACTCTGAAAAAAGTGCAACCTTGGTTATCGCCTCCGATTCAATTAGCTAACAGAGCAACTTGCAGGCCAACCGGCATTATTTGGCTGAATATTGGATTCCAAGAGAAACGTTTTTACCATAGATTTGTTATTATCTCTGATCTCACTTCACCACTTATCTTAGGGATGGATTTCATACTAAGAGCTGCAGTCAATATTCATATTCCATCCAGGACTGTAACTTTCTGTGACTCCGTTGCACCAGAACCTTGTGAACTGGCAAGTGAATGGATGGAGATGCCTGGGGTAGGGTGCTTGATATTAATGTATCTCCAAAAATCTGACTTGGGTGGGAAAGTTGAGAAGGCATGCTTGGGACAGGAACAAAAAGCTCAGTTCCTTGCCCTAGTGGAAGATTTTTGGTGCATATTTGATGGTCACTTGGGCCATACGTCAACGGCAGAACACATGATCAACACCGGTGATGCGAAGCCTGTAAATTTGCCACCTTACCATACTTCCCCTGAGAAAAAGCAGATAATTGAAGGCCAGATAAAGCAAATGCTGGAGGAAGGAATTACTGAACCGTCGTCAAGCCCGTGGGATGCACCGGTCATGATCGTAAAGAAACCTTGTGGAGAACCCAGATTCTGTGTCGATTTACAGGGGTCTAAATCAGCTCACACTGAAAGATTCATATCCTCTACCGCTGGTGGATGAATCATTAGACTTTCTGTCCCGTGGGAAATTTATTACCACTCTGGATCTATCTCAGGGGTATTGGCAAGTGTGCGTTGAAGAAAAGTCTAGACCAAAAACTGCTTTTATTTCTCACTATGGTCTACTTCATTTCAAAGTCTTTCCCTTCAGGCTCTGCAATGCCCCTGCTACTTTCCAAAGGGTTATGAACACTGTACTCGCTGGCCTGATTTATAAATGCTGTGCAGGGTACTTGGATGACATTTTAATACCTTCACCGACCTTTGAATAACACCTTGAAGACCTTTGGGAGGTTTTGTTGAGACTACAGACAGCAGGTTGCAGGTAAAGCTGAGCAAATGACAGTTCTGTTTAAGTGAGCTCATATTCCTTGGCTACCGTGTCACACCAGAGGGTATATCCCCAGACCCAGCAAAAGTAAAGTTGGTGTCTGAGTTTGGATCACCAATGGACACAAAGGATCTCAGGGGATTCCTTGGCCTTACAGGCTTTAATCGACGTTTCATACCTGGCTATGCGAGAAGAAGCAGAACCACTTTTCCATCTCACCAGGAAAAGTGCTGGGATCCTGGGATGAAAGTTGTCAGGCTGCTATGGATTTCTTGATAAAGTGTCTCACGTCAGCGCCAATCTTGTGTTTTCCAAATTATACACGGCCATTCTTCATACAAACGGATGCTTGTAACCTGGGTCTTGGGGCAGCCCTAATCAAAAAGACGACATGGGACGAGATGTTGTGGTGGCTTTTGCAAGCAGAACTCTACACGAGGCTGAGAAACCCTACTCAATGCCTGAAACGGAATGTTTAGGAATGATTTGGGCTCTGGAGTACTTTAGACCCTATGTACAGGGCCTCCATGAGATGGTCTACACAGACCATAATAGCCTGAGATGCCTGATGAACCACCCAAATCCTTCTGGATGTCTAGCAAGATAATCATTACGCCTACAGGACTTTGATTTTAGTATTGTACATAAGGCAAGTGTTCAAAACAAGGTCCCGGACTCTTTGTCCCGCAACCCAATTCAATGCAAGGGAACACCAATAGACATTCTGCCAAATTATGCAGTCATTGGGGGGATGGATCTTTGTAGCCTGTCCTGACAGACAAAACATAGTTAAGGCAACTACAGGAAAATGACCCAGTGGTCAGTGACCTTTTATGTGCCCTTAAGAGTACTGGAAAAGGGGGGGATCAAGTGACACTTTAATGAGCCAAGATGCACATTAGCCAAGCTCTTTGGATGTAACCTGTCTTTTACTGTTGTTCGACTTCTTTTCTTACATTTGGGGTAGTTTTTTTTCCATTTGTCGTCGGTCTGGAGATGTCACACAGTCCGAAACTCACTTTTCTTTCACCATCATCCTCGCCAATTAAGAAGAAAACTAAACCAGCAGCTGCAGCGGGCTGATCGGACATGGAGGACAACATGGCGATCACTATAAAGCGATTTGAGGACATTTTGAATACTGAATTAGCAGCAATGCGCACTGAATTCGCCTCTCACATGACTATAATCCAGAATATGTGCTCTAAAGATGACTTTTTAATAGGGGGACAGAGAGAGCAGATAAAAAGTGATCAATGAACACATGAGGCATCTGGATCCCCTCGAGCAACAAGTGAATGATCTACAAGACTGCGGCAGTGCCTGTCCGTGCTGAGTTCTCCAAAACTGCTGTGGTCTTTATCTTGCATTTGCTGGTGGGTGTGGGAAAGCAACGCCAGGTCGTCGGCAAAATCCAGGTCATCCAGCTATTTCCACAGCATCCACTGTATACCGTTCCGCCGCTCTGATGTTGAGGTCTTCATCACTCAGTCAATTGCTAACAGGAACAGGATCGGGGACAGCAAGCATCCTTGTCTCACCACTGTTCTCACTTGAAAGGCGTTAGTGAGGTGCTGGCCATGGACTATTTTGCAGGTCATTGCTTCATATGAGTTATTGATGATGTTGGTGATCTTCTCCGAGACTCCGTAGTGTCTCAGCAGCTTCCACAGACCCTTTCTGAAATGGTCACTGCCGATCTGGATCCCATCACTTGCGGGCAAAGATATCGAGATCGAACGTGCGCATCGAGTTTACTCCAGAGCTTCAACTGATCACTCCAAACCGCGAGTGTTTCTCTTCAAACTGTTACGCTACAACGACAGGAATTTAATTCTAAATGAAGCAAGACGCTAGGCTCCTGTAATAGCGAATGACAGAGCAATGTTGAGCTTCTTCCCCGACTTCTCTCCTGCTACAGCAGAGCAGCAGAGCTCCTTCAGTACAATACGGAAGGAATTGAAAGAGGCAGGTCTGCAGAACTTTCTTCAGTATCCAGCTACGCTGAAGATTGTCATGAAACACGGCGAGACCAAACTAATGCACTCACCGGACGAAGTGCACCAGTTCCTAAGCTCGATTCCCGGTTGTAGCGTCAGAACGAGTCAGACAAAACTAAGATTCGGTCAAAACATCGAAACATGAGGAGCTGAAATTCCAGGAGAACAGGACAACGTCGTAAAGATTCCTATCTCCGACTTCTGGAGCAAGCCTAACCAACAAGCCTCTTTCACAGAACAGCTCGCAACATTAAGACAAAAGAACACTTATTGATAAGTGTTCTACGCAGGAAGGAGATTGTCAAATTTGGGGTAAATAGTCAAGATTAATGGTCAAAGAGATGGCCATCACATGGCGTTCCACAAGAGAAATCACAAGCTTCTTTAGATTGACTTCTCCCCCACACATAGAAGACAAAGAACCAACTCAATGATCAGCCGACTCAATGATCAGACGCAAAACAGTGATTCTGTTCAAATTCCCTGTAAAATCATAAATGATTCCCTTTGAGCTAAATTAAATTATATTTATGTATCAAACCCTACACGGTCCTCATTCTCCAAGGATGGACGTGGCATAAGGGTTTAATAATACCGAGTGACTCGACCAGTACCGTTTCTAGGCATAGGCGAGCTAGGCGGTCGCCTAGGGCGCCACCAGCTGAAGGGGCACCAATGAGCGCACGTACTGGCACTATATTTTAGCAGGGTTGTGATAAAGAGTGGCACGGTCACCCTGAAATATTATTGCCACCCCCACTGGATCCCCAACATTATTTGGCTAGAGTATTGTTAATCTGACGATGCCTGTATGCCATTGGATCAGAGCGCTCTGAATTGCTGCCTGACTGTTGCATCATGCAACTTGCATGCTTGCATTTGGAGCGCTCATCAACGCCATTAGAACAATGGGCTCTGTCAGTGCTTTGGCAAGGTAACACGTTTTTTTTTTTTTTTGCCATGCAATAAAGCTAAGTTAAAAGGCCAATTTAAAATATTGGTACAGTAAATAAAGTGCACAAAATCAGTATTTTGTTTAGGCAGTATTTGTGGCAGTTGATGAATCGTGTTGCAAGATTTGTCCAAAAGGTGTGCGTTTTTGCGCCAATGCATTGTTAAAGGATCAGCGTGTCATGTAATATTCCCATATAAACTTTAACAGCCAATTTATACATACTGGTATAGTCAAATGCGCTAATTCACAAGATCAATACATCCTTTATTAAACCGCTTTGTCGAGTTTAATATATCCTTATGGAGGTGTTGAAATGCTGATCAATTCATTCACTTCTAACACAGCACTTAATGGGAGAAAAAGCATCATAAACATAGAGGGCAGAGGATCACGTTATTTAAAGGGGAAGTTCACGCGTTAATGAGTAGCAAAGGAGTATTAAGTAGCTGCATTGATTTCTTTTATGCCACTGATCAGGCTTTTATATGTAGTTTGGGGCAACAAAGGGTTTTATAGGTTTGAGTGAAATAATAATACAATAACTGATACTTTAAATCAATGTTTCAAGCAACAACAACAAAACAATTGAACAAAAAACAAATAAAGACAAAAAGTAGCCATGGATAGTATCTAAACATGTATCCAAATCCAAATAGGGATTTCGCCTAGGGCGTCAAATTGACTAGAAACGGCCCTGGACTTGACTTCTGATTTACTAATCTAGAACTTCATGTGACAATCGTCTACTGTCAGTTCTTCATGTGGGCTAGGAAACTTGGTATCACTAATGTATAGTTTTCAATGTACATGATGCAATTATTTATGTTTGCTTCCTCGTTATAGAGAGTATACATAGTTTTTTTTTTTTTTTTTTTTTTACCCCACTTTATTACTAGTGTGAATTCAAAGTTATTCTGTTCTCTTATAGTAGGGCTAATGGCGGTGTTCTAGAGAATTGTACTGGCTGTCATGTTACTGTCATTGACTAAGACAGGGGAGGGCGGCAGCCTGGGGTTTTCACCCCAGTCTGTAAAAGTTTTATGGAGTGGGTTTTCTTTATGTTAATTGTTTTTTAAAGGCAGACTTGAGATAATTCATTTGCAGTGGTATTACTTTATCTCACTTATTTGTTTTATAATAATGACTGAAATTAATATACTAAGTTGTAATGTCAATGGTTTAAAAAGTTTTTTAGAACTATTGCGTCGAAAAAAGGTTGACATTGCTTTAATCCAGGAAGCTCATTTGTGGCAGGGAGGATGTTGGTCAGTCCCTGGGTTCCTCCACATTTGATGACCAGACGTGTATGGGGCTTGTCTTTGCTTGGTATTGTTTCTGTGGAGCTATCTACGGCTCGTATTCATAGAGCAAAGGCAGAGACTTTGAGGACCTGGAGTGCTGCTTTTGACATTGTTGAATTGTTTGTTTCTTCTTTTCGATGTATAATTTATTTTGTATTCATGTATATTAGTTATTTTTCTTGTGGTTGGGTTTGCCTTTAAATAAAATAAAAAAAAAGAAAAATTGTTCAAAAAAAAAAAAAAAAGAGAGTGCTGTAAAAGAAGAGGTGGATGAAAAGTATGTCATTCAGGATGGTTTGCTGTATGCCAGAGTGTGATGAAGACGAGCCCACCAGCTCGCCTTCGGGGGGAAAATGTGAGTCCGTGAAGGGATGTAAAAACGTATATATGTATGTATCTATATATATTAATAAACACATAATCCATCAACACAATACATTTAACACATAATTTCCACACTTAAATACACACTGAAACACCCATTCATATTAGCCAATGGTTTCGCCAGCTTCCGGTTGCGCTGTGCGGCGCGACCAAGCCCGTGATGTCATAATCAACCACCACTTGTTCGTTCGATTTGGCCGGCGCGGTGTTTCCTGCCGGAAGACTGACTACCCCCACACAGACAAACATCACAGATACGAAACGACACAACAAGCGCAATGTAAGTGTATGAAATGACCAGGAAATGGATATGAAGAGGAGAGTGCTGCAGTGGGAAAATGTCCATGTGCTATCAGGATCGCGTGTGCACCCACTACTCCGATAGCGGCAGCGGCAGGGAGGAACAGTACGGAGGATGAATGAAGTAAGTAGACGAGTATGTATGTATGTGTGTGCGTGCATGTGTATATGTGTGTCAGTGCTGCTTGCCCAGTGGTGGCAGCTAATGTGACTTCATCACACAGAGACTCCAAAGCAACTTGTGGGCTACATCCAATGAAACAGCTCAAATTTTACACACCTACCTCCATCAGGGGTACTTTGTTAAAATATTACCATGACCACCCTACTGTCAGCCACCTCAGAATTACCGAAACATTGACCAGGTTAAAGTTTAGGTTCTTCTGGACAAAAATGGCAGAGGATGTGAAGAGATATGTTACCTCCAGTTCTGTGTGTCAGTTGACAAAGCAGCGGGTCTGATGATCCCAATAAAATCACAGAGGCCTTGGGAATACGCTGGAGCAGACTTTGTAGGCCCTCTTCCTCAGACACAGAATGGAAATGAGTACATTCTTGTATTTGTAGGCTACTTCTCAAAGTAGGTAGAAATAAATGCTGTCAGAACAGCAACAGCACAAGTTGCTGCAAGTAAATTCCTGAGAGAAATCTTTGCCAGCCACGGTGCACCGACTTAGACCGGGGCATGCCGTTTGTGAGTAACCTCTTCGAGCATGTGGTGGCCGCCCTGGGTACAGAACACAGGTTGACTACGCATATTACCCACAGACAAACGCTACGGAATGGGTGAACCATACCTTGAAAACAGCCATTCATGCATACGTGGGGGGAAAAACACACCTCATGGGACAGATACCCATGTGTGCGTGGGAATTGACGACACTGATAATAAAGAACCACTGTGGAATATCAGACACGTGAGTCTCTGCTTACACCTGGCTACAGCTATTCAGACAAGCTATCCAGCCTCCCTGATTAAAGTGTTACAGACCACATACAAAAATACTCTAAACTCTGGAATAATCTACCTAACACTGTTCGGGAGGCAGAGTTCACACTCTGTCAATTTTAATCTAGATTAAAAACCCATCTCTTTAACCTGGTTTACACATAACACACTAACACATTTCTATTATTCAAATTCAGGATTGTTAGGCTGCATTAATCAGGTCAACCGGAACTGGGAACACTTCCCATAACATACAATGTACTTGTTACATCATAAGAAGAATGGCATCTATGCTAAAATTAGCCTGTTTCTTTCTTATTCCGAGGTCACCGTAGCCACCAGATCCAGTCTGTATCCAGACCAGATGATGGATCAGCACCTAGAGACGACCTCTACAGCCCTGAATGTCAGCAGAGATCAGAACAACTAGATGAGCCCCAGAGACAGATCTCCAGTGAAGACCTTGTCTCATAGACGGCCATCGGGACAAGACCTCGGGCACCAAGTCCTCAGCACAACCTGCTGGTTCATCTGACCAGAGGAGAACTGGTCCCCCGACTGAGCCTGGTTTCTCCCAAGGTTTTTTCTCCATTCTGTCACCGATGGAGTTTTGGTTCATTGCCGCTGTCGCCTCTGGCTTGCTTAGTTGGGGACACTTAATTTCCAGCGATATCGTCAACTTTACTGCACAAATACTATTAGAACTGAACTGAGCGGGATGATGACATCACTGAATTCAATGATGAACTGCCTTTAACTGAAAATTGAGTGTTTACTATTGTCTTTTTACATTACCGACACACTATCTTCCTATTTGATACTGTAAAGCTGTTTGAAACAATTGTTAAAAGTGCTATACAAATAAAAGTGACTTGACAAAATAACAAAAAGCATGACATAAAATAGACCAAACTTTAACTTGTCAACTTGACAATTTGAACATAAACAGACTTGACAAAACTCATCAACAGCAGGTTACAACAACAAAGTTAGACCAGAGAATATGTAAACAAGGAACACCTAAAAGTATCATAACAATTAACCATCTGACAAGACAAACCAATGAAAGCATGCAACATGAAGCAAAAGATGCACATGACAAGATCACATGGGGGCAAAGGAAAGTCACATAACACAAAACTGATTGTTCTTAGGATAAGAAGGATGTTACTATAATAGGGCAGGGGTTCTCAACCTTTTGCAAGCTGGGCCCCCCCAAAGCTGGTTCATTGCAGTTCCTGCCTCACACAAATATGTCGACGCAAAAGGAAGGAGAATCTTCAAAGCGGCATCACAGAGTTCAGGATATTCCTGCATCGATTCTGCCCAGAATGACGAAAGAGGGCAGGAGCTAAAGAGTTCCTTCAGTCTACTGTCACTCTTCAGCTCAATAAGCTGTTCCTGCATATCAATTGATAGCTTGTTTGCGGTGCATACAAATGGATCTCGAACCCATGCAAAAGAGCAATAATCCTCTTTAAAGTACGTCGCAAATTGTTTTCTCATTGCTGACAGGTGCTCAGACGCTGATTGAAATAGGGAGGAGAAATCGTGTGACGTGCCTGCATCAGCGATAAAGTCTGCAAGGCTGGGGAACATGTCGCAGTTCCCTCGACTGATGCGGCCATGCCAGAGGTCTAGTTTTTGTGTGAAGGCATGCACTTTGTCTGCAAGGAGAAAAATATGAGTTTCGTGGTCTTGCAAAGACAGGTTGAAACTGTTCAAGTGGTCAAATATATCGACCAAATAGGACAGAGACGCAAGCCACATAGTGTCATCCAGATGCTTCGCAAGATCTGATTTCTGTCAAAAACCACTTCACCTCCTCTCGCAGCTCATGAAACCGCTGTAACACCCGTCCCCTGGAGAGCCAGCGAACTTCAGTGTGCAGAAGCAGCTGTTCGTGCCCTGACCCTATCTCCTGGCAGAGGACCCCAAACAAGCGAGAATTTAGCGGCCGTGATTTGATGAGATTTATCATTTTCACTGATTGGTTCAGCACGGAGTCAAAAAGAACAGGCATTTTTTTAGCAGCTAGTGCTTCGCAATGGACCATGCAATGTGTCCATTTCACAAGTGGAGCTACTTGCTGAACGCGAGCAGCTAGGTCACGCTCACGCCCCATCATTGCCTGCGCACCATCCGTGCATAGGCCAACGCATCGGTCCCAAGCCAAACCATTTTCACGGATAAAAATATCAAGGACATTGAAAATGGCTTCTCCTGTAGTGTGCGACTGAAGAGGCCGGCAAAACAGGACATCCTCCTCAATCACCTTGTCCCGCAGATACCTGACATAGGTGAGGAGCTGTGCCTGCCCAGCAATATCAGTGGATTCGTCCAGCTGCAGCGCATAGTAAGGACTCTTTTTTACGAACTCTATCAGTTGCTCTCTGATATCATTGGACATGTCTACAATTCTCCTAGCGACGGTGTCATTGGACAGTGGTACTGCACCGAGTTTGGCTGTTGCACTATTGCCTATCATTATTCTGCACATGTCTTGCGCTGCCAGCAAAATGAGAGTCTCGGCGATTGTATGTGGTTTACCCAGTTTACCGATTCTTTTGGCCACTACATACGATGCCTCCAAACACTGTTTAGACACAGTGCTGTGCACTGAAATGGTTGCCTGTTGCTGATGGAGGCCATCAAGCTTTCTTTTAAAATATTCAGCCGGTTTATTTTTAATGCCAGCATGCTTTGTTTCGAGGTGCCTTTTTAATTTGCAGGGCTTCATACTGTTGTTTGCCAGCACCTCGACACACATGACACACTGAGGTCTCAGATCAGCCGTGACTGTAAACCCAAACTGCAGGTATGCTTCATCATACCTTCGAATCTTTTTTGCAGCTGGTGGTGCGTCGGTTGGCTTGTTGGTCCTCACAAGAATTTTCTCCATTTTTGTTATGTGTTTTCAATAAAGTTTAGGCAATATGTAACTGTGTGTGTGGCTGTGTTGAGAGACGTATCAGGGGTAATCAGTCGGGACTTAGGCACGATCTTTAATTAAACAAACAAAATAATTATTTTGCAGACAATTCAGATTTTATTTTAATACTTAACGATTGTAGTGTGTGTGTGTGTGTGTGTGTCTTAGTAGCATGGGTAATTTTAGCTAAGTGTAGCTACTGCCTAGCAGTTAAAAAAAAAATACTGGCTAGGGCTGAAATTTGATCTAATCTTTAACAAGAATGTTTGTGGGTTTAGTCTTTAAAAAGACTGTTGGGGTTTTGTAGTAAAGGCCTATGTAAATCGAAATTGATAATAGACTAGCTAGAGCTGGCACAAGCGAACTTGGCAAGAGACTAGACTAGAGTGAATGGAGAGCTATGTCGTCAGTCAATTTAAATGCAGTGATTTATTTTTGTGTGAGAGAGATGTTATGATAATAGGGTATAGTTCCTTTAAGGAAGGTTCTAATTTATGCTATGCTGCCCTTTTAAGGGGTGTATGTGCATTGTGAATGACACATCCCCGTTATGTATTGTGATGCAAGGAAGAAGGTGATAGTAAAGTTTCTCAGTTCAGTTAAGCATTGTCTGGCCTCCATTTATTACAAAGGAGAAGATGAGGGTCTGAGAAAATGAGCTCTGGCTTTAGCAAGCACTTTTATCAAAAAAACAAAAACCTGCACCTCTCACACTTCGATATAATACCATAGAACTCAGGACTTGTTCACCACAGAAACACACTCATAGGAGTTCAGAATGACGCGATTCGCGCGAATGAGGCGGCGCGAATTGAGAGTTTCGGGCGTTTGACGCGCGTAACGCGTGATTCGCGCGAGTTGAAAAATCTGAACTTTGGCGAAAATTCGCGCCGCGTTAACCAATCAGGAGCTTGCTCTAGTAGTGACGTGTTTACTACATAGGGAGCGGAGGGAATCCCAAACAACAATGGAGGACAAAATAATCATTGCTGTTTGTGGACACCCAGAGCTGTATGATAGCCTACATTTTTGTACTTATACAGAAACAGGAATAAAAAGGATTTTGCTTGGAAGCAAGTGAGTGAGGAGGTCGGACAATCTGTTAAGTTGTAAAAAACGCTCTTTATACAATTTGAGCTACATATTGAGACTACAAGCTAGCTAAATTAAGCTTATTCGCCGTATTTGATCCATGTCAGCCATTTCGCAATGAGACTGGAGCCGTTCGCCAGGCAGAAGCCCCTCCCATGACGCGAATTCGCGTCTGTTGTGAAGTGAATGTCACGCGCGAATGATGCGAGTAAACTCAAAATGTTCAAGCGCCCAACTACGCGCGAATAGCGCGTCTGGTGTGAACACACAGTAACAGTACGCACCATTCCACTCACTGAGATCACCCACAGCCCCCCCATACACTGGATAAGTATTTTGACACAAATGACCATCTCACCCCCTTTTTGGTCTTAGGTTTTGGGTAATCACTGCAGTCTTACTAATTTGGAGACATACTTGCCAGAATCCCTGGCGATGTTGCTCAGTGTTGCAGCTGAACTTCCTGGTTCATTCAGTTCCGGAACAGCTTGTGGTCCACTTCCTGTGCTTGGACAAGGGTTCAGAACTGATGTTTTTGATCTTCCCTCAGTTCCAGGAGTGGGCCTGGAACATGGTAGGGTGGTGGACGTAGACCATGGAATGGAAGCATACCTAGACCATGTCATGGAGGTGAACCTAGACCATGGAGCAGTGAACGAGACAATGGAGAATGGAGAATGCTTAGCAGTGGATGATACCGTGGAGGATCAGGTGGCAATGGTGAAGCAAGTGAAGATGGGGACCACCAGGGCAGAGCCAGCAGAGAAGATGAGCACCATGGTGAAGCTGGCAGAACATGGCACCACAGAGGAGCAGAAGACCCCTGGGAGTTAGGAGGCCATGGAAGAGAAGAAAACCACTGGAGATCAGACAGTGGAGCAGAAACATGGAAGGCCTTCCTAGTGATTACAAAGCAGGCATGGACAGCTTCCATGGCTGTGACATGGGGCACAGAAAGTTCATGCAAATCCTTTGTGATCAGATTCCGTGGCCATGACAGGGAACACAGAGCATTCTGGAGCAGACACTGCCATCATATAAGAAGCTGGGGAAGTATAGGGGGAAACTTGGGAAAAAACTTGACTATAAGAGGCTAGACTTCACCATAAACAGACTTGACAAAACTTACTAACAGTGGGTTACAACCATAAAGCTAGACTAGAGACTATAGAAACATGCATGCTATAAACACATACAAACTAATGCCTAACAAGAAACACCTGGAAGTAATCATGACAAGTAATCATCAACACCACAGACTGGGAGACCCAACAAATCCCTGACACAGAGAACAAGCCTGTGCCTGTGCCCATTATGGAGCTAGAGCCAGCAGTCACATCCGTCCCAAAGAAGAAGCCTGAGGGCCCGGATGACCAGGTGAGTGAGCCGGCCATAACATCCGTGTCAGTGGGGGCTTTAGTGGAGCTGGACACAGAGAAATGGCTAATAGGCTTGGAAACGGGAGTAGTGCTTCCCGCTAACCTTCTCTGCCAACGGTCTCTTCCTGCACTGTGTATTCGTGTAGACTCACAGTCTTCATTGTCACCAGTCACATCCAGCATCCAGAGTTTTTGTCAACACTTATGTCACTCTGCACAGAACATTCTGTCATCACCAGTCTTATCCTGCAAAGATAATTGTTTTGCCCTTTAGCTCCCCCAGTCCCCCTCGATGGCTGGATCCACCACAGGCCTCCTGTCTGCTAGTTCCACCATGGAGCATTGACCTATTAACTCCACATCAGACTGTAGACCAATTGGCTCTGCCTTGGCTTCTTGACCCCTCTGCTCTACCTGGGGTCAACATCCTTCCTGCTCCACTGGGCTCCCTTGTCCCACCGGCTCTACCTTGGCCAGTCGTCACTCTATCATTGCCATGGACTTCCGGGCCTTTGGCTGCACCTTATCCCTCCATCTCTCAGGCTTTGTTGGGCTCCTCTTTCCCTCTGGCTCTGCCTCCATCCTCATTTGCACCGCCATTGCCTCAGTCCTCTGGCACCCAGGCTCCATTTCAGCCACTCATTGCCATGTCTCCACCTCGGTATTCTGGAACCTCATCATCACTTGGTCTCTCCAGCTCTGCAGGTCTGCCTGGGTCTCCACCTCAGTTGGTTATGTCCCTGGTGTCACCTAGTTCTGATGACGACACAGCTGTTTCATGAATGGCCAGATTCACAGATGACAAGAGTCACATTTGTTTCCTATTTATTCTGACACCTTTAGTTCAGTCAGGACCACTTTTGCTGAAGAATGGGAATAATAAACCGCTGTGATAGGTGTCAAGACTGGATTGGTATGGGGTACGGGGATGGCACCAAAGGGACAATCGATGCACCCACGGTGGTGCAGTGAAAGGGAGTAAAGCTGCATGGTGCAGAAGACATTGCATTTTGACCCATCTTTGCAGAACTCCCTGGCCGCTGTACGTGCAATCTCCTGAGAAAGAACAGCTTCCCACATCTCCGGATTGCCCATGTCAGTGTCAGGACAGCTTTATCGCCTCCCTGGACCATTCTGGGGCTGGGACACGGGGGGCGCCACACTCCTGCGAGAGGCTCGACGCGCCGGCCTAGGTGACAATTCAGCATGGGGTAGCTCTGGAGGACGCAGGAGGGTGCTCACTTTGACAAGCAGACTGGGGCTTGGCCCACGGCGGAGCAGTGGTAGGTGGTGCATCACGCCGGGGCAAGATGTTTTGGATGGCGTCGTTCTACTTCTGTACTGCCGAGAAGTGCGGGACACAGTCTGCGACAGTGTCGCCGAACAGTCCAGCCTGGGAGACGGGGAGCGTCAAGAAAGCGCACTTTGTCGACATCACTCATCTCAGCCATAGATGGCGCTCCTGCACCACAAGTGTGGACATCGCCTTCCCAAGGGACCGCGCTGTGACTTTTGTTGTGCATCGGGCAAGGTCAGTCGCCGAGCACAGCTCCTGCATCAACCTCGGGTTGGTACTACCCTCGTGCATTTTAGTGCCTTGGCTTGGTGTACTCACAGGATAGCCATGCCATGCAGGGTAGAGTCAGCTTGGCCCGCAGCACTGCAAGGTTTGCCCGTGAGAGTGGCCGTCAGCTTAGAGGCT
Organism: Acrossocheilus fasciatus; assembly: GCA_036784905.1. Lineage (NCBI taxonomy): Eukaryota > Metazoa > Chordata > Actinopteri > Cypriniformes > Cyprinidae > Acrossocheilus > Acrossocheilus fasciatus. The sequence goes on from CM071953.1 coordinate 5,461,287, forward strand.
TTGGACGGGAGACGAGGACAATTCCTCCAAGTGGGATCGTTTTGTGGGCACAGGTGCACATTCATCCACTCGTCTCCGAAGTAAAAATCTGAAGAGTGGATGCACCTGTCACCTATTTATACCCGTTTGCACAGGGAGTGGCTCATTTATGCAAAATCCACTTGCCAAGATTCACTGACGTTTCCTCTTAAAGTCAGAGATGATTGGGGCTCCCAAGTGAATCCGTTAATGTCGTCATCGACATAACTCGAAGTGACCAACAGATAGGGAACCATGACTTCAGCCCTATTCGGACAGGACTAATTCTGCATTCACACCATGTCGTAATTATTGTCATTTTGAGATGATAACACTGATGATGGCATTCTACTTGGAGCTGTTCACATCCTTGGACTCAGAACTGTCACACTATCAATGAATTTGAGGTAGTCAGGTGGTACAAGTTGTTCTCTCAGAATTCCCAGTTCTCAATTTCCAATTACAAGTTCTACGAGAATGCAGATGCTTTTTACAAATTGGTATCTTGTAATTATTGTAATTAAGACATGGTGTGAATGCACCTTTATCATCTAAACAAAGTTTGAGTTACAGTTCTCATCACCTGACGTCTGTGATTCCACGGATCGATTCAGACTGGACTAACATCTCCTTGTTTATTAAAGAGGTAGGAGGATCTGTTTTGTAAATCTGGCCATTGCTGAGATCACATGCTCTGCATGCATGCATGTTGTATAGTCCTGTGGATTGATTACCATTACAATAACCACCATTTCACTACAAATACCATGATTTAGCTATATGGTAAAGAAAAACCATAGCAGCCTTTAAATAGCAGCCTTTTCCTTATGTGAAGTTATCACATCACTTCAGAAGATTGAGAATATAATGCACAAACTAAACTGACAAATTTTATTATACTGTTATGCAGTTGTAATTCTTGGAGTCTTAGTATTAAAAAAAATAAATAAATTAAAAAAAAAAAAAAAAAAAATACATGGTTGTCATGGTCAAACTAAAGTACGTGACTATTAACGTGCTGAGGGTTTGATTGAAGACTTCAGACTAAAGTGAGAATTCCACCAGAGCCATGTTTTGTTGGTGTAAGACAAAACTCAATTTTCCCAGATGAGACTATACTCCGAGTCTATGCAAATGATAAACTATTTATTGCTGATAAAATGGATTTCGTAAAGAGACCCAACTAAAGATCTATGCTAACTTTGAGATCTAATTACAAAAATAAAGATGAGGTTGACGTGAAAGATTATGGAAGAATTGTTGAAGAATCGAGTCAGCGTGTGTGTGTGTGTGAGAGAGAGATTGACTGGATTAAATAAATGCTATTTCTAATCTTTTGTTTAGACTGCTATTACACAAGTACGCACACATATAATGTATAAGAGCAAAAGTAAAGTGGTTAGATTTGCAGTTCATAATGCCAAAGCTGGACAAGAGACTTTATTTAAGCACTTAGGTTTACCGTGTGTGCTCTCTGGATGTGTGGTGAGCAGCTTTAATTGGACAATAGGTTTCCCCATAGGGCATGGAAAAACTGTGCATGAACAGTTTATGAAAGTTGAAAAGAATAAAATAAAAGATACTTAATTAGGAGCATTCAGGGCAAAAGACATCAATTTTGCATCAGTGATTTCAGAATTTCCTCCAAAAGGGGAGGGGAGGACTGAAGAGACTAGTATGCTGTTGAAAAGGATACACTATACCAAACGTGAAAGCTCACAATGAAATAGCCAAAAAAAAAAACTCTGGGTACATTTCGGTGCACTTTTCAGGAGACACTTTCACAAGAAGCATAAAAACAATATACTTCATACAATATACTCTCCATTGAATATGCAAGCTTATTAAACAGTGATGGGTACATTTTGGCTAAATTACATTGCGTTGCTTGTAGCAAGTTTCATGGCAGTCTCAAAGTGAAATTTCCAGCAACTGGCTCTAAATAGCATGTTCATTTTTTCTCAGAAACAGTTTAAATGTGACTGTGACAACACTGTATTACATTTGTTAATGCATGTATCATGACAATTCGGAAATAAAATGTCCGGTGAGTGGCACTTAAAGATTAATGCTCTGTTCTGCTTGAAATTAACGTACCCCTTACACAAATCCCAACACAAAATTTGAGTGTGAGCAAAAGCAAATGTAAGAGAAAATTGCATTTGCTGAAGCAGGTATGCAGGTTTAGATTCCTTCTACTAGACTTTAAAGGGTTACTTCACCCAAAAATGAAAATTATGTCATTAATTAACTCACCCTCATGTCTTTCCAAACCCATAAGACCTTCATTCATCTTCGGAACACAAATTAAGATAATTTTGATGGAATCTGAGAGCTCTCTGACCCTCCATAGACAGCAATGATATTACCACGATCAACGCACAGAAATGCAGCATCGGTAGGACATCGGTAAAATAGTCCATGTAACATCATGGGTTCAACTGTAATTTTACAAAGCTATGAGAATACTTTTTGTGTGCAAAGAAAACAATAACAACACAATTTATCCAGAAGTCCTTCTCCCTGAGTTACCGTCTTCTGCCATTTTGGAAAGTACCCCAGAATATAATCAATGTAATGAGCATCGTTTACTGAACGTAAACAACGCTGATTAAAAAGTCAATATATTACAAAACTATTTGCACATTCAATAAACAAATTAATCTTCCTAATTGTTTTTTTAATTATGTCGGTTGGTCAGTAAACTTGGATCGTACCAGCAAACACACTGTGCGATAATCATGCTGTATTGCAGGCTATCTTTGGTCACAAGACCGTGACAACGACCGTCTTTAAACCTCTCTCACTGTACGACACAGGACCACCGATTAGGAGCCACGATTACAGAAATCGCCATGATTGTTTCAGGATGCCAATCTTTCGTACGAAGTGTGCACAGGCTAATTTTGAGTTACAGGCAAAAAAGTGAAAAATGTTGATTTTGGTCAAATTTAAAGTTTTCACCAAAGATTTGTTAATTAAGCCCTCGTCTAGTGATCCCAATGCTCCAAATAGTATTTAAACATCTCAAATGATCTTTATTTGTATGTTTTCTGAGGAGAGTACCTATTCTCCGCTCGATTCTCACGCTGCCTCTCATCCGAAGTGCATGCATAATGGTGCTTCCGGTGTTTTAACAAATAATGCTACCTATCATATTATGCTACCAACACTGTATTTGTATTACTATAAGGGTAAGTTTAGGACTGGGGTAGGTGTACATGTTAATATAGCCTCACACCACATTAAAGGAACACTCCACTTTTTTTGGAAATAGGCTCATTCTCCAACTCCCCCAGAGTTAATAAGTTGAGTTTTACCGTTTATGAATCCATTCAGCCGATCTCCGGATCTGGAGATAGCACTTTTAGCATAGCTTAGCATAGATCATTGAATCCGATTAGACCAGTAGCATCACGTTCAAAAATGACCAAAGAGTTTCGATATTTGTCCTATTTAAAACTTGACTCTTCTGTAGTTATATCGTGTACTAAGACCGGCGGAAAATGAGCAGTTGCGATTTTCTAGGCCGATTTGGCTAGGAACTATACTCTCATTCCGGCGTAATAATCAAGGAACTTTGCTGCGGCAGCAGGCGCAGTTATATTACGTAGCGCCTGAAAGTAGTCCCCAGCTATATTATAACTAGTTACCTAGCTGGGGACTACTTTCAGGCGCTGCGTAATATCACTGCACCTGCTGCGGCCATGGTACGGCAGCAAAGTTCCTTGATTATTACGCCGGAATGAGATTATAGTTCTTAATCATATCAGCCTAGAAAATCACAACTTTTCATTTTCCGCCGGTCTTAGTACACGATATAACTACAGAAGAGTCAAGTTTTAAATAGGACAAATATCTAAACTCTTCGGTCATTTTTGAACGTGATGCTACTGGTCTAATCGGATTCAATGATCTATGCAAAGCTATGCTAAAAGTGCTATCGCCAGATCCGGAGATCGGCTGAATGGATTCAAAAATGGTAAAACTCAACTTATTAACTCTGGGGGAGTTGGAGAATGAGCCTATTTCCAAAAAAAGTGGAGTGTTTCTTTAATATCATGCTCAAAGCAAAATCTGATATGTAGCATTTTTCGCTGTCGAATTATGCTACCATCTGTTTTAATGGGATGTAGCAAAATCTGACAGGGTAGCACAAATCGTCAGAACACCGGCAGCGTACAATCTTGATAAATATACACATATACACAGAATTACAGTATTTAAGTATTCACAGAAACATAGTCAGTTATGTCTTAAGTGAATGTATACTATCTTAATATAATGTAAATTTTAAAAAATATATAATATACAGAACAGGTTGTCTGTCTTATTAATGTTAGTCTAACAATAAAAGAAAGTGGGAATCACTCGCTGCTCTTGATTGAGCTGCTTTTGTAATGAAAACACTAAATAGATTTTTAAATTTGATTATTTGTTTTTCTTACTTGAATGCTTTTGTTTAGATGTAAAATGAAGAAAGCAATGCACTACATTTGTTTCTTTCTTATATTTGTTTTTGCATCTGTTCTTATTCATAACAACAAAGATCAAATTAATAAAAGCTATAATGTGATTATTAATACAGTAATGATTATTAAGAAAAGAAAAGATGCAATGTTGCTAGGTGATTTTTGCTTTGGAACCTTCAGAAAACCTTAACTCAATTTTTATCTAAATGGACTTTGCTGACTACTTCAAACAGGTCTAGCTCAGTCATTTATTTTATTTTATTTTTTTTCAGATTCCAACAACTCATATATCATTTAATGGAGAATGTAAAAATGGGGATGCAAAAATAAAATAACTCATTGTTACTCATTTTACCTGCACAGGTCACATATTATTAGCATGTGACAAATTTACCAATGGACTTTAACCACAATTTTCCCAATTGTTTCTTAGTAATGGAACAGATTGTGATTTGAACATTCCTTAAAATTACTGAATAGCTCCTATACAAATCCTAGAAACTAGGATTTCAGTCAACCTTTGTAAGCACTTGACCTCACAGTCTTAACAAGCAGACTTGGGTGCTTCTACTACGAGTTCTCTCAAGTGCTGAAGTTACTGACATATGTTGTCACTTACAGTTTGTTGATTCTCATTTTGTGATATGATCTTTAAGCTGTTTTCAGGACTGCCACTGGAAGTGCACCCCCAACGTCAATAAACTCCTACAAGTGTAAGCGCCCTCTCACCAGTTATGGTCCACCCGATCTGCTGAGACCATCACAAATTTCATTAAGCAGCTGAGAATACACCTCTTCAGCACACATTACCTTTCAGGAAACTACACACCAAGGCACTTACGCCTTTTCTTCTGCATAGGTGAATTTCTGCTCTTTTTGGTAATCAACATTATCCCTCAAATGATGCCAAATGACCTCATCTTACACTGACACCAGAATATATATATATGTGTGTGTGTGTTCATGGTGCGTGTGTGTGCGCACTTAGGATGGGATAAATGCAGAGCACTAATTTCGAGAATGGGTAACCATACTTGGCCACATGTCACGTCACTTTAAGAAATATATAATATATTCACACTTAAAAGATTCAGATAATCAAACAAAGTTTAACATTACACAAAGATAATGCAAGTAAATAAAAAATGCAGTTTTTAAATTATGATTTCATTTAAGGGGAAAAAGCTGTCAAAACCTACCTGGCTCTATGTGAAAAATGAATTGCCCCCTCCTGTCAAATCATGAAAGAACTGTGATTAACAACATTATTTTAGAAAGCTGAGTTAAATTTCACTAGCCACACCCAGGTCTGATTACAGCCAGACCTGATGAACGAAGAAATCACTTAAACAGATCCTGTCTGACAAAGTGAAGCATGCTTAAAGAGCAACACATCATGCCACGATCTAAAGAAATTCAAGAACAGATGAGAAACAAAATAGTAGACATGTATCTGTCTGGAAAGAGTTATAAAGCCATTCCTAAGGCTTTGGGACTCCAGTGAACCATGGTCAGAGCCATTATCCACAAATGGAGAAAACTTGGAACAGTGGTGAACCTTCCCAGGAGTGGCTGGCCAAACAAAATTGCTCCAAGAGCGCAATGACGACTCATCCAGGAGGATGAGTCACAGAACCCAGAACAACATGTAAAGAACTGCAGACCTCACTTGCCTCAATTAAGATCAGTATTCATTGTTCAACAATAAGAAAGAGACTGAGCAAAAACAGCATCCATGGGAGAGTTCCAAGGCAAAAGCCACTGCTGAACAAAAACAACACAAAAGCTCATCTCACATTTGACAAAAAATAACTTGATTATCCCCAAGACTTTTGGGCAAATATTCTGTGGACTGATGAGACAAAAGTTGAACTTTTTGGAAGGTGTGTGTCCCGTTACATCTGGCATAAAACCAACATAGGATTTCATAAAAAGAACATCATAGCAACAGTCAAACATGGTGGTGGTAGAGTGATGGTCTGAGGCTGCTTTGCATAATTGATGGAAACATGAATTCTGCACTCTATCAGAAAATCTGGAAGGAAAATGTCCAGCCGTCAGTTTGTGACCTCAAGCGCACTTGGGTTATGCAGCAGGACAATGATCCCAAACACACCAGCAAGTCCACCTCTGAATGGCTCAAGAAAAACAAAATTAAGGTTTTGGAGTGGCCAAGTCAAAGTCCGGACTTAAATCCAATTGAGATGCTGTGGCATGACCTTAAACAGTCCATTCATGCTCGAAAACCCTCCAATGTGACTGAATTAAAACAATTCTGCAAAGAAGAGTGGGCCAAAATTCATCCACAGCGATGTGAAAGGCTTATTGCCAGTTATCGCAAATGCTTGATTGCAGTTGTTGCTGCAAAGGGTGGCACAACCAATTATTAGATTTAGGGGGCAATTACTTTTTCATGTAGGGCCAGGCAGGTTTGGACAGCTTTTTTCCCTTAATAAATGAAATTTATTATTTCAAAACTGCATTTTCTATTTACTCAGGTTATCTTTGTGTAACATTACAATTTGTTTGATATTCTGAATCTTTTAAGTGTGATAAATAAATAAAAAAACAGGAAGGGGGCAAAAGCCTTTTCACGGCACTGTATGTGTATGTGTATATATAATATCAAAGTGCTGAAGGTCAGAATGAGCTGCAGTGGAAAAAAGGTGCACAAGTGGGCAGATTAATGTGGGCAGATTTCCATCAATCATGCTGAGTGATTTGCTGTGTAATTAAAAAATGTTGTTATATTTACATAAGTTTTCATCATTACTTGTTGTACCAAAGTAGTGTATATTACTGCTTTGAAGGATATGAACTAGTGTATTTTGAGTTAAAGAAACCCAAAGTTTTAGAAGAGCACTGTGCTCTTATTAGTTGATTGATCAAAGTTGTCAGAGTTGAGAATACATTTGAATTTCAGAATTTCTTTTTAAAAATGGGTTTCAGAGTGCAAGTTTTTGAAAATAATACCAATATTGTCTCTGCGTAAATTACAACGATGCAAATTTGTGAAAATGGTGATGTCATGTGAATGTGTATTACATGTTTGCGTAGTGTATCTTTTCAAAGTGACATTGCAATTACTCGCATTCATAATACAGTGTTTTAAGTAATTTCTGTGGATCCATGTGAAAGGGATCGTTTTGACAAAGTTGTTGGTATGTAAAAACGTGAAGGAGATTTTTTTGTTTGTTTGTTTTTTTCTGTGTTTTGCACAACATTGTCGTGTAAATGTACCCTTAGTGTTCTTGAAATATCCGGCATGAAATATCTGACATGAATAAATATCAAAAATCGATATGTATAATATATAATATTAATACTTGATATTTAATCATGCAATGCTAGAAAGTTTTGACAAACATTATTTAATAAATGAGTCCAACTGAACCATTTTATACCAATACAGAAGTTGGATTTCAAAAATAAATCATATCCTAAAAAATATTCACTTGAGACAAAGTGTGACAACTAGCCTGGTCTTCCCTATATTTTATAATCAGTTGTGTACTCAAACACCATGCAATATCTAAATAAATTGCAAAGTCTTATGCAGTGTAAGGATGTAGTGTCATGCAGGGACTAGCTGTCAGAATATTTCATGCTTCATGCATATTTTAATATAGTGAACATAGCATGTTAATTTCTTCAGTGTTGAGCCATACTGCTAACTATATGTATATATATATATATATATATATATATATATATATATATATATATATATATATATATATATATATATGTATGTATATTTAACAGAATCGCCAACAGTCTAAGGTGAATGAGTAGGATTTATTTGCAGACCTTGCAGTTGTATTAAAACTTTGCATATGCCTTGCATGCATCCTTCAGATGTGTTAGCTAATTGTCATTCTGTGAAAACATGGAAGCTCATTATCAAACCCTGAGGCCGTGAACGGAGTTGAGAGAAATGGGCCACTTCGTTTGCATAATATTTACCCTAATGGTTTTTCCATTAGGATAAAACTATCATCTGCATAGTAAAATGGATTTAGGAGGCAAGGATTTTATTTTATTTTTTTTATCTAGCCAGAGACACTGTCTCCTGAAGGATTTTTTTTTTTTTTCAATCTGGATGGGGAAAAATATATATGCTCATATTTATTTAATTTATTCCAAATATATTTGCAAGCTGTTAATATTGGTGGGATTTAATACAAATGAGCACATTCTCTTGCTAATCCCAATACATTTAATTGTAACCTGTTCTTCTGCATGCATTCACCCTTTTCTTAGACAGATTTGGAAAAGCGGAAATAGTTAAACAGTAGGTTATTGGAGAAAACTGAATGATAAAATCCATGGTTAAATCTGTAGGATTTAGGATAGTGTTTTTCATAAGGGAACTAGCTTTTTTTTCGTCTCATATAATGTATTTAACCTGCTAACTAGCAACCAGGAAGTCTTGTTGGAGGCCAGGAAAGATTTGATATTTAATGTAAGTGGATTTTCATATGTTTAGCTTCTTTATGTTCAACATAGGCATATTCACCATGGTTGGGCTGTTCATTTGGATTCGTTATACTATTTGATGTATTGCTGATAAACCTGTATATGTTCACAAAAATGTTCAAATATGTTTTTATGTTAGTTCATCCACAAAATAATATTTGTATGGCTTTTTTTCTGCATTTTAATTATTATTATTATTATTATTTTTTGGAAAGTAATTTCTGAAAAATTTGAAATACGTTGCTCTGGGTACATTTCATTGTACTTTTCAGATGACCTTAAGAGACACTATAAGCTACCTAATTTGTCTGTGTTTCAGATGCAGTTTCATTAAACAACACAGTGTCATGAAAACAACAACCACAAAAAATGACATCACTGCGAGAGCTCCACATCATAAGTGCAATGCTGTGAGCTACCAAGCAAGTTTACTATGTCAGAAAAGCCATACAGATGCTGGTTATGTGATGCAAACATTAAAATGTATTTGCTTATGAATCATGCACCATGACAAATGTGTTTTACAGTCATGAAATAGAATTGTGCTAGAAACTGCAAAAATTTATTTTTAATAATAGGGGTGTGCAGCGAAGCCAGTATTTGTATCTGTAACAATCTCAAAATTGTATTCAGATAAAACCGGAAGTGGGCGGAGCTTGATAAGACCGTTATTTCTATGGTTTTACAGCATCTTTTTTTGTAGTTTTCACTGAACAAATATGCTGTGTTTAACTAAAAAAAATATATATATATATAATATGATTATAACATTTATTTAAATATCTTCTAACAGTCAGTGCCGATACCCTTGTAAGTGCTTCGAGATGAAGTGCAGTTGTGCTTCGGGCAACGCAAGTTCGAGTCCCAGCTTGGGGAGTTTCGTGATCTGATACATATTTAAATATATTCTAATTAAAACAGTAAGGGTTCCTACCCAGTTTAGAAATATGGAAATTATTTTTAATTTAACTTCACTAAACAAATGTTTGTGTGCCACGCAAACCAGCAAAAGATAAAGAATCAAATATGTAGGCCTAGTAGAAAATGTATATGTATATAAGTTGATTATTAGCCTACTCTTGACAAAGAGCTGGTTTGGTTTTTGAGAGACGTAGAGGAACAGAGACGGCAACACAGCTGTTTGATTGGCGATCACGCTGTGCTTATTCTATTTATCGTGTATCATATCATAGCCTATAAGATTTAAATCATTGTATGATGTATTCTTTTAGGTAATATTACTCTTGCCAAGCTCTGATTTCTGAGAGATGCACGGCGGCAACAGCAATGTTTGATTTTGCGCTCATTCATAATGTTTACATTCATTCACTTCACACACTCATTATTGCGCGACTTTAGAGGTTTGTGTAAAATATCGCGCTGATCCTCTGGCTCACCTGTGAATCTAGCAAACACCAGACTGTGCTGCAGCCTCAGCCGAATATTCGGGCAGAATTATTCGTTATCCGTTATTCGTATTTCTCGGCTTCGGGCACACGTATTTAATAATCAATAATATGCCCTTGTAATCCTAATTTGTGTGAAAAAGAACAAAATGTTGTTGATATTTTGTTGTCTTTAGTATTCATTTCACCCACAAACTGTGAAATTTATAGGTAAGTTTTTCAATTTTGCAGAAATGTAGCCACAGTAACATACAGGTGCATCTCAATAAATTAGAATGTCGTGAAAATGTTCATTTATTCTTGTAAGTTATTTCAAAAAGTGAAACTTTCATATATTTTAGATTCATTGCATGTAAAGAAAACATTTCAATTTTTTTTTTTTTTTTAATTTTGATGATTAGAGTTTACAGCTCATGAAAGTCAAAAATCAGTATCTCAAAATAATAGAATATTTACATTTGAGTTTCAATAAATGACCATCCCTACAGTATAAATTCCGGGTATCACTTGTTCTTTGAAACCACAATAATGGAGAAGACTGCTGACTTGGCAATGATCCAGAAGACGAACATTGACACCCTCCACAAAGAGGGTAAGTCACAGAGGGTCATTACTGAAAGGTGTGGCTGTTTACAGAGTGCTGTATCAAAGCATATTAAATGCAAAGTTGACTGGAAGGAAGAATTTGGGTAGGAAAAGGTGCACAAGCAACAGGGATGACCACAAGCTTGAGAATACTGTCAAGCAAAGCTGATTCAAACACTTTTGAAAGCTTCACAAGGAGTGAACTGAAGCTGGAGTCAGTGCATCAAGAGTCACCACACTCAGACGTCTTCAGGAAAAGGGCTATCAAGCAACTTCTGAAACAGAAACAATGTCAGAAGCATCTTACCTGGGCTGTGGAGAAAAATAACTGACTGTTGCTTAGTGGTTCAAAGTCCTCTTTTCAGATGAAAGTACATTTTGTATTTCATTTGGAAATCAAGGTCCCAGAGTCTGGAGGAAGACTGGAGAGGCAAAGAATCCATGTTTCTTGAAGACCAGTGTGAAGTTTCCACAGTCTGTGATGATTTGGGCTGCCATGTCATCTGCTGGTGTTGGTCCACTGTGTTTTCTGAAGTCCACAGTCAATGCAGCCATCTACCAGGAAATTTTAGAGCACATCATGCTTCCTTCTGCTGACAAGCTTTATGGAGATGCTGATTTCATTTTCCAGCAGGACTTGGCACCTGCCCACACTGCCAAAGGTACCAAAAGCTGGTTCAATGACCGTGGTGTTGGTGTGCTTGACTGGCCAGCAAACTGATCACCTCCATGCCACACCGAATTAAAACAAAAGGAGCCCCTACCAAGTATTGAGTACAAGTATTGAGTTTTTTTTTTTTTATTATTATTATTATTGGTCTTATGAAGTATCCTAATTTGTTGAGATAGTGAATTGGTGGGTTTTTGTTAAATGTGAGCCAAAATCATCACAATTAAAAGAACCAAAGACTTAAACTTCAGTCTGTGTGCATTGAATTTATTTAATACACGAGTTTCACAGTTTGAGTTGAATTACTGAAGTAAATGAACTTTTCCACGACATTCTAATTTATTGAGATGCACCTGCATTTCCAATGAGCCTGGGTCATGTGTGGATATTTGATATTTGCACAATAGTTTGGAAAAAGTTTCTGGCGAATTTCAAATTATATGTTAATAATTTATGTTGGTGGAGTTTGCTTTAAGTAAACAGCACTTTATCTATAGTCATGTCACATCCATTCTTGATATCTTTCCATAAGTATGATGCTTAAATATCAGCAGGCCTTACATGTTTTTCTTTTGTTTTCACAAATAAGGTACACATAAAAAAAAAATTAAAAAATCGTCAGAATACCACATATTCCTTTATAGTGGTATCAGTTGCAGTCGGACAAGCTCACTGTGCTGGTAGATTAGTAAATTTGTGCTAATTTCTGTTTGATGGTGGTAGTGGTATACAGAAATTACACATCATATATTTGTATTTCACGTAATTAAATTCAAGAATACTGCAAGGGATGCATTATGTAGACATTTTAACTGTACACTATACTTCTCGATACAATAAAATTATGTTTTGATTGTAAGGTTAGACACTTTTTTCCCCCTTTTTTCTATTTCTTTATGTAATACCGTTATTTACTTTTTTTTTCATATCTGTTTACTATAATGACCTTAAAGGAACACTCCACTTTTTTTGGAAATAGGCTTATTCTCCAACTCCCCCAGAGTTAATAAGTTGAGTTTTACCGTTTTTTAATCCATTCAGCCAATCTCCGGGTCTGGCGATAGCACTTTTAGCATAGCTTAGCATAGATCATTGAATCTGATTAGACCGTAGCATCGTGTTCAAAAATGACCAAAGAGTTTCGATATTTGTCCTATTTAAAACTCGACTCTTCTGTAGTTATATCGTGTACTAAGACCGGCAGAAAATGAAAAGTTGCGATTTTCTAGGCTGATATGATTAAGAACTATACTCTCATTCCGGCGTAATAATAATCAAAAAACTTTGCTGCCGTAACATGGCTGCGGCAGGCGCAGTGATATTACGCAGCACCTGCAAGTAGTCCCCAGCTATAAAACTAGTTATAATATAGCTGGGGACTACTTTCAGGTGCTGCGTAATATCACTGCGCCTGCTGCGGCCATGTTTCGGCAGCAAAGTTCCTTGATTATTACGCCGGAATGAGAGTACAGTTCCTAGCCAAATCGGACTAGAAAATCGCAACTTTTCATTTTCCGCCGGTCTTAGTACACGATATAACTACAGAAGAGTCGAGTTTTAAATAGGAAAACTATCGAAACTCTTTGGTCATTTTTGAATGCGATGCTACTGGTCTAATCGGATTCAATGATCTATGCTAAGCTATGCTAAAAGTGCTATAGCCAGATCCAGAGATCGGCTGAATGGATTCCAAAACTGTAAAACTCAACTTATTAACTCTGGGGGAGTTGGAGAATGAGCCTATTTCCAAAAAAAGTGGAGTGTTCCTTTAATGTTCAATATTGTCACTCAAAAAAAATGCAAATGACTTTCATTATCTTTAATACTTTTATCTTTTGGGTATTAGAAGGATAATTACACATTATTGAACTCTTGTTCACTAAGTTTCTCTTTTCCCTGCAGAGGCCCAAAATCATCAGTATGCATTGTCAGATATATGATCCACTTTTCAGGCATGGCAGAGTACAGACCAATTCATCATCTCACTAACAGATATTACAACTACCACATTTGTCTTCAGCTGCCACAGATGAATGCTTAAGTCAGAGACCCATTCACTATGTGTGTGTGTGTGTGTGTGTGTGCGTGTGTGTGTGTGCGTGTGTGTGTGTGTGCACACACACACACACACACACACTGTGTTAGGGCTGTTTTCATTCATTTAACCTCTTTTTACCTGATAGATTTGGTTTTTATTCAGTTCAAATAAAGTGCACTGTGATTTTTTTTTTTTACCAAATAATGAAAAACTGAATCGCATAAGCTTTATTTAAATTCTTAAACATGTTTTCTCTTTCAAATAAGCTGGTGCTATGGCTAAGACAGTCTTCATGTACAAGATAGTTAAAGTTATTTTTCTTCTGAAATGTTTATTGCTAATATCAGCTTTACTGGCACCAATATTTGAAGGTAATCTACGTTTGCATATGGTATTTGTGATTCTAACAATCTCAAATGTACGACAGCGTTTTAGCGTCACGTTAAAAAAAAAAAAATTACGAGATTAAAGTCGTAATATTTCGAGAATAATGTTGAAATTCTGAGAATAAAGTCGAAACACTACGAGAATAAAGTTGAAATTTTTCAAGAATAAAGTCGAAATATTACGAGAATAAAGTCGAAATGTTTTAAGAATAAAGTCGAAATGTTTTGAGGTCAATCACCTTTTCGATTACAGTAACAAACAACGAGACATTATTTTCATTATGAATTAGGCTAAACTGTTTTTTTCATGCCTTATTATGTTCCTTCACTTTATATCTTGCTATAAACTTGAGCATAAAGACATTTAGAGCAAAAACACATTCATAATTTGTATTTCATTATAAAACTGGCAGAATCTGAAAGCTGAGCTGTGTGTAAAAGCAACAAAGCACAACATTGTTGCGATTACTGGTTGGCTGGCAAGCTACAAATAATGAATGGAACACGTAAAATAGTATGTCATCATTTACAGTATACCATGAATAAAACAGTTTGTGAATAGTCACTTAACGTTAACAAAGACAACAATGTAACGTGTGCTAACAAATTTGAGTTCACTTCAACCTTTAGAACGTTTTATTGCTGTTTAATTAAACAGGCTATGTGAGGAATGAAAGTTCAGACGCCACAGACATTTTTGCGGAGTAGGTGGTGGAATTTTCACAATAATTTAATGAATTGATTCACATAAATACAGCGATCTATCATGCCACATTAAAGAGCTTGAAAATCACATTATTGTAAGACACATAATTTGTGTTTCATTATAAAACTGATTTTGAAAGCTGAGACTTTGTTTTATATTAAAAGCACTAAAAACACAAAGCTTGAGCTATTGCTATTGGGTGGCTGGCGCACTACAAATAACGAATGCAATGGAAGACATGAAATATTATTTCCAAGCATACTGTCCCCGCGAGTATGACACATGGTATGATTTCTGCTAATAATCCCACATATATTTGTAGTGTATTTAAAAAGGGTTAAATAAGAGAGCTACAGTGCCCCCCCAAAGGAATGTCGATTGAGTGTGTGAGCTGATGTTAAGGTAAACAGTTGTTCCTGTTCAGTCTGTTAATAAATATAATTTTCTTGATATTAAGCTGTTTCCGCGAGTCCTTAAAATTGACATCCCAGTAAGATGATGCGGCCGTTCGGACGCAACAATATTAAAGTCAATTCTGGTGGCCTGGCGACTTCTCTTGGTGCTCTCAATGCGCAATTTGCATGTGCAATATTATAACTTTAATTTATACGATTTAAATTCTTGAAACATTTCGACTATATTCTCGTAGTATTTCAACTTTATTCTCGTAATATTATAATATCTCATAATCTTAGATTTTTTTTTATTTTTTAACGTGGCACTAAAACGCCGTCGTACAAATGCAACACACTAGGTCATCTTAATAAAACTTTTATTTTTTTTATTTATTTATTTATTTTTAAAGTTCATAACAGTAATAAAACAACGCAGAATCATCTGCGCCTTGAACTAATGACTTCATCTACTACACTGTAAAAAAAAATAAAAATTGAGCAAACTTAAAATTTTAAGGCAACCAGCTTCAGCAGATTTTTGAGTTTTCTCAACTTGTCGTTTTAAGTTTATACAACAAAAATGTGAGAATCTCCCACAAAAATAAGTTGACCAAACTCAAAAATCTGCTGAAGCTGGTAAAAAAAATAAAAAATAATTAAGTTTGCTCAACTTCTTATTTTTTTAACAGTGTATGGGCAGTGGTGGAAACAGTACTGAAAAAAATCTACTCAAGTTGAACGTTAGCATCGCACACATCCAGCTTCATATCTATGGGTTTTCATAGATGATAAGTTGTGTTTGTACCTCATGGAGTATGGAGATGGACTTCAGAAGTAAGAAGCACCGGTTCGAATCCCGTGTAACTACTATTCGACAAAGCAGTTAAAATCTGCATAAAAGGAAGTTCAAATGGCACAGTTGCATAAGCTAATACGTTTTTATATCAGTTTTGCATTTGTTAACACTATCGGGTAGGTTTAGGGTTGAATTTGGTGTAGGGCATATTTCCAACACGATAGAGCATTATCTTTTAGCGACAGTCCCCGGATATTTGAATTCTGAAACGCCGCAATACGTATCTGAAGCAACGTAATAAAATAAAAAATAAAAAACAGCAATACGTACCAATATATACGTAATGAAAATGTGCCAGGGTTCACATATTGGACCTGTGTTTTAGCTCCACTCAGTGAACATTTCTATTTGAAACTGCCGCGAAACGTGCAGCAAAGTACGTAAAACGGTGTCGCACAAAAAGTGCGCAGAGGTACGTATTTTTATGAGACCAGGTTGAAAATTCCACATACTTTTATAAGGATAATAGCCCGATGTGACATATGTCACCACAATATCTTTGTAACTTGTTTTATATCAATTTGTTCAAGAAATGTATTAAAATCAGGTTAAGAGTAATCTAAGATATCTTGAATTGTTGAATCTAGAATTGTTATATGGGTTGAAACATACCTTTAGTAACAAAAACGAGCATTTTAAAAATTGCTGACACTGCAACATGTGCTAACCAGACAGGACATCATTGTGGAAATGTTGCCATGGCAACAAAAAATGCACACATTGTCACATGACTGAACCTGGGTGTTCATTATATGTCACTTAGGGACTTTCTGAGTTGAAAGTGAGGGATAATGCTTTAAACAGACCTTTACAGATAATCACCAGTGTTTGTAATACCCGTGTCACCGTGGGTTCTTTTGGGTTACAATGCATCAAAACAGCATGGAAACTGTATTCAGTTGAAGAAAAGATGAGCGTTATTCTCAGTACAATCATCCCCATTTAAATCATAAAGTTTGAAAAAAAAAAGATTTAAAATCATGTGTAAGGCTACTGAGACAGCATGCTGTTGTTGCACATAAAATATTAATGTTTAAAACGGTGCAAATACAAACACCATTAGAAACGTCTGGCAACCCTCGTTCCCTGATGGAGGGAACGGTGACGTTGCGTTGAGTGTACGACCCTAGGGGTCGCTCTTGGGAGCCCAAACACCTCTGACATCTTTGAGAAAAGGCCAATGAAATTGGGTGTGCAGAATTTGCATAGCTGGCCACACCCGGATATCCGGGTATAAATAGGCCAGCGTAGCATCTGCTCACTCATTCTGTTCTGAGGAGTCGAGAAGCATCTCAACCCACTCAGAGGCAGTTCATGGTTGTGGCAAGAAGGACACAACATCTCCGTTCCCTCCATCAGGGAACAAGGGTTACCATATGTAACCAGACGTTCCCTTTCTGTCGTTCACTTTGACGTTGTGTCAAGTGTACGACACAAGGGGTCCCTATAGTAAACGCCACAACTGCCGAACTGCGTCACGAGTCCACGGGGGCGCAAATGTTGACAAGCCAGCGTGTCACTACCAAATGCACCTCTCCTCCTCGTAACCTTCCAATGCCCAAGACTTAAGACCTCACTCTCCAACATCCAGGAGAGTCGCCATAAAGGCAAAGGTCCCCTCAGCCAGAGCCTTTTCCCTACAGTAATACTTACCATTATATATTCAGCTGAAAAGTCTTGGTGGTAAACGTTGGGACAGTGACTATTCCCCCATGGGGGAAAGGCACTACGGAGATCACATCCTACCTAATGGGGAGGTAACATGTGAAGATCCACCTATGGACTTACAGAGGAAGTACCACATAGGGAGGATTCTGAGGTGGGCTCCGCGTAAGGGGAAAACTACCAAAACTCAGAACCAGTTGACAGATTAAATGTCTGTCTAGGGGAACACTGAACCTCAGGGGTTACTCAGTGGAGAATACACACGAGGGGCCGCACGAGGAGCCGCTACCTATGGAGCACTAACCCAATACGAGAGTTCACTCAAGGGGACTTACTTTGTAATGGGTTCTAATAGTGAGTTCCTCCACCGAACTTCGCTAAGTGGAGTGCTATATGATGGAAAGGTAGTCCAGAGTTCATAAAAGAAACTTGAGCTGGACTGAATAAGCGCATAATCACCCTGTGGGGAGTAGCGCTGGCAGCAAGCTCTACACCCTACTAGTCTCTTGAGTCAAAGAACTGATGTTCAGGGCTCTAGAAGACACTGGTTCCATTTGTAGATTATAATATCTAGCAAATGTATTAGGTGTAGCCCAACCTGCAGCTCTACAGATATCTGCTAGAGAGGCCCCCGTTCGCCAAGGCTGTTGAAGCAGCCATGCCCCTGGTAGAGTGAGCCCTCACTCCCAGAGGGCAGGGTAGGCCTTTGGCCCGATAGGCCGTTAGGATTGCATCCACAATCCAGTGGGAAATCCTTTGTCTGGAGACAGCCCTCCCCTTCTGCTGTCCTCCAAAGCAGACAAAGAGCTATTCAGAATGTCTGAAACTCTAAGTGCGATCTAAGTATGTGCGTATTGCTCGCACTGGGCACAACAAAGACAGGTCGGGGTCCCCTTCTTGAAAGGGAATAGCTTGCAATATTACCACCTAGTCCCTGAAAGGAGTGGTGGGAACCTTGGGCACATATCCAGGCCGAGGTCTCAGGACAACGTGAGAGTCTGCCGGCCCGAACTCCAGGCATGATTCGTTAACAGAGAGGGCTTGGAGATCCCCCACCCTCTTGACTGAAGTGAGCGTGGTCAGGAGGGCCGTCTTCATAGAGAGGGCACTGAACTCAACTGACTGAAGGGGCTCAAACAGATCTTCCTGTAAAGCCTGTAAGGCGATAGTGCGATCCCAAGAGGAAACGAGGCGTGGTCTCGGAGGGTTCAACCTCCGGGCACCTCTGAGGAATCTGACAATCAGGTCGTGCTTCCCCACCGATTTGCCTTCCACCGTGCATACATTACTACCCCCCCCCCCCCAAAAGAGCGGCTTCCAGACGCTCCACACAGTCTATAATCAGGAGGGAGGTGGAGCGGAGGCGGAACAGGGGGAGGGATGGAGGGCCAGGTCCCCATGGCAGCGGAGTGATCTGGGACCGAGGCAGAGCCGGCAGAGTGGATGGGGCTGGAGCCCACCAGGGCAGATCCGACGGAACACGAGCCCACCAGGGCGGACCAGACGGGACAGAAGATTTCCACGGCGGTGCAGAAGACCACCAGAGCCAGACAGCAGACCACCACGGCAGCGCAGATAGAGCAGGAGCCCACCAGGGTAGTGCAGACCACCAGAGCCAGATAGTGGACCACCACAGCGGAGCGGGTGGAACAGGTGGAGCAGAAGACCACCAGAGCGGAGCAGACGGACCCCAAGACCACCACGGTGGAGCAGACAGAGCAGGAGCCCACCACGACGGATCAGGAACCCACAGCAGAGCCTGGGAACTAGGGAGAACGGAGACACAAGGAGAAGACAGAACATGCACAGACACAAGTATAGAGGCAGGGAACACAGAAAGCTCATGATAGGTCTCCATAGCTGTGACAGGACAGAACGAGAGTTCATCGTCGGCCTCCCTAGCCGTGACAGGACAGAACGAGAGTTTATTGTTGGCCTCCCTAGCCGTGACAAGACAGAACGAGAGTTCATTGACGGCCTCCATAGCCGTGACAGGACGGAACGAGAGTTCATTGACGGCCTCCATAGCTGTGACAGGACAGAACGAGAGTTCATTGACTGATACCGCTGACACCTCTGGAGGTTCTGCAGCAGTTGCCGCCACCTCTGGAGGTTCTACAGTGGTAAACACAGGACACAGGGAGAGTTCAGTAATGGTCTCTTCGACCGTGACACAACAGAATGAGAGTTCACTGACAGATACCGCTGACACCTCTGGAGGTTCTGCGGCGGTTGCCGCCACCTCTGGAGGTTCTACAGTGGTAAACACAGGACACAGGGAGAGTTCAGTAATGGTCTCTTTGACCGTAATACAACAGAATGAGAGTTCATTGCTGGGCGCCACCACCATACGAGGAGCTGAAGTGAGCACCGCCGCTTCGGGAGGTTCTGCAGCATGTACCGCCACCTCTGGAGAAACTGCAGCGGGCACCATCACTTCAGGGAACACATGAGTGAGCGCCACTACCTCAGGAGGTTCTGCAGCGTCAGCCGCCACCTCTAGAGACATCATAGTGGACGCCGCCACCTCTGGGAGTTCTGTGGTGGTGTATGCAGCCCAAACACACCAAAATGCGATCCCCATCAGTGGAAGCGTTTCAGACAGGGGAATCAGTTCAGGAACAGGAGAGCTAGAGTGAGTGGGTTTGGAGATACCAGCTGTGCGTGCAGACACCAGCGGTGAATCCCTCAGACTGGATATCAGACTGGAATAATGAAAGACTGACCTTGATGATCTGGGTGTGTCAGCGGAGACGTGACCCGGTGACTCTGGAAGGTCAGCGGAGACGTGACGCTGTGACTCTGGAAGGTCAGCGGAGACGTGACGCTGTGACTCTGGATGAGCATCCGTGACGTGCTGCTGTGACTCTGGACGAGCAGCCGCGACGTGCTGCTGTGACTCTGGACATACAGCTGTTCGTCCAGAGCTGTGACGTGACTTGACTTTAGGAGATCAGCTGAGACGAGATGCTGTGACTCTGGACGAACAGCTGTGACGTGACGTGACTCTGGACGGACAGCTGTGACGTGCTGTGACGCTGGACGGACAGCCGTGATATAACTTGACTTTAGGAGATCGGCTGTGAAGTGCTGTGACTCTGGACGGGCAGCTGTGACGGGGCAAGATCCTGGGAGATCAGTTGAGACGTGACTCGGTTGAAGACGACCCACTGTGACTTGACTTGACTCTCTGACATAAACTGTGACTTGACTTAGCTCATGAAGATCAGCTTTGACTTGGCTTGATTCATGACGATCAATGGTGACTTGACTTAGCTCATGAAGATCAGCTTTGACTTGGCTTGATTCATGACGATCAATGGTGACTTGACTTAGCTCATGAAGATCAGCTTTGACTTGACTTGATTCATGACAATCAACGGTGACTTGACTTGGTTCTTTAAGATCAACTGTGGCTTGACTTGACTCTCTGACATCAACTGTGACTTGACTTGGTTCTTTAAGATCATCTGTGACTTGGCTTGATTTGTGAAGATTAGCTCTGACTTGGCTTAACTCATGAAGATCAGCTGTGACTTGGCTTGACTTGAGAAGATCAGCTGCGACCTGAAGATCAGCTGTGACTTGACTTGACTCATGTAGATTGACTGTGACTTGATTTAGCTCTTTACTGGCAGCAATGACATGACGGGGTGTTGTTGTGGCTGCCATTTTAGTCATAAACACGGTGTTATTTTCCTCCTCCGCAACACCCACAGTAAATAAAGAGCCAACACATAACAGAGCATAGTCTATAAAATCACTTAAAGACAAACGGGGACCTTCGCGAATTAGTCGCGATTTGAGCGGCTGGTTAATGCCCTCGCAAAAGAAGTCTATCAGTACACAGTCCGGCAGATCCGAAAAATAGGCTATATCTAAATACTCCTGTATGTAATCCTCGAGTGATCGCTAGCCCTGCTCAAGGGTTAACAACCGTCTCGCAGTGTCCATACCTGGCCAATGTCCACCTGAAAAGCCACTGGTTCCTTGTGCGGCCGAGTGTTCTGTTACGGGGCTGATGAGACGTGAGACGTGCGGATCCATGTGCAAGCTTTATTGAGCAGAGACGTGGTCAAACAGGCAGGGTCAAACAATGGCAGACAGGTATATCAGAGGTAATGCAAAGAGTTAACAGAGACAAGCGTGGGTCAACGATCGGCGAACAGTATCCAAAGGGGCGAGACAGGAGAGGTAATCCAGAAACGTCAGCGATGGTCCAGGCAGGGGAAAACACAATCCGGCAAAGGCAAGGCAAGGCAAGGCTAGGCAAGGCAAGGCAAGGCAAGGCAAGGCAAGGCAAGGCAAGGCAAGGCAAACTAACGGGGCTCTGTAGGGAAGCGATAATGCATACAATACTCGGCCACGAGGGAGAGAATGTCCAGGGTGAAATAGTATGTGTGATAAGTGTGTGCGTGGGATCAGGTGTGCGTGTGATTGGTGTAATGAGTGATTGGTGACAGCTGTGATCAGTGTTGGATGATGGGAATTGGAGTCCATGTGATGTGTGGTGTGAAAGTCCATGTGGTGAGCGGGTGACCTCTAGTGGTGAATGAACGGGAGTGCAGACCAGATTCGTGACACTTACCTTTTGAGAAGTAACTTTTATTGCACATCTTATTGCAGTGTTTCTAGTTTGTAGTATTTTCTATTCATTCAGAAAATGTATAAATTTGAGGTAGAGTTTTGTTTGGTATATTAGCAGCAGCACTCAAGTTAAACAAAACTCGTTGCTCATGTTCTCCATCATGATGTGAGAATGTTAAAGAGCATTGAGATCTTCAATGGAAGCAAAAAATCTGACATTTTGTTCACATTTTGTCACAAATTTGCATATATTTGTTTCTTTCTTATGTTCTTGTTCATTTGATATTCCAATGTTTATTTGCTTAAAATACTTCATAACAATAAAAGTTTCCATTTATTTCAAGGTTTAAATAGAAAGATATACTTTTGGATCCCACTGTGTGTGCTAATATATATCTCCGAGAATATTCTGTGTTTTAGCATAGGTGAAAGATTGAAATGGATACAAATAAACACAAAGAAGAAAGTAAGGGGGAGAAAAACAGCAAATCCTGTTTCTGTCACATTTGACAGGAGACATATGTGCGGCTCGCTGCTTCTCTGTCAGCCTGTGGGCAACCAAAATGGATGTACTGGCACGGGCTGGTGGCAAGAGCAGGCAGATGATTGATTTAACATTCAGTTAAATAGAGGGTAAATAAACATATTAGGGCATCGGAGCTTGTTTATGCTGATCAGGGTAAGAGCAGCACTATCGGCGCCAGGTCCCAATGCCAGAGCTGTCCCCCAAGGACAAAGCAAATATGATGTTGATAAGGAAAATGAAGAGGGGGGGGGGGGGGGGGGGGAGCAGGGATGCTTTGTCCTAGAATAATGAAAGACAGAAGTGTCTCTCATGTTCTAGAATGGACTTGTCAGCTGAAGGGCTATTACCCATGCGGTCACTTCATTAATCTGATAGAAAAGGTTGGTGGCAACAGGGACTGAGTCTTTGTAGGTCCTTGAGTAAACAACAGATCAATATGGCTGTTCCTGTATACTGCTGGTACACCTCTGTTAATTAACACATCTCCATGTTGTTGCGCACCCACTGAGTGTAGCTCATTAAGCCAGATGAGAGAAAATAAATAAACAAATAAGACTGTTTAATTTGGGACTAAAATATATGTACACTAAACGCATGTTCATGCACAAACAATGTATTTAGATATAGAAGAGAACTGATAAAACGGAAAATTTGCCCAGAAATTAATATTAGTTCATGTTGTATGCATATATTGTATTCATGTTGCGCAGAATGCAAATATATTTGGTATTTGTGTTTTTTCTCTGTACAATGAAATAAATAAATGTAATAAGATCAAATTATTATTATTATTATTATTAGTAGTAGTAGTAGTAGTAGTAGTAGTAGTATTAGTATTAGCAGTATTCGTACTATATAAGTGTAACAGGTTATGCTTACAGTTTTGCTTTCATATATGGACAAGAACAATCATGCAAAAAAAACAAAAAAAAAACAATGCAGTATGAATGTTCAACACAGGTCATTTGCAGGAAATTTTGTCATTTTGTGCAATATTTGTTAATAAGATTTAATAATCATGTAATTAGCAGCATACTGAATTTTTCACATTCACAAGTCAAATGTAATAAATTTAATCAAATGTAAGCAAATTTGTGTAAGCATGTGAACAAAAAGTCATATTTAATTGTTTTGAGGTGTGAACTATGTATCTCCTTATCTCTAAGGATCCACTGTTTGTTGAAATGAAATAAGAATGTGTTGGTAATAGTGTACACTTACTATAAATGACAATAATTTGGGTTAATAGGTTATTTATTTATTTATTTATTTATTTGTTCTGTCCTGAAACATTATAAATGCAACATTAGTAATTAGAAAATACTATAATCACATATTTAAGATTGGGCAATAGTTTGAGAATCAGCCACTGAAAAAAATAAATAAATAATAATAATAATAATAATAATAATAATAATAATAATAATCTGAAAGTTGTAGGGTTGTGTCTCTATGTGGTGGACCCTTAATGTCTATGGCTATTGTGGCCTTGATAACTTGGGCATGAGGTGTGAAAATATATGTAGATTTTTTTTTTTTTAATTTCAGCAATAACCATCTCAAATGAAAAGTTTCAGTAAACACATAATAAATATTCCTGAAATTTTCAGGCACAAATTGCATCATTTCTTGAGAATCACCCACTAATGTTTCTGATACTTATTTTTTTAAACAGTCGTATACTGCCACTGCTCATTTACAAGTACTAACTGTTTTACCAGAGCAGCTTTTTGAAAAGCTCTTGCAAGTCCTGGACATTTGCAGTAGAGTGTTTATAGGGGTGAACGGAGCTCATTTGCCTGTTGCTTTTCATGTGACCAGCCCATCATTTAATTAAGCCGGACAGAGTTTATCACTATCTGTCTGCCCTGCACACATAATAACATGCCAGCTCAGGCATCAACTTCTTCCAAAGCAAGTAGGATTGCCATAAACCATCTCACTGAATGCAGAGATATGAGTGTCAAAAAGCTGCAGCAAAACAGAGCATGGTAAGGTTTGCCAGGCACAGGAGCGATAGGCACAGGGGCGAATAAGAGAAAAAAAAAAAAAAAAAAAAAAAAAAAAGAGAAAATAAATGACATTTAGAATCTCCTGCATGAGACAACCATTTTTATTCACAGTGATAGAAATTGTACATAGCACAAAAGCAGTAGCTCTTAAAAAAGTGGTTTTACTTTATGAATGTAAGATTTGTATTTTAAATTTCTTAAATTCATTATATATGCATTTGTTTTGAAAACCATACTTCAAATATCTCTACTGCCTGAAATATGTGTTTTAAGAAATCTGACTTGTCTATAATACTCTGAGATGAATAAATTCTTAGCTGGAGAAGAATTGGTGGTGAGGTTTTAGGGAACATTTACGAAACAATTTTCAAATAAACACTTTATTTCAGAGACCAGTTCTTATTATTAACTAATTGTTTATTAGCATGTGTATTACTAACATATTGACTGTTTATTAGTATAAAGTACATATTAATGCCTTGTTTTGCATGACCATATTTGAGATCCCTTAAAGAGCAACTATTATGCACCTTTTTACAAGATGTAATATAAGTCTCAGGTGTCCCCAGAATGTGTCTATGAAGTTTTAGCTCAAAATACCCCACAGATTATGTCATTTTGAAAATACCGATTTTGAGTGGAAGCAGAAACACACTGTTTTCTTGCATGTCTCTTTAAATGCAAATAGGCTGCTGCTCCCCGCACCCTTTTCCAGAATAGGGATGCCTCCTAACTTAGATAGCCTACTCTGAGCACACACATTCAAAGCATGCACACAGAAAGTGGCTGTCATATGGCATGTGAGTACTAAACTAAGTTCTCTTTTACACACAAGTTAAAAACACGCATAAGTTACAAAAACACAGTCAGTTATGTCTGTGAAGTTAAACAGCGGGGAAAGAAATTGCATGTTTATATTAGATCTGTGTATTAATTGATAGCAGTCTAATATAGAGTACATATACTGCTGTCTATATGACCCCCCCCCCCCCTAAAAAAAAAATATATAAATAAAAGATGAAAATCACTCACTTCTCTGGACTGAATAAAGTCTATTGCTTCAATAAGAAGACATTTATTCAGAATGCTGTGTGATGTCACACTTTACTGATTCTTTGATTGTAAGCTCTGGGACACTGCTTATGACTTATGGGGATTAAAAAAAGGAGGGGGCATTTTTATTGTTATAGACCGTTTCATCAGACGCACACGCCTGCCCTGAAGTTAACTTCCAGTGTATGTTTGTTTAGCGGTCTAGCTAGTGGCTAATAATGGTGCCAACTACAAATGCAGTAAAAGTTAAAGGCAAGACATAAGGTGTGCGGCGTGTGACAATCGGTGTGTGACATCAAAGTACCGTTGGAGTGATTCGAAAGCATAAAGCCGTGACACACCAAGCTGACGGTCAGCCATCGGACAACGCCGGGCCTTCGGTAAGTGTCTCTCAGGATAGTTTGTTTGGTGTGTTCCACACGTCGGCCCTTGTCAGGCTTACATCGGCTGTAGTTTGCCAGATTCAACATGTTGACTCGGTGTCGGGACGGTCAGAGCGAGAGATAACTCTGATTGAATGTTGTTTAGCGATTGAGTCCATACAGGAGAATTAAAGCGAAAGTGATCAAAATGGGCAAGTAAATGAAGGCGGCACAGTGTCATGGATCAGTCAGGCCCTTCACTCCACCAATCACAACGTTCCACATCTCCGGAGTTCTAATCACACACACCTGCACCTGATCACTACCTCATCAGCACCCACTACAAAAGCTCTTCACACACACACACACTTCACTGTCCGATCTCGTCATTGCTACGTGGACTCAGACATCACAGTATCCTGAAACGGAAAAGACTCTAAGATTCTAAGATTGCTTACCTTGTTTTACTTACCTCCTGTGTTCCTCCTCCTTGTGTTATCCTCCCTTCATAGAACTCCCAGTACGAAGTGTGTGTGTGTGTGTGTGTGTGTGTGTGTGTGTGTGTGTGTGTGTCACTCCCTGGATTCATCCTGTCTTGTCTTCCTGTAATCCTGGAGAAAGAGAAGAGTTATCACCATTGTATCATCACCATTAGTATTGCTGTTCATTGCTGTTCTACTCACCTCTCAAGACTACTATATTCACCTGTGTGCTTAGCCTGTGTTAAATAAACCACCTGATACTCACCTATCACCATTGTGTCCGAGTCCGTCCATAACAGAAGATCGGACCGACACCGTCTCTACAGGATGAGCATGCTGGACCCCTTTCAAGAGCTGGTGGATACTCTCAAGAAGTTGCTATCGCAACCGCCCGCACCAACGGCACCACCAGCTCCACAACCACCGTCTAACACCACCGTGAGCACTCCTTCACCGATCATTTTCGCCAGTCCTGTGGCCAGACCAGCGCCCTTCTCTGGTTCGGCGGAGGAATGCGATTGGCTTCATTCTCCAAGGTACCTTGAATCTAAACCTTCATCCACATATTTTCACCACAGATCAATCTAAAATTGCATATATTGTTACCTCGCTCACCGGTCCTGCTCTGAAATGGGCAGAGACTATATTGAACCAGGCTGGACCCGCTACCCACAGCTTCAACAATTTCATTCATCACTTTAAAGAAGTGTTTAGCGTATCTCCTGGAGATTCCACTGTTGGAGAACAACTGTATTGACTCCGTCAAGGTACCAACAGCATTCATCAATACGCCTTGCAATTTCAAACCCTGGCAGCCGCCAGTGGTTGGAACGAACCTTCACTCATCACAGCTTTCTGACAAGGACTAAACCCTCGCCTCCGCCTCCGCCTCCACCTCCACCTCCACCTCCACCTCAGTGCCTATGACGATAACTACGGTCTGGAGAAGTTTATCCAACTCTGTTCATTGTTCAAATCGCATCCAGTCTTGTTCTCCGGATCCCGCCATCGCCATCGCTACGCCTCCTCCTCGCCGACCAGAGATGGATGACCCTCCAGAACCCATGCAAACAAATGCTACCCGTTTACCACTAACAGAACGACAACGACGTATTTCTCAAAGATTGTGCCTCTACTGCGGAGATGATGGACACCAAGTGTTGGAGTGCCCCTTATGACCACAATGGGTCTTGGTGAGTTCTGTCCTCACTCCACTTCCCAAGCTTAAACCCCTCTCCACTCGTGCTTTGCTTACTACCTGCTCTAATGTATTTACGCCCCTTCAGTCTTCCAGGGGTTTATGCATGAGGTGCTCCGGGAGTTCCTACACCGCTTCGTCATAGTATACATAGATGACATCCTCATCTACTCCCGGAGCTTGGCTGACCATCGCCACCATGTTGCGGAGGTCCTTCCCAAACTCTGTCAGTTTCACCTATATCTCAAAGCCGAAAAATGCACCTTCCACCAACCCTCAGTACACTTTTCTCGGGTACATCATAGACCATCGTGGCGTCCACATGGACAAGGGGAAAGGGGAAGCAGTCACATCCTGGCCAGTCCCCACCAACATCAAAGAACTTCAAAGATTCCTTGGATTTTCAAACTTCTATCGTCGATTCATCCCCAACTATAGTACCACCACCAGTCCACTCACCGACCTGCTTAAAGGGAAGACCAAGACTCTCACCTGGAACCCGAAAGCCCAAAAAGCTTTTGAAGACCTCAAACAAGCATTCACCAACGCACCACTCCTTACTCACCCAGACCTCGAAACACCGTTCATTGTGGAAGTGGACGCATCCACCACAGGCGTAGGAGCCATCCTCTCTCAGCAGCAGGGGAAGCCTCCCAAACTCCATCCATGTGCCTACTTCTCCAAGAAACTCAGCCCGGCGGAACGGAATTATGATATCGGGAATCGGGAGTTATTGGCGGTTAAACTAGCACTTGAGGAGTGGAGGCACTGGTTGGAGGGGGCAAAGCACCCCTTCCTTGTCCTTACTGACCACAAAAACCTGCAGTACATTCGAGAAGCCAAACGACTCAACCCCAGACAGGCCAAATGGGCGTTATTTTTCACTCGTTTCCAATTCACGATCTCCTACCGACCCGGAACCAAGAATATTAAGGCTGACGTCTTATCCAGAATCCATACTCCCGAAGAGGATGATCTGGAACCTGAAAATATCCTCCCAACAACCATCATCACCAGTCCTATACAGTGGACCTCTCCACCAGTTGCCTCCTCCACACCTCCCACCAATCCGCCGGGCTGTCCACCAAACCACCAATATGTACCTAGGACCCAACGGACTCCATTAATCCATTCCACCCACGCATCACTTGGTACTGGCCACCCAGGGGCCAACACAACTCTCTCGCTGCTACGAGACCGCTTCTGGTGGCCCAACATGGCCAGGGACGTCAGAAGGTTTGTGCGAGGCTGCCCGGACTGTGCCATCTCCAAGAGCTCTCGTCATCTCCCAGCAGGCAAACTTCATCCATTACCCATACCTCAACGTCCGTGGTCACACCTAGGAGTTGATTTCATCACCGACTTACCACCATCCAATGGAAATGCATGCATACTAGTCATCATAGACCGATTCTCCAAGTCCTGTCGTCTCATTCCGCTCACCGGTCTCCCAACAGCTCTCCAAACAGCAGAACTCCTGTTCAATCATGTATTTCGATATTTTAGCATCCCCGAAGACATAGTATCCGATAGAGGTCCCCAATTCATCTCCCGAGTCTGGAAAGCCTTCTTCTCCGTCCTAGGTGTGACCATCAGTCTATCATCCGGCTATCATCCACAGTCCAATGGGCAGACAGAGCGCAAAATCCAGGAGATAGGACAATTCCTGAGGACCTTCTGCCATAGCCATCATAACTCCTGGAACCAGTTCATAGGCTAGGCCGAGTACGCCCAAAACTCTTTACGACAACAATCCACTGGACTTACCCCATTCCAGTGCGTACTCGGTTTCCAGCCTCCCCTGTTTACATTTACATTTAGCCATTTTGCAGACGCTTTTATCCAAAGCGACTTACAATTGGGGATACAAAAAGCGATTCATCTTGAGGAGGCAATCCGACAAACGAAGTGCTTGTAACACCAAGTCTCAGGCGTTGTTTAAATAAGTACAAGCTAGCAGGGGAAGGAATAAATAAGGAGAAAGTTTTTTTTTTTTTTTTTTTTTTTTTTTATGTGTGGGGTATAGTCAAGTAGTGTCGAAAGAGATGAGTTTTCAGCTGTTGCTTGAAGATTGACAAGGATCCGGCACTCCGAATGTGGGTGGGAAGATCATTCCACCAGCTAGGAATGGTGAACGAGAATGTTCTGGAGAGAGATTTTGAGCCTCTTTGTGATGGTACCACGAGACGTCGCTCACTAGCAGATCTCAGACTTCTGGAGGGGATGTAGATTCTTAGTAGTGAGTGCATGTAGGCGGGTGCTGAGCTTGTGGTTGTTCTATAAGCAAGCATCAGTGTCTTGAACTTGATGCGGGCTGCGATTGGTAGCCAATGCAATGAGATGAAGAGAGGTGTGACATGGGCTCTTTTGGGTTCCTTAAAGACCAGTCGTGCCGCTGCATTCTGAATCATTTGTAAAGGTTTGAATGTGTTTGATGGAAGTCCAGCCAGAAGAGCATTGCAGTAGTCCAGCTTAGAAATGACAAGGGCCTGGACGAGAAGTTGTGCAGCACGCTCCGTCAGAAAGGGCCTGATCTTTCTGATGTTGTGTAGTGCAAACCTGCAAGCTCGAGCAGTCTTTGCAATGTGGTCTTTGAAGGTCAGCTGGTCATCAAAGATTACACCAAGATTTCTGACCGAGGTTGATGGGGTAATAGTTGATGAACCTAACTGGACCGTGATGTCATGCTGTAGAGTTGGAGCGGCGGGAAGGACAAGAAGCTCAGACTTTGCCAGGTTGAGCTGAAGGTGATGTTCTTTCATCCATGCCGAAATGTCCGCCAGGCAACCTGAGATCCTTGCAGCTACCGTTGGATCATCTGGTTGAAAGGAGAGATAAAGTTGTGTGTCATCAGCATAGCAGTGGTAGGAGAATCCATGTGCCTGTATGATTGGACCCAGCGATGTAGTGTATGTGGAGAAGAGGAGGGGTCCAAGAACCGATCCCTGAGGAACCCCAGTGACCAGTGTATGTGCTTTGGATACCTCCCCTCCCCAGGCCACCTTGAAAGACCTACCAGTGAGATAGGATTCAAACCAGCGAAGTGGAATTCCAGTGATGCCCAGTGATGAGAGGGTGGAGAGGAGTATCTGATGATTGACAGTGTCAAACGCGGCAGATAGGTCCAGCAGAATGAGGACTGATGATTTGGAGTCAGCTTTCGCAGTTCGCAGGGCTTCAGTGACAGAGAGAAGGGCAGTCTCAGTTGAATGTCCACTCCTGAAACCTGACTGTTTAGAGTCCAGTTTGTTGTTCTGCGAAAGGAACAATGAGACCTGGTTGAAGACAACACGTTCAAGTGTTTTCGCTATGAATGGAAGGAGAGAAACAGGTCTATAGTTTTCTATCAGAGAAGTGTTTAGTGTGGGTTTTTTGAGCAGTGGGGTTACCCGAGTCTGCTTGAACGAAGTGGGGAAGATGCCTGTGAGGAGGGATGTGTTGATGATGTGTTTGAGTGCCGGTAAGAGCGTGGGAGAGATTGCTTGCAGAAGGTATGATGGGATTGGGTCAAGAGGACATGTTGTAGGATGGTTGGAGAGGAGAAGTTTGGATACTTCAGCCTCCGTCAGGGGATGGAAGGAGAAGATGGGAGTTTTAGCAGTGGATGTGGTTGGTCGGGGGTCCTGTGTGCGTGGAGGTGAGAATTGATCGCTGATCGATCTAGTTTTGTCAGTAAAAAAGGTTGCAAAGTCATCGGCTGTAATAGAAGTGGTAGGAGGTGGTGGAGGGGGACAGAGTAGAGAATTAAATGTTCTGAAGAGGTTACGCATGTCTGGAGCGCTGTTGATTTTGTTGTGGAAATGTGAGGATTTGGCAGTGTGGACATCAGCAGAGAAAGATGAGAGCAGAGACTGATACCTACTCAGGTCCGACGGGTTGTTAGATTTGCGCCATTTCCTCTCTGCCGCTCTGAGTTTAGTCCGATGTTCACGGAGAACATCAGATAACCAGGGGTTAGAAGGGGCAGCCCGTGCTGGCCTAGAGGAGAGAGGACAAATGTCGTCTAGACAAGAAGTTAAGGTAGAGCATAAAGTTTCAGTAGCTGTGTTTACATCCAGAGATGAGAAATGGCTAGGTGAGGGAAGAGAGGCGGATACTACAGAGGAAAGATGGGAGGGAGAAAGGGAGCGTAGGTTTCGTCTAAAAGTAACCGGTAGGGGGGTTGTTGGCACACGGGCAGCAAAGTGTAGTGTAAATGTAATGAAGAAATGGTCTGAGATATGTAGCGGTTGTACCAGAATGTTATCTGCAGTACAATTGCGTGTGTAGATTAAATCAAGTTGGTTGCCTGATTTGTGCGTGCTGGTAGTGGTAAGGCGATTGAGATCAAATGAGGCTATGAGTGAGTGGAAGTCTGTAGCATAAGGCTTGTCTAGGTGAATGTTGAAATCACCAAAGACTAGGAGTGGAGTGCCATCCTCCACGAAAGAGGACAGCAACCCGTCCAGCTCCTCTAGGAAGGTGGCTAGAATTTGTCCAGGCGGACGGTAGATTACCACAATCTGGAGTTTAATCGGTGCTGACACAGTAATGGCATGAGATTCAAAAGAGTTGTAATTGCATAGGGTAGAGCGGGTTGAGTATTTCCAATTGTTTGAAACGAGCAGGCCAGTGCCCCCACCCCTGCCAACTTGACGCGAGGTGTGAGAGAAAGAGAAATTAGTAGAAAGAGCAGCTGGGGTTGCTGAGTCTTCTGGACGAATCCAGGTCTCAGTCAAGCCCAGGATGCTAAGAGTGGATTTTAAAGAAAAGGCAGAAATGAAATCAGCTTTGTTGACGGCTGACTGACAATTCCAGAGACCCACAGAGAAAGCCAGAGGTGTAGTGGAAGATGTAGAGATAGGGCGTAGGTTAGCAGGATTACGTTGCCGTCTGTGTGTGATGTTAGGGCGTGGTCGATAGAGAACCGGAATTTTTTGGAGACACATGATAGAGGTAGAAGAAAAGAGGATCGGAAAGTCGAGTGAGTGAGGAAGGAAGAAAGGGTACTTGTGTGTAGCTCGGTGTCGTTGCTCGGTTAAAGTCGCGCAGGAAAAGTCGCAAGTCTTTACACTCCTCGGTCTTCACACGAGGAGGCTGAACACGATGGCTGGACGCTTCCGCAGACGCTTCCGCGTCAGCGCACAGACTTCAAACAAATACACACTCTGGAGTGAAAAAAGCTGTGGCCGCTTTTAATTAGCACAGACAACAGCCAATCGCAGGGCAATGGCTCCAATCGAAACTAACAATTCTCACTTAAGTGCAGGAAGGAGTTTAAGCTAAAGGGCCAGTTATTCAAACGACCAGTAAGTGCAATCACAAATATAAACCACAACGAAAAAGCAGAATACAAATACGTAGGAAACGAACTATTCTTTCCTAGCAGCAAGTAATTAATATAAACAACAGAACTAAGAGCAAGAATTAAAAACACTTACGCGTTGCCGTCCGTCTCTTCGGTGACTAGTCGGCTTCTCCCGAGGTCTAACAGTGCCCGAACAGTTTAAATAGTTTTACAGTCGCTGTGGCCGCTTTTAATTAGCACAGACAACAGCCAATCGCAGGGCAATGGCTCCAATCGAAACTAACAATTCTCACTTAAGTGCAGGAAGGAGTTTAAGCTAAAGGGCCAGTTATTCAAACGACCAGTAAGTGCAATCACAAATATAAACCACAACGAAAAAGCAGAATACAAATACGTAGGAAACGAACTATTCTTTCCTAGCAGCAAGTAATTAATATAAACAACAGAACTAAGAGCAAGAATTAAAAACACTTACGCGTTGCCGTCCGTCTCTTCGGTGACTAGTCGCCTTCTCCCTTCTCCCTGTTTCCCTGGTCAGGTGAACCATCCAACGTCCCTTCCATCGATCACTGGTTTCGGGAGAGCGAGAGAGTTTGGGACGCAGCCCACCATCAACTCCAACAGGCAGTGCACAGACAAAGAGTGACAGCCGATGCCCACAGATCAGAGAACCCAAACTACCAACCAGGGGAAAAAGTCTGGCTGTCAACCAGGGACATACGTCTGCACCTGCCCTGTAAGAAACTTAGTCCCAGATTCGTTGGTCCCTTCACCATATTGGAAAGTATCAACCCTGTCACGTGCAAACTCAAATTACCACATCACTACAGAATTCACCCTACGTTCCATGTCTCACTACTTAAACCCTTCTCTCCACCTCTCACCACAGGGCCTGACTTGGATGAAGAAATCCCTCTCCCACAAATCCTAGACGAAGGTGCGGTGTATCAGGTTAAGGAGATCCTGGAATCCCGGCGTCGTGGTGGTAGATTAGAATACCTCGTGGACTGGGAGGGCTATGGCCCTGAGGAACGCTCTTGGGTAGTCAGAGATGACATCTTAGACCCAACTCTACTCGAGGAGTTCCATGCTGCTCACCCAGATCGCCCAGCACCCCGAGGCAGGGGCAGACCACCACGATGCTGAGGTCGGCCCTCAGGAGCAGGCCGTGGAGAGGGGGGTACTGTCACGGATCAGTCAGGCCCTTCACTCCACCAATCACAACGTTCCACATCTCCGGAGTTCTAATCACACACACCTGCACCTGATCACTACCTCATCAGCACCCACTACAAAAGCTCTTCTCACACACACACACACACACACACACTTCACTGTCCGATCTCGTCATTGCTACGTGGACTCAGACATCCTTCCAAGATTCTAAGATTGCTTACCTTGTTTGACTTACCTCCTGTGTTCCTCCTTGTGTTATCCTCTCTCCATAGAACTCCCAGTACGAAGTGTGTGTGTGTGTGTGTGTGTGTGTGTGTGTGTGTGTGTGTGTCACTCCCTGGATTCATCCTGTCTCGTCTTCCTGTAATCCTGGAGAAAGAGAAGAGTTATCACCATTGTATCATCACCATTAGTATTGCTGTTCACAAGACATCTACTCACCTCTCAAGACTACTATATTCACCTGTGTTAAATAAACCACCTGATTCTAACCTATCACCATTGTGTCCGAGTCCGTCCATAACACACAGACAGCAAGCTGTTTTTTGATGTTACATGATCTTACCCAAGCATTCCAATATGCAAATGTTTTCATAACAACATGAGCCGCTTAAATGATGAAAGTTACCAACATTGCTGATATTCAAAATGATAAGCAAGCACTGCTTTGTTTACATTTCGATTATCTGAGTTTATCTCGTATGTCTTTGTTTTGGTTTCTCCTTTTGAAAGACAAATATTTACTTTTGATTGCTGCTGATATAGACAGCTAATTCCTCTCACACAGGCGCATAAAGCATATGTTAGTTTGCAGTCGGCTGTAGTCTGTGCGGTGTGTTCACGTACAGCTTTTTGGTCTGAAGCTGTTGACGCAAGGCGACAACACTGTCGGCTTCCATCGCCGCTAGTTCTTTGAAGTTATCTTGGTGTGTCCCGGTCTTGAGCCATCTGCTCTCTACAGCTTTTACGGTATTTTCATGTCACACACCGATCGGTCTGTGCAGTGCTGCTTCAAGTCGAACACACCTATTGATTTGAACTTGACAGTTAATGTAACTTGTTGATTTTGCTTGTTATCCAAAATAATATGCTCTAGAGAGACTCTGTTGTTATTGATTGATTCTTTGTGGAAGTCTACCTGAAGTTAAATTTGGGCCATAAAAGCACGCATGCGCAGTAACGTTTATGTTGTTGCCAGTGAAACCATCTATAGCAGGCATCCTCAAATCTGGCCAACTCCTGCAGAGTTTAGCTCTAGCCCTAATCAAACACACCTGAACATGCTAATCAGAATCTTCAAGATCATTAGAAAATCACAGGTAGGTGAGTTTGATCAGGGCTGGAGCTGAACTCTGCAGCAGATTGGCCCTCCAGGGAAAGATTTGAGGAACCCTCAAATCTAATTCTAGATTTGAGGGGTTTAATTCTACCCCATACCTAAACTTAACAACTAATTAGCAGCAAATTAGCAGTCTGAAGCAAAAGTCATAATCCATAGTAAGTTAATAGTGAGAACTGGTCCCCGAACAGAAAAATTCTTATTTGTTTTGGGTGTTCATTTACGCAAACTTTTTGAAAACAATACTGTTATTGTCACAAAATTGTGCTGTAGAGCCAACATGAACACGACATGGAAGGCAAAAGGCAGTCTTTAATAAATCCACAGATAAATAATCCACATAGGGAGAGAGATCAGCTACACGTCTAATCTGGATGAGACCCGACAACAACAAACAGAAACAGAGCAACTTAAGTACACATGCAAACAAGGATAATTGACACACAACTGAACTGAATGACATAATCAAATCAACAACCATGACAACAAATTCAACAGGAGAAAAGTTCAAACTGAAACAAGGTCCAAACTGAGTAGAATTGGAGCTGGAGGACCAAGAACCAGGAGAGGTGGTGCAGGTGGTGCAGGTGGTGGAGCGATCCAGTGGATGGCCTTGAACAGGGTATCCCAGTGCACAGCCAGAACTATGCTCTAGGGGGCGGCACTGGAGAGAGGAGCCATAGAAGAAGATAAACAGATAACACCATGGAGACAACTGGAGGCAATGGCAACGTTGGAGATAGGGCCCACCGTGTAGCCAGAGAGCTGGCCCGCAGGTCCGTAGTGAAGGCGGTGCAATGTCTGACCCAGGTGGGACCGATGGCCTGAGGGAGCTCAGCGGGGCTTAATGCCTGATGGTCCCTACCAGCAGTCCCAAGGTGTATCCATGCCACTGAGCGAAAGCTGAGGAGGTACTGAGGGACTGATAGGATTTGACAATGACTGGGTGGCAATAATGGCTGGAGACTGGAGAAGGGACGGCAGAGACAGACTGAGGATACATATAAGTTAGTAGTGGTTTGAAGAGGAGGTGGGAGAGAGACTGGATGGGACCAGCAGAATCGGAGGAGAGCACACCTGGTCATACATGCATTGCTCAGGCTCCGTGGCGATGTTCAGTTGGTCGATCCCATTGGTGCTGCCTCAAATGTCATGGCAGAGTCCCTCTCGCTGTCTGTGGTGGGCTCATGCTGCCAATCATTGCAGTCTAGCTGGTTTTGACTGGGCACTGGGTTGTGAGTGGGTCTGGCATCAATGTCGTCGGGTCCAATGGTGAGCGGGGATCCACAAGACACCAGCAACATTTGGTAAATTAGTTGCCATAAATAAAATGTGCATAAAAATAGGTGGATGAAAACATAACTGGTAAGAAACCATGTTAAAAACAAAACATTCAAAACACCTGCCATGCAAACTGCATAGCAACACCCTGGCAACCTTCCGCCACAACCCAGCATTGTGGGAATGAGTTTTGTACAAGTGAGTTTTGCACTACCTTTTTTTTCCCCTCAGAAAATGTAAACAAGTTGCGTAACCTAAAGGTGCAATGGTGTGTTTACCGTACATATGTATCTGTGTGCATGTTTGGATCCTGTGACAGTTTCTGGGGTGAATATAGAGCTGTAATTTTCTTATGCTGCGATAAGGGTTCAACCTGCCAGGTGCCTCCTGGAAGAATCTGATATCTTTAAATTGCCTGAATATTAAAA
The DNA here is from genome assembly GCA_036784905.1 of Acrossocheilus fasciatus. Taxonomy (NCBI): domain Eukaryota; kingdom Metazoa; phylum Chordata; class Actinopteri; order Cypriniformes; family Cyprinidae; genus Acrossocheilus; species Acrossocheilus fasciatus. Next base: position 5,498,694 of record CM071953.1, read on the forward strand.
GTGTCCTTTGTACGAGATAAAAAGGTGGAAATGGGTGACTGGATTTTTTTTTCTTCCTTTTTTCTCGAGAATTGTGTGTTGGCCCACAGTGAACTTCTTGGCCTATATACCTAGAGCCATTAATTCAGGCGATGAATGCATATCTGACTGTTCACATGTCAGGTTCACATGTGTTGTGTAACTGCCACATAGTAGCTAATGTTGTTTTGCTTTTCTGTATATGAGCATATTAAAAGATTATATTTTTCTTACCTGGGGAGTTTTGACCCAAAAATGGGTTTCATATATGTTTTTGGTGGTCTATTGGATTGTGCAAAGTCAGGCTAGTAAACAAATGGGTCTATCAGGAAATGTTGATGATGCTTCATCTTATATCCTTTGTTGCTGATATCAAAACTTGTGTGCCAATTAAAATCTAAAGATGTGTATCTATTTACTGTTGAATGCAAATTCATCTGTCACTAATATGGCCATTATTAATAATGTATATGGCCAATCTTCTGGTGTGAATGCATTTGCAAAACGTTTATGTTGTTGCCAGTGAAACCGTCTATAGCAGGCATCCTCAAATCTGGCCCACTCCTGCAGAGTTTAGCTCTAACCCTAATCAAACACACCTGAACTTGCTAATCAGAGTCTTCAAGATCATTAGAAAATCACAGGTAGGTGAGTTTGATCAGGGCTGGAGCTAAACTCCGCAGCAGATTGGCCCTCCAGGGAAAGATTTGAGGAACCTTGGTCTATAGGGTGGTTGTGTACATACACTGCCAAAACATATTTATGTTCAAACAACATGTAAAAGTTAATTCTGCATAATATGTGCCCTTTAATTCTACCCCATACCTAAACTTAACAACTAATTAGCAGCAAATTAGTAGTCTGAAGCAAAAGTCATAATCAATAGCAAGTTAATAGTGAAAACTGGCCCCCGAACTAAAGTGCGACCAAAAACAGAAAACTTCTTATTTGGTTTGGGTGTTCAGTTACGCAAACTTTTTGAAAACAATACTGTTATTGTTACAAAATGGTGCTGTAAAGTAAACTTACTTACTTATATACTTATGTACATACATGCATACAAAAACATCAAGATGGCGCCGCACACAGCAGCCATGGTGCTTCGCTCTCCACTTGTTTTAGTGTTTTAGTGTTTTTGTTAGTTTTTCCTGTTTTTTTGTTTTTCAAACACGATCAGTTTAACCTGGAATGAACTGCTGAACATTCAGCAGAACACACCACAAAATCTCCTACCGGTTTTCGATTATTTGGACATTTTGCTGGACATAGTAGTCGGGGGAGCAGCGGCGCTGTTCAGACGCTTCAGGTCGTGCAGACGGGGGAAGCGAGCAAGCGTGCTCGTGAAGCTCCGACAGTGTGGATTTAGAACACTGCTACCCAATATCCATCTGGTGAATCTCCAAACTCTACCCAACAAAACGGATGAACTTCTTCTGTTCTCCTGGACAAATAAGGATTTCTCACACTCTGCTGCTCTGTGTTTCATGGAAACCTGGCTGAACAACGCCATTCCGGACAGCGCGTTAAGTCTGCCGTGCTTTCAGCTGTTCAGAGCGGATCGTGACGCATAATCAACGGGGAAATTGCGTGGCAGTGGGACATGATTTTACATCAATCAGAGGTGGTGTACAGATGTAACAGTGTTAAAGAAGATGTGCTGTTCAGATCTAGAAGCGCTTTTCATTAAGTGTAAGCCTTTCTACTCACCGCGGGAGTTTCACTCAGATTACAGACACAGAACTATGGAAGCATATGTGTAGCAAAATTCAATGTGCAATGTAATATGCAAAATGGCAATGCAATATTCAAAATGGCAATGTATTTCTGTATTTAAATTTACATTTTCCATTACCCCATATGTGCAAAGTTTGGTGCAGAAGGAAAATGAAAATGAAATTATAGTATTTACATTTGCCATTTCCAACAGTAGTCTTAATATGTAAAGTGCATACCATTTTAACGCTTTATAAGTAGCGAAATTAAAATGAAAATATATAACCCGAATTGATTTGATATGTGTAACATGTCCAAGCAGAAATGTTAGCAAAATGATCATTTAAATGTTATTTGTCCTAAATGCATTTAGACTAACAGTTAGGACACTTGCGATTGCATTTTCATCACAACTCGTGGGATATGTGTAGCAAAATTCAATGCGGCTTTGAAAATGCATTCCGAGCTAACCACGCCCACCCTCTGTCAATCATTGCGTCAAGGTGGGGATTGGCGGAAGCGTGTTACGTTTAGATCGCTCGAGACATGGCGGCTGGAGATCTGATAATATAGTTGAATTCACTGGCAGATGAAGTGGAGCGTGAACGGAGATCAGCAGATTTTTACGCGTATGTAGGTGACAGAACTAGTGGGACGACCGGTGTTACGGTTTTACTGGTTTCCGTGTTATCTGGTGATCAACTTGCTGGTTCAGGTCTCCGCTCCAGATGTGATGGAACGACCGCTGCAGATTCGCCGATTCTGCGAGCTCAAACTGCCGTGATATTAAACTGTCTAATAAACGCACACTTGCTCATTACACGATTTTGGTATTCTTGTAATGATTACAAATCAATGGTATGATCGCCCGTAGTGGCTGAATTACAGAAAAAATGAAAAAAAAAAAAAAAAAAAAAAAGTCTGTTTGGCACGGGTTTCGAACACGCGCTAAAAATAGTCACGCTGGGGGGATGCCAGTAATGAGCACACTAAGCTACCAACCAGCTTTGAATTAACTGTCGGCGTGACATTGTACAACATGGCTGAATCAAGGAAATGTGCCTGTGTTAACTTGTGACCTCTGTTTACTTATGAAAATGAATATTATAGTAAAAGTAGATTACATTTTATGGTTTGTGATGGTAAAGTACATTTCATTGAGTCTCAGACAACTAGCCTAAATTTGGGGCTACTGTGGTTTAATTACAAACGATATAGTTAAACTATATTTACTATAGTAAAAACATGGTATATTTTCCGGGCGATCATACCATTAATTCAACGATATTATCAGATCTCCAGCCGCCATGTCTCGAGCGATCTAAACGTAACACGCTTCCGCCAATCCCCACCTTGACGCAATGATTGACAGAGGGTGGGCGTGGTTAGCTCGGAATGCATTTTCAAAGCCGCATTGAATTTTGCTACACATATCCCACGAGTTGTGATGAAAATGCAATCTCAAGTGTCCTAACTGTTAGTCTAAATGCATTTAGGACAAATAACATTTAAATGATCATTTTGCTAACATTTCTGCTTGGACATGTTACACATATCAAATCAATTCGGGTTATATATTTTCATTTTAATTTCGCTACTTATAAAGCGTTAAAATGGTATGCACTTTACATATTAAGACTACTGTTGGAAATGGCAAATGTAAATACTATAATTTCATTTTCATTTTCCTTCTGCACCAAACTTTGCACATATGGGGTAATGGAAAATGTAAATTTAAATACAGAAATACATTGCCATTTTGAATATTGCATTGCCATTTTGAATATTACATTGCACATTGAATTTTGCTACACATATGCTTCCATACAGAACAACCACACCCGAACTCTGTTTTAATCATTCTCAGGGACTTTAATAAAGCCAATCTCTCCTGTGAACTGCCAAAATACAAACAGCACATCACATGTCCCACCAGAGATAGTAATATATTGGTTCACTGTTACACAGCAATAAAAGATGCACATCACTCTGTCCCATGGGCAGCTTTGGGGCTCTCTGACCACTGCCTGGTTCATCTTATACCAGCCTACTGGCAAAACTTAAATCTGCTAAACCTGTATTAAAGACTGTAAAGAGATGGACCAATGAAACAGAGTGGGTTTTACAAGCCTGTTTGAATGCACTGATTGGAGCATTTTTAAAGCTGCTACCACCGATCTGGACGAGCTCACAGAGACTATAACATCCTATATTAGTTTCTTTGAGGATATATGCATTCCTACAAGGACTTATTTAACATTCAACAATGATAAGCCATGGATTATAGCAAAACTCAGACATCTTTGTCAGGCCAAAGAGGATGCCTACAGAAACGGGGACAGAGTCTTGTACAATCAGGCCAGGGACACACTGAATAAGGAGATTAGAGTGGCTAAAAGGACCTACGCTCAAAAGTTGGAAGATCAGTACACTTTCAATGGCTCAGTGTGGAAAGGTCTGAAAGCCATCACCAACTACAAGACACCATCACCCAGCACTGAGGTGAATCAACAACTTGTTGATGACCTGAATGAGTTTTATTGTAGATTTGAAACCTCCCACACCATCTCTCTACACAACCGCTAACACCTCCTGTATCCCTCATCTCCCGCACAGCTGTGCTCCAGATCAGCGAAGAAGATGTGCACCAGGTCTTCAGATAGAACAAAAGAAGTAAGGCACCAGGCCCAGACAGTGTGACACCAGCCTGTCTGAAAACCTGCGCTGACCAGCTGGTCCCCATCTTTTCACATATTGTAACTGCCGAGAAGTCAGTTTGTATTTCTTGTTTATTTAATTATTTTAAGTATTTTGTTTAGGACTTTTAATTTGAAATTGCTTAGTAAGTGCCGGTTAGTAGAGACCTCTATTATGAAAAGGCGCATAGTAAGAAGAAGAGAAAAAACGGCAATTTAAGATGGCAAGTCAAAGATAGTGAGCTAAAAGTATGACGAATTAAAGTGTTTAACATTTATTCTACTCATCGGGAGTTAAAGGGAACCTCGGAAGCAAGTTTACAAGCTCTTCTAGTAACAAGCAGCCAATGAAGTAAGATTCATTTGTATTACATGTGGTTGTTGTAACGTAAATTATGTTATTGTGTTGAAGGGAAATATCTGTATAAATACTGTACTTAAGTTATTAGGCGATCTGAACTTTGTTTGGAATGCCTGTAAGACGATTTTATTTATTTATTTGTTTTATGTTCTTTGTGTTCATTCTACATTTGTGCAGTTCTCACGGCATCTCAAGTCGGTTGGTTATGAACCAGTCAATAAATCGCCAGTCATCAAAGAATTCTTGTGCTCGTGAAGTTACTGGGGGAAGCTACACATATCTTCAATAGATCTCTGGAGTTGTGTGAAGTCCCTGCCTACTTCAAACTCTCCACCATTTTCCCCGTCCCAAAGAAACCCAAGATAACAGGACTTAATGACTACAGACCTATGGCGCTAATGTCTGTCGTCATGAAGTCATTCAAAAAACTTGTTCTGGCTCATCTGAAGGACATCACTGGACCCTTACTCGACCCCCTGCAGTTTGCTTACCGAGCAAACAGGTCTACATGGGACTGCACTTCATCCTGCAACATCTGGACAAATCAGGGACTTATGTGAGGATCCTGTTTGTGGACTTTAGTTCGGCCTTCAACACCATCATCCCAACACTCCTCCAGATCAAACTAACCCAGCTCTCTGTCCCTAGCTCTATCTGTAAGTGGATCACCAGCTTCCTGACAGATAGGCAGCAGCTAGTGAGACTGGGGAGATTCATGTCAAACAGCCGTTCCACCAACACTAGTGCCCCTCAGGGATGTGTTCTCTCCCCACTGCTGTTCACCAACGACTGCACCTCTAAAGATTCCTCTGTCAAGTTCGCAGACAACACTACAGTCATCGGTCTCATCCAGGGCAGTGACAAGTCTGTTTATAGACAGGAGGCTGAGCAGCTGGCTGTCTGGTACAGTCTTAACAACCTGGAGCTGAACACACTCAAAACAGTGGAGATGATCATGGACTTCAGGAGAAACACCCCTGCGCTTTCTCCACTCACCATCATAGACAGCACTGTGGCTACAATAGAGACTAGGGGTGTGCCCGAAGCCGAATACCTTATTCGGAAAGGCATGGATAATGGCTTCAAAAACGAATAACGGGTAACGAATAATTCTGCCCGAATATTCGGCTGAGGCTGCAGCACAGTCTGGTGTTTGCTAGATAACAGGTGAGCGATGGGATCAGCACGATATTTTACACAAACCTCTAAAGTCATGCAATAATGAATGTGTGAAGTGAATGAATTTAAACTTTATGAATTGATGGATTAGGTCCCAACCTATCCGATATGCAATTTCCTGACCGATCCTCTAACAGGAATGATAAGAAAAGGTCAGACAAAATAGAAACTGATTTTGATGATTTTTTAGTTCAAGGGATACTACGAAACTGGAGTGGGGAAGCCAAGAAACAGGAGAAGAAGGAACATCACAGAGGGGCTCAAGAGAGAGGGGAGGATCAAAAGATCATCTTCAAGATGAAGGCAATTCTGAGGTTGATGAGGAAGCAAGAATCAACAAATAAGAATAATGAAATTGATAAAAGAGATGATTGAATTGTGTGATTTTTCAGCTGAATTATAAAGATTGACAAATGATTTAGGAACAGTGAAACTCCAGACTCCTGTTATAAAAGTATAAGTGTTGAAAGCTGTGTAAAAGTGTATCCTATGTTGAGATCACAGATAATGATAGCTTTGTGGATCTAACTGCTATATAGTTGCTTTGCTTATTTTGTAACGAAACGGTTAAAAACAATGGGATACATTCTGCAACTCGAGTGCAAAATGGAACTTCTAGTTAACCGTGGCATGAAATGCTCTTGACACCTGCAAGAGGTGTTATATTGTGGTTTAGGCATATGTGCTTATGTATCGCTTATTTTTTGAAAGGTGTTATTTTTCCTATAGTTTAAAATAGAAGCAGACACGCTTGCTATCTAGGTGTTATACTTTTTCCTTTTGAACTTTTGACACTGACTTGTGCAGCCTCTGTAATAAAGGTCATACTTCCTGTCTTAAAGGGAGGAGGCAGTCACAAGCATTGGCAGAAGATGGAAGAGTTATGGGAGGTTTTAATGAGATTAATGCAAATGATATGCAAAGACTATATAAATGCTTGTTAAACTATTTGTCGAGGCCGGCATTTCGTGGTGAAGACTACTCGCTGTTATTTTTTTGTTATTTGCTTATGAGTTATTGTTTTTAATGAAACGAAACTAGTGTTTTGGTGATTCGTTATCGAGCTCCAAGTGGTCCGAACTTAACCGAGCCAGTACGGTCACCGGGGAAAGTACCTAAAACTTCTAACAACATCTATCCAGACAAGAGGTAATTATGCACTAGTTTGTTGATTGTGAGCTATTTATGGATGATGAAGATGTGAATTATGAGTTTTAGACCTTTATACCGGTATAGAAACACAACAGATTGAAAAGAGTGCAAATCAAACACCGCTTGCTGTTGCCTCTCCATCCATCTCTCAGAAATCAGAGCTTGGCAAGAGTAATATCAACTAAAATAATACACCATACATGTTCTATTATTTGTGTATATTTAAAATGCAGTGATTTAAACCTTATAGGCTACGATATGATACATGAATGAATGGACTAAGCACAGCGCGATCACCAATCAAACAGTCGCATTGCACATCTCTCAAAAATCAAATGAGCTCTCTGTCAAGAGTAGGCTAATAATCAGCTTAGATGCAGATACATTTTCTACTAGGCCTACATGTTTGCTTATTTATCTTTTGCTGGTTTGCGTGGCACACGCACATTTGTTTAGTAAAGTTAAAAAAAAGACTGCTTAAAGAGTTCCGCGTAATGGAAAAGTGCACCTTGAATTAATGCAGTCGTGTTCAGATGATTACTAAATGTTTGTCAAGAAAGCTCAATACTTGTATGATCAATTTATTTTTTTTAATTAATTTTATATTTTAGAACACTGAATCGGGTAAATAGTCGAAACACAAATATTTTTCCATAGGCTATAGCTATCTTTTTTTTCCATACTTTTCCAGACCTGCAAATGACTTAAGTGAAATACTTTTTTTAAACTGCGCAGGAACCGGTGAGCCAAAGGAAATCATGTTGTTTTACATAAACCTCTAAAATTACAATGCAGTAACAAGTGTGTGAAGTAAATGAGTGTAAACTCTATGAATGAAATAAGTGCAAATAAAATAGCAGTGTTGCACTTGCCTTTTTCTGTGCATTTCCGGCAAATTACTTAAATCAATTTTCATATTTCAAAACTGCATAGGAACCCTTACTGTTTTAATTAGAAGATATTGAAATATTTATTTATCGGATCACGAAAGGTCCCCAAAATGGGACTCGAACTCGCGTTCCCTGAAGCATAACCGCACTACATCTCGAAGCACTGCCTATACAAGCGTATCGGCTCCGACTGTAAGAAGATATTTAAATAAACGTTATAATCATTAAAAAATATATATATTTAGTTAAACATGGCATATTTGTTCAGTGACAACTGAACTGACAAAAATACTTTTTTTTTTAATGCTTTATTAATTCAATGCGTAAAACCATAGACATAACGGTCTTATTAAGTATAAATGTACAAAGTTCCAGTTCAAACCCCGCCTACTTCTGGTTTTATCCGAATATAGATACAGACACGAATAATTTTGTGATTGTTACAGATACAAATACAGATACAAATACTGGCTTCGCTACACACCCCTAATGGAGACATTCAAGTTCCTGGGACCCATCATCTCTCAGGACCTGAAGTGGGACACTCACAACGACTCCATTGTAAAAAAGGCCCAACAAAAGTTGTACTTTCTTCACCAGCTGAGGAAGTTTAACCTGCCACAAGAGCTGCTGAAACAGTTCTAAGCAAAAGAACAGTTTCTTCCCCCAGGCAATCTACCTTATAAACAGTTAAATGTTCCCCACATTATGCAATAAAAATGTGCAATAACCTTACATTTATTTGTTACCACCTCCATCCTAGCACATCCCTGCATCTCATTCTATTTTATTCCATTCTATCATCTATAGCAGAAATTGTACATACAATTTGTTTACTCTTCAGTTTTTGTCTATTTATATTTACATATGTGTATTTTTTTATTCTCATCTTATTTTTATTGTCTGTGTGTCCTTGTCTCTGTGTACTGGAAGCTTATGTCACTAAAACAAATTCCTTGTATGCGCAAGCATACTTGGCAATAAAGCTATTTCTGATTCTTATTACATATTTATTTACTTATTTACTTGTTTGTTTTTCTGCCTGTCTGTCTGTCTGTTTGTTTATTTGAAGATAAATAAATTAATGTAAATTTAGTATTTTGAAAAAAAAAAATCTGAATTGCAAGATATAATCTATATAGATAGATATAGATATATAGATATATAGATAGATAGACACAGCGGGTAAAATAAGTATTGAACACGTCACCAGTAAATATATTTCACAGGAGAGCTAGACAGGACCAGCAGAGGCACAGGAGGGCTCTTGTGAGGAGCTGGCACTGGCGGGCTTGCCATAACTTCTGTTAGCGGGTTTGTCATACTCCCCATCGGTGGGCTTGCCATACTCTCCGTCGGCGGGCTTGCCATATTCCTCTTTGGCAGGCTTGCCATATTCTCAGTTGGCGGGCTTGCCATGGCCGCGAACGGTGGCGGGTTGGAGAGTGCCGGGGATGATGACTGACGAGTGGGAGCCGCAGCTGACAGGTTGATTCCGGATCGGGCCCGGCCGCTTCCCAGACACCGCAGAACAGCCTCTCTCCAACACAATCCCGTGGTGTCTGGGAGGTCTACGGGACAGTGGAGATTGGCTCCGAGCCAGAACAGTTTAATAATGGTGGCGTCATCCCACATCGTTGCCGCGGCGAGCTTGCAGAAATCCCTGGCGAAATCGTAAAAAGGAAGCTTCCGGAGGGCTAGAGCAGCGAAACATTTTGTAAAATCCATATTTAGGTTGGTCTCGTCTTCTGTGACGGGTATGTGGTTTTAGCGCACTTGAAATAAAAAGACTCGGAGAACAAAATAAACATGAACACACTTTCCCATTTATTAACATTAAGACGAGACAAAGACCAGGGGAAAACTGAGGACTTATAAATGAAAAGGGAACAAAAGAGCAAACAACACAATACAAATCAGGTGGGGACAATGAATGATAATTAACAAACAAGAACAGGAACTAAACCATATAAGGACAGACAGGAACTCAGACGGGTCGACACGTGACAGCTTGTCAGTGTAAATTAATATTAGTTGGTTCAGTCCCAACTGATGGCCTATAAAAAAGGTGTCTCATGACCAACGTGTCACACAAGATACATTTCATGATGGGCAAAAGCTTTCTCAAGACCTTTGCAACATTATTGTTGACAAAACATACTGACGACATTGGTTACAGAAGGATTTCTATACTTCTGAATGTTCCAGTGAGTAATGCTGGGGCCAAAAAGAACATCATTTCACCATAAACCGGCCATGACCAGTTGCTCTTCGCTAGATTTCTGACAGAGGAGTAAAAATAATTATCAGAAGAGTTGTCCAAGAGCCAAAGATCACTTGTGGAGAGCTTCAGAAAGACCTGGAATTAGCATGCATAATTGTTTCAAAGAAAACAATAAGTAAAGCCCAATTTATACTTCTGCGTCGGACCTACGCCATAAGCTGTGCGTCGGTTTTCATTTATACTTCTGCGTCGTTGTCCGTGTCGACGTGCAGTACATATGTGGACCGCTAGTCTGCAGTGTCCACGGGCATGTTGCTTGTGAACCCGCAGTACCACGGCAAAAGCCGAAGAAGAAGAGGCTCGTCTGAGAAGCCGTGATGGCGGTAAATAAATATCAAATCATTAAATCATTATTTAAATCTACAAAAAGGAGACAACAACGGAACAGGAGAAGATGGCATTCTTTCAATCTCCGTAAGGGCGTGTACCACGGCAGATCAACATTGTTTGTCGCGGACAACTAGTGATGTATAATGCTATGTAGTATAATAAATTATAAGACACTTGTTCTTTGCTTTGTTTTATTTTAAATAAGAAGGTGTAACAATAAAGGGGTGGTTTACTGCTTTTTTTCTTTGCTTGATTGTGTTTATGGGGTGCAATATAACATGTCTTTGTGTTTCGTTTGTTAAAAAACGCCTTATTTTTCATATATTTCACCTTTATTGTAAGCCGCTTTCTCCTCTGTCATTTGAACAACCAGTTGACTTCCTGATTCTATGAAACCACTCCCTCAGAAACAGGCGATGGGCTCAGATTGGTTAGTTGGGCCGGTGTGTTGTGATTGGCTAAACTGCGTACTGCACATTGTCCGGAAACTTCACGCCCATTCCCTTTACGGGCGACAGCTGCATGTGCTCCGGTCAAATGTAAATAATATTGTCAATATTGCTGTATCAGTTTGAGCCAGAATCAGACCCAGAAAGCGGTAATGAAGCGAGTCAAGCAGAGCTTCCGCAAGCACGGCTCTTACAAACGTTTCTGAAAGGAAGTTTGCTGTTGTGATTACATACAGTTTTTTTTAAGTTTATACACGTTTGTCTTATACACACAAAATAGCATCGAACTAACTGGCTACTAACCAAACCACGTTGGCTTGTGTTTACATTCTTGATCGTATCGAAAAATTACGTCATAAAGTATACGTGGAAAATACATTTACAAAATTAGTACATAATTACAAATTCGGGTCCTAAATGTTTGTACACGTTTGTCAAAGACACACGAAATAGCATTTAACTAACTGGCTACTAAAGCCAGCGTTGGCATTTGTTTACAACCTTGATAAAACTAAAACATTACGTCTGAAATTATACATGCAAATACATTTAAAATGATGAAATCTTACTTACAGGTTGTGGCCCAACAACTGCTGCCTCTGTTTGTAAAGTTGGAACTGCTCCATGTTTTAGTAATAGTTTCTGTGTGAATCCGGCATTAAACTCGTGTAGATTCTGGAAGCTGTATTCCGTAAAATGTGCAGCACAGAGAGCTAAATTAGGATTGTAATTGTCAGGAACATAATCAAACATAAATTTTAACCATTGTTGACGAACTACAGCATCCGTAGGAAGCCCGAACACAGAAGACCTGACAGCTGGGTGAAAATAACACCGTTTCGACGGCATGGCTACAACTCTCCACTATAACTCTTCCTCTTCGACAAAGCCGCAGAACATGGCCTTGCCCCCTTTTTTGCATGTTCCGGAGGGAGGGGTTGATGGGTTTATTTTGTATGCAACCCGGGAAGTATCTCGTTGTAGTCCCATATGAGTCGTTTTTGTAGGCATTAAACTTCCTGATTTTCAAAAGACGATATCTCCGCTTACGTTGAACTTTCAGCGCAGCAACTTTGCAGATACTGTTCATGCACCAACAGCAACATTACACACTATTTAAAATGAAAAAAGTGAAATCGCAGTAAACCACCCCTTTAAACTATATTACAGCGCTCATAATCGCACACAAAACACAAGTGCATACGGAGGGAGGGGTTCTAGCAGACCAATCACAGCGCTTGTGGTCCACGTAGAATTGACGTGCTGTTAGATTTTTGGAGAGGTGCACGTCGGGTACGGCGTAGGTTATAGCGCAGGCCTGTGCGTCTCTGCGTAGGCTATGCCGTAGGTTCGACGCAGAAGTATAAATTGGGCTTAACGCATTCAACTGCTTTGGCCTGTGTGCACGCTCACCATGCAAAGCTCTATTGCTAAAGAAAAAGCATGTTGAAGCTCGTTTAACGTTTGTTGCACAACATTTAGACAAGTCTATGAAATACTGGCAGAATATAGTCTGGTCAGATGAGACAAAAAAATTTACTCTTTGGATGCCATAATACATGCCATATTTGGAGATCAAATGGCACTGCACATCACCCCAAATCATCATGGTGTGGCACTGGCAAAATTCATATAGTTGAAGGAAGGATGACAGGAAAAATGTACCGATACATTCTTGATAAAAGGATGAAGATTAAATGAGGGTGGACATTTCAGCGAGACAACGATCCCAAACATACAGCCAAGGAAATTCTCAATTGGTTTCAGAGAAAGAAAGTAAAGCTGCTAGAATGGCCAGCCAATCACCTGACTTGAATCCAAAAGAAAATTAATGGAAAGAACTAAAGATCAGAGTTCATAGACGAGGCCCATGGAACCTTCAAGATTTGAAGACTGTTTGTTTGGAAGAATGGGCCAAAATCACACCTGAGATCACAATGCATACGACTAGTTTCTCCATATAGGAGGCGTCTTGAAGCTGTCATTACCAACAAAGGCTTATGTACGAAGTATTAAAGCAATTTCATTAAGCATGTTCAGTACTTTTGAGGGGGGGGCAGTTCTCCTCTGGCCAGACGAACCAGCAGTTTAATTCCAACTGAAGTAATGTTAGATTGTGTAAAGGACTCATCTGGTTCCCGAGGTCAGGTCAGGTCAAGTCAAGTCAAGTCACTATTTGTATAGCGCATCAGCTTGATATAAGCTGGGTGGCTTTATATCAGCTTTACAGTATTTAGACGGGGAAATAGTGTGTCGAAATAGTGTCATTCTCTTCTGGCCAGACAAAATCAGCAGTTTAAATCTAGGCTAAAGCAGAGTCAGATTGTGCAAAGGACTCATCTGGTTCCTGCGGTCTTGTCCCGATGGCCGTCTAGGAGACAGAGTCTTCACTGGGGATCAGTCTCTGGGGCTCATCTAGATATCCTCGTCTTTGCTGACGTTCAGGGCTGTAGAGGTCATCTCTAGGTGCTGATCCACCATCTGATCTGGATACAGACTGGATCCGGGTGGCCACGGTGACCTCAGAATAAGAAAGAAACAGACTAATATTAGCGTAGATGCCATTCTTCTAACGATGTAACAAGTACATCAGGTGTTTTGGGAAGTTTTCTTGGTTCCGGTTGACCTAATTAATGCAGGCTAACAATCCTTCAACGGAACTGAATTATAGAAATGCGATAGTGTACTCGTCTCTGCTGACGTTCAGGGCTGTAGAGGTCATCTCTAGGTGCTGATCCACCATCTGATCTGGATACGGACTGGATCCGGGTGACTGCAGTGACCATCTGATCTGGATACAGTCTGGATCTGGGTGGCCACGGTGACCTCAGAATAAGAAAGAAACAGACTAATATTAGCGTAGATGCCATTCTTCTAACGATGTAACAAGTACATCGGGTGTTTTGGGAAGTGTTCCTGGTTCCGGTTGACCTAATTAATGCAGGCTAACAATCCTTCAACGGATCTGAATTATAGAAATGCGATGGTGTATTATGTGTAAGCCAGGTTAAAGAGATGGGATCTCCCGCCCGCAGTTGATTTTGATATTCTAGGTATTATCAAATGGCCAGAGTTTTGAGATCACAGCGGACGTGAAGGACTATAGTGTGATAAGAGCTCACTCAAATACTGAGGTGCCAAATCATTCAGGGCCTTATAGATAATTAGCAAGACCTTAAAATATATACAATGTGTAATAGGGAGCCAGTGCAGTGTTGACAGAACCAGGCTAATGTGGTCATATCCACATAGCAATTTTTCTCTGGCCCAGCTCTGGGTCACACAATCAGCTTTTGCTTGGCCCACATACCACAATGACTTATGGTCCTTGTGTGTACCAGGTCTGGATTCCAGACAAGGGCCACACATGGGCCATAACTGGCCCAAGTCTCAGCCAAGTTAATTCAGGGCCAGTTAAGTGTCCACAGAGCAGAGTTAAACAATATGGCCTTGTAGGACATACAGGAAATATTTGATATTTATTTGATATATTTTTTTTTAATATTTGATGATAAACTTTTAAATGTTTGAGGTTTTACCTACTAGACAGATGGTTCATGGCGCTTTGGAGATGTTCTCCGCTCCAGTTCTGCAGCACAGCCATCAGCATGGAAGAATGGGAACAATATGTCACATAGCCAACAAAATGTAGTATAAAATGTCAGGCTTATTAGAAATAAACAAACTACAGCAGAGGTGAAATGCAATAATAATAATAATAATAATAATATACAAAACATACAAAAAATCTTAAGATACCAGAATTCATATTTTTAGGTTTTACAGATGCATGATGATATAGTTGAAATATATTGTGAAAAATTCATATAGTTATTTAATAAGGTTTCTCAGATCAACTGTGTTTCCTGCATCTCTGTCAGCAGCTCCCATTACAAATTTTCTTGCAACTTCCCATTTTAGGTATTTTTTTCTGATGCTCCTGAAATCACAGTACAATTTATCAATATTTGTTTGCAATGAAAGTTCAAAACGTGTTTGAAATAGTTTCAGCCTATTAGTTTATGTAAGTGACGTTACCGATTGACCCCACAGTGCAGACTTTTAGGTTAAATTAATTAGCTTATAGTGACTTCCATTTATCTATTGACAAAGTATCAGCAAAACATTTACAAAACTATCAAAGTCGCTCATCTACACATAAAAGGTGCTTAAAAACTCAAACGTTCATTAATAAGAGCTCAAATTTATAAATCTATAATCTTACCTCTAATTGTTACCCTCTAGTTAACGGTTGTGATGCTAACGGTCTTTTTGAAGACACTAAACCACTCCTGTAAAGTAAAGATTCAACAGAAACGTGTCAATTACATGTAAGAAAGTTTCAGGAACGGTTGTATGTATTATTTGTGTAACTAGGGACTAAACCAGGGGTGTGGACTCGAGTCACATGACTCGAGACTTGACTCTGACTCCAGTCCCAAATTTGATGACTTGCGACTCGACTTAGACTTTGACAGCAATGACTCGAGACTTGACTTGGACTTGAGCCCTGTGACTCGGAAAGACTTGATCAGGTCATCAGCGTCATTATCACTCTAGACGGGTGCAGCGTGCTTGGGCTTGACTGACAGTAAGCCAGAGACTGCATTCAGGGAGCGCTTGTTATACAGTATAAATTAATGGAGCAATAGCATAACTTTCGACAAAAGAACCGAGATTAAAAAAAAAAAAAAAAATTACATGATTCATCTAGTAGCTATCTCCGCTCGTGAAAAGCGCCTCCTGCCCGTTTGATCGCCGCCCAGCAGACACACGGAGCGGGCATGAGAAATGAGAGGCGCTGCCGCGATCACTGGTGCTCGCCTTACCATCACCGTGACCGCTGAAATGCTAAACATATTCCTCACATCTTTTGTTTGTCCGACACGATCCTCGCACTCTGCCAACTCGATGTACTTTAATTTTAATTTGTAAACACCTCTCCGAGAGCTTTTTTTGTTTGTTTGTTTTTTTGTCAGATCCCCAATTTTTGTTCAATCAGTTGCATATTTTAATTGCATGTGCATTTTATTTTATTTAAACCTACATTAAGTTTAAAATTAATCCATAATCAAGATTTAAATCAGTTTAAAGTTATGGTGCAACAGGATTAAAGTTAATCTTTAATATTACTTAAATCCAGGATCAAAATGATGGGTTAAAATGTAAACGTGCTTATTTTTAAAGGTTTAAAGGGCAAAATAATTATTAGATAAACCTTGATTTAAGCTAGATTTAAAATTAATCATTGCAAACAATTTAGCTATAATTTGAAAGAAAAAAGCGGCACTTGGCCTAATGATCATTTAAAATATAATTTGAAGAAGTGTTTCTTTCACAAAATGATTTGTGAATTGTAGCCTATATACTATAAAATATACTCAATTTTTCTCCCTCTTCACCAGGCACTCATTTAACTTTTATTTCTTTCGGGATAAATAATTGAATTCACGTGTTGTAAATCAGTCTGTATAGCGCACATAGACCCTAAATTTAGCTATCAACTATGCATATTATAAACGTAACATTTAACGTACAAAATTTTGTCTTTGTTACTATTAGTTATAAAGAATGGTAGCACATCATTTTTGGATGACTGTCTTCATGAGTTTGTCTGCATCCATATTGCATTTGTTTCCTCTCACTTGTAAAGTATGGTAGCAGTTTTTCTTATAGTTCTTTCGAAAAAGTTATTTCTGCGTTTCTGCTCACGTTTCATTGAGGTTCCAAATAATGACTCATTGGCTTAGATATAACACCT
Organism: Acrossocheilus fasciatus; assembly: GCA_036784905.1. Classification (NCBI taxonomy): domain Eukaryota; kingdom Metazoa; phylum Chordata; class Actinopteri; order Cypriniformes; family Cyprinidae; genus Acrossocheilus; species Acrossocheilus fasciatus. The sequence continues at coordinate 5,515,527 of CM071953.1, forward strand.
AGTACATATTCTTCTTATGCACACATGCAAAGTATTGCAACTGTTATGAAATTCGGTTGTCTTTGCTACTAATAAAATTGTTCTTTTTTTTCATTTTTTTTTTTTTCACTCCTTGTCCTTTGGCACAATCCCTAAATTGAATTTGAGTAGTTTTACTAAGGGCACCCATCTCACATGAAATTAAACTATGTAAAAACATATTCTACCTGACTTCCTGATATAAATTACGAAACATTTGATGTGGTAATTAATACTGAGACACTAATTTGGGCAAAGAGCACTAATGACTTGTTTAAGACTTGAAGCTAAAAGTTGAGGACTTGCAACTCGACTTGGACTTGCCTATTTTGACTCGGGACTTGACTTGGGACTTGACATGGGACTTGTCTGTCTTGACTCGAGACTTGAATTCAAAGACTCGAGACATACTTGTAACTTCCTAAACGATGACTTGGTCCCATCTCTGGACTAAACCTACCTGAAAACAGCAGAGAGACAGCCTCTGGCTACTTGTCAGCTGAGTGAGTTGACGCCCTGTTACCAAGGTAACCTCATCGGCTCCAGTTTAAATGCTCAGCGCGCGACCATTTGCACTGTCCACACGAACGTGTTTTTTTTTTTCAAAACAGCAGTTTTTCTATGCGGTTTGACCGTTCGTCCTCACGCAAACGCTGCACCAGGTCACTGAAACCGAACATTTTGAAAACTCCTGCCAGGGTGAAGATTTTCAAAAACTCCGGTTGCAGTGTTATCGTGTAGACAGCAAAACAGGACAGTGTAGACAGGAGTTGGCTTGTGACGTGGGAGCCTGCGCTGTTATCTCTGCCACCTGGGAACTTTTTCAGGCTTCTGATTGGCCAACATGGCCTAAAACACATAAAAGTTACGTATTTACATAAATAGTACATAAAAGTCAAATAAAATGTCCTGAAACTTCATCATATATTGTTTAATAGGTCTACATCAAACTGTAAATTGAATGAGAATACGAAAGCAGCTAATGCAAAAACATTGTTTGAAGTCAATATAACAGGATATACTATTCAATAATATAACATGTAATATCATATTCAGGCATGAATATAATTTCACATGTAAACACTATTAAACACACAATATGAGCTTTATGTTATGCATTTTAAAAATATATTTTCAAAATGTATTTCAATATATTTAACTGTGTTTCATATACAGGTGCTGGTCATATAATTAGAATATCATCAAAAAGTGGATTTATTTCACTAATTCCATTCAAAAAGTGAAACTTGTATATTATATTCATTCATTACACACAGACTGATATATTTCAAATGTTTATTTCTTTTAATTTTGATGATTATAACTGACAACTAAGGAAAATCCCAAATTCAGTATCTCAGAAAATTAGAATATTACTTAAGACCAATACAAAGAAAGGATTTTTAGAAATCTTGGCCAACTGAAAAGTATGAACATGAAAAGTATGAGCATGTACAGCACTCAATACTTAGTTGGGGCTCCTTTTGCCTGAATTACTGCAGCAATGCGGCGTGGCATGGAGTCGATCAGTCTGTGGCACTGCTCAGGTGTTACGAGAGCCCAGGTTGCTCTGATAGTGGCCTTCAGCTCTTCTGCATTGTTGGGTCTGGCATATCACATCTTCCTCTTCACAATACCCCATAGATTTTCTATGGGGTTAAGGTCAGGCGAGTTTGCTGGCCAATTAAGAACAGGGATACCATGGTCCTTAAACCAGATACTGGTTGCTTTGGCACTCTGTGCAGGTGCCAAGTCCTGCTGGAAAATGAAATCAGCATCTCCATAAAGCTTGTCAGCAGAAGGAAGCATAAAGTGCTCTAAAATTTCCTGGTAGATGGCTGCATTGACTGTGGACTTCAGAAAACACAGTGGACCAACACCAGCAGATGACATGGCAGCCCAAATCATCACAGACTGTGGAAACTTCACACTGGACTTCAAGCAACTTGGATTATGTGCCACTCCACTCTTCCTCCAGGCTCTAGGACCTTGAATTCCAAATGAAATGCAAAATTTACTTTCATCGAGGACGAGGACTTTGGACCACTGAGCAACAGTCCAGTTCTTTTTCTCCACAGCCCAGGTAAGATGCTTCTGACGTTGTCTCTGGTTCAGAAGTGGCTTGAAAGGCCTTTTCCTGAAGACATCTGAGCGTGGTGACTCTTGATGCACTGACTCCAGCTTCAGTTCACTCCTTGTGAAGCTCTCACAAGTGTTTGAATCAGCTTTGCTTGACAGTATTCTCAAGCTTGCAGTCATCCCTGTTGCTTGTGCACCTTTTCCAACCCAAATTGTTCCTTCCAGTCAACTTTGCATTTAATATGCTTTGATACAGCACTCTGTAAACAGCCACACCTTTCAGTAAAGACCCTCTGTGACTTACCCTCTTTGTGGAGGGCGTCAATGTTCATCTTCTGGATCATTATCAAGTCAGCAGTCTTCTCCATTATTATGGTTTCAAAGAACAAGAGATACCTGGAATTTGTACTGTAGGGATGGTCATTTATTGAAACTCAAATATAAAAATTCTAATATTTTGAGGTACTGATTTTTGACTTTCATGAGCTGTAAGCTCTAATCATCAAAATTAAAAGACATAAACATTTGAAATATATCAGTCTGTGTGTAATGAATGAATATAATATACAAGTTTCACTTTTTGAATGGAATTAGTGAAATAAATCAACTTTTTGACGATATTCTAATTATATGACCAGCACCTGTATATGTGAATATATTACCTTTCTGTATGGGAAAACTTTGGGATTTTAGTCAAAAATATTTGAAATGGATTTTAAATGTGGGTCAAGATCGGCAGTACTTATGTGGCCCACATATCTACATTTGACATCTGGCCCATGTCTTTTGTGCCGTCTTAAACCAAATTTACATTTAGCATTAGCCAGCACTTTTAAATTAGCCAAGATGTCAGGCGCTCTGGCTCCCGGTAAACAATGGACTATGGTGGCTGGTGTCTCTGTTTTCACGTTCTGTACAATAGAATCGCCAATAACTAGAGCACTTTCATCAGGTTTCTCAGTGGGTGCGTCACCGAGTGGGGAGAACCTGTTTGATGTTTTGATTGGAATGGAAGAGCAGTGTTTTGACCCGCGACTATGCCAGTCACACAGTTGCCCTGCTGCTGAGGCGCTGAAACCAGAACCGAACAATGTACAGGACTCCCTGAGCTAGTCGCATCCAAAGCAGTATCTACAGCCCTCACATTCTTACTATCCTCAACTAAAGTTTGGATGCGTGTCTCTAGTTCTAAAATGTTCTTTGTCAGCCTAACTATTTCCCTGCATTTATCACATGTGAATCCCTCATCGCCAACAGAGAGAGATATACTATACATGTGGCAAACAGTACAAACAAGTTTGATGAACTCATGACAAACAGAGCTAGAGAGAAATGAAATGGAGTAAAAAGAAAACAATAAAAGGCATGAATAGAAACGTGAATGGAACCGCGAGTGACAAGCTAATCGGCTGACGAATGCTAACGCGCTGCATATGCGTAATACCAGAAATATGGTGGGAATTAAGTTATATATTATCACTTTAAAAAACAGAGAGTGAAAGAAAGATTGAGATTCAACAGAAAAGCGGAGCTACACGGAGCTACAATCGCAAACCTCTCAGCAGCACAACAGACAGGAACAGACAGAAGCAATCCAATCCAGTCCATATATATATATATATATATATATATATATATATATATATATATATATATGTATGTATATATGTATTTATCGATCCATCCCACGGCAGCAACGGACTTCCATATGTATTTGCTACAAAGTCAAAAAAATTGGGAATTTCCTAATTAACACCTTGACAATTTACATAATTCATGCAAAGTTTTTGTCCAGAATGTGTTGGGTAAAATATCTCCACTGACTTTCCCTTTTCTGATGTCAAACTATTCAACATAATTCATTCATAATTTCTCTGTTGCCCAATGAACATCCATTATGCTGAAAGAAACAGTGACAGAGGAGGATTATGTTTTATCCTCAGGGATGAGTTCTCTTTCTCAAGCAACAAATGTGTGTTGGAATAAAAATTGGAATAAAAATCAATGACAGCCTCATGCTATTAGAAGATGGATAGCAGGCAAATATGCTTCAATATAATAAAGCACAAGAGCTGTTATACCCCTAAATTATGGTTATTCTTAAAAGTGAAATGAGGCAGTCCATCATAAATCGTCACAAACACTGAGACTAATGAGTGATTGGTTGGGCTGGCAAGGACTCTTAGCTCTTACACTGGCATGTCTCTTGTGTGCAACACATGAGATGAGCCGAAAGAGTACATCCTTTTTTCTTTCTTTTTCTTAAATTTGCTAAATAATAATATGTTAACTTTAAGCAGCTATCCTACAGTTATTTACAAAGGCAAAATAACAGTATCCAAACATGACTGTGAGGGAGGACACAGATGAAAACAAATTTATTTATTTATTTATTTTCTTTCTATCTATCTATCTATCTATCTATCTATCTATCTATCTATCTATCTATCTATCTATCTATCTATCTATCTATCTATCTATCTATCTATCTATCTATCTGTCTATCTGTCTATCTGTCTGTCTGTCGGTATGTGGCTTATTTGAGGTAGTACTTTAGCATAATTAGAGTAAATAATACATGGGTGGAAATTAAACTGATCTTTTTTTTTTTCTTTTTTTTCGCATGGTGCCATTAATCCACAAAAGAAGAAAAAAAAAAACATTTGGCTAATTTTATTGACAGTCCTTCCATGTTGTCAGTAAAGTATAATTATGGTGTTAACTGCATTTAAAGAAAACATGCAAGTACTTTCAATATAAACTGGTAATTTACTGTATACTTTCATAAACTAAAAAGTGAGCTAGAAGTATTTAGCTAGTAAATTTATAGTGTAGCTATAAGTTCAATTGTAATTTAGTTCAAAGTAAAACTTGCAATAAAAGAGTAAAACACATTGGATGTAAACTATTTATGGACATAAAGTCTACTACTGTTGTATTTCGATTAAAAAGTGAAACAGTTTAGTCCCAAAAGTACTAAAATAGTACACTTACAAGTATACTACTAATAATTTTACTACTACTGATTTTAGTCTACTTACTACATAAAGTATAGTTGGGACTGACTTTTAAGTTACTTGAACTTTAATTAGAAGAAACATTGATTTCAGCATACTTTTAAAAAGACATTATGAAGATAATGTACTTTGAAACAATATTCTTATGTGTGACCTAGAGATGCACTGATCGACTGGCCAGGGACTGGAATTAGCCGGTTTTCTGCATGATCGGCCCAGATCGGTGACCAGCCAGTCAGTTTGTCGGTTCCGAGCCGGTCTGTTTTGACGTCACACTTACAGTGATTGATAAAGTATTTGTGTCATACCAGATGAGGCTCGTGCAGCCTGAGTGAGTGTGTGAGAGAGACTCGTGCAGAAAACAAAACAAATGAGTACAACAGCACTCATAGAAACTTATAGATACATAATGCAGTAGTAACAAAATATATATATATAATATATGATTTAGGTACACAAAATTGCACGAACAAAATGTTTCAACACGATTGCAATGCGATTTTATACAATAGTAGTTCAATAAAACTTAAAATTAAGTGACTTACACTTTAGACACAATATTGCTCAATTTCACTGATGAAAATAGTTCCAATCAAAGCCACAGCAGAACTGTTTTGTATCTCCAAGCAACAAAGCAGTGTTTCGTCACTGAATGAATCCACGTTTTTGAACGAATCAAGTGAGTCAATGATTCTGTAAAGACAGAATTCATAAAGACAGTAGTCACTTGCCTTGTTTCTAAAATAAAGCTGGAAAACTGAGCATGATACCACCCATGCCACTCATTAATTTACTGCACTTGCACAGGAAGTCTCTTTTTACACATTTCTTATTCTGTAGACATGCTCACAGGAATACATTTTGTAGTAGTAGGAACACAGCATAAGTTTGCCCCACAGAAGGATGCAACCCTTGGTTAATTTTGACACAAAAATAGAAATATTATTCAAGGCTTCATTTTCATTCCTATCTGCAGCAAAAATACAGAACAATGAAATTGTGCACAGCAATCGTGATCACACACTGACACTCATAAAGCGCCACGGAAGAATGATCAATTTTGGGGTATACATCTACTACTAGAAATATGCTAGAAACCAAGAAATGTAATATGCTGCACCTGCTACTGTCAGAGAGCAATGGCTCCCTGTGATTCTGTGAATATTTACTTTTTTCTAAAGGTTGAATTTCAAAGAGTCTTCACCAACTTGCCTTTCAAGTCATGCATCTCTGATCTCAGGTGGTTTAAGACCAATGCAAAAAGGGAAATTTTACAGAAATCATACTTGGATTTCTTTACATTTTCAAAGCTATTTACCCGTCTGCTGGCAAGAGTCGTCATCCCTTCCCACCTCTGGTTTTCAGTGTGACAATGACTGTGGGTTTTGTGTCTCTGGAGCTCTAGCTGGAGTGGCACTCAGCTGTAGGTAATCTGGTCATGCCCCATTAGGCTTGTGTGGGACAGGTTTAGCGTAATCTGTCACGCCCCATGGGGTTTGGGAGGACCTAGCTCAAGTGTAATTTGGGATTATGTCTGTAGCACTGATGTCTTGGGATTCAGGAAAGAATCAACATTTGTGTCACTTTCTGTCCCCGCGACCTAACCCTGTGCTGCTTTTGTGCTGTTGGGATTGATGTGTTTTACAAGAAATATAGGAGAAATTGGGCTTAGTTGCTACATGGGGAAGTTTTCACAGCATAACTACAAAGTTTGTAGTCAGAGGTGGTTTGATGGAACTCAACAGTTGGTGGTAAATTGTCCATTCATTTTCTCTATAGAAGAAATAGAATTTTAAATGTAACATACTGCTTTTAGGAGAGACCTACTATGAGTTCTTCAGTTGTTAACCGCTTTACAGAATCCAGAAGTCAGTGCAATTTAAACATTTGGGTTACACTTTATTTGAAGGTGTCCTTGTAACAGTGTAATTATTCATTTGAGGAATATTAATTAACTACATGTACATGTACATTAACCCATGATAGTTGATTGACAAGGCCGTCTTTCCTTAGACCCACCCTGGATGAGCTGTGTGCTAGTTAGCAAGTTAGAAAGTTTTGCGGCTGACGTTTACAGTCTGCTCGTCACCCCACGGAAGAGAGGGGCGGGGCGAGCAGAGCTCATTAGCATTTAAAGGAAAGGAAAGGACGTGACGTGTGGCCAAGTATGGTGACCCATACTCGGAAGTAGACACACACACACCCAGAGCAGTGGGCAGCCATTTATGCTGCACTTTTTATTTTTTACTAATATTTACTATTTACTAATATTTACTACTGAAAACTAGCTTGTTAAAGCACTTTACATTTTTCAATGTCAGAAAATATATTTGTGCAGAAAAATATTGGATGGATCCACAAGACTAGAGTTAGCTTTCAGCAGACCGTCACTTTATCACTTTCTAGCTTTCTGTTTTCTCTGTGTGTGTGCATGCATGTTCGTTCGTGTGTGTGTGTGTGTGTGTGTGTGTGTGTGTGTGTGTGTGTGTGTGTGTGTGTGCAGCCCTGTTGCCCATTCTCAGCAATTCCATTATCAGATTGATGCTTTCACACAAGGTGGGCTTAGCTGGCCGCTAATCTTCACACTTCCGGCAGGGCAAGTGGAAGGCTCAGCAGCTGATAACAAACCTACATGCCACATAGAATTAATTGGCTAATTATCATAGTGGATGCGAGAGCAGAAAAAATCTAGACCTCACAAGTCAGCTTTGTCCCTTGGCATTCTTCTCATCATCAGGTCAAATCCTATTTATCAACCAGCAGTTTTAATGAGCATGTAAATGGACATGACTATGTCATGTTTCAAATGATGATATTTTAAGACTTTCCTAGGTCCCACTTTATATTAGGTGGCCTTAACCACTATGCAAATACATAATAAAGTAAGTACATTATTTTATTAATTATTACTTAGTATGGTAAGACTTTATTTTAAGGTGTCCTTGTACTTATTATAATAACAATAAATTATGCATAATTGCATGCAAGTAACCCTAAGCCAAACTCTAATCCTAACCCTAACCATATAGTAAGTACATAGTTAATTAATATTACTTATAGTACTTAAATGTAAAAAGGACAACTTAAAATAAAGTGTAACCCTTAGTACTTATTGTGTTAATATTGCATTGTAAAACATTTTTGCTGCTACTGAGGTGGGATACAGGTAAGGTTAGGAAAAGGTTTGGTGTTATGGGTAGGTTTAAGTGTACATGTCGGTTAAGGTGTAAGGGAAGGGTCAACAGTGTAATTATAAATGTAATTACAGAAATTAATTAGAGATGTAATTGCATGCAGGTATTTTTTCAATAGTAAAAAATGTTAAAACATGTATAAACACAAGTTTACATAAGTGCATTGTATAAAAGTATTAATTGAAATGTAAATGCATAGAAGTTAAGGCCAGCTAAGAGAAAGTGGTACCCTTTCCTAGATTTTAACTGAATTTGTATATTTACAGGTAACTGAATTGTCTTGTATTAATGAACCATTTGGTAAAATATATTATTAATGTTTATTTACAACAAAAAGTGAGTTGAAAGGTCATTGGAGGACACTTGTGGACTGCCCAACAGCATTTTTGAAGTGCCCATTAAAGCTAAGCTAGGCAATTTCTGCACTACTATTGTAGCCTAGTCGAACTACAAAAATAAAGTATATTTTCAAACAATCTTTACAAACCTCATACTTCCTGCAACTCAAACATCACAAACACAGCTCTTACAGGTCTATCAAAGTGAATTCACATCTCACCAGATGAGACTACTTTCAATGAAAGGTCCAACATATTATGAATACTTTTAACTTGAAGTTTAGCTTACCTTTCGTGAAGTAAATCTGCAAGTTTGATGGGACATCCTACCATTAGAACATCCTATCATTAGACATTCAGATAGACAGACTGATTGATTGATCTGAAGGAAAGTTTAAATGATAAAAAAATAAATAAATAAAATTCACCAAATTGCTAACAGCCTGAAACTAGGCTAATAAACTAAATATGTAAGGCAATACATTTACATTTCTTAATAGTATGTCTAAAATGTGTTTAAATATCACTATTAATAATGATTATATGATTTATTTATATATATATAATATACTTAATGCACTTCAGTTGTGCAGAAATAGTAATTTAATAGGGATGTCCTTGAGGTCATTATAAGGAAAAAGATATTTATATATTTAAGGAAAAACAAAGGAGACCACAAGCAAGTGTGCTGACTTTTTTTAATTACTTCATTTAAACTTGTGCATCAACTTCAGACAGGAAACTGTGTGCACTTCATTTTGTTTTCACAATATGGTCAAAATTAGTTTTGTATCTGAAAAATCTTTAAATACATCTTATCCATTTGAAACCATTTACACACAACGTCTCGGCACTGAGTTCTAGCAGTCTATTAGAAACCGGGGGCATTGAATATGAAGCATATTAGCAGTCGTCTTCACTTTGTATATATATGTATATATCACACATCTGAATCAGTTTTGTCGTTTCTATTTATCTCAAGTAAAAATATCTTTCTTTAAATATGATTCCTTTACATGATAAAAATAGGATCTGTCCAAAATGTGTGTTTGTGTCACATAAACACTACCAGGCATGCTCGGCACTTCCCCCGTCCTGTGTGCGCCTATCATGAACCCTGGCCCAAACTCATCCTCATGGAGGCCAGGTGATGTGATCCTGGATGTGTTCTGTCACATGGGGCTCATCCATGCGGAAGCGCATCGGTCCCAGGGGCCATCGCGACCTTAAGTTCTGGTGTGGGGATTCCACAGGGCGGCCACCCCCGTATCAAGAGAGAGATGCCAGTGATTGTGTTGATAAAAATTATTACAAAATGTTGATATTCTTTAATTGTACAAAACACCTTATTATTTTTTTATAGAAATCTTACATTTGCACAAGTTTTACATGAGGATTCTTTTTCTGAAATCAAATTCACAAAGTACAAACATTTACCTGAAATGAAATGTGGTTATTAAAAAAAAAAAAAAATGCAGACATGAAATATTAAATTTCAGCTATGTGTGTTCAAAGTTGCTGTGACCATCATAGAAAGAAAGAAAAAAGAAAACATTTGTAAATCAAATGATAAATGCTTGAATAAATGCAACGCAATAGTTGGAATTTGTTTTGAGTTCACTCATCCAATTTTTGGAGAGGTTTTCAGATGAATCTCATGAAATGTGTTAACATTTTATTAGCAGGTAATATTTCAGCTCAAATAAAAATTAAAGAAATAAATATCTGTTTATTTAGAATCCAATTTAGGACCATTACTTTTATTTATTCCTTGTGATATTATTGTCATGACAGTTCATGACAAAAAATAAATAAATAAATAAAAATACTGTAATATATAAAAAATGCTTTTTTGTTTTTATCATTTGTTGTACTGTTTAATTTATATTAACTGATGAATAGATTTTGTATATTCTCTAGAATATAACATAATGTAATGAGAATTACTAATAAGTGTAAAAAATAATGCAGATGCATTATGGTACTATATTTAAAAGTTGAGAGGTTCACATTTAAAACAACAACAACAAAAAAAAAAAACAATAATAACAATGATTTTAAAAATGCACAGAAAATGTAAGCCTCATCTTATGAAATTTTGCTTCTCCAATAAAAGTGTCTTATTTTAAGAATGTTTAGATATTTTCACTGTAAATAAAGAACAAAAAGGTTTTTTTTTTTTTTTTTTTTTTTTTTTTTTAGTGTAATGCAAATTTGGACAGAAAATATTCAGTTGTGCAATGTGTTAAATAAGCTTAAAATAAACAAAAATGCAATGGTCCTGGGGGGAAAAAAAAATAAAAAAAATATTTATTCTATCATTTTATGGGGTAAAAATGTGTTTTGGGTCAAACACGTTTTTGTGAGATTCACCCTTAGTCAGTCACCCAAAATGCAAAGAAATTAAAGTGGTATATTGCCTGTTGCTCTGTCCTGCTTCCATTGCTTGTGAGTGTGGGTGAGAAACACGCTGAATGATTTCAGTGATATTGCTGTGGCGCTCAGCAAAGAGTGCTGCAAACTGATTGTTTCCGAGTACTTTTTTTATTTATTTTTTTAAATGTTGCTCCTAAAAGTAGCACAGGTACTGTACGTGTTAAAAACCTGTCCTTCTTTTGCTTCCGCATTTGTCAAGACGCGTCTCCTCGTTCTCTCTAAAGGACTCAGCTGCTCTCTGTGGATGGACAACAGCCAAGTGTGTCATCAAACCTAAAGTAATATGAGCGTAATGAGCAGACAAACCTCCCTCCATCACACTCATCTAGCTGTGTGTGTGTGTGTGTGTGTGTGTGTGTGTGTGTGTGTGTGTGTATTTCCTGCTAAAAGTTACCCTGAACGCTGGCACCGGTCAGTCTTTGCTCTGGTGGTGATCTGGAGCGATGAGGTAACTAAAATTTTGCCCAGATTCAAGTTATTTCCACAGGAAATATGTTTCAGTTTCTGCTGTTGGTTTCAGTAACTAATTGTTTGAAATGACATTTAAGATCCCTTCCCCGTGTAGAAAACCGACCTCCTCCCCGCCCAAATTTCTCCCCGCGAAGTTTCCTTCTCCAAGCTCAAGAAAGAGCGAGCTGGTGTCCGTTTTAAGCCATGGTTTCTTTGCCTGGCAGTCTTCGGTCATTGAAGGTGTGCATGTTGATGACTTCATCCGTTTTGACCATGACGGGCGGCTGCGGCTTGTGTTTGAGCCGGCGCTGGCACTTGAGGGAAACCCGTAGCTCGTCCACCATGGCGCTGCAGAAGGATCTCTGTGCGGACAGAAGAACACAGCTGATTGGATGTCCCTTCACTTCTGACACACAAACACACACATACTGGCTCTCGGCTCCTGGAAAGGTGGAGGACAGGGGGTCAGTGATGGATAGTGGGGGGGGGGGGGGGTGAAAGGTGGAAATGGAGACGGGATGGAATGATTATGCTGGTGTCCGTGTGGATGCACAACACGAGCATCATAACTAAAGCGATTTCTCTGTGGCAGATTTCACCTTGCTTCCTCCTGCCAGGATGCTGCATGATTTATTGATGCGTATTATTTTCCCTCAGATTCAAATCCTGTATAACCGTATGGCCAATTATACAACCCCCCATTCTCCAAACAAGAAGCAAACGGTGAGATCTCCGGCTGTGTAACGGTGAAGCAAGCCAACGTGTGATTGTCATCCTGCTCTTCCTTTTGAGAAATAATTAACAGACATTATTCAACACCCACAGCCTTTATAAAGTCGTATGACTTATTCAGATTTGTTGGAATCTTGGAAATGATTAAAAATAAACACATTCATTCTGACTAAAGGTACAAATTGCCTATGCAGTTTGTGTTGTGAATAATTTCATCTTGCGGCTCACAGGAAATGCTTTGTGCTTTTGTGAACAATCTGGCTTTATTTACAGCATTTTCATTACAGATATGTTTGTGAGAGATGTGAAGATATGAAATAATAAGGTGCTTGTTAGGCATTCCAATCAGAGTGTTCTTACCCAATGATCTGCCTTCTTCATAGCGACATCCTCCACAACAGCCAATAACAGAACATTAGCAACTAGCTTATGATTACTGGCACAAACTTTAATAATTGATGCTTCAAATTTGACAAATTCAGCCACACAGATGAGATTCTGGGTTAAACAGAAGTTATGATCTTTGTACATCATGCTGTTGATTACAACAGGACAAATACTGACTCTTCCCTCATTTTCTCTAATGTACTCAGTTGATGAAAAAAAAAGGACAGTAACGCTTTACTTAAAACTTTTCAATGTAATGCACAATAAAAGTAGTTTAAATGCATTAATTTTGCATTGTAATGTGTGTTATAATGCATTGCATGATCTCATGAATAATTATAACTACGATTATAATACTTATCTAGTCATTATATATTCATCTATTCATGCACCTTTAGAAAGTATAATCAAAACACATGACAGACAGATCTACAAATAATACTGAAAAAAATATATAATGCATTAAAATGTATAATATGCATACAATGCATTATACATAAAGGTTTTAAGTAAAGTCTTACCAAAATTAAAAAAAAAACAAATAGTGTGTGATACCTGGTTTTCAAAGGCTAACCCTTAAACAGTATATATGTATGTATGTGTGTGTATGCATGTACAGGTGCATCTCAATAAATTAGAATGTTGTGGAAGTTAACTTATTTCAGTAATTCAACTCAAATTGTGAAACTCGTGTATTAAATAAATTTAATGCACACAGACTGAAGTAGTTTAAGTCTTTGGTTCTTTAAATTGTGATGATTTTGGCTCACATTTAACAAAAACCCACCAATTCACTATCTCAACAAATTAGAATACTTTATAAGACCAATAAAAAAAATAAAAAAAAAACATTTTTTAGTGAATTGGTGGCTTTCTGGAAAGTATGTTCACTTACTGTATATGTACTCAATACTTGGTAGGGGCTCCTTTTGCTTTAATTACTGCCTCAGATCGGCGTGGCATGGAGGTGATCAGTTTGTGACACTGCTGAGGTGGTACGGAAGCCCAGGTTTCTTTGACAGTGGCCTTCAGCTCATCTGCATTTTTTGGTCTCTTGTTTCTCATTTTCCTCTTGACAATACCCCATTGATTCTCTATGGGGTTCATGTCTGGTGAGTTTGCTGGCCAGTCAAGCACACCAACACCATGGTCATTTAACCAACTTTTGGTGTTTTTGGCAGTGTGGGCAGGTGCCAAATCCTGCTGAAAAATGAAATCAGCATCTTTAAAAAGCTGGTCAGCAGAAGGAAGCATAAAGTGCTCCAACATTTCTTGGTAAACAGGTGCAGTGACTTTGGTTTTCAAAAAACACAATGGACCAACACCAGCAGATGACATTGCACCCCAAATCATCACAGACTGTGGAAACTTAACACTGGACTTCAAGCAACTTGGGCTATGAGCTTCTCCACCTTTCCTCCAGACTCTAGGACCTTGGTTTCCAAATGAAATACAAAACTTGCTCTCATCTGAAAAGAGGACTTTGAACCACTGTGAAACAGTCCAGTTCTTCTTCTCCTTAGCCCAGGTAAGACGCCTCCGACGTTGTCTGTGGTTCAGGAGTGGCTTAACAAGAGGAATACGACAACTGTAGCCAAATTCCTCGACACGTCTGTGTGTGGTGGCTCTTGATGCCTTGACCCCAGTCTCAGTCAATTCCTTGTGAAGTTCACACAAATTCTTGAATCGATTTTGCTTGACAGTCCTCATAAGGCTTCGGTTCTCTCGGTTAGTTGTGCATCTTTTTTCTTCCACACTTTTTCCTTCCACTCAACTTTCTGTTAACATGCTTGGATACAGCACTCTGTGAACAGCCAGCTTCTTTGGCAATGAATGTTTGTGGCTTACCCTCCGTGTGAAGGGTGTCAATGATTGTCTTCTGGACAACTGTCAGATCAGCAGTCTTCCCCATGATTGTGTAGCCTAGTGAACCAAACTGAGAGACCGTTTTGAAGGCTCAGGAAACCTTTGCAGATGTCTTGAGTTGATTAGCTGATTGGCATGTCACCATATTCTAATTTGTTGAGAAAGTGAATTGGTGGGTTTTTGTTAAATGTGAGCCAAAATCATCACAATTAAAAGAACCAAAGACTTAAACTACTTCAGTCTGTGTGCACTGAATTTATTTAATACACGTGTTTCACAGTTTGAGTTGAATTACTGAAATAATTTAACTTTTACACAACGTAAAATGTATGTATATGTATATGTATATGTATATGTATGTATTTATTTATTTTTCATTGGATCCAACAGCATGATCAGAAAAATTTGTGTCAATGACAAACTGGATATATCACATCAACATATAGAACAAAAAGAGTAAATGTGTTAATGCATTAAGATATGTATGTATGGACAGTGGGGACTTTCAGGAGCGAGGTTACAGGTATACTTTAGTAAACTGAAATTCAGCATCAGAAAGCAGAGGTGGAAGAAAAGGTTTAAGAATATTCATGTAAAATGTGCAAAAAAGGAAAACGAGAAGCAGAAACATTATAGTAATCCTTTTATTTAAACATGAATTTATATGTGCCTCTGTGTATGTGTGATATTGAGCACTGGTGCACTGAACAAATCTTCATAAAATACAAAGAAACCATGAACAATTCTACAAAATATGTTGCAGTTCTCATGCAATATTTGATGTATTTACTAAAATGATACACCATTCTGATGTTGAACCCGTGAACTTTTATTACCAATGTAAATGATTTTAACAAGATCTAACTAAATCTGTTTTTGTGTTTCTTTTCTGGTGGCAGGAAATCTACATCACATTATGTTAGAACCATTTATACACTTTTTTTATTTTATTTTTATTTTTTTATCTAAAGCAAAAAGATTGTTGGTCAGACTGCTGGCTCTTTCCTAATCTTACAAAATAGAGGCAATTATAAAATGCAAATTTCTGGAGGAGTGTGCTGCTGAGGAGCAAGAGGCATAGCCATATGATGTTTTTTTTTTTTTTTTCTTCCTTCTGCAGAATAGTGTAAGAGAATACTGAACAAAGTACAGCAGCGCCAGTCTTGTAAAAAAAAATACTTTAATTGCCTCGCTATCATTTTCAGTCACAAGATTTGATACCTGCTTTAAATATTCTCAAGCGTGTTTTTTTTTTGTTTGTTTGTTTGTTTGTTTTTTATAACATTGCTATGTATTGAATTAAAATACGAACAAAATCAATTATCTGGAACTTGACACTTCCATTTAGATCATGAAGCCTCAGCACTCTGTTTGACTCCATATGTTTCATTAAAGCCTATATTTATGATTGTGTTCCTAAAATTAAATTTTGTCTTAAAGCCATTTTCAACCTTTACATCCACCCAGTGGTGCTTTTTCTAATACAGTGACATAACTCACTACTTAACCCCTGTAATGATGCATTGTTGTAGAAACTAACTAGCTACTAGTCATGAAAATGTAGGTACTTTGTTGCACATCTGTTGTTTGAACCATGTTGGTTAGAAATGTTGTTAATGTCATCAAGCAAGTGGTGGAGTGATAATTACCACTAATTAATCAGTTTAAGATCAAATCAATGGCAGAACATTGCTCTAAATAATAAACATGGCATCTGAGGACTGCTTCACTTTTTTTCTTTTTTTTTTCTCCCTTATTTTGTGGGTGTCCTTACATCACTCCAGGTTTCCCAATGAGATGCACACTCTCTTCTCTTAACACACTAAAATACATATGCATATAATGACATTTGTATATGTATGGAATGAAACATATAGATTGTCCTGCATGTTAACTTGCTTATTTTGCTCAAGAGCATGATCTATGCCATATGCCATACTAACAAGAAACTATGCTTCTTACCTCAGGTTAAGAGCTGCAGTTCCAGCAACACAACTTTGCGATACTGTTTGCCAATGTTTGATAGTGTTGGAAATGTCAACCATTGGCTAAATATTCTTTTGGAAAACACACCCCAGACCTGCAGCCAACCCAGGGAACCCCAATGTAAAAAAGCTAGATTTTCTCAGTAATACTTTATAATAACTTTCATCGAGATCATTACCATCATTTACATAGTAGTCAACAAACTTAAAAGAAATGCAAATAACCATATGTCTTTTTTTTCTGTACATCTCTATATAGAAAGGCACTCCCAACCTTGGCTTTAGCTTGATGCTCAGTATCAATGGCCAGTAGGCTTACCATTTCAATGTAATCATTAAACAAGGATCAGGCAGCAAAATAACGCATTGCCAGAATATTTGTGAATGTCAATACGATGACTTACAGCAAATAAACAAAAGCACTTAGAGAGATCGATACAATGAATCCGAGACGAGTATAAGAGACACTTCTTCCACGAGAGTGAATAAACGGAGCTGTGGTTTTTGGGAAAATACTTAAGCTGGCAGGTTGATACTGTCATTGTAAGACAATCTAGGTTATCCGTATTTAGAGTGCAAATTTTTGAGCTCATATGCAAATGCTTCAAACAAACTAAGATATCTTTAAAAATAACCAAACTTTGACCAATTATGTGTCCACAATGCAGTTTGCATGTGAACACACGGCATGACAACTTCATTTTATTTAGCCACTGGGTTATGATGGCCTCCCATATTAAAGTAAAGCAAATGACTTGAAAAAAAAAAAAAAAAAAAAAAAAAAAATATGTTCCAAAAATGAAGGCTCAGTGGAGAAATGATGACACATATATTAAAACTGATTAATAACATTCTAATAGGACAGTGTAAATGCAAAGAGAACTGTGTACTTTGTTCATCCACTGACATTTGGTTATTTTAAAGAGAATTCAAGAGAAAACACTCTTGAAGATGAGGCTGCATGGATTAAACAGTAACAACATCAACTGGAAAGGGAAGTTAATAATAATAGAAAAATAAAATAAAATAAAATAAAGAATAAAAGACTATCAAGCAAACCTGCACTTTAGTCTAGTAAGTGAATTCACAGCTCATTAGTAGAATTTTAATTGCCAATAAATTCTGCGAGAGCATGTGTGTGCTTTAACATTATATCTGTGAAGTGAGAAGAAAAATGTGAGTGAGAGAACTGGAGTTCATTCATTTCAAGTGTTTTTTTTTTTTTACTACCGCATTATTGACTGTACACTTCAAGCATTCGATGGCTCAGTAGATCAAGTATACGAGTGAAGTGGATATGGGGAAAGAACAACACATCTGTTGAGGCGAGATGACACAATGGCGGCCATTTGAGCAAGTAAAGCCCAAGCCCTTCTGTCTTCAGAGACTTACATCAAGAAGGACTGTTTGCTCTCCAGACACAGGCACTGTCTGTAAAATATCACCAGTGAAATATACCTCACGCTTTGCTCTCAGCACCACAACATTAAAGCCAATTTTAGACACAATTAATATTGTTTGCATTGATCTGTAACAGATTCTTTCATACTCAGAGGCATCAGTTGAACTCATCTGACTGGCTTATATTACCCACAATACCCCCGCTGATGAAACACAAAATTGCAAACCCATTTCTTGTGATTATCTTATGTGATTTGTTTTCTCTGTAGAGACTTGCTTAATAACCCTAAACTCTAAGTATATCCTAACAGATTTCAAATGTTCATTGCAGTCCAGAAATGTGAAAATGTTGCTTTACCTTTTCCAGCTGTGCGTTTTGTTTGGACTTATAGAGAAACTCCCCAACTGCCACAAACACAGAGAGGACGAGTCCTGCAGCCAACACTATGAAAATGCCACCGATGTTCTGGACGCCCAGCGCGCTGGCCTCCTTATTCTCCTCCTCAGGACAGCCGTTTCCTCGCCACCACTTCTCCTTCATCATGTGCAGCTTCCCTTCCTCCTGTAGCTGCAGGATCGCGATGGTGATCTTATCTCGGTATGGGGACCCTGAAGGGTCAGAAAGGGGAAACTGATTTAACCAGATGATGAGAATTAGTTCTCTTAGCATCTGCTCATTCCTGTTGGTCGAATGGGTGAAATCTTACAAAATCGTCAAAAATGTGTCATATTCGTGACATATGGGTCACATTTCACCTCAAAATCAAAAGAAATAATACAGCTGCAAGCAGCAATTAATGAGCAATTAAGCAAGCATTTCAGGGAGCATCATGCCGACTTAAAAAAAAAAAAAAAAAAAAAAGTAATTAAAGGCATCTGCTAAATTTTTAAATCATGAATACAGTCACTTGTAATGTGACATAATTGCTTATCACTTTTGACCAATAGGTGGCACAACCTTTGGCATTGCAGAAATACAGCCTCAGATACACTTTGTTATCATGCCGTCAACTTTGACGATGAGTTATACAACAGCATTTTGAGATACCTAACCTTTTTTTTTTTTTTTACCAGCAAGGTCTGATGATAATCTGTTTGAAACTTGGTGAAGACCAGACAAACTGTCTAAGATAACAGAGAAAACAGTCTAAGAAAACAGGTTTTGCACTTAAATCGAAATGGACAACAGATAAAATGACCGACTGTTGAAAACCATATACCGCTGGATTCTGTAGGACCAAGAGAACAGAAAGTTTTTTTCATAACACCAATGCATTTATTAAAATATAGTATTTTTATTTAATTATTATTATTTTTATTTTTTTTACACAATTAAAAGCGAATGATGCCCAAAATGGCCAATATGTGAAAACTGGGTATCCACAGCTAAAGAGACCAATCTAATTCCAAGCTAGACTGTTCATAAGTTTTAAGGGAAAAAAGTCAGTTTTTCATATCTCTTAACCAGTAGGTGGTACTGTGCTGGAACTGCTCATGTATCCTCAGGTCATGGTTGTTACAACACATACCAAGTTTGGTCTGAACACGGTAAAGTTTATATATACTATAATTATATATATAGGTTCACATCCATTTTGGCATGCTCTTTGTTGAATATGCTGATGAGCTATACAAGAACGATTTGGTCTATTGAAAAACATGTAATAACTTCTTGACTGTCTTTCACCTGTGTGCCATTTCCATAGCTTTCCTGCAAGCTGTCACAGACCCAAGAGCAAAGAAGAAGAAAAAGTGCACTGGCTCCTAATTTTTCTTTTTTAAATTAAGCCTATGGTGAGAACCAAATCAGTGAACTTTTTTTTTTTTTTCCCTGTGAATTAGTTGTTTTTATTCACAACACAGACTGAACAATTCGTTCAAGAAAATCACTGCCTCAATGATCTGGTAACAGCAGTTATATAGTTAACAGTTCACTGGAGGGGAAGATTATAAGTGAATAACGAATTAAATTTCAGTATGTTGCTGAAATGCATGGCTTCAAAAGACCTTGAATACAGAGCACCAGTATTTGCTACCTTATTTTTTGAGCCTAACATTTACGGTGAATGTGAACTGCTGTTGTAGTATGGAGGCACTTTAAAATATCAGACAATCTCAAAGAAAATACTGAAATTTTATTCAAATAGTATTGTATAAGGTTTTATGCCATATATATATATATATATATATATATATATATATATATATATATATATATATACCAGACTAAAGCACATTCAGACATGCAGATGTATAAAACTGTCTCACTGATTGCACTACAAGACTTGAGGAAAGCTGAGACAGTGAAAAGGAAAGATGAAGTTTGTCACTTCAGTGGTGTGAGATTATGTTTCTCACAGAGCTGTACAGAGGTGAGAAATACAGACACTAATGCAGTACGAGCCATAAAAGCCTAATGCTGTTTGTTGAAACACAGCTCCCAGGGTGCCATTGATAACACACCAATAAAACCCAATTACATTCGAGGGACTGGCATTTCCCGCTTTTATCTATTTATTTTCTGCCTAATTAAAACTAGTTGCTATTCTTAATTTGAGGTAATGTTTCCTTCTGGGCCTCCTTGCGGGCTTCGATTCGTAACTCTCCCCCATTCCCATCAGCCATTTTACCTCCCTCGCAAAAAGAGGAAAACAGGTCGTGTTCCCTTCATTCAGCACAGATCAAAAACGGCTAGAGAGGTGCTTTCTCGTTTCATTTGAAATACGAGGTAGAAAAGAGCACTCACAAACCTCGCTGATCCTTTCATGTTGTAATAGTGGTACTGCTGTAGTTAACTCTCTATAATAAGCATTGTACTATTGCCTGAATAATTGAGAACTCAACTGTTCTTTTGCTCAAATGCACCACACACGTATATGAAACACAAAGTGCCCTTTATTTGCTGAAATCAAACTGTCTTTTTTATGCTCATTGTTATCACTTAGGTCTTAGGGTTTTGTGTTTTGTATAACAGCAGTGCAGCTATGCAAAATCTTTTTATTTTATTTTATGTTTTAGTGACTATTATTTTCATCTATATAATACATGTGTGTCCTATATCCATGTATCTTTGACTTTTTCCTATATATATATATATATATATATATATATATATATATATATATATATATATATAAATTAAATATAATAAATTACATATAAATTAAATTAAATTAAATTAAATTAAATGAATGAATGAATTAAAACAACACCTCTATTGCACACACACACACACACACACACACAAATCTCAGAATAAATACATATGCACAGGAAAAAAAAAAAAAAAAAAAAAGGTATTCTATGCAAACTTAAAATCATTTAATGATAAATCAACACTTTGGTTCCAAATTTTGGTTCAATTGATTTAGAAAGGTTTTAATCTTACTTTAATACAATGTTTTTTGGTGGCTGACAGTTATTACAAGTATTAATCTGGATGAATCCATATGCACAGGAAACCATCCATTTAACAATTTATGGTTATAATCTTACTTAAGATAAAATGCTTTTTGTTTGTTTGTTTTTTATTTAAATTCCGGAAAAAAATGAAAAATAAATTATTTAAGATAAATGCTAAAAATAATAATACTAATTATTATTATTATTATTATTATTATTATTATTATTATTATTATTTACATTAAACAAGCCTGAATATACAGACATGACAACTTTCTTATTCTGCAACATCAAAGATAAGTAACAGAATAAATCCTTGTTCCAATGCACAGCACAATGTTCTTCAAATACCTGCATACAGCATATGGATGAGGTACCTTTAGGAAGTAAGGACAGAAGATAGCTTAAATGAAACAGAATGATAAGGGTTTACTTGGATACTGGTAGCTCCACATGCACAAGCAATCTCCTGACAGATGTTTGATGACATGGCATTGTACATGACTCTTCTTAATGATGCCTCCAGGGACGGGGCCCGTCCACAGGCTGAAAGCTGACTGGGGGGCTTTCTATTTCCACAATCCTCAAGGGGCAAGCAGCATTGCCCCGAAACATTGATATACACCGCAAGTGCTACACACATTTAGCAAGACAATGAAGTCACAAGTGAAAAAGGAGCTCACGGCGGTGCCTAAACTAAAGGGTGAAGGGGGTTTTTGTGTAGGGGGTTTTAGTGCTAAATTACTTTTCTTCTATCCCAGTTTACAGGCATTTAAGTAAAGTCATTTATATGCTAACTTCTGGAAAAACATAAGTAGTGTGGTCCTGTAGTGCATTCGCTGACACAACAACCAGTGATATGAATTTGGAGCATATACCTGTTTTGAACAACTGAATATCGGAGAAAGCATTTAGGAAACCGATTTGGAAACAGTCATTCCTTGCGGTGTCACTACTCTTGTGAAAAATAAGTGTACCTGATATGCTCTTGTAGTGTACTTCACATCTTAAAAGGATATTTAAAATAATAATAATAATAATAATGTAATTGGAATAAATGAAATAAAAGGCCACTTAAATGTACATGTTCATGATTATGTTTCTTTACACTTATGTACACTTTTAAAAAGTGCACTTTGTAATAATGTGTGATTAAAAGTTTTAACCATTGTTATAACTGTGTTCATCTTTTGTCGTGATTTGAAGAAATAGTGTACTAAATTGCAACTTCACTAGAACAAATGCGTAATTTCCAATATATTTAAATGCATACATGTTTCAATAGAAATTAAATTACATATTAATTTACCCTTACTGCTTCTCAGTACATTCAGAAATACACTTTAAGTAAATTTTAAAATAGGCCATTATGAAAATATTTAAATATATACTGAAGTTCTACTTAAGTGGGTTTATTACACTTAACATTGAATTATAAAACATCTTCATTTAATTGCAATTAACATGAATGAACATGAATCATTTTGCACACAAGTATATTCAATTTAAAATATATTATTTCTGTAATAAGCACTATTTTTAATAGTATGCTAAAATTCTCTGACATTTTTTTTTTTTTTTTTTTTCTTTTTTTTTACTTATCCTTACGTCATTCCAAACCTGTCTTCTGTGGAACAGAAAAGAGGGTACTAGGGAAAGTGTTTCAGCTGTTTTTTCTCCATACAGTGAAAGTCAATGGGGTCTAAATGAATTTCATTGTATGAACCATTGTATCTTCCAGTCATAGTGTTCCATTCATAAAGGTTTAGAATGACATGAAGGTAAGGGAAAAGTGGTAATTTCACACCAGAACCGAGGGAGAGCTGAATGTGAATTTACAGTGGATTGCCAAGGACTACTGCCTTTCAGAAACACTGCTGCCATCGTCTTGAGGACTTCATGCATTTCACCTGCTTGTCGTCACTTTCACCTGTCTCAGTATAAAACCAGACATTCAACTGTGCCAAGAATTTACATATTCTCACATTAAACATCTAATTAACCAACACACCGAAACGCAGATGGTCTGCACACCGACCCTGTCTGTTCCCGCGCAGGAACGCTTGCCAGAAGGACTCGGTCATCTCTCACCACCACAGTTTCTACATTAATGCATCTTGCCGACTGTGTGCTGCTGAAGTCAACAAGATATATGCTAAACGCACGCCAGTATGCAGCCTGCCTATGCTAACTGATTCCAAAAGGGTAGGATTAGCAATGGAAATGGCCTGTGCTGAGCTGTCTGGGAACGGCACACAGGGGAGTGATGATGCTAAACATCCTTTTCCATGTGCCCTGCATTTGCTCGACACAATGCAATCCCATGACACGCGACTGACAAGCAAAAAACACCCTCGCTGGGTTGTCTGTTAGACAGCATACCTGACAGATTTTAACCTGCTGAGTGACAAAGCATTAACGTCTGTGAGACGGGGCACTTGATAGCTGGATTTCGCTGTCCATGTGGAAAAGCCTGGATAGCATCTTAAACCAGCACACAGACCTCCCTCCAAACCACGAATGGATTAAGATATTCTAGGCTGTTTAGTCCCTAACACGTCAACAATTTATGATTATATGCTTTATAGCACAATAGTGTCAGAACACCTGCATGAATATTCATAATCCACCTTTTGGAAAGTATGCTGCCTCGATCAGCCAGTTTTATTACGGGTGTAACTGAGAACGAGGACGAGAAGAATAAGGAAAAGAGGGGGGAACAAGATTGGGAAATAATGCTAGCAAGTTTCAAACTTATAAACAGCATGCCTTACAGCAGCAGAGATTCGGTTTCAACATCTGCCCCCTTTTCAAATAGCTACAGGGTAAATTATTTGGTACACTCAGTCCCTGATGGCATGGCCGCAGTCTGTTCAAGTCAAGTGAGTCATATTTATTTGCATAGCACTTCTCATAATCTATGTTGTTTCAAAGCAGCCTTACATAGAAATAAACAATACATCAGACTGACCGTCTCATGCACACAAAAACATCGGCTGGTTTCTCTAAAACGTTCTGGGAGACAGGGTCCACTAGTCTATCCAGAAACAAAGTCTTGTGAATATTGTGGGATGTTAAAGTCAGCACAGAATGAAAATTCACTCTATTTTCAATCTATTTTCTAAATGCATGTTATAGAACATGGCTATTCAATTAAAGTTACAAGAGGTCTGGTCTCTACATTTCTTCCCCAGCAATACTTTTTTTTTTGGAATAGTTATATATTTCCATCTGGGCAACAATCTGGGTAAAGTAAAGTAAAGTAAAGTAAAGTAAAGTAAAGTAAAGTAAAGTAAAATAAATGATCAAGAGCCAAAGCAGTGGCATCTGAATTAATGAATGGATGGATGGATGAGTGGATAGATGAATGAATGAATGAATGAATGAATGCATGAATGAATGAATACTTCATCAGAGTATGAATATTAAAAGGTAATATGGCAGAAGGCAATGTGACGTGTCTGGGGTTTTAGGGTTTTCGGGTTTTCCTTCATTTTTATATTTAGATTAAAATATGTATCTACCTAAAATAAATAATGATAATCAAATTATCTATAATTATTGCTACTTTTGTTTTGTGCAGTGCTTTTGTAGTCAATCAGCATCTATTTTCTCAGCGATGTAGGCTAATTTGATTTATAAAATGAGGCAAACCGCAGATCCAAATCTCTCCACAAAACCCATGTCATTTTCTACCGATTTATGAATAAGAACAGAAAATGACCGCTCCACTTCACATTATTGTCCAATGAAATTTGAACTTGAGCCAGATCATGATTGGTTGGTGTAAAACGGCATTGATGAATTATGTAGCCTACTATTCTAAAATATATAATATATGGATTTTTTAATTGAATCGAAATAGCTTTGATTATTGATGAAAAAAAAAAAGTTTAAAATATTGTTTGGTTTATTTTTTTCCTTCCGTCGGCCCGCTCACTAAAAGAACCATATATGGCTCAAGAGCCTATGGTTTCTGAACAGACTGTGGAATATCAGTCAGTCAAGCAAAACGCACGCAACCCATAGCAACGCCTCAGATTGACAGATATGTAAAAATAAACATGAATTCTCCGACTTTTGAGCGATTAGTTACCGTTTTGTACACATTGTCACGTTAATTATAATTCAAATGCATTTAGTTTTATTGACCACAATATCATTGATATTTGTCTGAAAGGGGCACTTTTGAATAATTTTGAAAAAGGGCAGGGGCTCGAGCCCCCAAAGACGCGATAAACGCCATTTTAAAAAACTGAGTTAACACCAAAATCAGTGTTGTATCTGGTCAGTATTGAAAAGTCAATTTTTAATTTTACACAAAATGCGATATCCGTAGTGTTATTCTGTCATGTTTTCTCCCTTTTTCCCAAACCGCGACAAACGCCAGGCTCCCTTCTCTGCAAAACGCGATATATCCGCTCAACCAATCACAGCGCACCATTCCACGCACTCTAGACAGTAATGGCGGCGTTCTGAATACACCCGGCATCCGAGCTTTCCTCATCTACTTTCTACTTGTGATCAACAAACAAACAAAAAGGGCTGCACGATAAATCGCATGTGATTGTCATGCGCATCTCGTCCGTAAAATCGGTTTTGTGAGGAAATCTTTTAGCAAACCTCCATCACTTGCTTTCAGATGGAGCGGCATTTAATACACAGAGCCGTAGTTCACTGACAAGCTAAGTTACGCAATAACGCGATAAAAAAAACAAAAAAAAAACAAAAAAAAAAACTGATTTATTCAAATGGTTTGAGCCAGTCTTATGTGTATGACAGATAAAATATGCTGTGTTTTCATTTATTGCAATGTTTTTAGTGAACATCTATTTTGCTGCTCACCATGTTACTGCTACTGTTGTTCAAATAGCAGTCATCTGTGTAAAGGACCTAAGATATTTTTAATGAAACCTGAGAGATTTCTGGCCATCCATTCCACCTAAACTTTGACATGCTAAAATTAATCCATATGAATCGTTCTGTTTAAAACACACAATCGCATCATATGATGAAGGCTTTTAGACATTTATTTTCAAACATTAGGGTTAGGGTTGTAACCCAACAATACATACAGAACTTCAAATACGGTCAATGGCAGCTCAACCATACTTGCCTGACGTGTGTGAACAAACCTCATTGGTTCTTGTAAAAGCTCAAACATGTGGCTCAAAAATGAGGACAGAAATCTCTCAGGTTTCTTAAAAAAAAATATCCTAATTTTGTGTTCCAGAGATCGATAAAAGTCTTTTGGGCTTGAAACAAAAAGTTGAGTAACTAATGACAGAATTTTCACCTTTGGTTGAACTAAACCTTTATGCTGCATATATATAAAAAAAATAATAATAATAAAAAAAAAGAACTAACTTTAATTGATCGGTTCAATTGCCAGTCAGACAGTCTCTTCCTAAATGAGAAGTTCTTGGTAAGAAGATGCTGCAAAATGGACCTAACGTTATACTTATATTTAAAAAGTCCAATTATTCGTCAGAATGTGACTCTAGATCACTGATCCTGACTGGGGATCAATACTCAGCTTCCCGTTAAGAAATGTAGCTGTCCTTCTTTTAATCAGAATATTTCTCACCATCTCAGTATTGACATTCCCTGCAATACTGGCTCAGTAATTTTCTCATTGGACATTTACATCCTCCTAGTCTAATGACTTGATAATGGTATATCTAGTTTTTATCAATTGTAATGCAAATAACTTTTCAGTTGTCCCTGGAACTTTACTGATCAGTGTTGAGAAGTATTTCCAAATTGCTGCTGCTACATGACACATTTAATAACTCTGCACTCTCAGAAAAAAAATAAAAATAAAAAATTACAAAATTGTCACTGGTGTGGAATCCTTCATGAGGTACTAATATTTACACTTTTAGGTACTAACATGTTTCTTTAATGTACTAATATGTGCCATTTAAGGGTAAATAAAGTACAAATATGTGTGTTTTGGCTTTTGTAGCTTTTGGGTGAAAGCTTTGTACCGATATCAAAAGTGAAATCTATGACACACAGGAATATTATCAGAGAATAATTATTTAAATTATAGTATTTATTGATAAAAATAAGCCAGTCTTATGGACATTTTGTTTTAGGTTCTAATATTCATCTTTTTCCCATTTTTAAGCTTTGCAGTGAAAATTGGCAGGTTTTGTTGTATGCAAGCCACGAGAGGCTTGAGCATTGAAGATTCCTTATGGAAATGTAAAATATGGCAAATATTGTCCTATACCAATAGTGATATTTCCATATGCAGTATATTATCTATAAGGTGATTTATAATTTTCACATACGTACATTCTCTGAGTAGATGACGATATAAGTTTATAACATAGATAAAATCCTCATAGTAAATTGTGTATATGTAAATATGCTAGTAGTATTTATAAAATGATTATTTTTTTATTATGTGTAGCAACAAAATATATTTTAATATTATTATAATATTTAATTTTATATGCAACTTTTTAAAAGCAACATATATTCAAAAGTCTGTATGTTTATTTATGTATGTTTTTTTGTTTGTTTTATTTTTTTTTAGAATTTAATTTTAAATGCATGTCTCTCTTTTACATTTACTTATATCAACATGATTTGTCAGGGTTTAGGGTGGATACGTATATTGCATTGCGAATGGAGTCCTTTTTGTATTGGAAGAACAATGATAATATATAACATAATATATATAATATATAAAATATGATATAATAAAATACAGAGTCAGTACACAAGTGAGTAAGATGACAAATTTTTAATTTTTAGGTAAACAACCAAACTAATATCTGACTGCTGTTATGTGCGTCATATTGCCTTTCAGTTTGGAAACTTCTTGTTTCTAATTGGACATGGTGTCATTCTTCTCATTACATTTACCATCTTCCTACGCTTTTTTATAACTTTGACAACAGCTTATTTGTGTGGTATTCTAATTACAAAAATAATATATTTTTGAATGTATCTTTCATAATGTGTGCACAATTAGTGGCATATGCCAGGTAGTGGGAAGCCTCTGGGCACGTGTCCAGTCAGCAGGCTGGTTAATCTCTACTTCAAATTCGAATGAACATATTAGCCACACAAAGCCACATAATACTGAACACAATACACCAGTTCATTCATACACAGCACACTGAATGAGTGAAACAAAGCTAACGTTTATATTCATTTGGCTGACTGACACGGTGCCTGAGGTAGAGGAGTCAGGCTTCAGAAGTGCCCAAGAGGCCTTTGATTCTCACATTAAGGTGCCTTTTCCATTCTTGGTTATTTTGGTCCTTTCAAAGCAATGTAATGGATCATGCTGTTTTATATAGAATATAATCACATGCGGAGGTCATTTGTTGCGTATGTAGCTTTGAGGTCCAAGTTATTCCGCTGCTATTTCCTTCCTTTCTCTTGCAAATGAACAGTGTTGGGCTAGAACGCATTTCTAGTAGCAATATTACTTTCTCCAGTAAGTAGTAGTGTAATTAATTACAAATAAGATTTCAGTAACAATATTACAGTTACTATTCATAAACTAGCTTGTTACTAGCTTACTTTTATTGTCTCAACTCCTACCGATTTGTAATCTAACAATCCAATCATCCAATCAATTTTCATAATAGTCACTCACAACATCACCACTGCTGCAATCAAGGTAGGAAGATGGGAAAGTTTACATTTAGTGGCTGGAAATATTACTATTACTTTCATTTTGTTGTGAGAAAATTTGACAAGAACATTGTTGTCAAATGTAAATAGTGTCATTATGTACAGTACTCTTGCATTACAAGGTTTGTCCATCCACATCTCTTTAATCTTAAGTTTTTGACAACATACATATACAAACGTGAAAAAAAAAAAAAAAATTGCACCTGGGTAAATGATAAATGCAATTAGCATGAAGCGACAGTTATCGAAAATACGGGTTTCCTAGTTGGAAACTGGACATGAATGGCCTCACCAGTCTATTTACAACTGAGAAACTCTGAGTAGGATGGGTCATAAACTTTAAACATGGTGGAGGAAAGAAAGAATATTTACATTCAGTGAATGTTTGTACAACCTGCCGGACGTTGAATATATTCTATACCTTTTGGATTTACTAAGATTTCCTCAAGAAACAGGCCAGACAAACTCAGAATTACAACTTCACAAGTGGGAAGTAGGAAATTTCCACATGAAAATAGCATGTGAAGGCAGCATAATAATGTATAAACTCACTGTAAATCACCATTGAATATTTGTAATAACTTCTGATTGCAATCTAATGTGGATTTTGATCATACCATGAGGCAGAACTATTTATTTGTAGAATTTTAGAATAAGCTAATCACCACAGCTGCTTAGTATTTCTCATGTAAACATCCTTTGTTTTGATTTTTTTTTTTTTAATAAAAATAACCCAAATCTTATGAAAATCGCATTCAGATCATTATACTATAGAAACTGTATGTTTATTAGCTTCATGTTTCCTGTGTAGAAAGTGTAGTGGAACTTTGCGGAAGTCTAGTGGAACTTCATCATTGGAAGATACAGAACGGGTTATAAACATGCAATATGAGTGGCATTTAAGAAGTGAATGATCTTTCTACAAGAGCATAAGGAAAAAAAACAACAACAAAAAAAAAAAACAGCCAGCCAGTACTGGAAGCCACTAATGCTCATCAGATCACATTATTGAATGGAAAAATAACAAAAATTATGATTTCGAGTAAAAATTTGCAAATACATTATACCCTAACAGTCACAAAGATACACACATATGAAGTCAGAAGAGGAGAAAGTGTGCA
This sequence comes from Acrossocheilus fasciatus, assembly GCA_036784905.1. NCBI lineage: Eukaryota > Metazoa > Chordata > Actinopteri > Cypriniformes > Cyprinidae > Acrossocheilus > Acrossocheilus fasciatus. The sequence continues at coordinate 5,545,612 of CM071953.1, forward strand.
ATAACCAATTTTGTGGAGTGTAATGAAAAAGTAGTGCAACAAATTACTGCTGACAGGGACTAATAAGTAAAGCAATAATATTACTTTTCAAAAGGAGTAACACATTTTGAGTAAAAAGGCCAACTCTGCAAATGAAAATCGAATTGTATTTTTTAATACTTCTCCAAAATGGTATCATGCCTATTCTGTGCACTATGTGCTCTAGAGGAATATGAAGAAAATCATAGAAACCCTAATTCTCTCTTCTACAAACCCACGATAAGGAAAGTGTTTTAGGGTCATTGTGTTAAGATGTCTTACAGCGGTACATTTCTGGATGTTTTCAGACTCAAGTCTTACTGAGGACAGTTGTTTTTTTTTTGTTTTTTTCCTTCTACATTTCTGCTGCTGACACAGCCCGCAGCCGCATGTATAACAGGATTAAGACAATCTGCTACTGAGACTGATAATCTTATGCACAGGAGGGGAAACGCCTCACAGTTTTTCTTTTCATTTATTTATCTCATCCATTCGTCTATTTCATGCACGTTTGCCTCGGGGTCCGCGTTTCTGCACATTCACTGAGCCGCTGAGCGGCGTTCAGAGACGCTAACCTCAACTGCTTCACCTTCACCGACAGAGCCAGACAGTCATTAATCAAAATGAAATGAAGATTTGAGTCGACGCTGCAGTCTGAGAGAAATACACTTCGAGGAGAATACACTTCTGCATGGCAGAGATGTGTTGATAAACGACTGTGTCTCTCATTTCAATCAGTCTGTTCAATGATTCATGTTTTTGTTGAGATGTCTGACAAATATTTTTTCAAAGGTAATGCCGCTGAGACTAAGTGTTTTGGCAAAATAGAAATTGTTTTCAGTTGATTATGCAAATTTGTTCAGGTTTGGGCAAATAGCTGACTGATTATTGATTGGGGCAGTGAAGTCAATATCTGCAGCATCAATCCAAGTCATTGTTTCAGATAATAATTGACAATAGTAGAGCCACTATAGCATTAGTGATCACTATTTTGAGAGAGAGAGAGAGAGAGAGAGAAAAAAGGAAATTCCTGATGCAAAGTGAAGAATTCCACTAATTAAATCGCTATGTAACAAATAATAAAGTAAGGATATGAAATATTAACTAAAATTATTGACTGCAAAAAGTCCAGTCCTGGAATTGTTGCTTTAAAGAGAGATTTCTACCTGATTTAACCCACATAAAATAGTTTGGTGCTATAAATTAACATGCTTTTTTTTTTCTTTTAGATCTATTCAGCAGTATTAAATAATATTTTTGGCTTGAATGAATCCAGTTAATTTAGATTAAAGGTTTAAATATGAAACTATAATGCAGTTTTAAATTCAATTCAGTTGTTAAGCAAATATGAACTGATAAATTACTCAAATAAAACTGATAAATATGCCTTACCCATTGGGGTGCCGACCCCGTAGGCCTTGGAGTCTATCAGGCCTCCGATCTGCGTGAGGTTGCAGTTGCGCTGAGTGACAAATTCAATGGTGGTGGACTCCATAAGGAAAGCATAATCGGAGGTGAGCACACGTTCAATTCCTTCCTCAATGCTCTTCACCATCACCGAATGTCTTCGACTGCTCATGAACTCCCACATCTTATCATACGTGGAGATCTTTGTTTTCTGGGACAAGAAGTCAAATTCATTATCAGACTTTTAATACATAAAGGCCATTTGACAGACAATATTCTTTCCTTCTAATCTGACATTAAATTTAAACATATCAATAATAAACAGTAAAAAAAAAAAAAAAAATTGGGAATAAACAGACCACAAAATTTGAGCCCAAACCAACAACAACAATAATAATAGTAATGATAATAATAATAATAATAATAATAATAAAACACAAACTCCAGTACCAAATGTTCTAATCTTAAACATAAAAAGGATATGGACAGACACTGAAACACACAATAGCAAAATATCGACAACTTCTAAAATTAAAATGGACACACTTTAGAAATGTACAAGTTGTAATTGTCATAATTTCTGAAATAATGTTGCAGGTAACTGAGTTCAATCCCTTGACAAAACTTTCATTTATCACTAAATGACAGAGAAAGTATTTTCAGAGATGCCTTTTTAATGACAACTTGATTTGTAAATGAAATCAAGAGGAGCTGATAAAAGTAAAGTCATTTGCACTCTTTGTATGAACAAATTTCATTATCATCAATGTTGAATAAGTTTGAAATATAGAAATCACTTTTGTTACATGCATTGTGTTTCACTCTTTTACTGATTTGTGTTTGTACTGACATTAGTTCTGATCAGTATTTAAAAATATAAGAGAGTCAAATTACTTGAATACATTTATAAATGTCGTCATATATACATATATATATATATATATGAATGGCACAAAATAATTAATATTATAAATAAATAATGCTTTGAATTCACAATTATGAACATCAAACGATTCACAAATATTTGTTTCTGAAGTTGTATGCCTGAAATTTTAATGAGATCACATTGAATTATCTATAAACCACCCACAGACCAGCTTTTCTCGCTCACACTGCTCTCTTGCTGGGAACACAAAGCATATGCAGGTATTTTTCAAAATAATCTTTTTAAGAAGAATCATACAGCTATTGGTTAAAATGTCATATTTTTGCCCCCTTTACATGATTACTACGGCACAAATTGTGGCAGAAGCACACAAATCTGTTTATGACTAATCCTGACTAATCTCCAAAACTGAAATGTGTACCGACAGCATGCAAAATTCAGCATACAAAATAATACCATCTTATTCCAGCAGAACTACAAATAAACCCCTAATCAACTTAGATACTAAGGTTAGAAGCGAGAGAAACTGTTGCCAATTGCAAAAAAATCTTCAACCATTTTAAACTCAGGTCTTTTTGTGCCTCTGAGAACGCATCTGATGGCATTTGAAACCTAATTAAGTCACATACTCAAGGTCCTGCCTGCCATTATTGTGTGTAATGACTTTTTGTGGCCGGTCGATATTTTAGATCAACTGGGTGATTTGCCAAGTGCCTATCAGAATCTTCTGGAGTTACCCTTGACAAATCAGCCGATTGCACATGTACAATACACCTGCTGATGAGGCAAAACCATGGGGGCTGAGATAGACAGACAGAAATAAAGAGATGGAAATGAAAATCTCAAGGAATAAACAATCAAATGCATATTTCTTCTCATTGGTGTACTGTACTATTCAACTTGCATACACTGTAATAGATTTTTGTGAAGGCAGTTCACTAGGTTTTGGACCATATGCAATAATATATATATATATATATATATATTTATTTATTTATTTTTATTTTTATTTTTATTTTTTTTTCCACAATGCAAGGCACCCATATTTTAGTTGGATGTTTTTAGCACACAAGCATTACTTAGACACACACTTGATCATATCTGACAAAATGATTCTGCTTCTTGACACTGAACCAATCCCCACAATGCTTTAAGTGTGAGGTGAAGAAAGTCCCTCTGTGTCACTTCTCTAGTATTTCTCTCTCATTTTCACACCATTCTTCCTGTGATACTATCTGTGTATTTCGGTTGATTGTGTGGATTGATTAGCAGTGATTTGTCGAATACTTTGATCATGCTGAAGTGTTCACAGATTGCACTACTTTAATCTGCTCTTGGTTCTCGATCTGTTCTGAGGCTTTGATTAATTTACTGCACACTACAATCAGACCCGAAGCATTCTCCTCTGTTTCTGTTATTCTTACAGATGACAAAAGAATGAAAATGGATCAAATTTATTATCTGTTATGACTCTGAGACAAATGGTAGAAAAATTGGTTGGTTCTGATAAATAGACGTTATTGTGGGAGTGATTTTTTTTTTTTTTTTTTTTTAAATAAAAGAAGGACATGTTCCAGATTGAAAATATTTAACCAGCTTTTTTGACTGAAAAGGGACTGAGAAACATACAACAAAACACACAGCATTATTGATGTATTGGATGTGTAAAAGTAAACATTTGAGCCTGTTGTTGACTCCTGTGTGGACATTTTCTTTTCCATTCTGCCTATATAGTATTGCAGGGATGACATATTTATGTAGGCCAAACCCTGGAAACAAATGAGCACTTCTGGTTCCATCGTTCTGAAGTCAATGGGTTATTTAAACAGGTTTTTGCTAAATGCCAGAAATAAGATCTGTAGTGAACACAAGATCAAAATATTTTCTTATTTTACTAAATAGCATAAAATAACACCATATGATTTTTCTTTTCTTTTCTTTTTTTTAAGCTTTTACTCATCTTGGAAGAGGTGATTGCTAACAAGTGTCTAAAAAGGTTTGTTAAATGAAGACTGAAAGAGAGTTCAGAAGGTAATTGGTGATGATGCTAAAGTTTTGTGACTGTGGTGTAGTTCATT